>CM077822.1:12526829-13221244 GCA_039720395.1 Liquidambar formosana
AGCATAGTTGTCTAAAACAAGTCCCAAGGATTTCACTACTTTCATGAGATAGGGTTTCAATTTATCAGCACAGTTCGTGATGACATTTTGCCCAATTGCCAAGACAGAAATTCAACATTCCTGTCCTCCTTTCTTACACTATCCAAGAGAAGACTTAGAAACTCCTTTGAGATGTCATTACTTTCCTTTAAAACCATGGTCAGGATTGCTTCCATGTTGACAAATATAACATTAGGACAATAAAATTTAACAATTGCTAGAAAACACAAGAACATTTCAATAACCAATGCATCACACTCAAGATCCAACATCTCTAGACATAACCTAGTCTTTGCAAGATTCTCAAGAATGGAAAAAGATTTAAAATAACAACTATTCTCAGGAGACAATGTACCAAATGTTGCGACTGTGTTGAAAAACTTCTCTCATTTGCTCATCATTGTAAGGAGGAGTTGGTGCAATAATTCTCAAAATCTCACATATGCACGAGGCAACTAAAACTCTCACATTGATACTCATATACTTCAAAAGCTTAAGAGCTATCAGTGCATTCATTGCAGGCCGAAGTGTATCTTGCATGGATTGAAATGGGGCTTGCCAAACTTTTGATAAGTTATATGCAAGTCCATTAAGTAGACGGAAAAGCTCACCAATAGAATATAAGGAAATACGAGCTTTTTTCCCATATCCATAAGCCGCTTTTTGAACAATTGTTCAGAAGAAATCCATTTTTTTTTATAAATAATTTCCAATCACTTTTTTTTATTTTTAAAAAAAAAAAAAAATCAAACATGAGAAATTAATTGATACAATTCTAAATAAACAAAACAAATCAACTAAAGAATAAGAATTGAGTATTCTGGATTAGGATAACCTGGATCGGAATAGTACCGATTCAGGGTTAGGATACTCCTGTCCATGATTTTTTACCACAAGAATAGCCTATTCTCAGTTGGAATAGCCCAAATGGATTGAAGATAATCCTGTCCAAAAGTTGAATTTGATATTCCTTGATTAGTATATCCTGGATCAGAAAAATCTGATTCGCAATTAGGCTAACCTTGTCCGAATTTTTGATCCAACTGGAATCAGGTTACTCCTGTAACCAAACAAGCCAAGTTTCTATTAACCCATATATCAAAAGGGCCTTATGATGCTTCTCAAAGCATCAATAGGAGTAAGATTGTCAGAGAGAGAGAAAGAAGGCAGGGGCAGGGTCTTTAACGGCACTGTCAAGTGGCGGCAAAGGGGAAATCACCGACGAAAGGGTCACGCCAAAGAAGAGTCACCGGCAGGGGTTTCTTTATGGCAAATTGTCACCGTCAAGGGGCTTCAGCAGCAAAGATTCACTAGTAAAATCCTACAGCAGCGAGGGGATCGATGATGGCAAGGTCCCAACAGCAAAGAGGCGTCGATAGCAGTCGTTGTTGGCAAGGGGGGTTCATCGAAAAGGGATCTCGCTGGTTTTTTTTTTTATTTTTTTTACTGTCGCAACGGTTGAGGGTGGTGGATTTCTCGCGGATGTCGGTAGAGACCAACTGTGGTTCGATTTTGTGGTGCAAGGGAATCGTATGAATTAAGGGCATGTGATTCGTGGGTCTCGATTGGTGAGAATGTGTTTATGGTGGATGTGGGTACAGTGCTGATGATAGTAGAAGGATGGTCGTGGGTTGGTGTGCGACTTTGCGATGGGAGGATTTGGCTCGTACACTCACGAGAACAGTTTCAGTGGATGGATCAAAGTTTGCTCTGATATCAAAACTGATGCAGGACAACCTCAAGAACAATGAACGAAAGAAAAGAAATAGAGAAAAGAAAGAAAAAAAAGAAGCTAGAAAGAAGCAAGAACTTTAAGAGTCGGCACCTAGGGGTGTTTCGAGTTGACACCAAACGTTGAAAAATCCAAATTTTAATTCATTATAAGTTAAAAATTAAAGAGTTATTGGAGCCTTTATATAGAGGTCCAATTACATCAAATATAGATCTTACTTAACCCTAAAGTCTAGGAATTTAAAAGGCAACAATTTATTATTCTAAAAATAAAACTAAATAATTATGGTAAACCCTTGGTCTTCACGTTAATAGGCCAAATTGGACCAAACCATGTATCTACTGTCTCCATCAGAGAGGGTGGGCGGGGGGTGTCTGTAGGCAACTCATTTTCCAGAAAGGAAGGTGCTTTTTCACTCTTTTACAGACCAGATCCAAGCTATCCTTCTAAAACTGTAATCTGCACTAGCTAAAATGCCTAAAGTAGTAGCAGGAAGGCTTCCTACACTATTGTCCAAATCCCTCACTAGGGAATACAAACCATCCACCTCACCCCCAACAAGGCCATACCAACACCCACATTTTCCCTAGACTAGATTAATCCAAGGCCCAAAAACAGCGGAAAACATCTGAAACTAGAGGCATACCTCAATGGAGATGTAAGATGTTTCCCTAGATTCATTCAAGACTAAAAAAAAAGACAAGAAACATCTGAAACTAGAGACAAACCTCAATGGAGGTTCATCACAAAAGAAAAAAGTGTCATTATCAGATTAAGTATAGGAAGTACCATCTCATAATAACACTTTTTACCTCTTTTGCTCAGCAATTTACATTAAATGTTGATTATGGTACCACCAAAAGGAATAAACGCAAAAGACCTCTTCTGTTTCCATTTTCTCTCTTCCTCTCTCATTCCTCCTATGTGAAAAGCTGAAAACCATGAACTTCATATTGTATCACATTTTAAGCTCACTCAAGTTAAGTTTGAGCTTCCTAAGCAAAGAACCATAAAATTTCAAATCTACTCTCTCATTTAGCGAAGGGCTGAAAAATTGAATATGTTATGCTTTTTCCAGATAGGTCATAAAAATAAATAAATAAATAACACCATAGAGATGCCAATATTTCTTTGTAACTCTTCAAGGAACTCGTTAGATCTAGGAGTTTTCAGTGGCATTTTTTCAAAGCCAAACATATAATAATAATTTAGAGATTGATAAGTGAAAATTTGATGGATTTTATTTCTAACTCAACTATGGTTATGGAAACTAGTCGTATCATTATGGAGACCTAGCATCTGCTCATTATTTCCTAATAATGAATAGTCCCATGTTGGCCCATCATATCCAAACAGCGTATTGAAGTTCATGGCTAACTGGTTTCTCCCAAAATCATAAGCCACTGGTGATCATCTACCACACACCACCTCCCTCATTTTTCTATTTGCATAGACTTGGGTACAAGCATATCATGTCGGAGTGTTTCAGTGTCAGACTCACCAAATTCCCAATCTTTAGAACAAGGGAACAAAGATAAATTACAAAAGTAACAAAATTCTTATATACCCCATGGAAAAATGATGTAATCATGTAAAATAGCATGTCCAACATAGCAACATGGGTACTTTTACTTGTATTAACCTATCCATGCAAAAAGCAGATTATAAAAATATATGAGACAACTTGCAGTAAATTGAGAATATGTTTCTCTTCTATTTGATACACCTATTGAATACATGTCCACATGAAGGTATGCAGGACATGTATCCCAAACCCGTACCCTATCATGTCCTATGCAACAAGGGTATTTCACATATTGATTATTGAAGTGTCCATGTAACATAGACTACTAGCGAGTAGCGGTCCCTAAGGGTGAAAAGATAAGAGAAGGTTGAATCGCGTGGCCATGTCCACAGAAAGCCGATTACAGCACTAGTGAACAGAAGCAAGTTGGTATGACATAAAAACTATTGGAATGCCAGCTAAAAGGGATACTAGTAAATTAAATACTAAAAGTTTAATTCTCATGTTTTTACTGAAGATATGGCCTCTGATAATCTGAGTAAATAAACATGGATTTGATGTGCAGAATTGCTACAGATGACCCTTAAAAAAATATTTGACACAAGAAGCACACCATAGATAGATTGTATATATAATATATTTAATTACCAATGAGACTGGCATGTTCTTGCTAGAGAATTAATTTCAAAAAGAAATACAAAAAAGGAACAAACAAGCAAGTATTGAGCAGCCCACTAAAAATGTACCCAAACTTTAAATGAGGGAAGGCAGTGACTGTGAGAACCCAGAGGTGGCAGTACAGTACAGCCCCAGGTAAAGGCATTACTTGATATAATGGTAATTGGTTAAATGTAACATAAGCCTCAATTCTCAATAGACAAACTTGAACTGGATTTTATGCTACTACAATACTAAATTAACAGCTGAAATAAAAACTGACCATGCAATGAAAAAGATCTTGCTCTTTTGGCAGTTCTCAGAAGTCACAAAATCGTAATCATATACTGCATATCGGCAATCATTTTCAGGCAATGACGCAGCGAAATCATCATAGCTCTCAGCTGGACCTCCGGTTTTTTCTACCACAACCTCTTTTTTCTTTTCATCTATCTTAAAAATCACATAACGGTGCACCTTCTTCCTCTGCAGTTCCAGATAGGTGCTTTTGCTGTGATCAGCAACACCCATTCCAGATGAAGCATTTAACTAAAAATCAAACCAAATGTGTAAATGTTTGTTACAATCAACACAAGAATCATGGTTTCCATTAATAGCCACCTTGTACTATGGAAGAAGATGGCCCAAAATGCATATGTTCCAAATGATATATACCAATCACAAATCAACATAAACAGCGCTTCAAATTTTTCAATAATTAGATCATTCATTTTTCAAAGAGTGAATGTAAAAGTCTACAGATTTCAGACCAACATGCATGGAAAAGAAATGTGTGCATTCAAATACAAAGTTTTTTACTTGGAATTTAAATCTCTAAAAATCCAGAGGCCACAGATTTCTGAATAACACATCCTACCGGTTATTTCAAGTCCACAAACTTAAGGGTTTCACACAGACTGTTAGATCCCCTAAATTTCATTCCACGCCGTAAGAAATTTCCTTTTTTTTCTTTTTCTTTTTTTTTTTTGATAAGGTAAAAATTTATTAAATCAAAAAAGAGGTGCAAAGCACATGTACACGGGCTGTATCGTAAGAAATTTCATGGAACAATGGACTTCAACCACACCCTCCAAATCAGAAAATCAAATCAACTTAAGAAATCCAAATGATGGGCATTTCTACAATGCAGTTTGTGTATTAGCCAAAGATTGCTGCCAAGCTTTTCCCAGCCGGAGAAGGAGGTAAAAAATAAAAATAAAAATAAAAAAGGCCATTACCCCAACTTGTTCCCTCTAAGGGTCCTGAGAAGGGTAAGCTGGATACAGTCCTTTGGTACAAAAGTGGTTACTCTCAAGACTCAAATATGAGCCTTTGCGCTTGGTGGCTCAAGACTTCTACCACTGTACGGGACAATGGCCCCAGTCGAACAAAACAAAAATTGATAGAAATTCAAATCAAAATCTAAGCCAACTCACATAAAAAATATAAAATATTGAAAGATTATACTAGAAAATGATAAAACTATGCTACATAATTCTAAAAGTTCATAACTCAAATAAAACAATTCATTTTCCAATAAAAACCAACATGCAGAAACAAGCAAATATATTTACCAGTGATCACAATAAATCAAACTCAAATATAATCACACACACAGTTGGGACTCCTAAAACTTCATCAGTACTATCAGAAATGAAGATCCAAACCAACTGAAGTAATCAAAGTGCCCAAAAAACTCCAAATTATAAAATTAAAAAAAAAAAAAAGAAAAAGAAAAAACAAATAAGAGCAGATAACACAATCAAGAACAGAATAAGGCATCAAATCTAACCACGATTGCGATAATAAGAAACATCAACCAATTTGAAGTGATCAGATTGAAAATTCAAACCATGCAGCGACAAACGAAGTCGGATCTAGGCGAAACAATTCACACAAAGAACCAAAAGAACTGATCGGATGAGAATAAATTGCGATGTAGTGCAGAGCTTACCCCTCTGAAAGACATGGCTGCTGTGATACCAAGAGAGACGCTAACAGTAGAGAGAGAAAGCGTAACTATATATATATATATAGAGAGAGAGAGAGAGAGAGAGAGGAGAGAAGGAGAAAGAGACGTATGGAGAGGAAAGGAGGGGCAAAAGCAGCCACCGAAGAACGAAAAATTGGGAATTATATTTTGAAAGATAAAATATATTCTCTGCTTTTTAGAGAGAGAGAGATTCGAGTTTTGAGCGAGAAGAAAAGAGGCGCGTCGTGTCTGATGTGTCGTGTCTGATGTGTCCACTTTTATGAGGGGACCGCCATTATCTATTTTCGTGAAGGGCAAAGCTACTAACACAGCGGCTGTTTAGAATTTATGGTCACGGCCTCATTTAACGCCGTCGATTTGAATGGAGGTTCAGTCCTACCGCCAGCTGGTACCTACGGTGACCTTTTGTAAGATGGTACGGAGTATTGAAGGGGATTTCATATTGGTCGGCATCTATCTAAATCTAGGAAAATGCTTTTGTAAACCAGTCATCGATATTTTTTTTTAAATCGTTTGAATATTTTTTAATACCACCAAATAAGTATTAATATTTTTATGTAAATTTGAATTTTAAACCACTTATCGATATCTATATCTATATCCCTTATAAAAAAAAGTAAATCCTTAAAAAAAAATTAATTTTTTAAAATATTCTTATTTAAAAATATAATGACATTAATGCCTTTATCCAAAAGACAAAAAAAAAAAAAAAATTAATTTTAATGTTTATTTCAGTCCAGTCTTATCTCATTGTATCAAAAACCCTAGCTCCACTCAATTATTAACTCTTAATTATCCATGAAAACACTTGTGTAATAAGATTGTCTTCGATAATGAGGTGATTGAGTTTTTCCAACTCATTAAACTGCATTGGTAGGGGTATTGAAATACATTAACACGTTGACATCAAAAATTGTTGTAGGCTCTTTAGTTGGGCTCTAGGACCACCAAAAAACCATTAACGTTATGCAATACACTAATCATCTACCAAAACTTTGAAAACCATAAAATATTTATTTTTAATATCTTTAAGGACACTAAATTCACATTTGAATAATAATTAATTGAAATGTTTCTATCGAAATACTTATCGCTCTGTTCCCATCTAATGTGGCCAACTACTCTTTTCAATTTAAAACAAAAGTAAAAATGCCTGTAGTGATTGAAATTGTACAAATTTGTTATATAAGGATGACTACTATACAACAAAAAATACATTTGTTGCCTTTTATTCATTTATCTATTTCTTACTTTGAAATATGCCCATGGGTAATGCCTCTAAAAGCAAATTAAAGTCTTCAATTCGACTTCTCACTCTTCTTGAAGCCAGCCAGGCAGCCACCAGGTATTGTCTAACTCGAAGTGAGTGGTAAACCTACCTGTATTCTTGGGATTTATCGGGCCAAATGTTTGGATCTCTTTGTTAGTAAAAATAAATAAATAAATAAAATAGAGTAATGCAAATATATCAATAACAAGGAAACTGTAGTGAATATATACCAAAATCAAAATAAATATTAATTATCTTTTATATAATTTTTGTTATAACTAATTTAATGAGTGAGACAAGTATTATTAAGTTATCATTTCATTGACATAGACATCGGTTTGATTATTAAAAAATTTATACAAAAAAAATGAAATATGAGAAATAAAAGGAAAAAGAAAGAAAAAACAATAATAGTAGAATTAGTTTTTCTATATTCCTTTCATTTACTAAAAGATTGTAAGAAAATTCGAGTCTCAACTCTCCTAGTAAAAATACATAATAGTGTTTTGAGGCAAGTATTTTCGTGTAAGAATTATGAGACTAAGAACTTTTCTACAATAATAATCTAATGCATGTAAGGTAAAGGGAAGTGCCTTTATTTTCCTTTTACATTTCTTTTCTTGTTAATCATATAAATTGATGGATGTGAAACATATAAACATGTGACCATAAAAATATATGGAGCTAATTTTGCTTGAAACATAAACTGTGAACACGTATCCTTGTATCCATCAAACTGTTATATTAATTAAATCAATAAATAAACAAATTTACAACACAAAACTCTGGTATTTCACCCTTTCTCAAATTTAAAAGAGGCCTGTATGAATTCAAAATCATCGGTGTGCATACTTAAAAAAAATGTGGTGAGGAGACCTAACTTCTGATTTAGGGATCAAGGTTCATACCCCCAAAAAATCATAAGTTAGGAATCAGGGTTCAAACCCCAAAAAATAAAATAAAAAATCTCTTATTTTATTTTCATTAGCCCTGTTTAGGACAAGTGAGACTTAGAATTAGACCTGGCAATTGGGCGGGTATGGGCGGGTCTAAATGGGTCTCATTAAAATTTCACTCAAACCCAACCCAACCCGTTTAAGTACCAAACCTGTATAACTAGCACCCAACCTAACCCAATTATAAACAAGCCCAACCCGTTTAAACCCATTTAATGGATGGGAACGGCTACTGCAACCCCCTCTTCGGCTCTTCTCCTTCCTCCTCTTCCCTCTTCTCCTCTTATTTGTTTTTTATTCCTTCTAGAACCCCCCTCTCGTCGGCTGAAAAATGGAGATGTCGTCGGAAAAATGGAGGCCCTTGCCGAAAAACACATAGGTCTGACCAGCAGGGGGAAAGAAAGAAAGAAAGAAAGAAAGAAAGAAGAGAGAAGAGGAAGAAGGACAGAGAGAAGAAGAAGAAGCACCGTCGTCGGGAAAAATGGATGCCGGAAAACAGAGATTTGACCAGCAGCAGAGGAAAAAGAAAAAAAGAAAAAAAAAAAGAGGAGAAGAAGAGAGAAGAGTCGCCGAAAGAAGATGATGGGTAGGGGTGCGGAAAAAATGGAGCCGTCGCTAGAAAAAATGGATGTCGGAAAGCATAGATCTGACCAGCAGCAGAGGAAAAAAAAAAAAAAAAAAGAGGAGAAGAAGAGAGAAGAGTTGCACTATCTCACACTGTGATATTAGATCTCCTTGAATTTTTCTTTTTCTTTTGCCGTCAATGGACTCGAACCTTGGAGATCGTCATGGTGAAGAGATCTCCTTAAATTTTTCTTTTTCTTTTGCCGGTCAATGCCCTCCTCATATGCCCACCCAATGCTTGCCCAATTACGAACTCCAGCCCGCAAATCGAGCACTCGTGCCTCTTTGGCTTCGCAGGCGAACCCCGGAGATCGTCATAGTGAAAGAGGTCACTGCCGGAGCCCATCATCAATCTCGGCTTTCGGCTGACTAGCTCGACTGTGAAGGAGAGGATTGTGAAGAGACTTGAACCCTTATCGGGTTTCATTCACACCCAATTTTTTTTATACAAACCCGATTAGACCCAATTATTAATTGGGTTGTAAATGGGTGCCCATAATAACCCAATTAATAAAATTACCCATCTGCACCCATTTAACTTTAGTGGGTTTGGGCAAGTTCGTAGGTTTGGGCATAAATTGCCAGCCCTACTTAGAATGCATGGTGAAGTAAAAAAGGGATTAACATTAATCCCCACACCTCTTTTTTAAGAACTTTTAATGAAAAGGATGTTAATCCTGACCACTTTACACTTCACTAAGTTGACTTGGGTAGCTTCCTATCAATACCATTAAATAACGCATCATTGAATATTGTAAATTGTAATGCTAGGATGACCTGTTCTAACTTATTGTCCATGCAGGCTCCCCTTTTACTATTTGAGATGGGTGTAAAGGTGCTGATAGAACCAAGTTAATTATATTATTTTATTTTTTTAAACAAAGGAATTCATTCAATGAGAAGGAAAATTTTTGCATCTAGGAATACAAGTCCTCTAAAATCCTCCATTATTGATATAACATCTCATAACTTCCTAGGAAAATAATTAATCCAAGTCATATCCTCTTTCATATGAAGTAAGTCAAATTAGCGATCAACACTCCATAATAAATCCATTCCTAAGAACTGTAATCAATCCATTCCTAAGAACAATGCATTTCGCCGTTAGAACCAATGCATTACCAAAATAAGCCGTGATTGGGTTTTAACATTTTAAAGAAAAACCAAATAATTACACTCTTTTACTAGTGCATCTACTGGCTCAACTCCTCGATCCCTACCATGGCTTTTTAATTTGATTAGTAATTGCATTTGGTCCACCAAATTTGAATTTACATAAGGTGCTCAAATTGAACGAAGGTCAAAGTTAGGTCCAAAAAAATTTTGCCTCACGTTTTGAATTGTGGGAGAAAATAAGTAGTACTCGGGAAATTATTGAAAATGGTTAATTAATTTAATTATTTTTGGTAGTGTTGCCTGGATGTTGATTAGAACAATTTAAATAATTTCATGCAATTTGTTTAAAAAACAAAACAAGTTAGTTGTGTTGTGTATCGTGGCCGTGAATTTGACTACGGGGGATGAGTTTACGGTTGGGCCAACACACTGTGCCCCTCAATTTCTTTTATTTTTATTTTTGCCTTTTTGGTTTTTAATGCAATTGCTAATAACATGCATATATGGCCAATGACGTGTGAGTTTAATGATATTGAGGGGAAAATATTTTTTGGATAAGCTCATTCTAATATGTTAAGAGATCAAGTAACCCGACTTTCTCTTAGGGTTTATTTGGTTTGCGGATTTTATCAAGGAAAAAAATAAAATATAAAAAATTGTACTTTTTCTTATTTGGTTGCAATGAAAAATTAAAATATCAAGAATTGTACTTTTTTAATATTTATAAATAACTAAAATAAAGGCACAAAGTGATGAACTGATAAGGTAAGAGATAAGGTTCAACCTTCACTGTCACATGTCTAATGTAATATTAAGCACTAACGAGATATCGCTACATGTATAATCTAATCAAGTATGGAAACGTATGCGAGCAAGTGTGTTGGGATCGGTTTTTCTCTTTCAGAACCGCTAACCATCTGTAAAACCACCAAAAAAAAAAAAAAAAAAAAAATCCTTAACCACTATCTATCCATCTTATCGGTTGAATCAGCCCGTATGCCTTCAAATAAGATCGGATTTGATGATTTTAGTGGGTCAATGAGTACCCCTAATTATAGGGTTGGGCAACACACTATGCCCCTCATTTTCTTTTATTTTTATTTTTGCCTTTTTGGTTTTTAAAGCAATTGCCAATCTCACGAATGCTAATAACATGCATATTTGGCCAATGACGTGTGAGTTTAACGATATTGTGGGGAAAATTTTTGGATATGTTAAGAAATCAAGTAACCCAACTTTCTCATAGGTCCTAAATGGATTAAAAATAAAACGGGTAACCCAGCATAGTTACAAAATTCTTGAACCACTTTCAAATATCCTGATTTATCTTGGATTTTTCTTCAAAGAAAGGAAAATTTGAATTTGAATTTGAATTATCCTCAAATATCTTAATTTCTGCGAATAATTCTCGGACTATCTCTAAAATTCTTAAACCATTATAAATAATTAATAAAATGAAAACATATATTTCTTTGAATTACTCTCGATATTTTTTTCAAATAAATCCTCAAATTACAATCTATTCTTTTACGGATGAGTATTCAAATCCAAATTTTATCGTCTTTTGAAAACATTAGATAAAATTGCAACCATACAGAGATCCAAATTTTGTCACTATAAATAAACACAAGTTGGTCCGATTGCACCAATTCCACCCTAGTTCACAATTCTCATATTGACACGTAAGACGGACCACAATGCAAGTTGGGTCTATTCCTTTTTCATGTGCATGAACTATGAAGTATAAACAAAATTTTCTTAATCTCCACTTTAAACTTCTCTCAAGGACTCAAACAAGCCAAGCCTAGAGTACGAGCCCTAACACTTTTTACATAGAGAACGATTCCAATCGAAAGAGGCTTTCCTGGATTTCAAATTTCGCGCGAACATGGATTCAGAAGGTAACCGTTAAAACCCTAATTTCTCTCTCTGACGATCTCCGTCTCTCTCTCTATATATAACGTTTGTTTTGAATCTCAGGCCAAAGGGGTTCAACGAATCCAACGGCCATGCTCGCATCTCTCGTGGGCAAGAGAGAGAAGCTCCAGGAAGAGCTCCGTAACATTGAAAAGCAGGTAATTTGGAACAATATTCCTCTGTTTGGTTGCTGAGAAAACGGAGGAAAAGAAAAGTTCCAGTCTTGTGTTTTCTGCTGTTTTTGTTTCTTAGAAGTGGAAAAGGAAAAGAAAGGAAAAGAAAAGAAAAGTCATTTACTAAGTCATATACGGAGTAGTTGTATTGGGCTTAGTCGAATGGACATTTTTGTTACTCGACTCTTAAGTAATGGTTTGCTTTAAGATTTAATTTAATTTTCCCTTGTTTTCCTAGGTTTTCTCGGTAACCAAACTAGTCATTTTACATTTAAAAATAAAAATAAAAATTGTTCACTGTGATCGGTTATTTTGATTGCGCATGTTTCTATGATATTATAGGTTTATGAATTAGAGACGAGCTACTTACAAGATTCAGGCCATTTTGGGAATGCATTGAAAGGTTTTGATGGGTTCCTTTCTTCATCAAAGAGCACAACAAAGTATGAGACTTTCGACATTGTCATTTATTTTCGATGTGATGATATCTTACCATGTGAAATCATGTTTTTATCGCATTTTTTGTTTAACAGTTGGAATAGGAAAGTTAATAATCATGTTTATTTTAGAAATGTGAATATGAATTATTAAAAAGTCACTGTTTTTATATTTCAAACTGCTTTATTGGTCAATGGTGGCTGTTGAGTGAGTGTCTTAGGTTTTAATTTACAGAAAATTTATGTATTCTGAGGATGGATTAATTTATGGGATAGTTATATTTTCTATTATGATGCTCATGAAGCGTGTGGTTCTGTAGAACTTTATTTTTAGGGCGAAAAGCTTTAGAGAATATGATATACTCATATTTTGAGTAATACAATACATGGTTTTGAACTTCCTTTTTCTATTTTAAAGTTTTTTGCCCTATATTTGGCACAACTTGACAATCATGGTCAATAAGAAAGATGGATGTTGAGGGTGAAAACATCTTGCTACTGAGTGTATTTGTTGCATGAATTATTAAATAAGCATTTGTACATTATAGCATCCTAAACATAAATTTACCTAAAATTCACAAGTACAACAGCTACAAATAATATGTGGAGCTCATTCATATTCAGTCATAGCTTGCTCAAAGTTAGTATCCTATATGAGCATGGGGCAATTATAGCGATTTTTAACACTGTAGCTGAGTTGAGGAGGTTTCAATACTGTACGATACAGTGCCATTTTCATTTCATTGAAGTCCTTTAGTGACGATCAAGTATTGAAGATAACCATGACTTTGGCTCATGGGATTGCTCTAATATACTCCCTCCGTCCCATTTTATTTGATCACTTCAAGTACACACACATATTAAGGAATGCATCAAAGCATTGGCATGTTATCCAATTTTTTTTCCAACTTTCCAATTCTACCCTCCAATGATATAATGCCACTTGATGTGATAGTGGAGATAATAATAAGATAATGATAAAGGGTATTTTGGAATAATAAGATAATGATTTTCTTTGACTTTTGAAAGCGATAAAATATTTTGGGACATTCCAAAATGGAAAGATGATCAAATAAAAGAGGGCATACTTTTATTGCATGCATGATTGTGGTGTTTCATCATTCTGTTGTCATAATTTTATCATTCTCTTTTATTGGAATTTAAAGGAATTAAAACTAGATTTCCATTGGTGAATGTTTCCTCAATCAGAACATCCTGCCTACCACTAAATGATTTTGCATGCTTCTATCCTAAACTGCATGATTTTGGCTTCTTGTTGGAACAACCCCAAAAATCAAAACTATAATTCTGTAAAGGATATCTGTTACATACTAATTAGTCTATAAAAGTTATCAGCATTAGCTTGATGCCATTAACCTCAGATTTTATTCATCTTTATATCATGGCAGGCAGGTTTTTTGGTCAAACCCTCTTGTCAATGCTTTATCACTTTATATTTGCTGAGAATACTTATGGTTTTGCAAAATTGTCACTTATAATAGAACTTATCCTATTTGTTATGATATAATTTGTTGTATGTGTTGGAGAACAACATTTCTTCAGTCTCCAGTCTCTGCAGTATTTGTGTTCTTGTAAACAATTATTTTTGATTATTCATATAATCATAAAAATTCAATCAATGGTTAAAGAGGTCTAGGAAGTTTCAAGGTCATATAATCATAATAATAGAGCTTATCCTATTTATTATGTTTTCTTGATACTTCTGTTAGATAAATCTGGTATTGTTTTGTGGTAATTGTTCAAGTGTGAATTTGGTTGGATTTTTCAGAGACTCAAAATTCTGCTAAAATTGTTTCCTGCAGTCTAAAGAGGTCTAGGAAGTTTCAGCTTGAAGATAGGCTCTTCTCATTGTCTTCTGTTACCTCACCAGCGGTATGTACTAATATTCGAATAGTTTCTATTAGGAGAACTTCTGTCCTTTTCCCTTTGTTTCCTCTTCCCCCTCCATGATTTTCTCACAGTGCTATCATTAGATATATAAGTTTAAACTACATTATCGTCTATGAATTTTGAAAATCTTTTGCTTTAGTTTTTGCTTATGAGACTTTCTGTGTATGTAATTGCTAATTATGTGTGCCTCATATAAAGTAGACCCTTTAATGTCATGAGCTAGGAGCCATAAATGACATTGTATGATGGTAACATAGAATATGAAAATGAATTCCAGTTCACCTTAAAGTAAAGTTGTAGGATCCATAATGGTAACCTCCTTGCTCACTCAATAGTTTTGGACTAGACTAGTTTGTGGCAGATTGGGTGGTTTGGGCAGGTTGAAGGTCAACCAAGCTTCGTTGTAAGGGTTAAATGTCCCCCTAGATTGGGCTTCAGGTATCCAATC
Organism: Liquidambar formosana; assembly: GCA_039720395.1. Lineage (NCBI taxonomy): Eukaryota > Viridiplantae > Streptophyta > Magnoliopsida > Saxifragales > Altingiaceae > Liquidambar > Liquidambar formosana. Next base: position 12,541,628 of record CM077822.1, read on the forward strand.
CAAAGTTAGGCCAGGTCGGGTTAATTGGGCTAAAGTGGAATAATATTTTTCCCCCATATGTTGTTTGTTTACTTTTTTCTGGTCCATCAATAAGTCACAATTTGAAGGATGCTTTACAGAATAAGATATTAATGGAAGGGAAAGTGAAACAATTTTTTTGGTTCAAAATATGAAAAAGAAAATCTTGACTAATAAGTTACAGATTGAAAATGAATTTTTTTTTAGTGAGAAACATTTGAAATTAATTGGAGTTAGGATGACCTGTCTTAATTACTATTGTTAAAATTCATATAGCATGTGAAAAACAACTTTGTTGAAAATTATTCCTGAATATATAACCAATAAGGCAATAACTATTATATCTTACATAGGTTCCAGAACTCAACCCAAGCCCTACTAAAGTCAGGACAGGTTATAATTGTTCAATCCAAACCCAACCGTATATCTAAAACTTCTGCCCCAGCTTGCCCATTGGTTGACCTAGTTAAATTGCAGCTCAAGGACTATTTGGCATCTCCCCTAATGTCAAGGGAGCACTTTAGTTTTATATACACACAAATCTGGTCCTATGAGGACGTGCTGATATAAGTTATATTAGCGCCATGCATTGGGGGTTGTATCCCTTGCATTGATGGGTTATGGGTTTTAGGGTTTAGGGTTTACATCAGGACAGCCTTTTAGGACCGGATCTATATGTATGCACACTTATGTATTTTTATTTTATCTTTAAGTACATTCATAGATCCAAAGTGTTCATATATTGATATATCCTTTTTAAGATATATTATGATTTTTTGGACTAGTATTTTTCCAAAATGGAACAACAAGGTATTATTGCCCCCCTCCTTTTTGCTGTGCGCACAAATGAGGAACCATTCGATTTGCTCTTGTTTGACGTACTGATGGATGGTACCTTTGTAGCACATGTTATTTGTAGTGAGTGAGAATTTGAGATTATTGATTCCCGATGACCTAGAGAGGTAGGGGGACGGGTGAGGTGAATGGGCTTTTAAAAGATTCAGGTTATATTATCAGCAGAAGTAAATTTCTACCTATTCAATTTTAGATTCAATCACAAACCAATCACATAAAAATTAACCTTGCAAACAAATTAATTAATTGATGAATAAATATTAATACAAAATAAACCATTGGGATCAGTTATGCAGTATACTAAGTATACTAGAGCATAATCAATTAACGCATGATTTTTACTTGGAAAACCTTGATAGGAGAAACAATGGGACGCCTGTCCAAGGAGTGAATGCAATATGAGAGAAATCTTACAAGACGCAGACACAGCTGCATTAACTCATGATTCAATCAACTGAATCTACAGCCATTATAGTTAGACATGCCTTGTCTGTGACAATTCCAATTCCATGACTCGCACCAATTTAAAATCCCATTGATTGAACTCTCAAGTGACCTGTCCGCAAAGCTCGATCTCTACCACAAAAGTATTGGTATTACTCAACCAACGATGAGTTCTCACTCTTTTACCTTTGTATGAGAATGAAAAGGTTTATGGTCTCTGATCTAGGAGTGTCTCATCAATTGAAACAAATAAAACAAATCAAAAGTTAACCATGAAAACCCTAGTTTTTGGTCTTCTAAAGGAAAAAAAATTAACTTTAAAAAATATTTCAGAGAGATCTGCTTAATTTTACGGCTTAATGCTCCTTATATGGTAGTTTCGGAAGCCCTAATTGAACTACGAAAGCTTGGAGCAAAAATACACTTAGATCAGAATTTGATATTGAAATTAAACATGATCTATCAAATGGGTTATTGATTGATCAGTTCAAATTTGACTGATTAAACTTGAAATTTATCAATCATTTATTGCACTAAAAGTTGCAAGACTCTTTGTCACCCTTAGGATCGATTAAATAGATATATGATAGATCAATTAGGCATCTGATATCAAACAAATAAGCAATTGATCCAATTAAATTCCACGTTGTGAAAAAAGATTACTTAAGGTTCAATTCAGAGACTAACCACCTAAGGTCAAACAGTAAAGGTCTCTAAGTCACTTACCATCCCAAAGTGAGATTAAAGCTTCTGCATGATGCTCTTCACTCGTGAACTGTTCAAATATTCACTTAGTTGGGCCATGAAGCTCAAAGATGGACAAGATGACACAACAATGGGTAATGGACCTTTTAACATAGGTCCTAACAGTGAGGTTGGAGTTACCCTTATAGGTCCAACCTTAGAGATTGTACCTACATTAGAGATTCTTCTAGATTTATATAGATTGATTATATAACATTGTTGGAGTTACTTGACCATGAAATTTCAGATCTAGTGTGTTTTTGATTTATTGGAGTGTATTTATTTGTTCCCTCTTCCCCAGATGACAGATGTTGGAGTTTGGACAGTACTGTCATATTCTCTTCCAACTCCTTTTGTCAAGCACTTCGAAATGTGAATGCCGTATTCCTTTTCACCCTGCTAAGTTTATTTGTTGCCAAAGCTCCTTCTAAAGTAAAGGCTTTGCTTGGTTAGTGGCTCACACAAGAGTTAACATCAATGATAACCTCCACTCTAGAAGACTCAACAAAATGCTATACCTTGATATCTGTGTGATGTGCAAAAGAAACAATGAATTGTTGGATTAGATAGCCTTCCCATGTAGGTCATGCAAGCAAAACATCAAGTTGATCCGATATCAGTTGCCATCCGATCCAAGAACTTATATTTCAATTCAATAGAAATCTCACATTTATGAGTCGTAGATGGAGTTATAAAAATTTGTGTCAAAATTTGTATCCCCCCGATCCTAACCCATTATGATTTATAATTATAAGGGTAAAATGCAAAAAACGCCGCTCTATTATTACCCATTTTGCAAGATACCCCCCTCTAAAAAAAAACCATGCAACAAACCCCCTATATTGTTCCAGGGGGCAACGCCGTTAAAGGCAAGATTGAAAGACCATTTTACCCTTGTACGGAAATATATTAAAATATTAATTTTTGATATTTTTAAATGGTTTTTTAAAAATATAGAAAAAAAAATACAGAAATGTGTGAGTGGTGATTTTGGTTTGGTTTTTAAAATTGAGGTGTTCTCGTCGGCGACAATTTTCGACTCACCGGCAATGGAGATTTTCCGGCGACAAACAAAGTTCTGTATGAGTCGAAAATTGAAAATTTTAAAAACCAAACCAAAACCCCCACTCAATTTCTGTATAAGTCGAAAATTGAGGTGTTCTCGTCGGCGACAAACCAAAGTTTTGACTCACCGGCAATGGAGATTTTCCGGCGACCCTTCCTTCCCCATCCACTGTGCACACCAATCACAACCATAATCCACAACCCTCCCTTCTTACCATTACCGCTGGCACGATTTCATCACCGACGAAGACGAATTCCATATTTTCCGGCGACGGGCATCAAATCCAGCGAATCCAATTTTTTTTTTTTTTTTTTTTTTTTTTTCGTTTCTCTCCAAAAACTCCACCCGCTGCACTGCACCACACCTTGTCTTGCTGGTCCTTCTCCATCCGGCAACCTTCCGCCGGATCTGACAGTGGCAGCGACGAAATTGTAGTGGCAGTGATGGCAAGAGGCGGTGCCAAGCGGTGCCGATGTGGTTTATCAAAATAGCCATCGCCGATGATGGCCGAGAAAAAAAATATCCCCCATACCCGCTGTGGTTGATCATGGGAGAAAGGGCAGATCGTGCAGGGAAGGAGGGGAGGGAGAGAAAGCCGGTGGAGAAAAAAAAAAAGGAAAAAAGAACTCACCTGCAACCTCCATTCATTACAGATTTTAATCAAACAAGCGAGAACCCCACGAGATTGGATACCCACAATTGGATTGATTCACGCAGGTGCTTATATGATCGTGACCTGATGGAGGGTCTTGACGACAATCTTCTTACTGCTGTCGTTCTCGTCGGCGACAATTTTCGACGATGCCCATTGGAGGCCATAACCAAAACCCCCCGACAAAGCCTTCACCATTAACGGGAAGAGTAGAGACTTTAGCTTACAGAAGAGCAGATCGGCATCTGCGGTGGGAGTGGTGTGCACAATTAACGGTGGTTTATGGCTTCTTCCATGACGCCATCAATGTGGGGTTTGCCCCTTCCCCCATCTTCGTTCCTTTTCTCCGGTGGAAGCACAACGGCGGCAGTAGCACACGTAAGAGGAGCGGCGATGGCGACAGGGCACTATCACGTGAAAGGCACGTGAGGGAGGAGAGGAAGAGAGAGGGTGAGATCAAATTAGGTCAACTATTTGCTTTAGTCAAAGGGTATTTTAGTCATAAAATGATGCTAATTATATCACGTGACTGGCACGTGATTAAATTCCGTTAGTTTCCCTAACGGCAGCTGGATGGAAGGGGGTTTTTGTTAACCCTACACAATATGAGGGGTTTGTTGCATGGTTTTTTTTTAGAGGGGGGTATCTTGCAAAATGGGTTATAATTAGGGGTGTTCGTGGTTCGGTTTGGTTCGGTTTTAAGGTAGATTTCAAACTAAACCATTATTCTTCGGTTTTTTGCTTCCCAAACCAAAACCAAACCCTACTATAAAAAAACCAAACCAAACCAAACCATAAAATTTCGGTTTGATTCGGTTCGGTTTTGGTTTTATCCTATCAAGTAACAACAAATAATTGAAAATGAAAAAAATGACAAGCCAAACTTCAAATAAAAATATTTTTAATAAAATCATTACATTAGCAACTAAAAAAAACATTAAACATTATATCAAAATGGAAAAGTATTGACTTATGTCAATCCAAGTTCAAATATCCAATCTAATACATATCAATATCTCACACAACATTAATAGCTAGTTTAATTCATGCCAATCTAATAAAGAAAAAATAATAAGAAAGTTAAAATCTACAAAAACAAGCTCATTCCAAACGTCTTTTTTCCAATAGTGCACTACTATTTTGAATCTATTACTTATTCTGCCTTTATTAGAATAGAAAATTTACAAACTAAGTTTATTTTGAATCTATTACCTATTCTTCCCTTATTAGAATAGAAAATTTACAAACTATGTAAGTTTAACATGTAACATCTAAAATTATATATATATATATATATAATATGTTTTTCGGTTTTTTCGGTTTTTCGGTTTGGTTTGGTTTTTTAAATATGAAAACCAAAACCAAACCAATTTAATTCGGTTTTCTAAAATTGGAACCAAAACCAAACCTAATGACAAAAAAACCAAACCAAACCGACAGATTTGGTTTGATTCGGTTTGGTTTTCGGTTTTAACCAAAACCATGAACACCCCTAGTTATAATAGAGGGGGGTTTTTTGCATTTTACCCTAATTATAATATAGATTATAGAGCGATATAATTGTACATAATTCAAATAAACTGGGTCAGTTTTGGTTGGCTGATTTTGAACTGGGTTGGTGTGATATTGCAATACATTGCTCCTTAAACATGAACCGTAGCTGGAGGAGAGAAAGTTGGCGTCTCTCTCTCTCTCACCGCTTTATTTTTTAATTTTTTATTCTCAATAGATTGGAAGATGACTCGAGCTCAGGCGGAGACTTGAACCCATGTCTGGGGTACATCTTCCTGAGTATCAATATTTTTTCTATATTAAATTTGTCTAAGATACAATTGTCCATGATGCTTTTGAATTAATATAACTCGCATTACCTTATTATTAAAAGTTGTCTAAGATGCATAGGCTTAGTTCACTATGAGAAGATCACATTGTCTATTACAATGGTACCCATTCTGGCTAAGATTATGAGTTCAAACAATTTTCTATCCAACTTAATTATTAGAGTTCTCTCTTTCCAAAGGTTTTACCTACTTTTGGTAGCCCATTTTTGTAATCTTGGAAGAAAGAACATGGAATTTAATGCTGGAATGTTACTAGAAAGATTGCAATAGTGCCAACTATAGTGGAACTTAAATTTCTTTATTGGTGGTTTTGTAGTTATATAGATGGTTGTAATTCCTCTTTTCTTCTTTCTGTCGACTTCCTTTTAATTTTGAGGGTTGTGGTTGTTTTGGTGGCTCCTTTTTTGTCGCATGGAGCTTTGGTTTTTCTCTTGTGTATGTCTCATGTACGAGGGTTCAAACCCATTTTTCTTAATACATATCCTTACCTTATAAAAAATAAAAAATAAAAAAACAGTACATCAATTTTGTCACATTGATCATCCACATTTCGGAAGCTAATTTTCATTCCATATTGCTCCATAAAACCCGGCTCTTAACCAACTTGATAAAGAAATTTGGCTTTTTTTACTTTATTTATTTATTAAATATCCTCCTTCACTGTTATCTTCTAACTATTTTCCACCTTGAGCTTTTTTTTTCCTTTCTTTTTCTTCCCGACCCCTCCCCCCCTCTTCCACCTGCTTTTTTCTTGTTTGCACTACCCCTTTTTAATCCGTTTCTTGTACCAGAGCTGAAAATGCAAAATGGTCATAACGAGGCTGTTACCCACATGTAATTGAGATAGTTATTCAGATCTAACAAGGCTGGTCTGTTCACTTTGTTTTGTTTATGTTCAGGCGGAAGAACTTGGAGTTGGACGAGATGGTGAGCTCCTATTTATATTTCTACAAATAGCCTTTTCCTCATCAGTAATTTGTTGACCCATTCTCTTTTAAATGAACATTTTCATCCGTTAATTGCAGACGGAAGATCTGAGTTTGGCCAAGGTCGGTCAAAGGGTGGAGGCTTACCTGCAAATGGACAGTAAGTGCACCTTTCTTTCCTTTGAAATCCAATAGTAGTAAATCCTTCTGGGCATTTAATTCGAGGAGAAAGAGGAGAGAAAAATCATGTTATAGATATTTCACAGATTACATAAATTATTTTGCATCTATGCAAGATTATTTACATATCTAGCAATGCGCCAATGCATAATCTAAGTTTTCTTTCTAGGGGGAAACCCAAAAAAGGAAGAACAGCACCAAGAGATGGGAAGAGAACCAGGCCCTTGGGTGAACAAGATATTGACGATGAAGATGATCCTGATTTGGGCTTGAGATAACTACCCTTTTTTTTGGAGGACTTGTAATTTAACTGTTGAATATTAAGTTCAGGCTTTTACCGTAGAAATAGAAGCAGAATGTATGTCACTGTAGCCCATTCCAGTGTAAAGTATTACTGTTTCTTCAGTCATGCCGTAGATGACCATATACCCTATGTAACATGTGGTGAGCTTTGAGAAAAGCCATCATTAAGATTATTCAAAGGTTCTTCCCCCACTTATCCATCTACAGGCCGGCACTACTTGACCTCTGCTGTTTTGTTCTTTTGAGTTGAAAATTGGAAATGGCTGCATTGTTATTCTTGTGAACTATCATTTGCAAGAGTATGTAGTTTGAAATTATGTTGATGTTGTGATATGCTCTAACAAAAGGAACGTTCGTCGAGCAGAATGGATGAGTGTATTAAGTTAAATAAATCCAATTATGAAAGGATACTAACAGTTACCCTCTGCCCATACCATGGTGCTCTTCAATCGTGCTACCAGTTTTTGGGAGCACTCGAGCTAGTCATCTTAGTTGTTGGGTTGGAGGGGCGTTTCACAGGGTTAAGGTGGAATGGGCAGCCGAAATCCAAGAAAAATTGGGCAGGTTGAGCCATTGAGGTGAGGCCTTTATGGGGTAGGTTTGGAATGGGTTCGTAAGAACAAACATGGCCCGACCCATCTGTTGACCCACCATTAAAATGTCTCTAGGATTCTTTCTTCTTCTTCTTTTTTTTTTTCTTCTTCTTCTTCTTCTTTCTTTCTTTCTTTCTTTTTTTTTTTTTTTTTTTTTTTTTTTTTTTTTTGTGCCTATTTTGTATGAAAAATATGGCTTTAAAAGCTCGACATTTTGATTATTTGTTTATTTGTGATTTTTCTCGCCACATCAAACCGGTAACACCACGCCATTTGTCTCTTAATACCACATTGAGGTCAGATGCCCATCACATTGCGACGATCGTGGCCAAGGTCTGCAAACCTCTGAGGTCCCCTTGAAGTGCCCTAGCTACACCAAACCTTAGTGTGATGCCCGCCTGGGAAGACGGGAGCACCAAGGGGGATTGACTTATCTCTTACTCTACCTCATTATTTTTTATTTTTTATTTTTATTTTTTGAACGATAGGAGAATACATATACCTACACAAGTACCTATATATAGTCAAAATCAAAATTTTTGCAAATTTCACACCCTTATTAAGATGGGAAACACCATTAGATCCAAAGGCCCCATCTTCCACTCTACTTGGATGATTAGAGTATCGTTTGGTGTTTAGAGAAAATGCTTACCAAGGTAGATTCAGGTTACTCCCAAAACACAGAGGCAACACCTCCTATCTTGATTGATCTAAGAGCAAATGGAGATGAATCTTTGATCACATATCACCTCCATTACAACAAAATGTTGGGGATATTCATGAATTTTGTATATAATACGATAGACGCAAAATCTTTATTAAAATTAAACATGAATATAATTTACAACAAAAATTAAAAACATAAAATACAATGAAATCGTATACGAATAAATCTCATAATAACCATAATTTAAATGAGCAAAATCAATACAAGAAATATTGAATTAAAATAAAATAAAAAGAGTAAGAAGAGTTGGCCTATGTGTGAAGGCACGTTAGATCACGCTGTCCTAAAGGTACTCTCGCCTCCCTACGTACGGGTTATTGTTGGGGATATTAATGGATTTTGTAAAATGCGATAGACACAAAATCTTTATTAAAATTAAACATGAATATAATTTACAACAAAAATTAAAAACATAAAATACAATGAAATTGTACACGGATAAATCTCATAATAATCACAATTTAAATGAGCAAAATCAACACAAGAAATGTAGAATTGAAATAAAATAAAAAGAGTAAAAAGAGTTGATTTGTGGGAAGGCACGTGAGATCACGCTAACCTAAAGGAACTATTGCCTCCCTACTTAACAGGGGCTGACAAACGATAGGACCTCCAAGATACAACCCCAAAGTTCGTAGCTCCCTCTTCTATGGGTTTGTTCACATGAAGAGTATGATAAACCCATCTATGATCAGTTGCCCGTAAAAACAATATATAAAATATCTAAATAAAGCTCTTATAAAATATGGAGAAGATAATGTGAATCCATACTCATCCATGTAGAGAAGCCCACTATTTATAATAGAATATGAGTGAAATTAGTTTGGGCTAATAAAGGTTCAAAATAAATGTCATAATAATTCTTATAATAGCTCAATTAATAATATGAAATAAAAGCCCAACGGCTAGTAACAGACACTAATAAATTATAGAAATTGAAACCTAATGGTTAATGTCATATCACTCTCAGTCTATAAAACCACGTGTACGTCATGTCATATCACTCACGTTCCATGTTACGACACGGCCGGTTGGTCCAGCAAGGCAAGCTACGTACATGCGCATACGTGCATGTGTGGTTTGAAGTTTTGAAACTTTAAAAAAAAAATCACATATTTTCTAACACAAAAGGCTGTCACAAGCTCACAACGATTGACTAAACATAACAAGAATTTTATTTTGACTAAGATTGATCTAAATATTTCTTTCGTACAGTAAACTTTAATGTTTTGTTGTATTAAAAAAATTATGAAATTATTCTCTGCAAATCAATTCAAATCAAACCGAACCAAACAAAACTTTACATGGGTTGGATTGATTTCACTCTATCATGCAGCATGTGGCTTGATCACATGTTAAGAAAATAAAAAACCAACCCTTGATCAATCTGGTTCTAGGTTGAGGTCCGACCGGCCCAAACAGAGCCAAGTTGCACCCCCACAGTTAAACTTGTGTCTTTGCCCTCTTTGGAGACACGTGATTAATTAGATACATATCGAGAAGACTTTCAACTTATATTAACAAAGCTAATTAATTCTTTGACCCACCAATCTTATTATACCTTAGGTGATATCTCTCCTTTTTTTTAATTTATAAGGGTAGATCGTATATTGTTCTTGCGGCAGGCTAGTGACAGCTACTCTCCTACCCACCTTAAATTTTAGGCATTTTATTTTATTTATTGAGTATACATGGCACGCAATCTTATAGATCCCACGTTGCCACGAGACCTAGTTTGTCCCTCATCTGTTGCATAGAAATTTTCTAGGGTTAGAATCAGTGTACATTTCAAAATGGACATCTAGAAATTGTTTGAATTTCGACAGAGATTAAAATAGATTTGATCTTTCTTCCCAACCCACCCTACGTTTGGTGCATTCAAATCATTTGAATGAGACTGCTGTGATGCCATTGGACGTATTTCCTCTTGATATAATAGAATACATGTCTATAGTTAAACCTTCAAGAGCAAGAAATCTTAAGAAATAATTGTTTGAACAAATATTCAAGCATATGGAACATTTGTCGTATGATTAGATGGGAGGAAATCTTAAATCCTCATGCCAAAAATATATATGTTCACAAACAAACCTTATCAGCCGGCAGATACGTCTGGGAATAAAAAATCTAGAAACTCAATTAAAGTTTTTCTTTGCATGAAAATTACATATAGGTGACGGGAACGGCTAATCCATGCATGGATGTGAAAAAAAAAAAAAAAACCCTCATCAACATACTGCAATAAGTATCATACGTAGTCTTTTTTTATGAGCATATTAGGACGATTAATTATCGTCTAATATATGTTTTTGTTTCATTACTGCAAGACCAATAAAAGGAAACCAATAAAAAAAATCTGCATATAGGATAATTGTCCCTTTTTGTTTTGTTTTGAATGTCCTCTTAAGCAAGATTATGAATGTAATTTCTAGGAAATTTCTCTCTTTCAACCTCTCTTTGTCTGAGTCGTGTTTTGGTCCATATAGGGTGAAATTTTCAAATATGAAATAGTATGTAACGACAATATTCAAATATGTAATAGTATGTAGTGACAATAGTCAAATTTGTGCTTGGCAAGATTGTGACTTGGAGATTCAAAAGGTTCTCAAGCGGCTTGAGAATTCTTAGGGCAACGGATATATATATATTAAAAATGTGGATAATGTATTCAAATGGGGAAGTAGTACTCAAGAAGTGGGAATTGGATTCGGTGTTGAGTTGATAAAACTAAGTATCATAGGAAGGTAATCCATACTCTTGAATGAGAGATTGGATGGTTTGGATTAAAAGTTGAAAAGGTGCTACTGAAATGATCAAAATGACCTCAATGGGCAACCTTTTCAATTTTTAATCCAAGTCATCTAATCTCTCATTCAAGGGTATGGATTACTTTGGCATGTATCAACTCAGCACCGAATCCAATCCCAAAAAAGTGAAAATATATTCACCTAAAAAAAAAAAACAAAGAAGTGAAAATATGTACTTATATTTGAAGAAGCATGCAGTCGATGGAAGAAAGTCAACCAGGCTAACTTGAGTTTTTCACAACACACACGCGCATGCCTCATTAGCATCGTATTGAAGGCTTGGGTTTCAAACCCATCTTCATACTGACCAATAAACCCATCCTCATATTCTCTCCAAACCAATTCAAAGAAGTGAAAACATGCCAAAAAAAGTTTGAAAATTATATGAGAATATATTATGGAAAAAGGGTAGCCAATTTTTTCTTTCCTTTAATTTTTTATTTTTCAAGTTGAGAATATGAAGGTTTTTCAATTGCTAAACCCACTATAAAATAAGATTCACTAAAAATTGACTTGGAAAAGTTGTCATTGGGTCTGGTATTTGGGCCTAATTGGGAATTTTAAAAACTGGATTAGTTTGTTGGTTAATAAATACATGCATTATACCCATATAATATGTGTATGGATGTAGTTTTTTAATTAAAAAACACTCCTATTTGCCATATGAAGTTTAAACATAATGGAAGAATTTTTTTTTAGCATTGTATACTAGATATGTATTCTTTTTGATGAAGATATTAGGCAGATTAATTTTCATGTAAAGTAAGCTTTCGTTTTCGAAAGCTTTCAGATTAAATTTTTTTTTAGCAATTCTTGAAGCTTTTGTTTTCTTTTAAAAACGTATATATAACATATAGCAATAAGTATGCTAGATGCGTAGTCCTTTTGATCAAGATACTAGGCAGATTAATTTTCATGTAAATTAAGCTTTCGTTTTCGAAACAAGCTGCAAGACTCACCAAAAGGAAAGCAATAGAAAACATTGCATAAGATAATTGTCCAATTTTTCTTTTAAAAAAGTATATATAACATATTGCAATAAGTATGCTAGATGCGTAGTCCTTTTGAAGAAGATACCAAGCGATAATAATTTTCTTTGTAAAATAAGTTTTCGTTTTCGTTTTCGTTTTTCGTTACTACAAGACAAGAAACAAAAAAGAAAAAAGAAAAAGAAAAAAATAGACTATAAGATAATTGTCTAATTTTTTGTATGCCGTATTAAGGAAGATTGTGAAGGTAATTTCTTGGAAATTCCTCTCTTTCAACCTCTTAATTAGCTAGAGTTTTCAACTTACTTTCAACAAGCATGTAGTAAATGCTTCTTCCTTTGTGATCAAAATGCAAGTTGCACTAATTGAACTTAATTTAGAAGGCATTAGTAGCCATTCGTCCTTGGATTTGCTTCAAAAGAGACCTCAAAGGCTAAAGTGTTATTTTGGATGAATTATAAATATTCTATTCTCATGTTTCGCAAAGAATTTTCATTTTTATTATTACCTTCCCTCTTTTTGGAATATTTAATAAAGAAAAGTATTAGGGGATGACTACATTCAATTTATATGACCTATAACATGACTTTAAGGTTAACAGTATTTCCAACGGCTATATGATTTGAAAAGATTTGCAAAAATGTTTCTTGGGTGGCTTGGAAAATTAACCACCAAAAATGTGAGAGAGACATGCCATCGAGTCATATAAAATAAGTTTAGTGGACAATAACTTTTAAAACTCAAGAGAAAAGGATGAATAAAGCAAATATTGAGTAGTACCCAATGGACTAATTTAAGCATGGATTAGTCAAGGCTAATGACCATGAAACAAAACGACGAAAAAAGAGGGGGAAAAAAGCCTTGTTTAATCATTCAGGTTGAGACTGCTCTTTCTTCTGCTTATTGGTCAGCATTTCATACAATGACTTGATTAATTAATTGGATTTGTGTTCACTAGAATCAATGTTCTAAATAAAAATTTTACTAAACAAAACTAACGTTGTGTGCTGTCGACGTCATCCAATGAACTCAGACCACGTTGCCCTTAAAATTAATTTTATTTCCCCAATCATATTATGGTCATGTCTAATTTTTTAGCTAATGTTTGGTTACTTTATCCTCAAACGCGCGTGTTTACCAATTCCAAATCCAAATTAAGAAAAACCATGTCAAAGCATCATACATAAATTTTTAATTTATTTGTTTTGAGATACTTCCTAATAACAATCACCATAGGTTTAGCAAAATAAAAAATAAAATTGTAAGCATGCATGGATATGGTCACGTCCCATGATGTTTGCTTGCAAAGGTTCAAGAAATGGTCACGTCCAACGTGCCTTTTTCCCTCCCACCCCACTGGACTGAGATTTGGAGTTGAGTCGTAACTGTGCTGTGCTCAAGCTCAACCATTAAATGAGATTTTGGACGGTCGAGATTAAGAGATCAAAAAATTATCATTGACCTCATTTTGGTTAGCAATATTTCATTTTTTTGATTTCGATCATCCAAAATCTCATTTAACGGCAGAGATCGGCCTGGTACGGTATGGTGTTGAGTTGTATAACAGTACCGTGCCAAGCTGTTGGATGGAATTTTGAACTGCCGACATTAAACGAGCAACACTAAATCCGTTCACCACCCCTCCAAAAAATTTGAAACGGTCACGTTTGAATTTTCAATTAATGTTGTGTAACTTCATACTCGCCCGTGTTTTTGTTGCATTACCCATTCCATATCCAAATAATTATGAAGAAACTATGTCAAAGCATCAAGCATAATTTTTTTAAAAAATCTATTTGTTTTGACAATATCAAGTACCTGGCAAGGCAAAACCTAGCGTACTTGCTAGCCCACAGAATTGACTCTGACCAGCACTCCTTAAAAACCACTCTTCTTTGTAGGCACTCCAAATTTGGAAAGCATTCAACGGATTGGGTCTACGACAAGAGAGTGTTTAATAACATTATAGCACCATGTCGTCAGGCTAAAACAAAAACAAAATCCAACTAATGGGATTTGATCCCTCCAATCCAAAACGGGGTCATAAATCACTAAAAAATTAAAGGTCGGCTGTCCTCACATCCCAACTCTAGCTTTCACTATAGGCTAAATTAAGCGGTCATAAAGCGACGAATGATTTGTAAGCACTGTCATAACCGTATTAGGATGAGATATGCCATTAGACTAAAAAATCTTTAGCACCCTTATATGAGAATTAGCTACCTCATTTTGCAGCTCATAATGTGCAATATATTATCCTACAGTGCTTCTTGAAATATGTGTATGTTTTTTTTTTTTTTTTTGTTTGTAAGTGGTGACTCAAATTGCCCTCTAGTTTCGGCTGAAAGGCTTGACAATGAATGGTACCCAAAAAAATGCCTAAAAGGTTTATATATATATATATATATATATATATATAGGATGATGATCAGGTAAGCACGTGCTGATATAACTTATGTCAAAACCTGCAATGGGAGTTGTACGTTATGCATTAATGGGATGTGAGGTGCATTGAATCAATGCAAGGTGTACAACCCCCAATGTATAGTACTGATGTAACTTATATCAACACGTACTGATGGGATCATCTCTATATATATATATATATATATATATATATATTATTTCAAGCAAAGCAGGATTCGTACCCAGAAGGTACAAATGTCAATTGAAAACAAAAGGTTTATATATATATATATATATATATTATTTCAAGCAAAGCAGGATTCGTATTGCAGAAGGTACAAATGTCAATTGAAAACAAAAGAAAGAAGTTTATCGAAGAAAATTTTCAAGCCTATGATAAATATCTTACTGAGTTTTTCAGCAATGGCCATCCAATTGGACGATGAGAACACCAGCATTTTCGTAGTCAAAATACATGTGCTAACCATTTAAAGAATACATAGTTACGTACGGTTCTATAAATATTATGATATTTCAACATGTTTTTAATCTTTAAGATAATTAAATTATATATATATATAGAGGATGATGATCAGGTAAGCACGTGTTGATATAACTTATATCAACACCCGCATTGGGAGTTGTACCTTGTGCATTAGTAGGATTTGAGGTACATTGGACTAATACAAGGGGTACAACTCGTAATGCATGATGCTGATATAACTTATATCAATATGTACTGATGGGAACATAATCGTGTATATATATATATATATATATATATATATATAGATGAGGAGAAATCCGTTTACATTCGATATATGTAAAACTTTTTATTCTTATACTCTTCAATATCTTTTTGTGTGAATAATATTTCACCAATCCAATTGGTTGATTAGGTTCTTTATTCATGCACGTCATGCATGTCAAATTTTAAGTAAATCGGATATTAATTAGGAGCTATATCATTCATAAAGTGTCCCAAATTATAATTTTATTTATAAAAAGAAATGTAAATTTAAAAATCAAATGCTTCCTGAGATATATCCGATTTACTTGAAAGCATGCATGATGTACATGAATAGAGTACCAAATCCAATGATTGAATTAGTAAAATATTATTCCCACAAAAAGATATTGAGGGGTATAAGAGTGAACAGTTTTACATTGGGTATAAACAAATCCCTCTCCTATATCTATAGATTCCTTCTAAAAGGCAAAATCCCTCATTGGCACTGCTCACCCTTTGGTTTATTTTAAACAGTAGAAATCAAAACGCGGTTTTGTTTGAACAAAACGACGCTGGGCTTCTCTTCCAGATATGCTAATCTAGTAAAATGACGTCGTTTAAAGACATGCTGGGGTGGAAACAACGTCATTTTAGGTTGATTTTGTTTTTGACCCATGTGCTCATCGGATGAAGTGCTATCTAATAAATGAAACGGGGCCGTTTCAAGGAGCTTTCGTACAAAACCCATGTGATCTGCCTGACAGGGTGTTCTTGCATCAGACACAACCCGTACACATGCCATGTGCTGCGTCGATTGATGTGCCCTCTTGAGTATCAAAGCGGCATCGTTTTAGTGCCCTTTTAACTTAGAACGAGGTCGTTTACGGGTTGGCATTCATTCGGGAAGTGTAATCGTGAAGGTTTTTGTCTGTGAGAGGTACCTGCCCCATGTGATGCGTCGTTTGCTGTGCGCTCCTCGTAGTCGGAGATTGCATCTGGTCTTGCCATCTTTGTACCGGCGAAGTTGATGAAAGACTGTGATAGGAGTTGTTTTCGCACCGTTGTACCAGATCTTGTGGTACGAAAGCTAAGTTGTTTAGGGTTTTCTTTTAGGGTTTGTATTTGGTTATTTGCTTTTCTTTGTTTGACAATAGTTGCATTTCTTCGCTTGGCGATCGGGTATGATTTTCCCTCATCTATTTAGAGTTTATTGGTTAGAATTTAGTGATTTATTACTGATTCATATGCTTCCTTTTAAATGCTTCAGTCTTTATTTCCCCTGTTCGATTTATTGTTTGGTATGATTCTTCTTGATCTCTTGCCCGATTGTAGAGTGTAGACACCCCATTTTGTCCCTACATTTGATGATGATTTCCCGATGATGAGGTCCACAATGTTTGCCGTCTACTCGGGTCTCTTTCTACGCGCAAAGCAAGCAAATGGGAGTTCAAACGATTAAATTAGACAGCCGGGGAGTGTGGTGCGTACGCATATTTATAATATGCGTACGCATGGTGGTTTCATGCGTACGCATGAATAGCCATGCGTACGCATAAAATAATATGCGTACGCATGAGATTCTATTTTTCTCATCTGAATGATGCCTGCTCTCCACTTCGGCCGAAAGTTGTTGTCGGGGGAATGATTTATGCTTGGGTTGGCCCGACCATTGAGCAAAGGGAACGTGGGGGGGGTCAAAGAGGAGAGAGTTTGAGGTCATGCATGACGACCTCACTCGGGTGATTTCTCCTATAAATAGCAGAGCTCTTGGGAGCTCAGGGGGAGGACGGAGAGAGGACGGACGGAGAAGGCAGAAACAGGGGAGGTCAGTGAGAGGAAATAGATAGAGAAATAAGGAGGAGCTGCATTTTGAGTAACTGCTAGTTATTTTGAGGGTGAGAGAAATATGGGAAAGGTGAGAGAAATAAACTGAGAGAAAAGAGAGGAAAATATAACAGAGAATTAGACCAGTGAGACTGGGAAAAGCTTGTTTTGCGCAACAGGGGAGACGCTGCCGGGTTGACGGTGGACCTGAGGGAAGGATTTAATTTCAATTTGCTTTATTTTTAAGAGGTACGTAATATTTATTTATTTATATAATTATGTAGGATGTTTAGAAGTTGATTTATTGTATACACTGTCCATTTTTGGCCAATAATGTTCTTCGGGAAGGTCCAAATTCGCGGAGAAGATAATTTGGTGAAACCATGAGTACTCGCGAAATGTCATGCGTACGCATAAATTTATTATGCATATGCATGGTAGGTGCGTATGCATGGTGAGACCATGCGTACGCATGATAATACCATGCGTACGCATGGTAAGACCGCGAGTACTCGCGACAGTGCATCTTCTCTTATTTTCATTCCGTTAAGGCTTCTATACTTTGTTATTAAATATTTATGCTTTGTTTATTTATTCTATGCCATTAATCCATCATTCATGTGTGCCATTTATTTATTGTATGATTAACAGGTGTTCCGGATTTTATTAAAATATTAAATATGGTCAATGAATACAAGAATGAGGGCCGGTTTATTACCGGGCATTGTTGGGTGCCTAACACCTTCCCAACATGTACCTTAGCTACGAACCCATCTCTGGTTAATAAAATTGGTCCTGGACCCTTCCAGGTGGCGACTCTTATTTGCACGCTAATCCTAAATGGATTAGCACCATCAGAAAGCAGAAAGCAGGTAAATACAGGTGAACAGGGGGAAACGCGCGAGCACGCGTGGCGGCGGTGAAAACAGGTCGGTGCGACCACAGTGGCGACTCTGCTGGGGACTGAGCTCAACCTCAAAGTATTCATTGACCATAATTAATATTTTAATTTAATACGAAAACCAAAAAAAAAATGAATAAATGTTTTTTTTGAAAAAAAAATATATAATGTTGTTTTTTACAATAAAATACTGCACACACACACCGGCCTGTGTCTAAACCCCGATGGTAGTTGGGTGAGGGTTCCCAGATTCCACTCGATTCTTGGGTAATTCTTATCTGCTCCATCAGCCCACAGCCTGTGCCACTAGCCTGTGATAAGCTTGTGAGTACGTTAACGGATTGCTCTCGGGCATCCTAGCTTGGGTAACCCATTGAAGGCGGAGGATATAAGGAGACCCTTGGTTTGAACTGCACGTTAAAAACATGGGTAAATTTACTTTTTCTGTACAATCTTGTGTGAATGTGTGACATGCATCATTTTCATTTTTAGGACCGGGTATGGGGCAAGGCCCAAAATTGTATAAAGGTTTTTTATCATTTCTAGGATTGGTAATGGGGCGAGGCCCAATATTGTTTAAAGTCTTTTAATTAAAACCCAAACAAAGAGTCAATCTTGCAATTAGTTCACACCTATTAGAGAGTTATGAGACCACTGCATGTGCCTACTGTATAGAGATTACTGTTCATAATCATTGGAAACCTACTAGTTATAGCCTTTGGAGTGCACTCTTTCTAGCTTTTTGGGATTTGCTATCTCTAGCCGTTGTAGGTTTGTTCCCTAAGTACCCATTGTTATACCTCTTAGATCTGCGTCTCTGCAACCATGACTTCTTCTGAGTGCCTTATAGCTGTCGTCTTGCACTTCATCCTTTTCATCTTAATGGTCAGCTTCTGTTTACGCGAGGGGGTTCCAGTGGAGGTGGCGGTTTCATTTGTGACATTTTTTATAATGTCACTTGTGTTGATGTATTTCCTTTACTCTTAGGTCTTTAGAGGTTTGTTCCATGTAAGTGTGTTTTGCCGGTTTTAGCTATGTATTCCGATCATTTTAGGTGAATAAATGATAGGCTTCCTTTGTGTTCATCGGTTTGTTTTTTGTTGTACTCCCACAAAAGAAAAAAAAAGAGAGAGAATTTATACGCACAAAAAAAAAAATAAATAAATAAATAAAAAAAAAGAGAGGGGGGTGTTGTACATCCAAAAGTCCAAAAACCAGAAATCAAAAAAAAAAAAGAGAGAAAGAGAGAGAGAATTGCTACTTGTTAGCAGCACCCTGAGGGGAATTTGAAGGCCCTGCTTCAGATTGTTTCTGAAGCCTTTCAAGTTGTTCTCGAATCTGTTCCCCGAACCCTTCTAGCTGCACAACTCTGGGCACAAGGCCTGTAGCATAGGAATCTATCATTCTTTTCAGTTCGTCGTTCTCTCCTCTTAGGGACCTCATTGTCCGGTTAGATCTGTTAAGTGTTCGCTGGAGGCGTTGGATATGGTCGTTCAACCTCTGTATTTCCATGCCCCTAGCATATAGACGTCGAGTCAGGTTAGCGGCAATTGTGGTTGCCTGAACATTTAGGGCCAAGGCACTCTTCATGATATCCACATCCGACCTCGTGCTCAGTAGCACCTCATCGCGAGGAGTGATGAGCTCTGCACCCACTGCAGCTGCGTTTGTAGGGTTGTACACCAAGGTATCACTCACCATGACTGGTTGGTCACCGGTTGGGAATACCGGGCGCCAAATGTTTGTCTGTGTTTCTGGCGCCGGCAATACTTCTGGCACAATGTTTAGGTCTAGGTGGTTTGGAGAGGAAGAGGAAGATGCCATGAGAGTGAAGTCTTGGGAAGAGTTTTGAGAGCTGGATGATTGAAGGGGAACTGTGAGTCACTGGCAATCCAGTCTTGGTTTTTTAGAAAGGTTAGGGGTCATAAAGAGGGTTTTTTGACAATTAATGCGCTATTAGGGCACCCAACGCGTCATCAGAGGATCCAACGGTATTAGGGTTTGGGAGTTATTTTAATCCTCTCGAGATTTGCAT
This sequence comes from Liquidambar formosana, assembly GCA_039720395.1. Classification (NCBI taxonomy): domain Eukaryota; kingdom Viridiplantae; phylum Streptophyta; class Magnoliopsida; order Saxifragales; family Altingiaceae; genus Liquidambar; species Liquidambar formosana. The sequence goes on from CM077822.1 coordinate 12,561,669, forward strand.
TTGTCGGCCAGTATCACCGTTTTGATAACAAGTGGCTAAGACTCAACATGTCAGCCACAGTGTCTGTGTCGGTAGGAATCTTGGGTAGTTGGGTGAGAGATAGGCTTCCATGTTTGGGCCCAGGGACTTGGACGTACCAAGTACCCATGGAAACAAGTTGAGTGTTATTGGGCTATTAGCCCAATACTCGTCCGTCAATAAGAATAGGAGCCCAGGTTGATTTGAATTTCTGATAGGTTTGAAAAACTTATTGCAAGATTGAAACAAGTAATTGGGCCTTTAAGGAAAAGAAATTAAACAATGATGTGGCCTACTTTGAACTAACCGACCCACTCGGCATGTGGATTTGGATTTAACTATTGAATCTGGCCTGGGTAATAACCTTGAAGCCCAATGTTATTTGAATTTAAGCCCATTTAGTGTGAGGATTGTACAAAAATTGTGTAAGGAACTCATGCCCAACAAAAAAAAAAAATATATATATATAATAAAAAAAAAAGGGGAAGGCTGAGATCCAATTGAGAGTAGGATGAGTGCATTGTAAAGGGCTTAAATTCACAATGACATTGGATTTCTCTTGATTTATCTTATGCTGATTCTCTGAAGAATTAGTAGACATGACGAAAATTGGCATAAGATAAATGGATTCTTAAAATGTTAATTATGTTGGGGTGGAACCTAAACAATTCTCGACTGGCAGAACACAATTGGTCGCTCAACAAGATCACAAGACCTCAGTACTGCTTGGGTTAGGTCGCCGACAACAAACAGATTAAGAAAAGATAGGGCCATGGCAGACTTCGCAATGATGGAAGTGTTGACCAGAATGGAGGCAACAATGGGAAAATTGGATGGGCGTTTGTCTGGGATAGAAAATCGCCTCCAAGTCTTGGAGAAAGAAAAAGAGAACGAAAAGCCAGAAGGAGAAACGACAAGTGAAGAGATACCTTCAGCAGAAAGAAAGGAGGAAGGGGCCTCAGGGGATAAAAAAGGCAAGGGAAAAGAAGAAAAAAAGGGAGTTGAAAGTGAAATGTGGGAGGAAGATGATTATGCTGATTATTTAAAGAAGAAAAAAGAATGGGAAAAATGGGAGAAGTACACGGCAGGGCAGGAGGAGATGAAAGAGAAAGTGGAAAAGATGCACGCAGCAATGCGAAAATCTCAAGGTATGGATGATTTCATGTTTGTTGGAGGGTCGTCCTCTGATCCTTTAGCAAATTTGCCATCCAAATTCAAAATTGCTGACACGGAAAAGTTTGATGGGGGTGGAGATCCCAAACAGCACATTCGCCAATATATGAGCATTGTAAGAATGAAAGGGATGAACGAAGCCCAAGCTGTGGCTGCCTTTCCATTATCACTTGTCGGAGAAGCCTCTAAATGGTACTATGGTCTGGATGATGCACAAGTTTCGTCTTGGGAAACCTTAATGAAGCTTTTCAAGGACCAGTATAATTATAATACCATGCTGGACACAACCTTGCGGGATCTTGAGATGACGGTACAAAAGTCTGGGGAGACATTCTCTGACTTCCTAATCAGGTGGAGGAAGAAGGCGATCAAGATGGTGAACAGGCCCACAGAAAGAGATCAAGTCAATTTGATCATAAAAAATTTACAGCCTGTGTATTTCAACCGATTGTTAGCATCCCCTGTCATGAATTTTGAGCAGCTGTATGATTGTGGGACCCGTATCGAACAAGCCATAAGCAGCGGTCAGGTGGATAGGTATGAAGGGAAGGCAATGAAGAAAACTTACGGGGCTGGAGGAAATGGTAGCAGTCAGGGAGGAAACAGGGTTGCCAATCCGCTTCCAAACTCAAGTACAGTAGCTGCTGTGAACCAAGGGGCTAGAAGAGAATTCGATGATCTGGGAATGTCTCTATCTAAAGCTTTCGCCAATTTGATGAGGAGAGGACATCTGCAAGCCTTAGCACCGCGTCCCCTGCCTAATCCTCTCCCACCACGATATAATTTGAATGAATTTTGTCATTTCCATCAAATGGCAGGGCATAAGACAGACAACTGTGCCAGGCTGAGGCATGAGATCCAGGACTTGATTGATAATAAGAAGATTCCCAAGCCAGGAGCAGGGGCCGAACCAAACATCCATCAGAACCCTTTACCAGAATACCAGAGGAATGTGGGGCTTATAGAACAAGGCACCGAGATACGGGATCCCTCCGATCTTATAAGGGAAATAATGGTATTAGATGTTGATGCTTGGAAGGACTGTGACGAAGTCAATGTCAAGAAAAGGGATTTCTGGGGTTCTATGGATGATGAGGATGGAATTCTGCATTTGACTCGATCTGGGAGGCATTTCAAACCTTCTTACCTGGAGGGAGATCACCCAGGAAGAGAAGCTGAGCTAGAAAGGAATAATAAGAAGTCAGATGAAGAAGATGATGAGGATCGTGTGCTGAAACAATTAAAGAAAACTCAGGCAAATATCTCTATATGGGGACTCTTGGTAGCATCCAAAAGGCATCGACAAGCTGTTTTAGGAGGCCCTTGCCAGAAAAGAAGTACCTATGGAAATTTCACCAGAGCAAGTTGTAGCACTGATGGGTACAAACCCAGAAAGTGAAGCTGTATTGACATTCTCAACAGAAGATTTGCCAGCTGAAGGAGTGACACACGCCAAGCCCTTGTATATCACCGTGGAGTGCAGAGGAAAGAAAATACCGGTGGTTCTAGTGGACAATGGATCTGCCTTAAATGTCTGCCCAATGCGCACTGCCTCCAAGTTAGGACTCACTGAAGAGCAGCTTACGCCATCCTCCTTAACTGTGCGAGCCTATGATAATGGGTGTCGCAAGATTGTAGGGACCTTCAAAGCTGCATGTATTGTGGGACCAGTTGAGTCCGAAGTAGAATTCTGCGTGATGGACATTGATACCAATTTCAATCTCCTATTGGGTAGAACATGGTTACACCCACTAGGAGCCGTACCCTCTACTGTTCATCAGAAGATTAAGCTCCCATGGAAAGAAGGAATTCTGATAATACACGGGGATGGTGAAATCACTGCTCCAGTCTGCGAGGTAAAAGAAGAAGAAGCTGAAATGGCTTGGAGGGGATTTGAGATTATACAGGTTATTGAAAAAGAAGGACCGTACGGGATAGAAATGATTCCACTAAATCTTGGGGAAGGTGTTGGTCATATTGCTGCTCACCTCATGAGAAAGATGAATTTTATGCCTGGGATGGGTTTGGGAAAGTATAATCAAGGAGTAGCTGAGTTCCCTAATTTCAAACCGCAGGATAATCGTCTTGGAGTGGGATACAATGGCGAAAATAACAGTTTACCGGTCAACAAAGGCACACTCAATGGGAACTTTGTTAAAGAAGGAGATGACTTTCCTTACTGTGGATTCCCAGAACCTTGGTTCGATCATATGACCGGAAAAATGGTCCCAGGATTGGAAATCTTTTTCAAAGCAGTGCTGAAAATTGAGGAAGAAAGGATGACCGATGCGAAGAAGGAAGAGTCTAAGACTGAAGACTGGAAGGATCTTCTGGAAGGGGAAACGATGCAAGCACTACTGGAACCCAAGCAGACTGAGAGGATTAATGCCTTGACTGATGAAGATGCTGCTGACGACTCTGCCAATCTGATCACTTCTGCTGATGGAAGTACCAGCACATGGGAATGGAAAAAGGGGGTTGAAATTGTAACTAGCATCATAACTGAGAATAAGCTCAAACCCAAAAATGTGACCACCCCTTTTGTTGGAAATAACATCTTTAATTCCGCGTATTTCGATGAGTCTTTCTATGATGAAACTGCATTATCACAGGATATTGATTACATTGAAGAATTAATTAAAAAAGATCAAGAAAGGAAAGTAATACCTATTCAAGAAGAAACTATTTTAATAGACTTAGGTATTAATGAGAATCATAAAGAAATACGAATTGGTTCCACCTTATCTGAAGAGGAGCGGGGCAAATTGATAGCTTTGTTGCATGAGTATAATGATGTGTTCGCCTGGTCTTATCAAGATATGCCTGGTATTGATCCCTGAGATAGCACAGCATCACATACCAATAAAAGAAGACGCTAAGCCAGTGAAGCAGAAGTTTCGCCGCATGAAGCCTGAGTTGATGATAAAAATCAAAGATGAAGTCACTAAACTTCTCAAGGTGGGGTTCATTCAGACAATGACACGAACTGACTGGGTGGCCAATATTGTACCGGTTCCAAAGAAAGATGGGAAGATACGGATGTGCGTAGACTACAGGGATCTCAACAAGGCATGCCCGAAAGACGATTTCCCGTTGCCTCACATTGATGTCCTGGTGGATAATACGGCTAGAAGCGCAATGATGTCATTCATGGATGGGTTCTCAGGCTACAATCAGATTAAGATGGCTCCAGAAGATATAAGCAAGACAACCTTTGTGACAGAGTGGGGAATCTATGGCTACACAGTCATGCCTTTTGGCCTGAAGAATGCAGGAGCGACTTACCAGAGGATGGCTACAACACTCTTACACGACATGATGCACAAAGAGGTGGAGGTATATGTTGATGACATGATTGTGAAGTCAGAAACTAGAGAAGAACACTGGGCCAATCTGAAGAAGTTCTTTGATAGAATCAGGAGATATAAGCTGAGGCTGAACCCGCAAAAATGCACTTTTGGGGTAACGACTGGGAAATTACTGGGTTACGTGGTGAGTAGCAGAGGTATTGAAATAGATCCGATGAAGATCAAAGCCATCCTTGAAATGGCGCCTCCAAAAACTGAGAAAGAGATCAGAGGATTCCTGGGGCGATTGCAGTATATCAGCCGTTTCATAGCCAAGATGACCACTACTTGTGAACCAATCTTCAAGTTACTGAAGAAAGGAGAAAGCAAAGAATGGAATGACCAATGCCAACGAGCTTTCGATGCAGTGAAAGAGTACCTTTTAAAACCACCAATTCTACAGCCTCCTAGGTTGGGAAGACCCTTATTGCTTTATTTATCAGTATTCGAGGAAGCATTGGGATGTATGTTGGCTCAGGATGATGGACAAGGAGGTGAGTATGCCATATACTACCTCAGCAAGAAGTTGCATGATTATGAAACACGTTATTCCCCGATTGAGAAATCGTGTTTCGCTCTTGTGTGGGCTGCAAAGAAGTTAAGACACATTCTGCTGAGTTATGAAGTTTGGGTGGTGGCTCGGATGGATCCACTGAAATACTTGTTTGAGAAGGCTGTGCTGAATGGGAGAATGTCGCGATGGGCAATAATCTTGGCAGGATATGAATTGAAATATGTCACTCGGAAGAGCATAAAAGGGCGAGCAATAGCGGAACACTGTGCGGGACATCCGATCATGGGGCCAACTCTTGATGACGATTTCCCGGATGAAGATGTTTTGACAATTGAAGAAGGAAGGATGTGGAAGATGTACTTCGACGGAGCCTCAAACCAGTACGGGGATGGGGTCGGGGTATTACTAATTGCTCCAGACGGTTCGCATATCCCAATGTCTGTGAAGTTGAATTTCGAGAATTCAAACAACACAGCAGAGTATGAAGCATGCATCGCGGGAATGGAGGCTCTATTGGTTTTGGGGGTACGAGAAGTGGAGGTTTATGGTGATTCTGCCTTGGTAATATCCCAAGTTCAGAAGATATGGAGAACCAGAGAAGAACATCTCAAGCCGTACCAGGGGTATTTGGAGAAATTAGCTCGGAAGTTCGATAAAGTTACTTATACTCCACTCCCTAGGTCACACAATCAGTTTGCCGATGCTCTGGCGACTCTAGCATCCATGATCAATGTACCAGAGGGAGCCCCAATAAAGCCGTTAAGTATAAACCAGAGGTCTCGACCTGCATATGAAGAGGCTGTAATGCTAATAGATGCAGAACCTGATGATGGGAAACCTTGGTACTACGATATCAAGAATGTGATTGAGAAAGGGGAATATCCAGAAGGCGCTAATCGGAAGGATCGAAGGGCATTACGCCTTATAGCCGCTCAGTATATCTTATGTGGGGGAGATTTGTATAGAAGGTCGTATGATGGGGTCCATTTAATGTGTGTGGATGAAGAAAAGGCCCGAGTTCTTATGGGAGAGGTGCATGAAGGTGTCTGTGGGCCTCACATGAGCGGCAAGATGTTAGCCAAGAAGATAGTCAGAATGGGGTATTTCTGGACAACCATGATGAGAGATTGCGTGGAGTACGTAAAGAGGTGTCATCAATGCCAGGTATATGCCAATTTGAATTACATGCCGCCAGTGGAATTGCATCAAATGACCTCACCTTGGCCATTCTCCACCTGGGGCATCGACATAATTGGAGAAATTAAACCCAAGGCTACGGGTGGGCACAAGTATATTCTGGTTGCCATAGATTATTTCACCAAATGGGTAGAAGCTTCTGCTTATGCGGAGTTGAAGTCGTCGCATGTAGCTCGATTCATTGAACAGAACATTATATGTCGATATGGAGTGCCGCATGAAATAATCACAGATAATGGGTTACATTTCCAAAATGAGGTCAAAGTGCTACTCGAAGAGTATCAGATAAAGCATCACAAGTCTTCCCCGTATAGGCCTCAGACGAATGGAGCGGTAGAAGCTGCCAACAAGAACATCAAGTCTATCCTGGAGAAGAGTACAGTCACGTACAAAGACTGGGCGGGGAAACTACCATTTGCACTATGGGGATATCGTACATCTGTAAGAACGTCAACTGGTGCAACACCCTACTCTTTGGTGTACGGGATGGAAGCTGTACTGCCAGTGGAAATGGAGGTTGGTTCGCTGAGAGTCATGGTGGAGAATCGGATACCAGAAACAGAATGGGTGAAGAGCAGATATGAACAATTGGCGTTGATTGACGAGAAGAGATTGCAGGCTCTGTATCATGTCCAAGGCTATCAGAAGAGAATCGCCAGAGCTTTCAACAAAAGGGTGAGGCCTAGAGGACTAAAGGAGGGAGATTTGGTGCTTAAACAAATGCAAGCGCAGATATTTGACCCAAGGGGCAAGTTCAGGCCCACTTGGATGGGCCCGTACATTATAAAGACGATCATGACAGGAGGGGCGGTTAAGTTGATTGATGGGGACGGTAATGAACTCATGCAACCAGTCAACATGGATCGATTGCGGAAGTACTATGTATGAGAAGAAGCATATGAACTACGAGGACCTGATTTCCCAAGAAGAAGAAAAAGAGAAAGAAGTAAATCATGATATCGCAACGTTTAAGTCGGGAATACGTAGGCAGCCCTGAATGGGTGCGGTCCATATTATGGAAAGAAAATGAGATGTTATAATCTGTGGAGGCAGTGGTGGAACCAATCCGTAATTATCAAGATTCTTGTTAAATACACGGGTCAATTAAAAGCGAATTCTCGAGAATGGATAACTAGTACATCCTGATCATTTTTACTTAAATTAAAAATGTAAGAAGGAAACGATGAAATGTGCAGTGAAATCTGAAGAAAGAGGCATCGGCATACGTTTCATTTTCACTTTCTTATCCTCTTTGAAAGCCCTTTTCTTCAGTTGATTCTTTCCTCTTATGGGGAGACTTTGGTTCCACTTTCTTGGCATTTTCTAAATCCCTAGCCAGCCAGTCATAATAGGATGATGGTGGGCTCACTAATGTCGGAGCCCGAAGGTTGCCCATCCGGGACCTATTTTCCCATGATGATCGAACTCGCTCAACGGCTCGAGAAAAGATGGGGCAGGTGTATCCAGCATGATCTTTGATAAGAGCATATTGATTCTTCCCAAATTGACGTGCAATACGGGACGCAGGACAATATGAGATATCATGCAGGCCAATCAACATTACACTCCCGGGGAATACTAACTCGGTGGTCATTTGATCGATATGCCACCACGGGCAGTGCCAAAGGATGTGGTGACAAGATAAAGAGCCCAAAAATTCTTGTAGTTTCTCATGATTGGGAAAGGGTTCAGCTAGCTTGCGATAGCGATAATGTTCTGGACGAAAAGGATATACCGTGGGCGCTTCAACCAATTGGAGACGTTCATGCAGCCATATCTGATGGATTAAAAAAAAAAAAAAAAAAAAAAATTTTAATTTTGTGTTGATTTAACAGATTAATGGTATGGGAATAACTGATTACCTGTAATAGAAGAGGGCTGCCACGCAGTAAAGAAGTCCCTTTTCGCACTGCATCGTCAAGACCATTGAGGGTTTCTGCAAGAATCATCATGCATGGATTATGGGAAGAAATGTGTTGTACCACATGAAGGAGAGCTAGGTCAACTGAGTGGAGGTCACTGATGAGAAGATACCCCGCTAATAAGCATAGGCAAAGAGCCCGGAATGCATAATTGTCTGGTAAAGGAAGAGCGGTAGAAAAATGCTGCACAAGAGGCTCGAGATTTATGGTAGAATTAATGCACCATGATCTGGCCTGCTCTACAGAAATGTTTAGAGCCAAGGCAAGGTCAGGAGAATAGAGCATGGCTTGAGAAGGAAACAAGGGATCGTGGGAAACTGGGTAATTAAGAATTGCACTAAATTCCTCTATGGTGGGGCAAATCTCTATGTTGTTAAAACGGAACACATGACGAAGAGGGTCCCAATATTTCATAGCTGTTGAGAGGAAACCTTCATTGATCCTCACTTGGCAGTAGTGGATTAAAGAAGAAAGATGAGTTGACTCAAGTAGATGGGCTATTTGCCGGTGGACGGACAGAAGCCACCTTTTGATATTCAGGAGAGAGAAGGAGACTGCCATGATGTTTTGAAAGGATAGGAGAGTAAATGGGAAAGATCACATATTTATAGAAGGAAGAACGACGATGCTGGCTGAAATAGGGAGATGCTCCCTGCAGCAAAAGTCGTTTTTCATGATGAAAAGGTGGGCTGTGTTGGTCAAAGCGCCAAAAAAAAAAAAAAAAAAAAAAAAAATGAGGTTGACACTCCCCATGCGTACGCACGTTTTTTCATGCGTACGCATATTTGTGATATGCGTACGCACCATCCTTCATGCGTACGCACCCCTATTCATGCGTACGCATACTTTGGTTATGCGTACGCACCCCAAGGCCAAATTCATCTTTTTTACTCGTTTCTTGCTTTGTGACATGTTTGGTCCTCAACCCACTCATTACCATCCACCTGATAAACTTTGTTGGGCTTATTTCTCGTTTAAAGATGCAGATACAATAAATAAAGTAAAAGGGGAGATAAAAGGGAGATATCACCACCGAAAGATGCAAACAAAAGGCAAGAACATCAATCATATGGATAGAAAGTGCGAGGCACCCATGTGCCTAATTCAGTCAAAAGGGAGGATAGGTGCACCCATGTGCAGATCAAGTGTGTAAGAGAAGAAGTAAACAAAAGAAAAAGAAATTGTTTAAGTTACACCCCAAATAATAAATTGTTTTAAGAAAGCAAAGCTAAAAGGGCCCTCCACGACGCCCTCGCCCTCGAGTACTCCTGCTCCTAACACTAGGGGCATGAGATGAACTCCCACCCTGCTGAGCGCTCGAAGCCTCATCACCACCACCTCCAGGTGGACCCCCAGGTGGACCACCAGGTGCCATTGGACCTCCATGCAGCCTCATAGAATAATCCGTCACCATAGCCTTCAGGCTTCCCACTAGCTGGATCATGTCTGCGGACTCAGCCATGTTGAGCTGCAATGGGGGGAAAATGTGAATAGTCATACATATATGTGCACATATTTTGCAAATGAATTCTTTATGCAGGAAAGGAAAAGAAAAGAGGAGCAGGTACGCACTCTACGAGTGCCAGGAGCCATGGGATAGCCCAGGACGTTGTCCCGGCGTGGGATCTCATTCTCAATAAAATATCCAGCGGGCGACCATTCGGTCACACGCCAGCCAGGCAACACCGGATTAATCCCTTCATCCGCACCCTCATCAGCAGGAGGAGCAACCTAGGAAGAAATGCAATCAGCAAGAGTTCAAGTTGTACAGTAATTTGAGGCAATGAAATGTAAAGGAATATGTACCTGGGGCCCAAGGAGCCGGGGCATGAGAAACTCAGCTGCAAACACATCATAATCTCCATCAGGAAGGAGACGAGCATCACAAGGTATACCTGCCTGCCAGACACCCAAGTCCTCCTCACTGATATTGTATGGGTAGATCATGAAGGAAGGAGGAAGCATAGGCACCCGCTGCCATGCAAGGACCTCATCAGAAAGCTGCCACATGACCCTCTCCGGCAAGTAAACAGCTCGGGAAATAGGAGAGTCGAGTATAGAGCAGGTCAGTGAAGCCCTCAATGCTGCATCATGCATGGCCTGGTCGCCAGTAAAGGGGACACCAGTCCATGGGCGGGGTCGAATCTGTAAGAAGAAAAGTCAGAAAATTGCAAGGAAATTAAGGTACTTGGTTAGGAAATTTTAAAGGATTATACCTTGTTCAAGGGCGCAGTGTCCAGGAATTCGCGTATACGGTCATACCCCGATATGGGACGACCATCATCCCCGGTGAAGTCGATGTAGCGGCGGGCCCAAAGCTGTGTTAGAAAAGAAAAAAAAAAATGAAAATGATGACGAGTATCAAAATATAATAGGGAAGCAAAGGACAAACAAAGCAATGAAAGAAAGCTTACCGCCCATAATCGCCAACATCCCGTGATGGAAGAAATCTGGTCCCTACTCAACGAATCCATGGAGGTATACAGATAAGACAGGACTGCCTGACCCCAAGCAAACTGACTGCAAGTCTCCAGATCCTCCAAAGCTACTAGCCAGACAGTGGTCATAGACTGGGCAGAGTTTGGGAATAGAAAAGCACCAATCAAGTACAGGATGAAACTCCGCGCCATGATCTGTTGCTCCCGGGTAGTCCCCTGAGGTCCATACTGAAAGGCCTCCGCCACATCAGTATAATGACAATGGCCCGATGTGAAGCTCGTCCCTATCACCCGACGATGAAACTGGGCGATCTCCTCCCCGGAAGGATATGAGGATGGAATGGAGGAGCCAATCACCCTCAGCCCGGTCAATCTGAAGACGTCGTAAGGGGTGATGGTTAGCTCTCTACCAGCGATGTGCATGGTGTGGGTAGAGTCCCACCATCTCTCAGCGATGCAGTAGCAAAGGGATTTGCTCCCGTCATGTGTCAGGAGATCCACGACTGAGCCAAAGCCGGCCTGAATGACGTACCCCTTGGTGTTGTCGTTCAACCGCTTCCACCAAGCCCAGGCAGTGGAAGCATTCCCTCGAGTGGAGAGATCGCGACGCGCCTGCCAAGAGCCAAACAGGTACATGACAGCACAGGTATGTGATAAGTAACAATAGGTGGTGCTTCAAAAAGTGCCAAAAGAAGGAAAACAGGAGAATAAGTCGGCACCACCCGCGTCATGCGTACGCATAATTTAATATGCGTACGCATGGTTAGACCGTGCGTACGCATGGGTCTTCATGCGTACGCATATTATTTTATGCGTACGCACCATGAGGCCATGCGTACGCCTGGTTCGGTGCAGAGTTTTTTATATATTTGTTTATCGTGTCTGTAAATGAAAGGTTTGATTTTTATGCCAATCTTGAGTTCAAAAATGAGTTTTCCTTCCTACATGCATATGTCAGATAGGGTCAAGTATTATTCTCCTGGTTTCATCAAAATATGCATTCAGTTTTGAATAGGGTGGATGTACAGGTGGACTTTGCACAACAAAACAATCAAAAGATTTGATTTTTAAGGTTCGTTTACAGATTAAAGGATAAAGTAATGGTTTTGGTAATGCTTCCAATCCAGATTCCACAGATATTTCATGCATTATTTCAGATCCATATATTGACAAAAGCTTTATGAAAGAAAAACAGGTACAAAGAGAGCGTACCTCGCCCACCCGACAACGCCGGGACAAGTGCTCCGCTGGACGGAAGGTAGGGGTGATGACCTCGCCAGAATGGATGGTAGGCAGCCACCTTTTGTTGACAGAATCATCCCCTTGGGAGTGAGAAGACCCATGCTGTCGTTGTCTCTTGGGAGCCATGAGAAGAACACAATGGGTGCAAGAAAGAGAAGTGTTTTGGGAAGAAGGAGGAGTTGTAAAGAATGAGGGTGGGAAAAGACGGCTGAAAAGAATGAGAAGGAGAAAGGGTTTCAAACCCTTTATAAGTACCGCCTCGAAAGGCGTGTGATTGCTGAGGGAATTAAAACCATGCGTACGCATGGAGATCCAGGCGTACGCATATTTATAATATGCGTACGCATGGTTTGACCAGGTTTGACCATGCGTACGCATGGTAGTTTTGAAACTTGAAAAGAGGAGCGCGACTTTTGGGATGCTGATTCCCCATAGCATGCGTACGCATGATGTGCTGCGCGTACGCATATTGAGAATATGCGTACGCATGTTTTGACCGAGGTCAAAATTTTTGACTCAAGTTTGTCTGCGGAAAACTTGATTTGCCTTGAGAGGGCCCGTCCCTGATTTTTAGAAGGAATTACTGCGGAATTCCGACATTGATGCCTGAGACTTGCTGCGGGAGTCTCGCTTTGCCTTGATTGGGCAGGCTTATAATTGGTTGACTGGGATGCTGCGGGACCAGTCAAACCTTGATGGAATGTTTTTAACTAGAATTGCTGCGGGGTTCTAGCATGCCTTAGAATTTGTTGAAGAAATCTTCCCTAGGATTAATTTGACTTTGATAACACGAACTACGTGAGGGTCTGATCTCTGCGGAGTACGTAGGCAGCTGGATGCGTCTAGCACGACCTAATGCATTGCTTGATTGCATACATAAGGACGAGGTATTCGTCACACTCTGGGGACTTTCTGCGGAAATCCCACTTTGATCATTTCGAACTACGTAAGGGTCTGATCTCTACTGAGTACGTAGGCAGCTAGATGCGTCTAGCACGACCTGACACATTGCATGAGTGCATGTGATTTGCATGTGGACAAAATGTTCGTCTAGAGATTTTCTTTCGATTCCTCCCCACGAAGTGGCGAGAATTCGAAAGAGGGGCAACTGTAGACACCCCATTTTGTCCCTACATTTGATGATGATTTCCCGATGATGAGGTCCACAATGTTTGCCGTCTACTCGGGTCTCTTTCTACGCGCAAAGCAAGCAAATGGGAGTTCAAACGATTAAATTAGACAGCCGGGGAGTGTGGTGCGTACGCATATTTATAATATGCGTACGCATGGTGGTTTCATGCGTACGCATGAATAGCCATGCGTACGCATAAAATAATATGCGTACGCATGAGATTCTATTTTTCTCATCTGAATGATGCCTGCTCTCCACTTCGGCCGAAAGTTGTTGTCGGGGGAATGATTTATGCTTGGGTTGGCCCGACCATTGAGCAAAGGGAACGTGGGGGGGGTCAAAGAGGAGAGAGTTTGAGGTCATGCATGACGACCTCACTCGAGTGATTTCTCCTATAAATAGCAGAGCTCTTGGGAGCTTAGGGGGAGGACGGAGAGAGGACGGACGGAGAAGGCAGAAACAGGGGAGGTCAGTGAGAGGAAATAGATAGAGAAATAAGGAGGAGCTGCATTTTGAGTAACTGCTAGTTATTTTAAGGGTGAGAGAAATATGGGAAAGGTGAGAGAAATAAACTGAGAGAAAAGAGAGGAAAATATAACAGAGAATTAGACCAGTGAGACTGGGAAAAGCTTGTTTTGCGCAACAGGGGAGACGCTGCCGGGTTGACGGTGGACCTGAGGGAAGGATTTAATTTCAATTTGCTTTATTTTTAAGAGGTACGTAATATTTATTTATTTATATAATTATGTAGGATGTTTAGAAGTTGATTTATTGTATACACTGTCCATTTTTGGCCAATAATGTTCTTCGGGAAGTCCAAATTCGCGGAGAAGATAATTTGGTGAAACCATGAGTACTCGCGAAATGTCATGCGTACGCATAAATTTATTATGCATATGCATGATAGGTGCGTATGCATGGTGAGACCATGCGTACGCATGATAATACCATGCGTACGCATGGTAAGACCGCGAGTACTCGCGACAGTGCATCTTCTCTTATTTTCATTCCGTTAAGGCTTCTATACTTTGTTATTAAATATTTATGCTTTGTTTATTTATTCTATGCCATTAATCCATCATTCATGTGTGCCATTTATTTATTGTATGATTAACAGGTGTTCCGGATTTTATTAAAATATTAAATATGGTCAATGAATACAAGAATGAGGGCCGGTTTATTACCGGGCATTGTTGGGTGCCTAACACCTTCCCAACATGTACCTTAGCTACGAACCCATCTCTGGTTAATAAAATTGGTCCTGGACCCTTCCAGGTGGCGACTCTTATTTGCACGCTAATCCTAAATGGATTAGCACCATCAGAAAGCAGAAAGCAGGTAAATACAGGTGAACAGGGGGAAACGCGCGAGCACGCGTGGCGGCGGTGAAAACAGGTCGGTGCGACCACATAGAGTGTTTAGGGTTTAATGCTTAGTTGTGCATTTTTAAATCCTTCTTCGAGTCATGAGGTTTGTGCTGTTTAGGGTTTAATGGTTAATAGTTTACTCGGAATAATATAGATGTAAGCTTGATTTATATTTATGCACTTTGATATTATATATGTAAACTTGATTAAGATTGATGTAATTTTATAGTTTAATCGTGCATCTTTAAATCCTTCTTTGAGCAGTGAGGTTTGTCCTATTTAGGGTTTAATGGTTAATAATTTTTCAGAGAGAAAATACATGTTAGTTTGTTTTAGATTTATGTACTTTGATAGTATACATACATATAGGTTTGATTTGGAATTATGTACTTTGATGTTTGTGCTTTTACGTTTGTTAGGTTGTTTTGGATCTATGTACTTTGATGATATACATGTAATTTTGATTTAGATTTATACACTTTTATGATACAACGGGGAGGGAGGGGGATATTTCTAAACCTTTTTTTTTGTTAGAAGATTTATGTACTTTGGTATAAGGGTGACAAAAAAGCCTTGTGTTTTTTTTTTTAAATTTTTTTATTCTTTAGGGTTTTCTTTTGGGGTTTGTATTTGGTTATTTGCTTTTTTTGGTTTGACAATAGTTGCATTTCTTGGCTTGGTGATCGAGTATGATTTTCCCCCATCTATTTAGAGTTTACTAATTAGAATTTACTAATTTATTACTGATTGATATGCTTTTTTTTAAATGCTTCAGTCCTTATTTCCCCTGTTCAATTTATCGTTTGGTATGGTTCTCTTGATGTCTTGCATGATTGTATAGTGTTTACGGTTTAATGCTTAGTTGTGCATCTTTAAATCCTTCTTCAAGCCATAAGGGTTGTGCTGTTTAGGGTTTAATGATTGATAGTTTACTCGGAAGAAGATACATGTAAGCTTGATTTAGATTTATGCACTTTGATAATATACATATAAGCTTGAGTAAGATTTATGTACTTTTATAGTTTAATTGTGCACATTTAAATGCTTCTTTGAGCCCTGAGGTTTGTCCTATTTAGGTTTAATGGTTAATAGTTTATCGACCAGAAAATACATGTTAGTTTGTTTTAGATTTATGTACTTTGATAATATATATACATATAGGTTTGATTTAGATTTATGTACTGTTGTGTTTGTAAGTTTGTTTTAGATTTGTGTACTTTAATAATATACATGTAAGTTTGATTTTGATTTATACACTTTTATAATACGAAGGGGGGGAGTTCTGAACTTTTTTTGTTGTTAGAAGATTTATGTACTTTGGTATAAGGAGGACAAAAAAAGCCCTGTGTTTTTTTTTTTTTTTTTTTTGGTTATTATAAATAAAATAGTAAGAAATAAGAGAATAATAAATGAATAAATGAGAGAAAATAAATAAGTATAATGAATCACAAAGGAAAAAAGAAAAAAAAAAGTTGAGCAACATAGGTTATTATTATGTAATGATTGCATATTGTATATGGATCTTTAAGAGAAAATACATGTTAGTTTGTTTTAAATTTAAGTACTTCAATAATATATATACATGAAGGTTTGATTTAGATTTATATACTTTTATGTTTGTAAGTTTGTCTTAAATCTATATACTTTGATAATATACATGTAAGGTTAATTTTGAGTTATATACTTTTATAATACGAATGGGGGGGGGGGGGACTTTTGAGCTTTTCTTTTCTTTTTCTTTTTTTTTAGATTTATGTACTTTGGTATAAGGAGGACAAAAAAAAGCCCCGTGTTTTTTTTTTTTGTTATTATAAAAAAAATAGTAAGAAATAAGATAATAATAAATGTACAAATGAGATAATATAAATATGTATAATGAATCGTAAAGGAAAAAAGAAAGAAAAACTTGACTAACATAGGTTATTATTATGTGATGATTACATATTGCATATGGATATTTAAGAGAACACAGGAGAATAAAAGAGCAAGAAAGGGAAAACGATGGTTAGTAACTGTGTGGAAACATCCCTAGTTTCCAAGTCGGGAACCAAAAGAACCCCACCGAGGTGCCAAGTCGGGTTGAGAACGAGAATCACGGGAGAACGGGCGGAGCTATGTCATCAGTGAGGCACATGTTTAAACAACTTCTTTAACAAACGGGGCAATCAGTTATTCAGATCCAGGCTAGAACTGAGCCAGGGTTAACTAGCTCGAATTAGGCAGTTGTAAGCTTAACCATGATTAAGTTCGACTAAACCCAGATCGTCATCTAACCTTACCATGGTCAGATCTACATTCGACTATAAATAGGACAGTACAAAATGACATAAGGTACGACCTAAAATATACACATAATACCATTTACTTCTCTCACTAGCTCTTACAATCATCTGACTTAAGCATCAAAGGGATTTTAGCTGGACACACTCTGGCCGACCTTTAACGACTGTGTTTTCTCTAACTATAGGTTTATCACCGCTATGAAGCAGCTCCATCCTATCAACTTGTGCTCGGTCTGAATTCTTGACCGCAAACCTTTTGGCATCGTCTGTGGGAACTCATCGTGACGATGGCTTTACTACCTTCAACCAACTTTGGTAGGATTAGATCCGGGGCCAGCTTTACTCGTGTTGACGCTGTAGCTAAAGACGCTAACTGGCAATCGAAGGCGCAGCCTTAGCTCTCCATTATTGCACTCCCTCCACCACTGATCTCTGCACTGCCACCTAATGCTTAATGTATTCCTACTACCACCGGTCCAACCACCGCCTTGCAATCTCTCAACAATCACCCAAGGTCTGCAAGATGTCTATAGTCGTGTCATTGCTAACAACTCGAACACCGATGTGGTGGCTGAATTAGTATCTACCATGCAATCCCAGCTCCAAACGGCCTAACTCCAACATTTGGCGGTCGAGGAAGATTATTGCTGCCAGCTCCAACGTAGCATGGCTCATGAGAAGGCGGCGGAGGTGGAGGCGACTAGTCAAACCAATCCACAAAGTCGACAGCTCCGTCTTGAAAGTTCAGCTCGGGGAAAGCGACCTCAACCCCATCGATTTGAATTGGATTCTTGGGATAGAACCCAAAATCGAAAAGAATAGGTTTCCGAAAAAAGGGACCACAAGGTTTAGGGGAGTGAAAGCGAAAATTCTCGGATAGTAGCTCCAAGCATTCAGCTTGGTCCAAGACCAGAGAGGAACAATTAGTCCAAGCTCACCATTATTCAGAGGAGCAAATCCCTCGGTGCGACCGTGCTCGGAATCGCTCAAAACTGTTTGAACAAGAGCGCAAGTATTATTATTACATATATGGAGAAAAATAATCCCGATCTCCCAGGGAACGAGAATATGAGTTGTCCAAAAGGTATTGAGCCCATCATGAGAAAGAAGATGGAACAATTAGGAGCATCGCAATCACCCGGTCTCCATTTACAACCTGGATACAGCTCGCTCTGATCCCCAAAGGTTACTCTGAAATTACTTTTACTCTGTACTTGTTTTCCATAGACCCCATACATCACCTAAATTATTATTTGCAACGCATGTCACTTTATATGTGAAACGAGGGGTTTTTATGTAAAATTTTTCCCATGAGTCTCGGGGAAGTGGCATTGAAATAGTGGGCCAAGATTCTAGAGCGATCCATTGATAGCTGGTCCGAGCTTAGCAAGCTCTTTGAGACTCGATTTATAACAAGTCATAAATTTGCAAAGACAATGCAAAGTTTATATGAAGTCAGGCAGAAAAACGATGAAGGGCTCTGGGACTATTCGCAAAGGTTTTGGGAAATATACAATGAAATAAACGAACCGACCGAGAAGAATGCCATAGATTTGTTTCGTCTCGGGCTTAAGAAACCCTCGCCATTATTTAGCGAGCTGACACTACATTCCCCGAAGCACCTATCAAAGTTGCTCCATACAGTGGGCAGCTACGCTATCTTAGGCGATGTTTGTCGACAGTCCAGCAATAACAAAAATGAAGGGGGAGACTGTAAAAAGGACAATCGACCTAAAAAAAGAGACCAGTCCCGAGGCGATCGAGGGGATCTAGATAGGGCACCCACAAACCAAAATTAGGCCATATTGACTGTCTTCACGATGTTAATCTATAAGCTCATGAAGGTGGTAGAAAATAAAGACTTCTATGAAAAGCCAAGGCCAATGGGGGGAGACCCCGAGAATAGAAATAAGAAGCTATACTGTGGATACCATAAGGATCACGGCCATAAAAGTGAAGATTGCCGGATTCTCAAAAGTAATCTCGAGACCTGAGCAAAAGCTGAAAAACTTGTTGAGTTTATAGACCAATGGGAAACTTCAAAGCAAGTCGCAGAGAATAAGACTGAGATCAAAACGACCACCAAAGCTGGGGCATTGCAGATACTTAGAACCATCGATGTCATAATAGGTGGTTATGAGGCCTTCGTCTTCTCGACTAATCAGCTCCGTGCTCAATACAGACACGTTTGCCAATTTGCTAAGGTCAATAATCTCCAGAATGAGCCAACTTTGATTTCCAACCAAGAAGAACCAGGAGACAAGGTCCTTTTCTTCGGAGAAAACGAGTTGACCCCTAAAATCCAGTACCCACACAATGATGCCTTAGTCGTGCGAATGTTAGTCGCAAACTATGACGTTGGTAAGGTCTACATCGACAATGGGGCATCGGTAAACGTAATATTAAAAAAATTATTTGATCAGCTCGGTTTCAAGACTCGGATTTGAAACCTTGCCATGTCAGCCTTAGAGCTTTCAACGGAAACACCACGTTCCCTCTCGGGCAAATTTCATCGGTAGTCCAAGTTGGCCCATCTAGACAATTGAAACTTTTATAGTAATCCAAGAACGATCGGCGTACAACCTTCATCTTGGGACGACCTTAGATTTATGTAATCTAGGCCGTTCCTTCTACATATCATTAATTAGTTCGCTTCCCATGTCCAGAGGGAATTATGGAAATCAGAAGAAGTCAAGTGGTAGCAAGGGAATGTTTTCTCACTGAATACACTGGACACTCGACTCCTTCCTTACCTAGCCTAAAATCCATAACAACCAAGCTCCTTGGCATCGACACTGAAGTTCAAACTGCCAGAAAAGCCGAGCCAAAGAAGAAAGCTAAGAAAGACTTAGATCCTTTATAGCAACTAAAATGCTGCAAGCCCGGGATGGAAGAAACTATCATCGAACCGGTAGATCGAACTAGGGAAGAACTAAAAAAGATGATTATCGACCTAGAAAATCCAAAAAAGTTTTTTCTAGATTGGCAACTCTTTATCTAAGATAGAAGCAGCTGAACTTTTCAAGTTTTTGAAGTCCAACATCGTCGTCTTTGCGAGGTCTCCGCATGAGATGCCAGGAATTAACCCAATTTTGACTACTCATGAGCTCCAGGTTGATCCGACACATAAACCAGTTAAGCAGAAGCAGAGAAGGTTGTTCGGAGAGAGAACCCGGGCAGTAATAGAAGAGGTCAACAAGCTATTTAAAGCTGGTTTCATCCGTAAGGTTAAATATCCAAACTGGCTCGCAAATACCGTATGTGTTAAAAAGAAAACTGGGGAATGGAGGGTGTGCATCGATTTCACAAACCAATAAAGCATACCCCAAGGATAGTTTCCCGCTCCCAAAAATCGATCAACTCATCGATTCTATCTCGGGATTTGCTCATTTAAGTATATTCGATGCATTCTCGGGCTACCATCAGATTCCAATGGCTAAACATGATCAGGAGAAAACGTCCTTCATCACCCCAATTGGGACATACTGCTATAATGTAATGTTGTTTGGTTTGAAGAATGCCGGAGCAACCTATCAACGACTGGTCAGTAGAATGTTTAAGGACTTATAGGTAAGAATTTGGAGGCATATGTCAATGATACAATCGTGAAAAGTAGCTCGAAGAAAGGGCATATATCAGATCTAGACAAATCTTTGTCTCGGCTCAAACAGTTCGGAATGAAACTTAACGCAAAAAAGAGCTCATTTGGGGTCAGCTTCGGAAAATTCTTGGGCCATCTAGTATTAAGAAGAGGAATAGAAGCGAACCCGAGTAAAATTGAGGCAATCCAAAACTTGAAGATGCCAACAAGGGTAAGGGATGTACAACGGCTGAATGGGATGGTGGTAGCTCTTACTCGATTAATTTCTCGAGCTTTTGACAAATGCCATCAATTTTTTTAGGGCTTAAAAAAGGGCTGAAACGCTGCATGGAACACAGATTGCCAAGATGCCTATGTACAGCTCACGAACCACCTGGAACAGCTACCAGTGCTCACCAACCCACATCTAGGGGAACCCTTATACCTCTACTTAGCTGTCTTAACTCATTCACTGAGTGGCGTTTTAATCGTACAGCGGGCCAGAGAACAGAGACCAATTTACTACATCAACAAGACATTATTGGAAGCTGAAACTCGATACTTGCTTCTGGAGAAATTACTCTTAGCACTTATCATGGCCTCCAGAAAACTACAACATTATTTTCAGTCCCATCCAATAATTGTGCTCACGAATTAACCACTCAAAGACATTCTTAGAAAAGCTGATTTGTCAGGGTGGTTATCGAAGTGGGGGGTAGAATTCAAAGCATATGACATCCGATTCCAGCCCCAAACCACCATCAAAGGATAAGTACTCGCCGACTTTATCGTTGAATTTATTAACCCAAGCAATAGTTCGATGTAAGAAGCAGTACAATCCTCTTTGACCGAATTAGAGGTCAAAGAAGGCACCTAGGAGCTCATGGTCGACAGGGCCTCAAGCGGAAAAGGCTCAAGTCTGGGAATAGTACTAACCACTCCTAGTAGGTTGGTAATTGTACAAGCATTCAAGCTTGAGTTCCCGACTTTAAATAATGTAGTCAAGTACGAAGCCGTTATAGCCGGACTAGGAGTGGCAAAAGCGGCCGGGGCAAAAGAGCCCCTAGTTCTAAGTGACTCTTAGCTCAGTTATGAAATAGTTGAACAAGGAATATGAAACTAAAGACAGTAGGATGAGGGCTTATATGCTAAAATTTTGGGATTTAGCATCCGAGTTTGATCGAATCGAGTTCCAACAGTTCTCTTGGGATCAGAATAGGCATGTTGATGGCTTAGTAGCACTAGGGCTGCCCTAGAAATAAATGAGTCTAGGACTATCTAGGTCTAGCCCCTTTAAGAATCGAGCATTAGACATGACGAGCTTGTTAGCAATGTCGTAGATGGATCCTCTAGCTGGATAGATGAAATCGTAGCATACTTACAAAGAGATGAGCTCCCTAAGGACAAGCATCAAAGATATCGGGTTAGGATAAAATCAGCTCAGTTTTGGCTTTCGTCAATTGGGGTATTGTATCGAAGATCATATACGGGCCCCTATTTGAGATGTCTACATCCGTCTAAGGTAGAAAGTTTGCTAACCGAACTCCATCAAGGCTTTTGCGGAGGGCATGTGGGAGGACTTTCTTTAGCCCATCGAGCAACTTTTCAAGAGTACTGGTGGCCATACATGCAAAAGGATGTGGTTAAGTATGCCAAGAAATGTCCCAAGTGCCAGATTTTCGCCGATAAGATCCATTAACCCGCACAAGAACTCTACCCGCTCTCAAGTCTTTGGCCATTTGCTCAATGGGGTTTAGATCTGGTGGGTTCCCTACCTCAAGCCTCGGGGAAGAGAAAATATTTGTTTATCGCCACGGACTACTTCATGAAATGGGTGGAAGCTGTTGCTTTGGCATCCATTAAGGATTCCAACATTATCAAGTTCCTCTAGGAGAGCAACATCATTAGCTTTGGATTCCCAAGAGCTTTTATTTCAAACAACAGAACCCAATTCGATAGCCGAAAGACAAGACAATTTAGCGCTGAGAACAGAATTCAATGGCTCTATTCCAATCTGAGCTATCCTTAATGCAATGGCCAAGCTGAAGCGACAAACAAGATTATTGTAGCATGGATAAAACGAATGCTCGACGATGCAAAAGGGGCATAGCCCGAAGAGTTGCATTTTGTTTTGTGGGCGTATCAGACTATGCCTCGGAGGTCAACCGAGGAAACTCCATTCTCAATGGCTTATGGGATGGAGGCCATCATTCCCACTGAACTCGGCCTCCTAGGATTAGAATAATTCACCCACTTGGAAAATAATCGAGTCTTGGCATGAGATCTCGACTCGACGGATGAAAGAAGAGAACGAGCTTAGATTCGAATGGCTGCATACCAGCAGCAACTCAAAAAATATTACAATAGAAAGATCAAGTCTTGAGAGTTCAAACTCGAGGATTTAGTACTTCAGCTGGTCAACTCGGGTACAAAAAACCCGGCCCATGGTAAACTGGGAGCAATATGGGAAGGACCTTACAAAATCATTAGCGTTAGTGGTAAAGGATCCTATAGGTTAAAGAGCATTGGGAGCGAGCTCGAACTACCTAGATCTATTAATATCTCTAATTTAAGGATTTTCTATCACTAACATGTGTAATCGAGATCAATATTATAAATAAAGATTACAAGGAATTATTCAGTAAGAAAAATATTCAGTTGTCTATTCATTAAAATGCTCGCCTAAGAACGGGCTCACCATGCTCGCCTAAAAACGGGCTCGAGCTAATCACTACCTAAGAATGAGCTCACCCATGCTCGTCAAAGAACGGGCTCGAGCTAATCATTGCCTAAAAACGGGCTCATCCATGCTCGCCTAAGAATGGGCTCGAGCTAATCACTGCCTAAAAATGGGCTCACCATGCTCGCTTAAGAATGGGCCCGAGTTGACATTGCCTAAGAACGAGCACACCCATGCTCGCCTAATAATGGGCTCAAACTAATCACTACCTAAAAACGGGCTCACCATACTCGCCTAAGAACGAGCTCGAGTTGATCATTGCCTAAGAACGGGCCCACCTATGTTCGCCTAAGAATGGGCTCGAGCTAATCACTGCCTAAGAACGAGCTCACCCATGCTCGCCTAAGAACAGGCTCGAGCTAATCACTGCCTAAGAATGGGCTCATCCATGCTCGCTTAAGAACGGGCTCGAGCTAATCACTGCCTAAAAACGGGCTCACCATGCTCGCCTAAGAATGGGCCTAAGCTGATCATTGCCTAAAAACAGGCACACCCATGCTCACCTAACACCTAATAACGGGCTCGAGCTAATCACTGCCTAAAAATGGGCTCACCATGCTCGCCTAAGAATAGGCCCAAGCTGATGCTGCTGAGTTTAAACTTTGCCTTCTCAAGCTCTTCCAGCACAGACTTCAGAGTATTAGCAGCCTCTTTGTGCCTCTGCTCGTACCAAGCTTCCACTTTCCCAACTTCCAAAGAAACAAGGTTCTCTCACTAGGTAAGGTAATCACCCATCACCAGTACTTACTGATAGCCTTGGAGTAAAACAATACCAAACCCAAGCTAGAAGTTAGAACAAGAATAGTATAAAGAAAGGTAAAAACAAATCGAATTGAAATTGACCACACCCGAAGAAGGTTCTGAAAAGCCTCGTGAGATATTTCAGTAGGGTTCTTCCTTGAATGGATGTCCATATCTGTTGAGAATCTAATAGCATTCCTGTAGCTCAGAAAAGAGTATTCCGGGCCCATGGTCAACGATACAGAAGGATCAGTTGGTGCTAGGACCTGAGTATGTCCAATAAATCACGCTGCATCATATGTGTGAGCACCACGCCCCAAAGAGAAATATTTAAACCACTGCGATGGTTCGAGAGTACGCAATTAGCCTCGACAGACTAATCACGGAGAGGAGTCGCCACCCATTTACTATCTGGGAACAATAAACCCTAGTAGGGTCCAGCTCGTCATAACTAGAGATTCGGGTTCGGAGTTAGGGTACATTATCGGGAAGGTGTTAGGCACCTGACAATGCCCGGTCGAAACCGGCCCCCACACATAACTATTGGCCATAATTAATTCGATATTCAATTAAAATTAACCCCTAATCATGCAACAATTTTATCACGTACTAGTGGATGAAACATGCAGAATGCATAACCCAGGAACTATATGATAAAGCTAAACAGAATTAATAACTAGAGAACAGGCTTGCTGCCTACAAATCAACGTGGTGCGTACGCACCTATGCCAGCTGCGTATGTACCTTTTGCATTCGTGTACCTGCACTTCTGTTAGCTATATTCAAATAATCCACATACATTAATGATTCTAGACAATAATAACAATCAAGAAAGGAAAATCCTAAACACTAATATGCAAAGCACCCTAGGAAGATAGTCTTTATGGGGTGCGTATGCATCCATGAGGAAGGCATACGCAACCCATAAATATCTCAGATTCCAGAAAACAAAATTATATCCTAAACTAATCTTAGGACTAAATATCAGAGAAACTGCAAGCGGATAAAATTACTACGAAATCATGAGAATGAATATTTGCCTAACATCCAAATTAACATCATTAATCGATACTAACTATGATAAACAGGCAGTCGGTCCTATTCAGATTTACCTATTCCACTATCATGACATGCTAGCAATAATCATACAATATAATCATTTATACATGTTTCATATTAACTCTTAATTATGCTTGATTGATAGAGAATATTTCTAGTATTTTACACATGTAATTATACTTCTAACATGCATAATTTTATGCTACGAATCCAAATAAACGATTAAAATAGGGATTACCCTCAGGTTTATTCGCCTTCGATCTCGATCGATCCTCCTTTACAGCCCTTTGGAATCACAACTCTCCTTCAGGCAATTCTTTCTCTATCCTAGTATGCGAAAGTGGTCTCTTCTTTTTGTTTTCTTCTCAATTTTTTTGAATTTTTCTTATCCTTCTCATAGAATTATAATGGTATATTTATAGGGTTTGCTAGGGTTCCTAGGAATCCGTCCCCAGATTGCTCTCCTTTTCCCATCCCAAATGGACTCTAACTCTCGGGTTGGACAGTCCTTATAGACAGGGGAACGCTGTTTCAGAAAAATAAGGCAGCGTGCGTACGCAACCCAAGTGGTGGCGTACGCAAGGTGCGTACTCATCCAGTGGGGATGCGTATGCACTGGATCTTTGTGATTTTGCTGAAGTCGTGCTGTGATTCCGCAGGTTTGCTTGGGATTATTTCACGTACTTCCAGGTCGAACAATAAATATTATCATCGGGATAAAAGAGATTTAGAATTATTAGTGGTACAAAATGGGATGTCTACAATGTGAATCCGAGGGAACGAAATCTAGCTACCCTAACTCTCCTCCTCTTTAGAACGGGAGCCCGGACGTCCTGATCTGACTCTTTCGCAGGTAAAGCTTGAACCGCACTTGACTTTCTAGAAGAGTTAGGAATCAAAGGATTCGGGGTCCCATCACCCCCGACCCGAGAAGGTATTTTTCCTTTAGTCTGAGGGACTAGGGGGCAGATTCTTTTTGAACACCAATGCTCTTAGTTCCAACACCTTGGGTTTGAAGAGAAACGGGAATGGGGCTGGAGGAGGACCCACCCAAAATGGAAGTTCCCTGTGGAAAACCTGAAGGAGCAACCGAGTTTCGAACTACTTTAATGAACTGGTCAAGGCTTACAGGTCTTTTCGAACGAGTAGGTCGGGATTAAGCAGGATCTATTTCTTCAGAGACTGTATTCTCTGAGCTTGGAGACCTCATCAAATTTCCATCAACCTCAACAAACTTGTCCCCAGACTGAAACTCACCCGATGAAGAAGACTCGTCCTCAACCAAGATGATTTCTTCACCTTTTTCTACAACTACCACTTCCTCTTCTTCAGTTGTTTCCTCCTCCTCTTCTTCAGCTGCTTCCTCATCTTCCTCTTCTTCTTCAACTGTTACGACTGCTGCTGCTTCAGTTGCTCCCTCTTCTTCCTCAATCTCGGGAACAGGACTGGGAGAACGGGCGTGTTTCTTTCCTTTATCTTTGGCCCGTGATACTTCAGCATGACCCAGAGATTTTAAAGGTTTTGTAGTCAAGGGTCTGGAAGGCTTTGAGGGTTTAGAGGACTTCGAAGTTTTGAACTCCCAGCACGGTTACCTTTCTTACCCTTAGAGACTTTATCTTTTTCTCCAACGACCTCTGCAGACCCTTCAGCCTTTCTTAAATACGTTGGAATGCTGGCACAAGCCCAAGTTTTGTACCTTAGTTCGTACTCAAGAAGTGTGTGGGTGGCACAACAATATCTTGACTCAGTATAATTCACCACTTTTTTCAGATCAGAGAAATTTACAAACCCAGGATGAGTATTCACTTCTACAGCTGCACAAAGAACACACAAGTGTCAGAACTTGAGGCAAAACATAAACAAACAAAATTGAAAAGAATGCATACAAAAGGGTAGCTCTAAACTCACGTGAACTACCCACTTCCCGGGGATACTGTAACTCCGGAACATCCCCATCAAATTTACCATATAGGTATATAGTATGCACCTGAGCTCCCAGATTAGAGTCTGGCATACAGGTCACCAGAGGCTTCCTCTTCACTCAAGAGGAAAGATAGTAGCTATTTTGTACGGGAATTAACTTATAGTAGGCAAATATCTTGGCAACCCCAATTTTTGTCCCGAGCAGAGTATTCAACTTATCTATCCCCATTATTATCCTATAAGTGTTTATCCTGATCTGGATAGGAGCAAGGTTTGCAAACTCCAAAAATTGTACAAGAAGAGGAGAGAATGGGACCCGAACTCAAAGAACACTGCTATATAAATGGGTAGCCCACGCTGACCCTCAATCTCACTCTAATCACAGCTAAAGGTAATTTGGTCATTGAATCCAAACCGGGCTATGAAGTCAGCAATCTTCTCGAGCTTGCCCTTGATTGCATAAACAGCCATCTGCCAAATCGGGAGTTAAGTAAAGTGAAGTTCCAGGAGGAGTACGGGAAATTGATCCCTTACTAGTTTAGTTTTGCACTAGTTTCAGAGTGGGCAAAGCTCTTTTATAAGACTTTGTCTAGAATCCCAAAACGAAAAATAAAGTCAGATGCATATGTTAAGGGAATGAAGATTCTTTTTAATCTTACATGTTCAAGAATTGGAATCATGAATGAATCATCAGAATTAAAATTGCTTCCCCATGTTTGAGATCGGGATTCGCGAATCAAACATGGGAATTATAGTTGCCTTTTAGAATAAGAATTGTCAGTTATCTCTTGCCACATATCATAACAGGCAAATTATTCCAATCCCAAATTTGAAAACCCTAATCCTAAGCTATAATTTGAATTATCCAAAATTAAGGAGGAAAGACGCTAAAGGACGATCCATCCTCTCGAGAAAATTCATTTTCCCAAGAAAATATCCCATTCGTTAAGAAAATAAAGGAAATACTGCGAGGAATGAAATGGAACTCACTTTAATAGAACAAAGGAAGACATCGGCGGCAAGGAAGAGCAATCAGCAGCAACACCACACCAAGAATCTAGGCTTTGCCAATGAATCGAACTCAAGAAGGTAGACACAACTTCTCAACGATGAAGAACCAGTGGCGACAAAAGAAACAAACGGTGGCTATGGAAGAATTCCGACGAAAAAGGGGCAACAAAGAAAAAGATTCCGACGAAACAAAAATTTTGCAGAGTAACGACAGAGATAGAGAGTAAAGTAAGGTGTAGTGGGCCCCTTATTTAAGCTTTTATACCATGACATCAATTGTTGACATGACTTAAAGGCTTTCTGACGTCATTATTGCCTCCAAAATACAAAACAACAGTCACAAACCTCAAGGCGGCTGTGCGAATTTAAGTGAAAGAACGGTTCCGCAATGATTCTAAATTATGGCAACCTCGAGATCAGGCCAACCATAATTAGGGCAAATTGTGTGGAAACATCCTGAGGTTCCAAGTCGGGAACCAAAAGAACCCCACCGAGGTGCCAAGTTGGGCTGAGAACGAGAATCATGGGAGAACGGGCCGAGCTACGTCATTAGTGAGGCATATATTTAAACAACTTCCATAATAAACGGGGCAATCAGGTTATTCAGATCCTAGCAAGAATTGAGCCAGGGTTAACTAGCTCGAATTAGGCAATTATAAGCTTAACCATGATTAAGTCCGACTTAACCCAGACTGTTATATAACCTTGCCATAGTCAGATCTACATTTGACTATAAATAGGACAGTACAAAATGACACAAGGTACAACCCAACATATACACACAGTACCATTTGCCTCTCTCTCTAGCTCTTACAGTCATCTGACTTAAGCATCGGAGGGATTTTGGTTGGACACACTCCGGCTGACCTCTGACGACTGTGTTTTCTCTGATTATAGGTTTATCACCATCGTGAAGCAGCTCCATCCTATCAACTTGTGCTCGGTCCGAATTCTTGACCGCACAGTAACGTAAAGGAATAATAGACAATTATTTTATTTTATTTTAGTTTTTTTTTTAAAAATCAAATTATGAAAGGATACTTACAGTTACCTTCTTCTGTTAAAACCTTGTTTTGTGCCGCCCAAATATGTCAAGCCCTCCCTGTTAAGCCCAGTAATGAATGGTGGCCCAACTTGAAATGACTGATAAGTAATCTTTGGAAAGCTAATGTGATCGCAGCCGCAGCCTGGCCCAAATAGTTGAGAACCCCAGCCCATTCCTTTGTGTGTATGCAACATCCTAATATGCGTACGCAGCATCCCAATGTGCGTACACACCATCTATTTGCGCGTACGCATGTTATTTTGCCAGAATTCAAATTTTCCCTCCATTTCCCTCTATTACCTTATATGGATTGAATTTGCTTTGAATCCATCCAGTGACGGCTAGAGGAGCCAGAAACCCTAATCCACCTATTCCTAAACCCTAATACATTGCCTCTAAAAGGATTGCTTTCTTATGAATGAGGGGATCCTTTGCTACCACTATTTTAAAGGCTATACAAACCCTAAGACCATCAACCCACACCCGGAGGTGGTGGCTACGATTGTGGAGGCTTGGGAAGAGAACTTACCGGCGTATTCATTGGGATTCACCCAAACCTGAGGGTAACATCTCCTTCAACATTTATTTCCTTGATTTTAGAATAATCATTAATTATTTTCTTTAATATATTCTAGAGTATGCATGTAGTTCATTGAATGCCATGATTTAGGATTTATTTAGGTGCTTTCAATTAACGGTTTCATGACCGGATTTGTGCTTTGTATTATGTGTAAGCATGTCCGATGTCATTTAAATACGATCGTAGATATATTAATTTGCATGATGTTAAGTGCATGAAATCCAGGATTAGATTTAGTGTGGAATAGTGGCATGATAGGATATTTCTATGCAATCTAGGGTTCTGTAGTGTGGAGTGAGATAGCAAAGGCAATTTCATCATGTTTTTATCATTTTTTTTGAATTTACTATGAAATGTACGTACGTGTAAATTAAAGATGCGTACACACCTTATATTTGTGCGTATGCGTATCTATTTGTGAACCCCGGAAATTGGGCCCACAAGGGTTTGGCAAAAAGAAAAATACTACTTGTTTAAAAAGAAAAGAAAAAGAGTCGCCACTTTATTTTTTAAAGGAAACAAGGAAAACCCTAAAAATAGTTTTGTTTTAAGAAAACAATTTGAATGACTCCATGTTTAAAAAGGAAAGGCAAAAACAGTCTTTTGTTGGAAACCAAAAAAATCGGGGATTCGGAGGCTAAGTTATGACATGGGAAGGTTCTAGGCAAAGCCTATAGGCACCCATGTCACCCTTTCGGTCTTTCAGTTTATTTGGGCTAAATTAAGATCTTTTCAACACACAAAATCAATGTATATCATCACAAGACAGCATGCATATCATATATTCCATTCATCCATCCATGCATAATAAAGAAAATAAAACAGAAAAAAGAAAATAAAAAACAAAAACCTAGGATACTTGGATCCTAGAACGGACTTAAGCCTCACGAAGAGCGCCTACGTACCATGCAACGAAATACATGGATCAAAGTCCTCGTAGTTCGATTAGAACTAGGGTTAAAACTTAATATAAACCTATGGTAAAAACCCTAGGTTTCCTTATTTGAAAAAGAGTTGAATAAACCAAGTTTAAATTTTAGAAAGAATTCCACAAGATGGAAACTTTGGTAGAAAATAGGATTTTATTGGTTAAGGAAACCTTTGATTAAAACCATAAACTCATATTAAAAACTAACCCTAAGAGGGAGAAGAGAGAGAGTTAAGGAAGAGAGGTGAATTGGGGCACCTTCACACCTACTTACCTGAGCGCAATAGCTCCAAGCATTAGCAATTTCAAGCATTGGCAGCCCTATTTGCCATAGGACAATTAATGCGAACACAATGATATATAAATCTAGACATAATAGTATTAAGGCCTAAAATCATCCACTAAACATGCTAACAGCAAAAACAGCAAACTTTCATAAGCCCTAACATAATCCTAGAACCATATCATGCATAAAAACCCTAGAAATCCACTAACACGCATGCAAAAATATCATAGTTATTCCATATGTAAAACATATACAGCAGCTATGAAGAAAAATTAATAAAAAAGCTCACACTAACATGCTGTATAAAACTATCCTAAAACAAGGACACTAAAAACCCTAAACTCACAAACATGCTTGAAAATACACAAAACAAACTCTAAACATGCTAAAACCAAACTAAACAGAACTTAAATCATGCATATTAACTAACTAAAGCAATAGAACATGATAAAAATCCTAACTTTAACATACAATGACACTATTCTAAAACAAGGACAATAGAAGCACTAGAATCACAACTATGCATTAAGACCTATGAACTAACTCTAAAACATGCAAAACTCATCATGAACATCATTATTATCACATGTATTAACTAATAGAAATCTCAATCTATGGTAGAAATCATAAGCATTACATGCAATAAAGCTATTCTACATGATACCCTAGTTTAAGCTTGAATAGAAAGGAAGAATACCTTAGGAAAGCCTTCCTTGCTGCTGTATCGACTCTCTATTGCTCTTGTAGATGACTTAAATCAATGTTCTCCAAGGCTACAGCAGGTCCTACAGCTCTCCTTCAAGTCTCTCTCTTTTATTCTCTCTTAAACACTCAGTTCTTAATGCATAAAGTGGCTCCCCTTGTGCTGAAGCATAGGGGGTATTTATAGACTTCAATTAGGATTAACCAATGGCTAGGATTAAAATCCTAGAAATTAATCCAAGGGCTATTAGGGACCCCCTTGGGGCTTAAGTAACTCAGAAGTTACCAAAAATTAGAAGGAAACTCGTCCAAAAGAGCCCAAATACGTCAAAATAGGAAGAAGTCCGCTTCAGCAAGGAAGTATAGAGCAAATAGGAAAGTGCTCTCGGGTGACCACCAGGGCTTGGGCAGCTAGTCACCTGGGCCTAGGCGGCTAGCCGCCCGGGGCTGGGTGGTCACCCAAGCCCACTTCGGATTTTTCTCCTTTTTTGACTCCTTTCCCTTCTAGAAGTGTTTCAGGGGGCAAATGAAGTCCGATTTTGATGAAACAAAAGCCAAAACGACCGTTTTCGATGAGGAATACATTTTTGAACATTTTAGGGTGAAAATCACTAACCATGGGGGCATGGTTAGGTTTGAAAAAGGCGGTTAACCGCTATACTCTACCTTTGCTAAGCATAAGTATGCACATAGGATCAAACCGAATGCTTTCCTTATCAAAATTAAACTTTATGAAACACTTTTAGGGATAAAATGATGACTAATTAAAGTCCATTTGAAAAGATTTGGTTGGTAATTGTGAGTCAATTAGAGCTAACCTAAAGGAGGGTCAATTAACCAACTTGAACTACATCGAGCCATTTTAATCCCGAGCCATTGATTTATCAAATTGAACCTAGAAATATCTCGTATGCATCCATATGAACTCCAATTGACAATTTGGAGGTCATTCCAAGGTCAAATGAAAAGTTTGGGACTTAAAAGACGATTATGCCCCTCAAGTCACAAAAGCTCTTATTATCCCTCAAGATCAACTCCAAATTGAACCAAAATTCATATCCATTGTCCTTGTGACTCTAGAAAACTAATGCAAGTGACTAGACTTAAAAACAAAACAAAACAAAAACATGCATGAAATGATGAGCCCTAGTAAGGTGGTGCAAAAATGGGGTGTAACACTATTATGCAGTGCTAATCCCTTTGTTGCAGGTAGTGGTAAATCCTCTTCCCTTTTTTCCCTTTTATATAGCTACTGTTCATTCTGTTAATTAATAGCTTCTTCTGTTTAGTTGTTTATTTACACATTCTATACATATTGTCATCCCGTGTGCTATGTTCGTTTGATATACTTGTCGCATGAATAGGGTTGAATTCGATTAGGATTTTTCATTAATTTAAAGCCAATAAAATGCGTGTGGAGGCCAGATTTAGCCGGGGGTTGTCGGGTGCCTAACACCTTCCCGATAACATACCTTAACTCTGAACCTTGATTCTTTAGGTAATGACGAGTGGGCCTCTCACTAGGGGTCAATAGGTTCCCAGAGCCAAATCAGGTGGCGACTCCCTCTCCGTCCTAGTCATATTCGTGGTTAGCGGCGTACTCCCGAGCCGACGTGGTTTAGGACGCAGCGCTCACATCTGCCCATACCATGGTGCTCTTTAATAGTGCTATCAGTTTTTGGGAGCACTTGAGCTAGTCATCTTAGTTGTTGGGTTGGAGAGGGCATTTCACAGGGTTAAGGTGGAATGGGCAGCCAAAATCCAAGAAAAATTGGGCAGGTTGAGCCATTGAGGTGAGGCCTTTATGGGGTAGGTTTGGAATGGGTTCATAAGAACAAACATGGCCTGACCCATATGTTGACCCACCATTAAAATTTCTCTAGGATTCTTTGTTTTTTGTTTTGGTTTTTTTTTTTTTTTGGCCTATTTTTGTATGAAAAGTATGGCTTTAAAAACTCGACATTTTGATTATTATTTATTTGTGATTTTTCTCACCACATCAAATCGATAACAGTATGCCATGTGTCTCTTAATACCACATTGAGGTCGGATGCCCATCACATTGCGACGATCGTGGTCAAGCTCTGCAAACCTCTAAGGTCCCCTTGAAGTGCCCTAGCTACACCAAACCTTAGTGTGATGCCCACCTAGGTAGACGGTAGGAGCAAGGGGGATTGACTTATCTTCTACTCTACTTCAATTTTTTTTTTTTGGACAATAGGAGAATACACACACTCACACACTTACTTATGTATAGTCAAAATCAAAACTTTTGCAAATCTCACACCCCTATTAAGATGGAACATACCATTGAATCTAAAGGCTATTGGCATCTTCTACTCAACTTGGATGATTAGTGTGGTGTTTAGAGAAAATGCTTACCAAGGTAGATTCAGGTCACTCCCAAAACATAGGGGCAACACCTCCTATCTTGATTGATCTAAGAGCAAATGGAGATGATGTGATCTTTGATCACATATCACCTCCATTACAACAAAATGTTGGGGATATTCGTGAATTTTGTATAATACGATAGACACAAAATCTTTATTAAAATTAAACATGAATATAATTTACAACAAAAATTAAAAATATAAAATACAATGAAATTGTACACGGATAAATCTCATAATAACCATAATTTAAATGAGCAAAATCAACACAAGAAATATTGAATTAAAATAAAATAAAAAGAGTAAGAAGAGCTGACTTGTGTGGGAAGGCATGTGAGATCATGCTATCCTAAAAGAACTATCGCCTTCCTACGTACAGGTCATTGTTGGGAATATTCATGGATTTTGTATAATACGATAGACACAAAATCTTTATTAAAATTAAACATGAATATAATTTACAACAAAAATTAAAAACATAAAATACAATGAAATTCTACACGGATAAATCTCATAATAATCACAATTTAAATGAGCAAAATCAACACAAGAAATATTGAATTAAAATAAAATAAAAAGAGTAAGAAGAGCTGGCCTGTGGGAAGGCACGTGAGATCATACTGTCCTAAAGGAACTATCGCCTCCCTAGGTATAAGTGTTGACTGACGATAAGACCTCTAAGATACAACCCCAAAGTTTGTAACTCCCTATTCTATGAGTACATCCACATGAAGAGTATGATGAACCCGTCCACGATCAATTGCCTGTAAAGACAATATATAAAATATCTAAATAAAGCTCTTATAAAATATGGAGAGGATAATGTGAATCCATACTCATCCATGTAGAGAAACCCACTATTTATAATAAAATATGGTTGAAATTAGTTTGGGCTAATAAAGGTCCAAAATAAATGTCATAATAATTTTTATAACAGCCCAATTAATAATATGAAATAAAAGCCCAATGGCTAGTAACGGACATTCATAAATTATAGAAATTAAGACCCCTAACGGTCAATGAAATAAAACTCATAAAATCAGTCTATAAAGCCACGTGTAAGCCATGTTATATCACTCACGTGCCACGTCACGACACGGCTGACAGGTCCAGGTCAAGGGGGACTACGTACATGCGTACACGTGTGTGATTCGAAGTTTTGAAATTTTAAAGAAAATCACATATTTTCTAACACAAAAGGCTGCCACAAGCCCGGAACGATTGACTAAACATAGGAAGAATTTTATTTTGACTAAAATTGATCTAAATATTTCTTTTGTACAGTAAACTTTTATGTTTTGTTGTAATAAAAAAATTATGAAATTATTCTCTCCAAACCAATTCAAATCAAACCGAACCAACCAAAACTTTACATGGGTTGGATTGATTTCGTTCTATCATGCAGCATGTGGTTTGATCACATGTTAAGAAAATAAGAACCAACCTTTGATCAATCTGGTTCTAGGTTGAGGTCCGACCGGCCCAAACAGAACCAGGTTGCACCCCTACAGTTAAACTTGTGTCTTTTCCCTCTTTGGAGACACGTGATTAATTAGATAGATATCGAGAAGACTTTCAACCTATATTAACAAAGCTAATTAATTCTTCGGCCCACTAATTTTATACCTTAGGTGATATCTCTCTTCTTTTTAATTTATAAAAGTATACCGTACGTTATTCTTAAAGCGGGCTAGTGACGGCTACACTCCTACCCACCTTAAATTTTAGGCATTTTATTTAATTTATTGAGTATACATGGCAGGCAATCTTATAGATCCCACGTTGCCACGAGACCTAGCTTGTCCCTCATCTGTTGCATAGAACTTTTCTAGGGTTAGAATCAGTGTACATTTCCAAATGGACATCTGGAAATTTTTGAATTTCGACAGAGATTAAAATAGCTTTGATCTTTCTTCCCATCCCCCCCGACGTTTGGTGCATTCAAATCATCTGAATGAGACTGCTGTGATGCCATTGGACGTATTTCCTCTTGATATAA
Organism: Liquidambar formosana; assembly: GCA_039720395.1. Classification (NCBI taxonomy): domain Eukaryota; kingdom Viridiplantae; phylum Streptophyta; class Magnoliopsida; order Saxifragales; family Altingiaceae; genus Liquidambar; species Liquidambar formosana. Next base: position 12,597,288 of record CM077822.1, read on the forward strand.
TAGAATACATGTCTATAGTTAAACCTTCAAGAGCAAGAAATCTTAAGAAATAATTGTTTGAACAAATCTTCAAGCATATGGAACATTTGTCGTGTGATTAGATGGGAGGAAATCTTAAATCCTCATGCCAAAAATATATAAGTTCACAAACAAACCTTATCAACCGGCAGATACGTCTGGGAATCAAAAATCTAGAAACTCAATTAAAGTTTTCTCTTTGAATGAAAATTACATATAGGTGACGAGAACGGCTAATCCATGCATGGATCGATGTGAAATCGAAAAATAAAAAATAAAAAATAAAAAATAAATCATCAACATACTGCAATAAGTATCCTAGCTAGATACGTAGTCTTTTTTTATGAGCATATTAGGACGATTAATTTTCGTCTAAAATATCTTTTCGTTTCATTACTGCAAGACCGACAAAAGGAAACCAATAAAAAACAAATCTGCATATAGGATAATTGTCCCTTTTTTTGTTTTGTATGTCCTCTTAAGCAAGATTATGAATGTAGAGACGTTGGCTTTTCGGTGCGCACTGAATTTCGTTAGGGATATTGGGTTACGGCAAATTATTGTGGAGGGTGATAACCTTAAAGTCGTGCAAGGTATCCTTAATTTGGTAGAAGATTGCTCTAGCTTATGTCTCATCTTTGAAGACAAAAGGGAGGATAGTGGGCATTTTAGTACCATTAGCTTCAGGCATATTTATAGGGAAGAGAATGCTGTAGCCCACTGTTTGGCTAAACATGCTTGTAATACGAATTCTACATCTATTTGGTTGGAGGAGGTTCCTGAGTTTATAAGGGACCAAGTTCAACTCGACACTAGCTTAATGTTCTCTTGAATAAACATCTCTTTATCAAAAAAAAAAAAAAAAAACCTCTCTTTGTCTGAGTCGTGTTTTGGTCTATATAGGGTGAAATTTTCAAATATGAAATAGTATGCAGTGACAATATTCAAATGTGTGCTTGGAAAGATTGTTACTCGGAGATTCAAAAGGTTCTCAAGTGGCTTGAGTATTCTTATGGCGGTGGATATATTAAAAATGTGGATAATGTATTCAAATGGGGAATTAGTACTGAAGAAGTGGGAATTGGATTCGGTGCTGAGTTGATAAAATTCAGCACCATGCCAAGGTAATCCACACCCTTAAATGAGAGATCGGATGGCTTGAATTAAAAGTTGAAAAGGTATTACTGAAATGACCAAAATCACCTCATTGGGCAACCTTTTCAACTTTTAATCCAAGCCATCCGATCTCTCATTCAAGGGTGTGGATTACCTTGGCATGTATTAACTCAGCCCCGAATCCAATCCCAAAAAACTGAAAGTATATTCACCAAAAAAAAAAAAAAAAAATGAAGAAGTGAAAATAGGTACTTATATTTGAAGAAGCATGCAGTCGATGGAATAAAGTTAACCAGGCTAACTTGAGTTTTTCTCGACACACACGCGCATGCCTCATTAGCATCGTATTGAAGGCTTGGGTTTCAAACCCATCTTCATAGTGACCAATAAACCCATCTTCATATTCTCTCCAAACCAATTCAAAGAAGTGACGATATGCCCAAATAAATTTGAAAATTGCATGAGAATATATTATAGAAAAAGGGTAGCCAATTTTTTTTTCCTTTAATCTTTTATTTTTCAATTTGAGAATATGAAGGTTTTTCAATTGCTAAACTTCCTATAAAATAAGATTCACTAAAAATTGACTTGGAAAAGTTGTCATTGGGTCTGGTATTTGGGCCTAATTGGGAATTTTAAAAACAGGATTAGTTTGTTAGTTAATAAATACATGCATTATACCCATATAATACGCTTATGGATATATGTAGTTTTTTAATTTAAAAAAACTCCTATTTGCCATATGAAGTTTAAACATAATGGAAGAAATTTTTTTTTTTAGCATTGTATGCTAGATATGTAGTCTTTTTGATGAAGGTGCTAGGCAGATTAATTTTCATGTAAAGTAAGCTTTTGTTTTCGAAACTAGCTGCAAGACTTACCAAAAGGAAAGCAATAGAAAACATTGCATAAGATAATTGTCCAATTTTTCTTTTAAAAAAGTATAATATATTGCAATAAGTATGCTAGATGCGTAGTCCTTTTGAAGAAGATACCAAGCAAGGATATTTAATTTTCTTGTAAAATAAGTTTTCGTTTTCGTTTTTCGTTACTACAAGACAAGAAACAAATAAAATAGACCATAAGATAATTGTCTAATTTTTTTCTATGCCGTATTAAGGAAGATTGTGAAGGTAATTTCTTGGAAATTCCTCTCTTTCAACCTCTTAATTAGCTAGAGTTTTCAACTTACTTTCAACAAGCATGTAGTAAGTGCTTCTTCCTTTATGATCAAAATGCAAGTTGCACTAGTTGAACTTAATTTAGAAGGCATTAGTAGCCATTCGTCCTTGGATTTGCTTCAAAAGACACCTCAAAGGCTAAAGTGTTATTTTGGATGAATTATAAATATTCTATTCTCATGTTTCCCAAAGAAGTTTTCATTTTATTATTACCATCCCTCTTTTTGGAATATTTAATAAAAAAAAGTAGTAGGGGATGACTACATTCAATTTATATGACCTATAACATGACTTTAAGGTTCACAGTATTTCCAACGGCTATATGATTTGAAAAGATTTGCACAAATGTTTCTTGGGTGGCTTGGAAAATTAACCACCAAAAATGTGAGAGAGACATGCCATCGCGTCATATAAAATAAGTTCAGTGGACAATAACTTTTAAAACTCAAGAGAAAAGGATGAATAAGGCAAATATTAAATAGCACCCAATGGACTAATTTAAGCATGGATTAGTCAAGGCTAATGACCATGAAACAAAACGACAAAAAAGAGGGGAAAAAAGGCCTTGTTTAATCATTCAGGTTGAGACTGTTCTTTCTTCTGCTTATTGGTCAGCATTTCATACAATGACTCGATTAATTAATTGGATTTGTGTCCACTAGAATCAATGTTTTAAATAAAAATTTTACTAAACAAAACTAATGTTGTGTGCTGTCGAGGTCGTCCAATGAACTCAGACCACGTTGACCTTAAAATTAATTTTTTTTGTTTTCCATATATATTTTCCTTATTCTTCCAGTTTTAAATTTTGACTCTAGTGATATTTGATGTTTGGTTGTAAAGCATTTTTTTTGTTTTTTTTCCCTAATTTTAAATTTTGACTCTGGTGATGTTTGGTTGTAAAGCTTTAGAAAATGTCTCGTTCGGTACCACCACACGCCCACCCCCAACCCAAAGCAGGAGATAAAAAAAATAAAAAAGAAAGAAAGAAAAAAAAAAAAAGGGAAATGGTCATGTCTAATTTTTTAGCTAATGTTTGGTTACTTCATCCTCAAACGCGCGTGTTTACCAATTCCAAATCCAAATTAAGAAAAACCATGTCAAAGCATCGTACAGAAATTTTTAATTTATTTGTTTTGAGATACTTCCTAATAACAATAGCCATAGGTTTAGCAAAATAAAAAAAATAAAATTGTAAGCATGCATGGATATGGTCACGTCCCATGATGTTTGCTTGCAAAGGTTCAACAAATGGTCACGTCCAACGTGCCTTTTTCCTTCCCACCCCATTGGATTGAGACTCTGTATTGAGTCGTAACCATGCTAAGCTTAAGTTCAGCCGTTAAAGGAGATTTTAGACAGCTGAGATTAAAAAATCAAAAAATTATCATAGACCTAATTTTGGTTAGCAATATTTTGTTTTTTTTTTTTAAATTTTGACATGCTTTTTTAATTTCGTTTTTTTAATTTAGATGAAATTTTGAACGGCTGAGATTAAATGAGCAGCACTAAATCCGTTCACCACCCCTCCAAAAAATTTGAAATGGTCACGTTTAAATTTTCAATTAATGTTGCGTAACTTCATACTCGCACGTGTTTTTGTTGCATTACCCATTCCATATCCAAATAATTATGAAGAAACTATGTCAAAGCATCATGCATGAATTTTTTTAAAAAAAATCTATTTGTTTTGGCAATATCTAGTATCCCGGCAAGGCAAAACCTAGCATGCTTGCTAGCCCACAAAATTGACTTTGACCAGCACTCCTTAAAAGCCACTCTTCCTTGTAGGCACTCCAAAGCTGGAAAGCATTCAACTGATTGGGTCTACGACGAGAGTATTTAATACCATTATAGCACCATGCCGTCAGGCTAAAACAAAAACAAAATCCAATTAATGGGATTTGATCCCTCTAATCCAAAAGGGGATCATAAATCACTAAAAAGCTTAAAGGTCGGTTGTCCTCGCAGCCCAAGTCTAGCTTTCGCTATAGGCTAAATTAAGCAGCCACCAAGCCATGGATGATTTGTAAATGATGTCATAGTCATATTGAAATGAGATATGCCATTAAATCCAAGAATCAATAGCACTCAATTTATATTGTGCAATATATTATCATACAGTACTTCTTGAAATATATATATATTTTTTTTTTTTTTTTTGGGGGGTTAGTGGTGACTGAAATTGCCCTCTAGTTTCAGCTGAAAGGCTTAACAATGAATGGTACCAAAATAAATGCCTAAGATGTTGATATCTATATATATATTATTTCAAGCAAAGCAGGATACGTTATTGCAGAAGGTACAAATGTCAATTGAAGACAAAAGAAAGAAGTCTATCGAAGAAAATTTTCAGGCCTATGACAAATATCTTACTGAGGTTTCCAGCAATGGCCATCTAATTGGACGATGAGGAGTATTTTCATAGTCAAAGTACACGTGCTAACCATTTTATGAATACATAGTTACGTACGGTTCTATTAATATTATGATATTTCAACATGTTTTTTATCTTTGAGATAATTAAATTATATATATAGGTTGATGATTAGGTAAGCATGTGTTGATATAACTTATATCAATATCTGCATTGGGAGTTGTACTTTGTGCATTAGTAGGATTTGAGGTACATTGGACTAATACAAGGGGTAAAACCCGCAATGCATGGTGCTGATATAACTTATATCAACACGTGTTGATGGGAACATAACCGTGTGTGTGTGTATATATATATATATAGGGAGAAATTCGTTTACATTCGATGTAAAACTTTTTATTCTTATACTACTCAATATCCTTTTGTGTGAATAATATTTCACCAATTCAATCAATAGATTAGATTCTTTATTCATGCACGTCATACATGTCAAATTTTAAATAAATCGGATATTAATTAGGAGCTATATCCTTCATAAAGTGTCCCAAATTATAATTTTATTTATAAAAAGAAATATAAGTTTAAAAACAAACGCTTCCCAAGATATATCCGATTTACTTGAAAGCACGACCAAATCCAATTATTGGATTAGTAAAATATTATTCCCACAAAAAGATATTGAGGGGTATAAGAGTAAACAATTTTACATTGGGTATAAATAGGTCCCTCTTATATATATATATATGAAATGACCAGTGTGATGCATGGAACTTTTTTTTATTTTATTTTATTTTATGAATAAATCTAATAAACAACATCATATTCGACAGTGGGAGATAGATAGTGGATAACCTATGGGAATTCAAATTAGATTTAAGCCAGTATTCTAATTTACATTAATTTTTAGACTAACATCGAAATGTCATGTATGTCATTTTAAAAGTGAGGCCAAAGTAAACGAGAAAAGAAATGAGAGCGGGCAAGGCGTGCCATATCAACATAGGATGTTTTATATATATATATATAGTTCCCATATCATTGCATTATAACTTAGGATAAATTACATTTTACCCCTGAGCTAGTGGTATGTAAATTAGGTCGCATAAGAAAGAAGCCATCATAGGGTTGAGAAGTTCTTTGGTGCTACTGTAATATCACACCATCAAGTTAATAGGGCAATAATAACACTCTCGTGAAACATTAATCAAACGTTAGACAAAAGAAAAACAAGAAAATAGGATAGAAAAAAATAAGTTTAATTTCCCACTTCAACAATTCATTGTATCGTTATTTTCTTTAATTCATGATATCAGCATTATAATGACGTGATTTATTGTATCGTTTTTTTTCTTTAATTCATGATATCAGCATAATGATCATTAATTCATGATATCAGCGTAATGATGCAGTATTAGAGACTAATACTAGTAACAAAGAAATTTTTTCACTTATCCTTGTCATGTATATGACACACCAATCTGCCCTTCGAGCATTTTTCCCGTTTCTCTTTGGATTAGGACAACTTTTATTTGTGCATCATTTTCATAATTGTATCTATGGAATTTACAAGAAATCTAAGCGACGGCCCGCCAATCATTTATTTGGCTGTCCTCGTTTGCTATTAGAGAAGGATCGGCACGTGCTTCCTTCGTTGACCCTTTGAAAACTAATTCCATTTTTATGGCTTGCAATTATTTAAATTCAGAAGACCACAAAGCCCAAGTCAAGAAATGTGAACTTACCCCGACCTTTCTACCCAGTTTGTCCCACTTGCTTCCCATTGCTTTAAATAAACCACCCCCTTTTTTTTTACCTTTAAAGTTTTCCTGTCCATGATAATATATATATATATATATATATATATATATATAGAAGTTTGATCATATGAGTGATATCTTAAATATTTTATACAATCATAGTCATCCGTAAACGACATACGCATGCACGTAAATACGTGTGTGTCATCCACAGATGACTATGATCGAACGGAATAGTACAAGATATCCGCACATGATTAGCCTCTATATATATACATACATATATATATATATATATAGAGAGAGAGAGAGAGAGAGGTGAGTATGTATTAATGTAACTTATATCAACATTTGTATTGAGAGATGTATCCCGTATATTAGTGAGTTACAAGTTATGTTGGGTCAATGCACCTGATACAATCCTTAATACATAGTACTAATATAACTTATATCAACACGTGCTAATTCCTTTTATAGATGAGTGATTTTTATTGATTAGAAAAATATAAAGTTTTGAATCAAATAACAATCAGCTTAAAATCAACTTGATTTTTAGCATGAATCATTTACATGATAAGAATATTTAATCTAATAATTCGTTTTACAAAATACAAATCACATGTAGAGTTTTAGAATGCACCTTAATAAGAAAGTGGCATTACTTCCCATCGGGTGTGTAGGATTCCACAAATATTGGTAAATTTTTTGTCAATGAAAAGAAGTGATAGGAAATTACTCGCAGCCTTTTTCCATGAATTGTGGCAAGTGACCTCCATTAACTTTCCACTAAAATCCTACACAATCCAAGTCACATCCAAGTCACCTTGTAAAAGGGGTTAGAATATACTGTTTGGCAAGTTCCATCTGACAAATCACAGTGAAATTTAAATTTTCGTGTGGGGATTAAACATGCCCGTCATGCCAATATTCATTCTAATGGCATATCTTAATATTTGAATAAGGATGTAAGTTTGTAAAGGTATTGATTTCAACTTTACTATTATTTTAACTCTAGGTCGGTGCATATGTAGGTCTGATTTTTTTTTTTTCTTTTTAATTTCTAATTTTTTATTGTCGCACAATCACATCTTATGGGAAGCCAATTACTGCTATAACTTCTCTAATTTCTTGGCTATTTCAGTGGCAAATTGTCATAGGTAGCTTAATTTGGACGAAAGCATATATACTTTCGCCTCCGTGCCCAAATAGAAGTCGACGAAACAATTAGTCATTGATAGCATATTGGGTGTGACAGATCCAGTGCACCTTGGAGGAGGCTTTGGGGCACTTATCAGAGACATATCAATTGGGATTATGCTTAGTAAGTTCTAGGAAGCTAGGATTGACGATATTTGCAGGGAGATACTTAGCATATGGTAAATTTGGGTCAAAGCATAGGTTCCCCCTCTCAAGCCTTCAGCTGTGGACTCCAAGCTTATGTGCGAAGAATTAATATTATGAAATTCGAAAGCGGCTTCTTCTGCCTCAGTACTTCTTGTTAACTGCTCAGTTTTTTTTTTTCTATCACATACCATCACCATCCAAAAAGAATGAAAACAAAAATGATTGTGACTTCCATCATATAGGTAAGTCCTTAAATGAGTTTCGTCATACGATAAATTCTAAAGCTTATTACAAACCGCCAGAGTTGAAATGTGACTGCGCAGAAGCTGTCCCTGTATATGCACGTTTGGTTGGACCTAATTGACTAGTCATAACAGGCGCATGTGCGGCTCTTAGTACTCATTTAAATTCATTTTTCTGATAATGGCCTACTCGATAGTCGATATTAATTGTGTGGTGTATTGAATATAGGAAGCATCCCGGAAGAGCCACCATGTGAATGGGACCTATTGTAGGAAAAAAATATATTAGAAGGACAAAGTTGTTTTGATTTTTCCACAACATTTTTAAGGTTAAAAATGATCGATTACTCGCTTTGAATGATCGTGAAAACAACTAATAAGATATTACCGGCACTGGCGGACCCCGCGCGGCCCGCACGGGTTGGGGGTTGGGAGCACGTGCCCCCACGGCTCAGCCAAGGGGTTTTTTTTTTTTTTGAGAGATATTTATCATTTGATGATTATTTCTCAACATAATGCCAAAAAGAGGAAGATGGTAATCAGTCAATGTGTATGAGTTGACAATAATATCCTTTTTTGGTATTAAATTGAAAAATGATTACTAAAAAGTAATTTGTTAAAAAAAATGCTTTTTAGGGCCTTTAGTTCCTAGCTCCCAGTTCTCAGTTCCTACTTCACAGAATCATAGCACAGTACTCCCATTAAAAATAAATCTTGACTTCACTCCTGATCACCAGTCTTAGCCCTAATGTATCGACCAAGTAATATTATTGAGTTGTGAGAAGAGTTTAAAGTTTGTAAGTTGGGGGAGACTATTGGCATCACAAAAATTCCTAAGCACTTCACGTGTATTAAACTTTTCAAAATTTTACGAAGAATGTAAAAAGTTTTCATGAAAACTAGGACCTGCTTGTCTATTAGAAAACATCATTTTGAATAACTTTGTAGAAATTTTTTTTTTTCAAAATTCGTCATTTAAGTTAATTTTTTTTTACCATTTTTCAAGAAAAAATTGTAAAAATGAAATAAAAACTGTAGCTGACCAAAAAGTCAACTTAAACGATAAATTTTGGAAAAACTTATGTTTACAAAGTTGTTCAAAATGATGTTTTCTAATACACAAAGCGACCAATTTTCACGAAAAACATTTATATTTTTATAAAACCTTGAAAATTTTAAAATTAAAAGAGAATTCTTAAGAATTTTTGTGATAGCAATAACCTCCCCTTATAAGTTTATATGTCGAATCCCCTCCAAATTAATCAGAAAACAACCTGAGGGATGTTATTACTGGTCCATTACAAAGACAAAATACAGCGTCATTAGCTTACGCTGATCCATTGCCTTTTCTTTTTATTTATATGCACGATTTTTTGTCTGATTCATTGGGCCTCTCCTTGTGTTTATAGTCTTGCTTTTACAAGTCACTGAAAGGACAAATCATGAAATCTCGAGCAGCCAAAATATTTAATTAAACATAAACAATCACATAAATCAATCTTAGAGAGAGAGAGAGAGAGAGAGAGAGGGGGAGACTCCTTCCTAGAAGTTGCAAGTGCTTTTGATTGGACTATTCGAGCAACGAAACATTGGTGTGTGGAATTCCGCAAGGATAAATAGGCACCCTTGGGCTTTAGAAAATCTTGGAGGAGCTTTGAGTTCTCATTCCGAAAAAGAAAGAGAGAGAGAGAGTGAGAATTGAGAAGTGTTGTGTCCCAGTTTAAAGAGTAGTACTATATAATTGAGGAAGATGGGAAGAGCTCCTTGTTGTGAGAAGATGGGACTGAAGAAAGGGCCATGGACTCCTCAAGAAGATCAGATTTTAATCGCTCATATCCAAAAACAGGGCCATGGGAATTGGCGGGCGCTCCCCAAACAAGCCGGTAATTGCAAAAATCTCATCTGGGTTTTTCTCTAATGATGTCTAGCTAGGCTAGGCCATGAAGATACCAATAGTCATTTTTTTTCTCGGCTCAACGGCCATATTTGTCTCCATTTGTACAACTTGAATGAAGAAAACAAAGGGATATGGCTGGTTTTATGGATTAACAAAATCTCATTGTTTTATTTGAATCTCAAGCTTTCAAGTTCGATATCGACATATCGTAAAGATGTTTTTTCTTATGAATTTTGAATGGAAAAATAAGCAACAACAGAAAAAAAATAATAATAATAATGTTAGAGAACCATTCAACGTACACTTCGACCACTTCCCCTGTAAGAGCCCAAATTTGGTCAAATGGCTTTAAAATTGTATAAATCAAGTTTTATCTATATATATGATGAGCATCCATTTGAAATAGTTGGGCATATATATAATATGATATTTCCAGTGCCTTAATCTTTGAGTTTTTCCTTTATTCAGGTCTGCTAAGATGCGGGAAGAGTTGCAGACTCCGGTGGGCGAATTACTTGCGGCCAGATATTAAGAGAGGAAACTTCAGCAGGGAAGAAGAGGAAACTATTCTCAAGTTGCATGAAATTCTGGGGAACAAGTATGTATTTTTATCTAATAGCTAGATTTCCTTAACTTTTTTATTTTTTAATTTTTTTTTGTACACACTTTTTTTTTTCCTGAAATTAATTAAGAAAAATAAGTAAACTTGTTGCAATGAATAGTTCTACGATGCTTGAAGCTTTTTTATTTTATTTTTAAAAAAAAATTGTTCAGTGCATGTGAGACAAAAGATTGTTATAAAAAAAAGAGGGAAAAAAAAAAAAGATTAGTTTGGACATAGTTTTGTTATTTAAAAAAACACAAAAAATTGTTATAGAAAAAAGGGGGAAAAAAAAAAAGGTACTCTCTCTCTCCAAGTTTGGTTTGATAAAAGAATAACCAGAGGAGCTGAAAAGATTCTCTAATTTAAACCTGCTGAAAAGATTATCTAATTTAGACCTGTCCACAAGGACCACAACCAATAAGCTAGCTAGTAAGCAGTGTATGACATGCAGCTATACAATAATACAAAGACGGCCATGATAAGTGCATCAGCTTCTTTGTTTTATACATTCAAACTTCCATTAATTTCAGTTGGAGCTTGAGCTAGAGATAAGGATAAGCTGTCATCATGCAAATATCTTATACAATTTTCCTTTTCCTTTTTTTTTTTTTGGCTCCATTTTCAGATGGTCTGCAATTGCAGCGAGATTACCGGGACGAACCGACAATGAAATAAAAAATGTGTGGCACACCCACTTGAAGAAGAAGCTCAAGCAAAACCAGGCTGCCCAAGACACCAAAGGACACTCTCTCAATTCGAGCTTTTCTACTGGTCCTGGATTTGATAGTGCCACAGGGTATGCACTTTGCAGGTCACCACAAGACACTTCCAGTGAATTCTCCTCAGTCACAGACTCCTCCTTTGCAACAACCATTACTGGAGAGGCCACCACCACCACCAAGAACATCAAGAATGAACCCATCGACGACTCATCGGAATATTCCTTCCTTGAAATCGACGATAGTTTCTGGTCACTAACACAGTCGTCAGCTGAAATTTCCAGCATCCAGTCTGCTGAAATTTCTTACATGCAGTCAGATATGGCACAGCAACAGGCGATGGCCGACGAATTTGAACTTCAATTCGCATCATCTTTGGAGGGTATCATGGAGCCGGCCGTATACGATTGCAGCTCAAACATTGAGGATGATAACAAGGACTTTTGGCTCAACCTCTTCATTGGAGCTGGCGGTTGCCAGAATTCTTTGAATGATTTTTGAAATTTTTTGGTAACCGTTTTGACCGTTAACATGGAGGGGACAGCAATCAAATGGCCAGTGGGGCAAAGTTGTCCAAGTTCAAAAGATAGAAAAATTCATTGACGAAGAACCATAAAGGGTGGTCTTTCCTGGCTACTGTGGATTCTAATATATATTTCAAAAAGAGGGAAAAAAAAAAAAAAAAAAAAAAAATGTACGGAGTATACATATTGGTCATGTGAATTGAGGGACCACTATAAGATCTAGATTAGGAGAAAAAAATTTTTGACCTAGGAAAAGCCGTGTATAGTGCCAGGGATTGGAGGGCTTGTGAGAAAGATGCTTGATGCGATTGAATAAACCTTTCCAACCCTTTTAGAAACAAGTTTTATGCTCTGTATTATTATGATAATGACGATGAAATTTAATTCAAATTCTAGAGTTTATTACTTTTCTACTAACTACATCGATGGAATGCTGCATGATTGGATTTTTAATATGAATTGGATGATCAATTGCTCATTCATTGCTTATCTTTTGGGTCTAGATCGTTTTCGATATGTCAGATATGTTGGGAATTAAGTTACATATTCTATATCGATTAAATATAAAGTTGACATGTCTTCAATCATATACATGTTTGGACCTTCTATCTATCAGCTTAGACGTTTAGGTTGAAAACTTAACAAACTGGTCCATTGATTTTTTTATGTTTATGTGGTTTGGCCTAGCTAATATATTAACAAAAGATAAGGATTGAAGTTCTTCAATAAAAAAAAATGAACACAATTAAAGAATTAGACCTAATCGACTTGGTCATTAACCCGGCCGATTATTAGAAAACACTAATCCAACTGCATCAACTCAGACTTGGTCCCCTAAACTCAATCAAATTTGAGATACCTTCAACAATTCTCCACCTTGGCAAGGATTTCATCAAGGCACTAGGAAAAAAATACTAAAAGAAAATAATCTCCAATGCACCTCACAAACTCGTAGGATATTGATCAAGTCTAAGTAATGCTCATAACCATTAGAACTGTCTTAGTCATCATATCAGCTAGTTGTTAAGTAAATTCACCTTCACCAATAATCTTTCGACTAAAGTGAAAATAAAAAACAAGGTAGCTTGGTCATGGCATGAACTTTATTCTTGATCAAGTAGACTCAAATCAACTCAATTCAACCAAACCTTATTCCCAACTACACCGGATCGGGTAAATGAATATTTTTACGCCATTCAGTTCTGTCAAGGGCCATTTATTTACTATTGAATTCTTCTCCAAGTAAATGGCACTTTAACTTTCACAAATTAATTAAATTAACATGCACTTGTGAAATCTCTATATATCACCAACCAAACTCCAAAACCATAATGTTTATTGACGGCCTCAGTTTCTGTAATATAATCTATATCAGTCGTAAACAAAGCCACTAATCTATTGCAACATTCACCCCTAACTAATTGGATCACAATTGAGTAACTTTACCACAATGGTCTTGTAACATACATATGGCTGCACTTCCATTCAAGCTATTCTTCATGAAGAAAACAATTCTCCATTTATTAGATGTTGTATTTTTATCTGGAAACAATGAAAAGGAAAAGAAATGAACTCTTGAACCCAATCAAACACTTAGTTGCATTTAGCAGGATCAAGGTCGATCCGGGCAATAAAGGTGCCCGGTAATTGTCTTGCTATTGTCCATGGCAAAAATCAACCATCAAAACTCATATTTTGACCATTAATTCCCTTAGATTTAGACTTGAATTTGAGTTCATTCCCATCTTCTTCTTGGGTACACATTAGAATATCATTACATTACAACATACATAAATTATTACCAAACCAAACGTTATTCTAACTGGTCAATGGCATGATAGCCTAGTGGCATTAATTTCCTTACTTATTGAGTGAGCGATCTTGAATCAAAACTTATAGAGTAGCATTGACATCCATTTGTTGATAGTAGGGAGGGGGGGTTTTGGGATATGGGTAACTTCTATCTAGAAAAAAAAAAAAAAAAAAAATACAAACAAACAAACAAACCCTTATTTTAACTCAACTAGCTTAACCTCCTAACCTCATCATTACCCAAGGTTGTGAGAATTTTCTTAGCAAACATAGTTTATTATTTTATGGTTTGTTAAAAATTGGATTAGTAAAAGTGTTGATTTAATTAATAAGTGATTTGTTCGGCTCAATGGATGGTTAGTGATCCCTTTTAAGTATATTGTTTTCTAAAAATGTAAAAGATTGGTCTCTATTTTCATTCACTTATTACAACCTATCATTGAGATCGGTGATACATTTATTTTGCCGGATTCAAGAGAATTAAAATGAAATAAAATGAAATTTCAATGATAATAAGCACTTATTTATCATTGAAATCTCATTTAATGCATCCCATGTTTATCATTGAAATTTCAATGAAATTAGAGTGGAAAATGGAAAATGGAGGGTTTCTTTTTATTATCTAGTGTGAAGTCGGGGAGTTTTTTTCCAAGATGATACGGAGTAGTGGTGGACTGGCCAGTGGCCACTCCAATAAAGGAGTCAAGCCCCATTGGTCATATTTGGTGGTGCTTTCCTCTGACATACGTACCTCAAAACTTTCTCATCACATTTAATACACTTTTCCAGTCAAGTCAATGCCATAAAAATTAAAAATATAAATAATTAAATAAAAAGGCATATCTGACGATCAAAAAAAAAAAAAAAAGGCATTTCCGATCGTGATGTGAAGGGGCAAAAAAAAAGGGTAATAGAGAAAAACAAAAAAGAAAGAGAAAGGAAAAATTTAGAACAGAGACGATATAGACTCGAGGACACTTGCGTATTGTGCAAGTTTATGCTCCCTCTATGAAACTTCTGAACTAATATATATATATAGAGAGAGAGAGAGAGAGAGAGAGAGAGGATTCAAATCCGAACGTACGAGTGCATGAAACCCTTGATAAAAAGTAACACAACCCGGGGATTGGAATTCCACGGCATTAAACGCGGGACAGAACAAATTGTCCTATCATTTCTTGTCAAACATTAATTTTGAAGTCTAATTTTCGTCACTTCCCCTAAGGCAATTTCCATAAACTTGGTCCTACAATCTTTTATTATGCGATGCGTGAGACGGAAGAAGTATACGTGTAAGAGGATTAATCAAATGAGTAAATATCTTGAAATCTCTTAATATTAAAAAATAAATAAAAAATTAAAATCCCACTTGATTAATGTTGAGAGATTTAAAGGTTGGAAATGGCCATCTTTAGTATAACTCATGAGTCTTTCCTAGAACCCAGAAAAAGAAAGGAAGAAAAACAAAGGAAAAGAAAATGAATAACGCATGACATTTATACTAGCAATTTCCAATATTTCATGGGAGGATATTAACAACTGATGAATGGCTCATGTATTTGGGTAGATTTTTAGTGCTCAAGATGACCTAATCCACTTCTTCTAGTAATATATGGAGAGTGCCTTCCCTACCTATCATTTACATTTTTCTTTTTCTTTTTTTTTGGTAAATTGCAAAAAAGCCCTCTTGAAGTATGAGAGGGTTACAAATAACCCCTCTTATGTTTTAATTTTGTCAATGTGTCCCCTAATTCAATTGGAAGACAAAACCAATCATCGATGATTATCCAATTAGACATGATTTCGGAGATGGTTACAACGATTTTAGGTACAACGGGTCCGGTAATAATATCACGTGCGTAGCCACGTGACTAATTTTCGTTAATTTTCATTAACGGCAAGTGATGGTGAGACATATTGTCAAAAATTAAAACATAAAAGAGACACATTAACAAAATTAAAACATTAAAAAAGGTTATCTGTTGATCCCTTCATACTTCAAGGGGATTTTCTTTAATTTACCTCTTTTTTTAATTATAAATAACTCAAATTTTAATTCTTTCACCCCAGTCACTTTCTTGGGTACACATTAGATGGTAACGATCATAGCATCACACCATCGAAAGATTATCAAATCAATTCTTAAATTTTTTTTTATAAAAAAAGAAAAAAATTTATCAAATCAAATTTTACATCTTAGTTCAACTGGTTTGAAAATTCAACTCTTATCCTAGATCACATCAACATCATTGAAATATTCTGCAGTTCATTTATCAAATATGAGTAAAAAAAATTATGGAGAAAAAGAAAAATCGAAACAATATTTTCTAGTGTAGACGTGAAGTTATTGGGGGTCGGTTTTTTCCATGATCCTTTTTCTAGGAAACTGGCCACTGGTGTGAAGGAGCCATCCAATCCACATTCTTGGTATTTATTTGTGTCCTCTCACATATGTACCTCTTCAAATAATTCATTACTTTTTTACCAGTTTAGTCGAGAAAGGTACTACCAGTTAAGTCAAGACAATGAAAAGTAAGAACAGCATGTGGCCCTCTCACAGCTGCCTTTAATTCCCAATAGGCTGTGGTCGTCACTGCCATTCATATGTTTCATTTTTCTCCTTTTCAGGTATTGATGCTTTCCACTCTCCCTACTTTCCCAGAAGCCATATGGGTATAGTTTCATACCTTATACAATAGCATCCAACTAGCATGACGTCAGACACTGCGTAATAGACGAATCTTGTACTTTGGTTACAATGTTTCGAGGAAGCTACGGTCCATATTTAGTTATGGAGGATATGCATGGTATTGGATTTTTTCATTGTACTAGACAATCCTTTGAATGAATCTGTTGCAGTTTTACTCTTTATCAAAATAAAATAAAAATTTCAATCCACTTCTTGAAAAAACGGAGGTATTGGATTTTTTTTAACTGTACTAGACAATCCTTTCAATGATGATCTTTATGGTATTGAATTTTCCCGTCTCTATTGCCGGAGAGTACAACAAGGTGGACTGAAAGCCTGATTGCTCATGGGGAACGGCTATTGCCCTCCCTCCCCACTGTTTTATCACACCTTCTTTAGTTTAGGTTGTTAAGATTTTATGCAAAATAGAAAAAGTTTTTACGAAAACCGGTCGCGTTGTTTATTAAAAAACATTATTTTAAACAACTTTGCAAAAAAAGTTTTTCCAAAATTTATTATTTATGTAGGCTTTTTGGTAAAAAATGAAATAAAGAATATAAATGACTAAAAAGTCTACTTAAACGATAGATTTTGGAAAAACTTTTTTTCTACAAAGTTGTTTAAAATAATATTTTCTAGCGGACAATCTAGTCGGTTTTCGTAAAAACCTTTTATGTTTTACATAAAACCTTAAAAACCTAAAGCATGGGGTTATAAAAATGGGGGACAATCAAGGGCGAAGCCACCTGGATGCTAGGGGTGGCAACCACCAACCCTCAAATTTTCCAAAATTCTATATATATATATATATATATATATATGTGCGCATATTTTCTCCTTTTCCTCTAATGGCCACCACTCCACTAAAAATAACAATCAATCAGTGGCTTTTAAGTCAAAATAATAATAATAATAATAATAATAATAATGCTCTCTCCCTTGATGTCATCACACTACAAAACCTAATTACAATTCCAACACACAACCTATTCCTCCCACAAATTGGTTCTCTTCCCTCCAATACCCAAGCCCCAACCTAACCCTCTCTTAGCTCCCTTGTGATTTGCTTTAATTGTTATCATTATTTCTGTGCCTGATTATTTGAGAAACAGTGAAGCACATTCACATATGATGATTGACAATTGGCCGGTTTAGCTAGTGCTTATTTTATTTTAATTTTTTTTCCTACTTCCCGAATTTATTCTCCTTTCACAATCTCAATTGAAATATATATAGTTCATAAAATATCAACAGATTTTAAATTTTTGAAATTTTTTCTATCTCAAATAAATAATAATTTTTTTTGAATAAAAGCGTGTTTTATTTTTTGATTTAAAATAAAATATTAACAACCAATCAAAATTCACCCCTCCTAAACAACATTCCTAGCTTCGCCCTGGGACAATAGCCGTTCCCTTGCTCAAGTCAGCGTGGATTCAATATCCCAAGCCCGGCCCGGCCCGGCCCGGCCCCGCGCATGGCGGAAAAAGGGGCATCTTTGATTTCTAAAATAGGGCATCATAGGACCACCTACACTTACAAATCTTTCCCCACCCCACTTTTTGACCATGAACACGAGGAAGGAAAGAAATAGAGGAAAAAATGATTCCCATCAATAAATGACTTCATAGGACCACCTACACTAATAAATCTTTCCCCACCCCCAACCCACACACCACCCCCCCCCCCCCCCCCCCCACAAAAAAAAAAAAAAAAAAAAAAAAAAAGGGCAAACTACATATTAGTGTCACTAACTTTACCTCAAATTTCAATACGGTATATAAACTTTTAATTTGTCTAATTTAGTGCACTAACTATATATTAGTGTTTCAATGTGGGTAAACAAGGGACGGCCGTTTAGTTTACTAACGGAGACCTCACGTGGTGCTGACGTGGCAATCCACGTGACGCTGACGTGGCATCCCTGGTGGAGTCTCCCCAGGGGAAATTACATATTAGTGTCACTAACTTTACCCCAAATTTCAATGTGGTGCATAAACTTTTAATTTGTCCAATTTAATGCACTATTTATACATTAATGTTTCAATGTGGATAAACATGAGACGACTGTTTAATTCACTAACGAGGACCTTATGTGTGCTTACGTGGTAGCCCATCTGCCATCGATGTGGCATCCCTGGTGGAGTCTCCATCAAAGCTGTTTCGACGAACCCATTCATAGTCAGAAATGATAAAGCATAGGAAACCCCACCTTCCCTCCCATTTCTATTTTCCATTTTCCATTTCCCTTTTCCCTTTCCCAACATACGTAATTACAATCCCTTCTATCTGAAGCGAAGAAAGGCTACTATTGAAAGTAGGAAGATATTCACCATGTCTTCTACTACTGCCACCACCACCACTATTGCCACCATGGAAAGACAGACACATTGGTGCCACTTATGTGATATAAGAGTCTCCCTCTTCCCCCATTCTTCTCCACCCTTATTGCCACATTAACGACTTCCTTAAAGAAATGGAGTTTTCCCTCTCCTCTTCTCCCTAACCCTAATTCCACCTTCTATCCTTTCTCTATTCTCTCTCCCCTCCCCAAACCCGCGCGTTGTCCCCCACACCTACCACCATTCCCAAAGATAATCTTTACCATTCTTCAGATCAGTTCGCAGTCGATGTGGAAGCAAAGTAGCTCTTTGCATCCCCCACTCCCACCACCATTCTCACTCTTGGGTCAGAAGCCCTAGATCATAAGGGGTTATCAATGTAAGTAATCTCTCAGATGCTGCGCACGTGAGATGCAAATGGTGGGAAAAAATAGGGAGACTCCACCAGGGATGCCACATCAGTGCAAGATGGGCCACCACGTGAGAGCACATGAGGTCCCCATTAGTGAAGTAAATGGTCGTCCTATGTTTACCCACATTGAAACACTAATGTATAGTTAGTACATTAAATTGGACAAATTAAAAGTTTATGCACCACATTGAAATTTGGGGTAAAGTTAGTGACACTAATATGTAATTTCTCCTGGGGAGACTCCACTAGGGATGCCACGTCAGCGCCACGTGGATCGTCACGTCAGCGCCACGTGCGGTCTCCGTTAGTAAACTAAACGGTCGTCCCTTGTTTACCCACATTGAAACACTAATGTATAGTTAGTGCACTAAATTGGACAAATTAAAAATTTATACACCACATTGAAATTTGGGATAAAGTTAGTGACACTAATATGTAGTTTGCCCAAAAAAAAAAGCTCCTCGATTTCTTCTTTACCTTTTACAGAGAATTCTTACCCAACCAGTTGGTAACAGATTGGAGAAACAGAGGACTTCAAGAAACAGAACCTTGTGAACTAGATTAAATTATGCCAACCAAACACAACACATAGCCGCCTCATGTGATGGTAAAGCAAGTGGATGTTATTTGATGGCAGTGACAATGGCATTGGCGGTAGAGTAAGTGATGGTGACACAGTGATGTTAGCAATGGTGGCAAAGGTAAAAGTAACGCAGGCAGTGGTGCCAACAATGCGTCGTCAGTGGTTTAGGTGGAGGTTGTGTCAGCAAGCAATCTGGTGGTGACTGCTCGATCACAGTCGAATGAAGAAAGACAATACTTATGCTCTCAAAAGCATTAATTTTTTGATTCCAACAAGAACAACAATACTTCTGCTTTCATAACGCATTACTAAACTCAAAAACTTTTTCAGTTGGCAGGCCCTTCCAGCTTCCTAGTAGAATGAATAAGTATTCATCCATGTGCTAAAAAACCACACATGAATGAAAACCGGAGCAATTTTCATGTTGGATAATCGATTTGGCAGCAAAGTATCAAGCAGCTCTGTTTCAAACACCATTCACGGTGGCTCATAACACTAACCAAAACCCTAGAGATGTGATTCCACTGAGATCGTATTATCATCAGGGAAATAAAAAAAACTGCCATGCAGAAGGGAGGAGAGAGAGAGAGAGAAAAGAGGGGGGGGTGGGGGGTCAGTAAATCATAGAAAATCCCTCACCAATGGGGTTTCCCTTACAAAACTTATTTCATGATGTCCATATGAATCATCACCAGCAAATTGTAATCAGGGCAGAACAAAAACCATGTCATGGATCACAACTGCCCTTTAAAAGTTTTCATTCAGAAATGCAGTTAGAAAACCTATAATAATTCAAATGTTCTTACCTAAATGATAGGTGCAAAAAAAACAAGAGATCCAAAAAAGTTTTTCCATCATTAACAGTTTCTGCAGCTTTTAACAATGGCTTTATTCAAAACTGTAGCTACTTCTTTTGACACATGCAGTGAGAACTCACTTACTACCACGCTAGAGAAGGAAAAGAAGCATTCACGAGAGGCATGAGTATGCCAGCGCCTTCTCCTCAGAGAGCTCTTCTGCTGTCGCGTCCAACTTCTTCCTCGAGAAATCATCAATCTTAAGTCCTGGATCAAGCAAGGAAAACAAAAAATATGTAAATATCATCCAGAGAATCTGACATTGATGGTAGACCCATAAAGGACTTCACTTTGTACCAGCAAAGGAAATGTCTAAACATATAATTTGAATTTTTAGCCTGATCATCCTTTTAAATGTCATCTTAAGTATACTGGGTGAATATGCAATGCACTGGGTGATGATGGAATTACTTAAAAAGCTACAACATCAACAAAATATGAAACTCTAAATACTGTAAAGCCCACATATTTAGAATGCACTGGATGTAGATGGAATTACATTAAAAAGATACAATATCAATGGGGTTTCCTTACCTTGAACTATCTTCCAGTCTCCATTGCAACAAGTAACAGGGAAGGAATAAATAAGCCCAGCTGGTACATTGTATGAGCCATCAGAGTATACCCCCATGGAAACCCAAGTGCCCTATAGAGTGCAGTCAAAAGAATCAAACAGCATGAGATAACTTTTACTCGATATATACCGATTACCAGAACAAAAAAATACCAACCTCTGGAGTTCCAAGGACCCAATCCCTTATGTGGTCACAAGCAGCACTAGCAGCAGACAATGCACTAGAGAGTTTTCTAGCCTTGATGATTGCAGCACCACGTTGTTGAACAGTAGTGATAAATTCTGCATTCAACCTACAAAAAGAAAAATCATAATTATGCTACAATGAAGTCACACCAAATAAACCTCTTAAAAGTAAAAAATAAATATTTTTCTTTCTTAAATACCATTCATCATCTTTTACAAGCTCACGAACAGGCTTTTCTCCAGCAGGTGTCTTAACAGTTGCATGGTTGACATCAGGATACTGACTTGATGAATGGTTTCCCCAGATTATAGCATTTTTAACATCACAGACTTGAACATTCAGTCTCTCAGAAATTTGACCGAGCGCCCTGTTATGGTCCAGTCTTGTCAGACAAGTAATGTTCTTCTCAGGAATAGATGGTGCAAATTCCTTCAAAATCAAAGCATTGGTATTTGCGGGATTGGCAACAACCAAAACCTGAAAGAAGCAGAAGCAGAGCAACCAAAAAATCTCAAACAGTACATAAGTATGAACTTCTATACTGAAAAAACAAAGTTTGATAATTTTTTATGCAGTTAATTGATAACACGAGCATAGATTTTTAAATTAATACCACTATATTTCACATGGAATTTTAAATTAATTCATAGGCTTTCATCGCAGTAGAGATGAGTTACATTTATAGGATCACTTTCAGGAATTCATCAATTGACATTGCACTCTTCTTGCCAGCCAATAAGAGATCGTTTCAATTTTAACAATCGTAGATGATCCTGGTGCACCTTTTTTTTTTCTTCCTAAATGACGGAAGGATGGTTTTGTAACTTTGATGCTACAGAAAATGTCATGGATTGGTCTAATTTTCATGGGGCACCCTAATACCCATGGTTTTCTTTCCCCCACCCCCAAAAAAAAAAAAAAAAATGGCGGAGAATGTCAATCACCTTGCAGTTTGCAGCTGCATGCTTTTCAAGGGCAGAAGCTTGGGACTTGTAGATGGATACATTTTTAGTCATCACATCTTTTCTTTCCATGCCTTCTTTCCTTGGGAACCCACCAACCATGACTGCAACATTGACCCCAGTGCATGCCTCAACAACATCAGTTGTAGCAACAACACCTGATACAAATATCATATTAGGACCTTCTACTTCAATCATAAATCATAAATGTACAAATATCTCAAATATCATATCTAAAGCAATCTTTGTCAAAATGATCAACACTTCACAAAGAGAGAAAAGAAGAGTCCTACCTTTAAGAAGAGGAAACGCAGCATCCACTAACTCCATTTTCACTCCATTCAATGCCTCTGCAGCAGGTGGGATATCAAGCATGTGCAGGATTACGGGCTGGTCAGCACCCAACATCACCCCTCTAGCAATCATGGGGACAAGAGCATATCCAATTTGTCCTGCAAAGTCAACAGAATTTCCTCAGTATATTGCTGTATATAAGAAAGCAAGGTTATCAGAGTAAGAACTAAGAAGTCATCTAACTTTTGGTCAGGACTCAGGAACAAGGAAAACAGAATCAAGGGAGAAAGGAGAGGTCATGCTATTAAATTAAGAGAGGTAAATTTATGATGGTGATGTTGATGCATTTTCAACCAAAAAAAAAAACATGATAAAGGATTCATATAATTGATTTATTTTCAATGAGAGGACACTTGCAAGCACAACATATGTGCAGGTTTTTTATTATCATTTCCAAGATCTACTTTCCCCAAACAGCAAGCAGCACCTGTAACATCCATCTGATATAAGTTGCATGTTTTAGGGAAATATACATGTTCCACTCACATAATTTCAGTATGTTGACTGAAATGGGAGCTGTTGATGACTGATAACAATTCAACCCAATGAACAACCTATACTATTATCTAAAAATAAAATGGAAAAACATGTAATGATGAATCGAATGTCTCAACCCCTGGGTTCTCAGTGAAACATACTATCTATCTATATATATATATATATATATATATATATATATAGAATAAAAAACAGTAGAGTGATAGCAACAAAATCATGGCTGTGCATGCAATACTATAATGCTCCATATGGTTACCAAGAGAATAAACTAATAGAAAATAACCTTAGTTTTGAACAATAATTTTTCAATATTTAGGACCATAACAAACAGAAAACTTCGACTCAATTGAGCATACTATACCTAATACGACCATAGTTACTAAAACGGCACCTTTGGCACGTCTAGGCTGTTCAGCTCTTAAGCCTTATTTTATCCTAGGTGAAGCCCATTCAATTAGGCACATGGCACACGGCACACCGCACCTGGTGCACCCTTTCACTCTTTCAACTTCTTTTATGAGCTTTGATGTTTGAACGTGGGATTTATTTGATGTGGCAATGCAGTTGACTTGTTGATTAAGACGTATGTTTAAATCTCAATATTTTAGTAATGTTAGATATAGTTTTGAACAATTGCATCGATGCATTTTTTTCAAATCTCCAATGGTGTATGATGTAACCAAATGCTTACTACATTGGCATTTGGCACATTAAATAAAACGTAGGGAAATGTCTCACTTCTTTAAAATGTGTGCCTTACTCCAATCAACTGTGCGCCTTTCATCTATGCTACAGGAGTTCTTGGCACCTAAGTGCGCCTTGAGCTTTTAATAACCATGATTTTTAAGTGCGCCTCGAGCTTCTAATAACTACTGTATGATTTTTTTATGAAGGCTTTTGAAATAAATGATTATGAAAAATTTGGGGTGAATATTCATGGTTGGAAACCAACAGAACAAAAGGCATAAAATTTAGAAACTTATTCTCGCACTTCCTCAGTTTTTCTCAGCAACAAAATCGACAAAGCTGAATCTATGAAGACAGCAAAGATAAAGGGGATCTTTACATTTTTTCTTTTCTTTAATTCTTTTTCTCAAAATAAAAATGAAAAATGAAAAAAGAAAAAAAGAAAAGAAAAGAGAAATAGATCCTTTTTTTTAACTGGCCAGGAGGTTTCATGATGTCGACAACATGAATAAATTAATTTTTTTTAAAAAAAAAATAGAGAACTCTTCTTATCCTATTAAAAAAAAAAAAAAAAACGATTAATAATCTACCAAAACACTGACTAGAAGCCTAGCCCAACCCCTAATCTGCTATAATTCAGTTCGCTAGATCAGAAGGCGACTGGATCGTGTATTCGTGTGTGTGTGTGTGTGTGTGGTTTTTATTGAAGTAAATGATCTATCAACAATACGAAAGCAATAATACAGGACTGGATCTGTTAAAGTCCTCTTTGAACTTCGTCCTTTACAACAGTCTCTGCACCATTTTCCCCCCACATCGCTGAACTAAAATCCACTAGATCGCATGCTCTTTCCCATAACATCATCAAATTCAGTCTATACAAACACACAGGCATACATATATATATATATATATCGGCAACGATAAAATGAAAAGGAAACGGATCTGAAACAAAAGAGCGGTGATCTTTGAGGTGATACAGTACCTGCAGCTCCGGTAACAAGAACTCGGACTGGTTCTTTCGCCATTGTAGGAGATCGATGCGAAGATGAACAGGTCGTTGAGAGTGATACTAAGGATGACGATTGGAGGAGCAAAAGTCTGGATCGAGTGAGAGAAAGGCGATAATAGGGAGATATTTATTCTTAGGGAAAGTGATGTTGCCAAGGGATCTGGGACGTTTACAAAGATAAGTTAAAGTAAAACGACGACGTGTTTTTAGTTCAGAGGCTACGCATACGACGTCGTTTTTTCCCTTTCTGTATAAGGTTTTTTGGGAACCTTAGAGTGAGGGTGCCCTCATTTCCTTCCCATGAGCTCTTCTATTTTTAATTTATTTTGGCTACACCATTCGTGACCCAAGTACAACCACGATATCACCTTTTATGTTCTGCAAATAGAAATTCAATTAAAAAGCAGTCCTTCTATTATTAAGTGCACCTGATATTAACTAATATCATGTGCACTCCAAAACTCTATTTAGTGATTTGTGTTTTGTGAAATAAACCGTTGGATTAAATAGCCTTCTTTTGTAAGAGTTCCATGCCAAAAATCAAGTTGATTTGAGATTGATTTCTGGTCGATCCAAAACGTACATTTTTTAATCAATAACAATAATTCATTTATGGACATTTTGAATGAAACATCTCTTAATCTTAGATCAACTAAATTTTTGGCATGTATGACTAACATATAAATCAAATTTAATTCGTTGGTTGGTTTGATTAAATGCAAATTGCACATAAGAGTTTTGGAATACACTTGATGCAAAATTGCATCAGGTGCACCTAATAATAAAAAAGACTCATTAAAAATATATTTAAATAAACCCACAATTGCAAGTCAAATGTAACAAAAAATTTTAATTTAGTCTCATTAAAAAACATGAAACTTTAATCAACGGATGTAATTATATTATAAGGCATTTTTACAAAATTCTTATATATGGGATCCATAGTCCATAGTCTTATATTAAACTATGGTCTACGAGTTCATAGGTTTTGAAATTCATACAATTTCTTAAAATAGCTTGTCAACACACAAAGTAGCCTTTCTCCCTCTTAAGTTATATATGATGCAATAAGAGCATCTCTAAGGATACTAACTATTTTTTTGCTACTTTAATTAACAAAATGATATTTTTTTTAAATAGCTAATTAACTATCCAAGTGAGTACTCTAAGGGTATTAGTTATTTTTGAGCTATTTCAAATTTGTTATTAATAATCTTTCTTTTTCAATCATTTGGTAGAGAGATAAAAAAGGTATGATGCATAAAGAGAGAACAAGTGTCACTTTTTTAACCAAAAATAGTTTAGTTAGCGAATTTTCGTTAGCTAAATATAGTTTGCTGAAATAAAGATAACTAAAATAGCTAACCATATAGCTAATCCTTTGGAGAAGGAAAAATATGCTATGACTAGTTAAAATATTTAAGGGGGATTGGATAGTTAACCCATTAGAAATGCTCTAAACCCAAATATTTCATAGAAAATCTTTTAGTAGATGGTAAGTTGTGGTGGAGAATGTGTTTTGAGATTTCATACAGTATTTCTTGAAAAGTAATACTACAATGTTTAGAAAAAAATTGTTCAAATCCTCTTTCTCAAATAAGGTGGCATCTGAATTAACCAATCAAAAATTTGATTAAAAATAATGTTATGCCACTCACCTTAAATCTCACTTTCAAACCCCCCCCCCCATCTTATGTGTCAGTTTTTCTTTCTTTTTTTTTTTCAGTCTCACTTTTCATATTTCACCATCCAATTGTTTCGCATAGGGTGGATCGTGAAAAACAGGTGATCTAAAGTGAGAAAAATAACGTTTTTCCCATAAATGTTTAGCATTTTTCTCGTAGAATAGCTTCTGAATACACCCATCACACGTCGAGAATACTCTTGTAAAGTAAGTGGTGTTTCTCCTTAAATTGTGGCTTATGCGTTAAACGCAAATGTTATGTTCCGTTGGATGAGGTCGTTATAGGTGAGTCAGTGGCCACCAAACAACACATCATTAGTCATGCGGGCACAGCGGTTAATCAAGTTGGTTTGTAACGAGTGGTCCTGAATAGATCTGACGTCCTACCGATAAGTCAAAGGTATAATCCCCACTGGCCGTTGGATCTAGCCATGCCTTTGACGAGTAATAATATTTTTATTTTTTTTATTTTTTGCTGGGGCGCCGTGTAATAACTTTATGATTAAGGAAAGTGGCAAAAGCAGGTAAGGAAAGAAGGGAAAATGACCTTCTCGTGACCACTTGCCAAACAAAATAAGATTGATAGTGCAATTGTATTATGTTGAGAGTCAATTTGTAGCAAGTTGACAAGCAAACCCTTTTTTTTTTTTTTTTTTTTGGCATTACATTGAGAAGAAAGCCCAAAGCTGAATGAATTGAACGTCAGATCAGAGAAGAAGCTCTTGTTCCCTACTCTGTTTTTGTTTCTGTTTATTGCTTTCTTTGTTGTTTTGGTTGCTTTCGTTGTTTCTGTTTCTACTTTTTGTTTGTTTCCTTATCTTTGTAACTTTGTTATATTCGGACCTTGGACCAAATATAAAATAATTTTTTTTCCCAATTAAGGGAATCTTAAATTTTTCATTCAAATTAAAATTGAGCAATTACAATATACATATATAGTATTGAAAAAACAAAATCATCCTTTTTAATAAAATTATGTATTTTTAAAAAAAAAAACCCTAACTCTCTAAAGAGGATTAGGTTAAATTTTGTGGGGCCAAGATATCACTCGAAATAGATGGTTGTTGGAGCGTTTGTTATTATACTATGAGGGCAAACCTCTCATGAAGTCAAACTTTCACCTTCTCTAGTACTTCTGTGTTGGTGGCTAGGTGTATGGGTCGTAGGATGGGTTGATAAAAGGGATCATCAAATGTGCACGTGGAAGGTGACTCTCAAATTATAATCAAGATATATTTGGAACTTTATGGTGTGAAATTCATTATATTCATAATTTTGTTGATAAATTTGATGAGACTAGATTTAAACATGTTTTTTGGCAAGTGAATCACACTGTTGTTGACTCTGTTGCTAGTATGAGTCATTTTTGGGATGCTCTTTGTATTTGGGAGGTTATTTATTTTTTATTTTTTATTTTTTATGATGAGGAAGCTTTGTAGATACTAGGACAAATTCTCTTTCACGGTGTAGAGTGAAGCTAGGTAGACTAAACTTGCGACTTCACTAACCGTTTGGATACATGAAATAGTTGCTTCACACTAGGCCTGGCAATTTGGGCGGGTTGGGTGGGTTTGGGTTGGTCATTAACGGGTTATGTAATTTGTGCCATTAATGGGTTGGGTTATGCCCAACCCAATTACTGTGTAAACCCAAAACCAAACCACTGACCCAATTATGACCCGGCCTAGATTTAAACCCAATCCACATTCTGATCCGACTCATTTTTTTTACCCAACCCATTTTGTGCCCTAGTTTTTTTTTTTTTTTTTCCCTCCTCTCCTCTCTTTCTCTCTCTCTCTCAAAACGCTCTTTCTCTCTCTCGATGTAATAAACAGACCTCATACAATTAAATGGAGCTCATACAATTAAATGGAAAAGCAACATGAAAAATTCAAAAATATCCTAGAGACCTCATACAATTATGAAGATGAACAAAAAATTCCAGATTGAAGAAAGAGTTGCTATGAAAAAATTCTAAAGATGAACAAAAAAAAAAAATCACAAATATCTGTTGGTGCAACTCTCCTACTAGATATCTTCTAAAAGTATTTGGCCGATCAAAAAGTGACTCAAGATACTTGATGTAGACGTAATTCTCCTGCATTTTGCTTCTTTACACGTGATCGTCTCAATCAGCTAAACAAGTGGCCAAACACTAAGAAAATGAGCCATCCAACTGAAGACCTGAAGTTGAGGGCCCTCCATTACCAAAAGTAGTAAATCAGCCACTCAATCAGTTTAGATTAGCAAAATGGCTCAAATGGGCCTCAAACACTGATCTTTGGTTGTCAAACAAACAGCAGGCCTGAGAGGCAAAAGGATTACCGGGTAAAATCACAAAGGCATGAAGATGCATCCACTACTGGGATTTATTTTATTTTATTTTTTTATAACAAAGGGAGAAAATTATCTAACCATAAAGAGGAGACTTATCCTCGTAGCCACATGGGGATGAAAATATCCGTAAAAGGGAGGATAAGTTTTCCTCGACCGAAATAAGGAACCAGTGTCCCATTTTAAGAGTGCATGCTAAGACGCGCTTGCATTTAAATAGGTCCAGATGGGTCTGTTTGTAAACCCAGAACCGCCCAATTACAATTGGGTTGGATTTGGGTAACCCAATAACAACCCATTTAACAATATATCATTAACCAAACTCATTTATTGTGGGTGGGTTTAGACGGGTTGGTGGGGGTTGGGTCCAATTTGCCAAGCCTACTTCACACCAGCAATATCCTCACCACACAAAATCCTAACATGAACTCTCCGGCCTAGAAGCCATGATCATAAGTTATGCCTTTTCATATACAAAATTGGACATCCATTGAAATTTCAACTGTGTCTATACTATTTCTCATTTCTTACTTGTAAAATTGTTAGATATTTAAATTTAAAGAAATTTGCAGCATCATGTTCTTATTTTTCAAGGAAATAGGCTTGCATTCAAGGTTCTAAAAATTTCAGCCGCAATACAAGAATCCATTATTCACTCATCTAAAATAGAATTTTTTTATGATAAAAAATGGTAGGAGGGGCCCATAAAGAGGATCTGCAGGCGCTTCCTCAAGTCAATTGAGTCATAGCCTGCTTGACCTTAGTCCTAACCTACGTACTCAGTCCTATCAAAGATTAGTGGCTCAAGTGCATGAGTAGGACCATCAATAGAATAGACAAATACATGTCACCCCTGCACTCCGAGACTCAAACCCTTAACTACCCGGCCTCTTATATCTTTACCAGTACTAGACCATCACCCTTGGTGAATTGCAACTTCCATATATATATTACCAGGATCAAATAGTATTTGATGCTTGCAATTACAGTTGTATTAATTTTTTTTTCTTCATCACGTACATTTTGTGTTGTTAAATCAAGACGAGGGTCGGCAATCTGAGCCAAAGAAATATAATCCTATTGTCCTATTGAGATGAGGGCGGCAATCTATGTACTGAATCGAAGTCCCTCTGTCAATCCTCACAAATATGCATCATATATCTACAATTTTAAATTCAAAGATCAATACATTTATTAGAAACCCAATCCATATTCAAACATTCCTCTGTACATCATAAAAAATCATCACAACAACTCTGAAATCCCCACGCAACTTACAGATCCTATATATACATCAAATACCCCTTTATCAAACCAATCTGTGCTCACCCAAAAAAAAAATAAAAAAACCTTTATGTATCCCAAACCATCAAAGCCCCAATTCAAATCTAAATGAAAAGCTAATAGAATATGTATGGTAATGAATGAAATTTACTTTCTAGGCACTGCGGGCCAACATCTCCTCAAAATCAAGGATGGATTTTTCTTTTTGAAGCTTCATCTCTTCGTGGAACTTGGAAATGAATTCCTCCGCCCTCTCGTCCACTCCCCTCAGTTGTGGCGATGAGGCAATGATGGCTTTCCATGCATCATCAACATCGAACGCGCTCTTCTCACTTGCCTTGCTCTTTCTTGGCTTGACCTTCCCATCAAACACCTTGATCCCCACTGTAGACATAGGCTGCTGCTGCTGCTGCTGCTGCCGCCTAGTTGTCATCGATGCAGTATCGGCTTTGGCTTTGGCCTTATTGACCGCATCATTTGCTGCATTCATTTCTTTAGCCTTGTTTGTATCCCCAGGTTCATGGGGATGATTGGCATGCACTGAGACAGTCTCCTCAAAAAGCTCGTCCACGTAAATAGTGGCAGCGCTCTTTTGAGGCGGCTCTTGGTGCTGATCGTGGAGGTTGTGGCGGGAGTGGTGGTTATGAGGAAGAGTGGAAAAACGATGACGATCAAGAGCCCGTCGTTTATAAGAAACAATGGGATGATGGACGGAGCGCAAGGCGATAAGGCGACGAGTGGTTCTCTTGATGGCTTTGGACTTCTTGAGCTTATGTAGTTTTGATTGGAGTGTGTTGGTGAAGCTCTTCCACGCCATCTTAGCGGGTTGAAGCTTCTTTGTTAGGCTCAAGCAAGACATCAATTGTTGGTTTTTCTTACAATTCAAGTCTTTTAATCTGAGACTCCAGAATTGAAGGCTCAAAGAGAGCAAGAGAGTGGGGAAAAGAATTTCTCTGAAGCTTATGGCAGCATAGAAAGGCAATGTTAGATGGTTCTTATTAGCCTAGTTTGATTCCTCTTTCTTCTATTTTTCTCCCACTTGGTGTTTCAAGATATCCAACTTTTTAAAAGTAAATTACTGGATTGCCACTCCTTTAATTTAAGACATTAGTTTCTAAGAACTTGGGTCGGTGAGTGGAAGAAGGCCAGGAAACACTCCCACCCTTGAAAGGAAACCAGAAGGAATTGAAACAGCAAATTAAAAATGGAATAAACAACTCAGTGCAAGTCACTTGCTAGCCAAGGCCTTGGGATCAAATTCATATCATATTATTTGAAAAAGCTTTTCTAAATAGCTCTGTTGGAAAGTTCTAGGGGCGTAATATTTTAGGATTTTGGTTTTAAGTCCTGGTCTTAATGGATACATGTGACTTGCAGGAGCTTGCATATATCAGGGTTTACCGTGATCCCATGAACTGTCAATGAAGTGGGGTAGAGTGTTCCATGTCATAAAATATAAAATAATAAAACAATAATAAAAACATGCATAGAAATTCAAAGAGAACCAAATTAAATGATAGACCCTATCATAATTAAGTAAACCACATGGCATGAAAAGTGATTAACCCTAACTACATACTATGAGTTATCAGACGTAGGAATTCTTGTGTAATAGTTGTCCCATGAAAATTCAATGGTTCCAATTTGTAATTCACATCACATTCAAGGTACAAAATCATTCACCTTGAAGGGGTGCCATTACAAAAAGTTGCTATGTGATCAATTTTAAGGTTTCATAAAATGGCACCACATCGAAGTTTTTACTTTTAGATCGTGGCTGTGAATTGCTTTACTTACGATGATGAATGTGTGCATAGAATTATTTGCAAAATCGGAGTAATAACATTTCATTTTCTCTTAAACATTCAAACAAGCCCTTTAACAACTACTAAGGTTGTCAAATGCAAAGGTACGTAGTTCCCAAAGAAGAGAATGGCATGGCAGTGATTATAGCGAAAAATGAGGTGTTTCGTAGTCAAAGGGGGGCCTCACGCACTTTCGGCAAACCTTGGAGGCCTGATTTGGAGCAATCTTGGGTCCTAAGTTTAGCAAAGCAAGGGAAGGGATGTCATGTCCTGTAAAGTGCACCAATTTTGGTTCACTTTTATTGGAACGCCACCATTAGTTTGGGCTGGTGGGGCCTCGGTGGCACTATAGTGCATTGACTGAACCTTCTTAATTTTGAAAAAAACATAAAAATAAATAAAATGGGGAACCCACTCCATGGAACTATGGAAGTAGATGTTTCTGTGTTTGCATCATGTATAACTAGCCGTTTGAAAAGACTACTCAATGATGGACGACCAGATGTGCTTGGATAATGAGGATTTCCTATTCATTGATGGTGAGATATGCGCTGAAAGTATGACCAAGTTGGCGTTAAAAGGAAGATAGACCCACAATAATAAGGTTCTCATTTAGTATATATATTATGAGTGCTAGAAATTAAATGAGGTTTATCCTTCTTAAATCATTTGGTTTTTTATCAAGTTTTAGGATACACCTAATGGTCCTGATCAATGAAAATTATGTCAGTCTTTCTTTTGATAATGTTTGATTGGAATTCTTCTTTATCTTTGATAAAACCATGTGGCATAATTTTAACATATTTTTACATTTGGGGAGAGCTTGGATTTTGAGCTTAAAACAGGTTTTTTTTTTTTTATTGGAGGGGGGGGGGGGGGGGGGGTGGAGGAAACAAAAATAAATAAATAAATAAAGCAAAACAAAACAAAACTCATGGTAAGAGAGATGATACTCTCAGGCCATGTTCGTTTGGTTGGAATGAAATGGTAAGAATGTAATCTGATTTTGTGCTCAAAATAATCTGAAATAGAATAGGATTGAAATAAACATTATGGAATGAATATCATTATAATTCACCATTACTGTTTGATTTCATTTTCATTTAATTACCTCATCCAAACACGTTGTTTAAAATAAATTAGAATGTGATTCTATTCCATCCATTCTATCCCAACTAAACAAATATGGCCTCATATGGACCGGCCCTTTTCCGCCATTGCTTTTGGCTTTTTGCTGCTTCCAATATAATCTCCTCCTTCTTTTTTCATTTTTCCCTTTTTTAATTTGAAGTGACTTATTACATAAAATAAATAATAATATCCCTTCTTCGACCAATTGATTTATATACACTGTGCGACCTACATCATGATGGAGGTTGACCAATATTGGAGGAAGCAATTGGACATAGCAATTGTCTTGAATGTAAGATTTGGTACGAAAGATAGAATAATACAAGAAATAAAGGAGCACCTAATCTTATTAAATCCCAAATAATTAATATATAGGAGGCTTCCCCTGAAACTCTTTGCCTAATTTACAAGACATCTCCATGGCAAGTGAGGGTGATGCCTCCCATTCCTTTTTCCCTTTGCCCTTTCAAATGTGCAACCGCGCACTATGTGTGGACGGCAAGGCTCCTAGGACTTTCCATCTTGTAAAGTTTGCAGCAGGTGCTTCTCAATTATTATTTCTTTTGCCAAGAAAAAGCAATGGTCATTCTCCTTCAACTTTTCAAGCTTGCTTTACAGCTCAGTGAAAGCCTTAAGAGACCCTTTAATTTACACTTTGCCCCCAAAATAAGTTGCTGAAAGGTGTATCTGTATTAAACTAGCATATATACTTATCTGACCCATATAGTCCTAGTGTTACAATTGGCCCCCACAGCCTCCCCCCCCCCCCCCCCCCCCATTTTGTTTCTTTCTTTTTTTTTTTTTTGAGGGGTGTGTGTGGGAATTTTTTTTATTTTTAATTCGGGGTTGGTAACATGCAACTATGCAAGTAGCAGATGGATCAGATGTGAAGCTCCTTACCCCTTGGAACCTATGGCTAGCATTTTTAACTAGCCACGGTGGCAATTCGATTGAGGTTGTTTCCATTTTTTTTTTAAGGAAGTAAGAATATATATCTATATTTATCTTTACTACCTATAAAAGGCTGAATTTCGGAAAAACTTTTAGACGACTAATATACCCTTATTTTAAAATTTTTAAAAAATACATGTCTATCATTCCTTTAATTGAAATACATAGTAAACATTCTTATCATTTGGTAACAAATGAAAATTAGATTTTAACTCAAACTCTTAACAAATTAAAGTTAAATTCTTACTCAAATTCTTTAAAAAAATATGTACTCTTGAATTTTAAACTTTATCTTTTATGTATTTATTATTTTGTATAACTAATATTATTTAAAAATATTCATAGTGCAACACACGTGTGCTATATTAGTACAATAAAATAGGCCAAAGACAAAAAAATTAATTACAAATTAAGGATATCGAAGCTAAAACCCCAATTGTTACACAAAAGCCCCTGAAATTTATGACTCTAAATCTAATATCAGTTACAATATCTACAACAATATAGCTAACATCTTTGAAGGAGTTAGCATGAAGTCTATTGTTCCTCTCCAAATGTGATACATTGTTGTACCGGCCCCAATCCAACCTCTTGACCATCGAGCTAAAAGAAGATCCCTTGAGATGGGAAATAGCCCAAAAGAATTCATTGAGCTAATAACGAGGCTGTCTACGAACAAAGAAAAAGGATTTTCCCCCAAATAGGAGAAGTGAAAAAGCACTTAAAAATAAGTAGTTCCTGTCTTCAATAACCCTGTGGCAAAACACAAAAAGCTAAAGCGAACATACCCCAATGAACCAACTTAATTATCTTGGGTGATCAGTCTTTCATGGATGATCAGCCAAAGAATGAACCCATGTTTCCTAAGATCTACATAACCACTGGGCCGGGGTAGACAACCCATTGGGAAATAGGGAACGGCTATTGCAACCCCCCATTCCTATAAGCCCACCCCCTCATCCTTTAGGTTTTTAAGGTTTTATGCAAAATGTAAAAAGTTTTTATGAAAATCGGCCGTGATGTCCACTAGAAAACATCATTTTGAATAACTTTGTAGAAGAAAGTTTTTGCAAAATTTATCGTTTAAATATACTTTTTAACCATTTATAGCCTTTATTTCATTTTTTGCCAAAAAGTCTACCTAAATGATAAATTTTGGAAAAACTTTCTTCTGCAAAGTTGTTCAAAATGATGTTTTCTAGTAGACATGGTGGCCGGTTTTCATAAAAACTTTCTATATTTTGCATAAAACCTTAAAAACCTAAAAGATGAGGGTAGGCTTATAGGAATGGGGGGTTGCAATAGCCGTTCCCATTTACAAAACTATTAAAAGCTTGTCTCTTGGCCCATGTATGTGGCTCCACTTGGGAG
The DNA here is from genome assembly GCA_039720395.1 of Liquidambar formosana. NCBI lineage: Eukaryota > Viridiplantae > Streptophyta > Magnoliopsida > Saxifragales > Altingiaceae > Liquidambar > Liquidambar formosana. The sequence goes on from CM077822.1 coordinate 12,632,596, forward strand.
ATGCTAGCAATGGAGTTGCTCTTAATGCATCAATGACATCAATTGGGGTAGTGCTCTATGAGGGCGTGGGTGGTATTTGGAGAGGCTACGGGGTCTTGTATCTCCCCTACCCCCACCCTCAAAAATAAAAAAACAAAATTTTTTTAAATGTTTGCATACATATGCCAGGAAACAAATTTCCATGGGCCAACAAATGGGCTTGGACAAGAAATTGTTATGAGGTCTGGTTATTAATTGCAATCCCAAAACTTTAGTTGTAAATCTTATTATTTTGAAATTTTAAAAATTTTAGAAATATATAAAAGTTTTTTATGAAATGTGTTTGCGTTATTCCTTAAAAAAACATTATTCTGAATAATTTCGCGAAAGAAATTTTTTTCAAAATCTATAGGTTTAAATTAGCTTTTTGACAAAAAATGAAATAGAAACGATAAATGGTCAAAATATCTACTAATTGAGATTTTCAAAAAAATTTATTCCTATAGAATTATTCAAAATAATGTTTATCAATAGACAACATGACCAAATTTCATAAAAACCATTTTTACCTTCTCTTAAACATTAAAACAATCAAAATTGATAGGATGGGTAAACAAAGTTTTAGGGTTGCAATAGGCCTCGTAGTTAGCACTCACTGTTGAGACTGTACTCATGGCAGGCAACTTCGTGCGTTAACCAATGCGTATGACATCCGTCACCCATAGGATTCCAGAAACTTCTAGCGTTCCTATCGGTGGAATATTAGCCTGAAGAAAATATGGAAATCTGTGAACAGACAAAGAAAAGTCGGAAACACCTTTTTGGACAGTCAAAAGAGCCGCCTCATGTTCCTATATTATGTGTATACGCATATGTTATAATCATAATAATAGAACTACAAGTAGCTCAAGCTCTAATGGCGGACCAGTTGGTGCAACTTGTAGGGACTATGGGTTAGCCCATTTGTACGGAGGGTGCAATGGGCCCTGAAAATGAAGAGTGTTGATTATGAGTACATTGAAGAGGATATCTTCAACAAGAGCCCTCTTCTTCTGGAACTGAATCCGGTCCACAAGAAGGTGCCGGTGCTGCTTCACGACCGGAAAGTGATCCTCGAGTCATTTCTTATTCTTGAGTACGTCGACGAGACGTGGAAGCAATGCCCTTTGCTCCCTCAAGACCCTTACGACAGAGCCATGGCTCGCTTCTGGGCTAAATTTGGAGAAGAAAAGGTGATTCTTCTACTGGTTTTTAGCTTCATATTAGCACCACTGTGGCACTATTTCTATTTATATAAATGTTAATTTGTTAAAATTGCAATTGCTATCTTAAATCTTACAGCATTAATGCTACTTATCCCGAATTCAGGATCCCTTGACAGCCCTCTTTTCCCTGCTCGGAATCTCGAACTCGTAATAGGAAGGATTTTCTTATATCTGACTTTATATGGGTGATAGCAAAATTCTCCCCTAACAGCCCGTCTTTCTAAAATTCTCCCCTTTCCTTATACTATATATATATATATATATATATATATATGTAGAATGTTGATCAAATGAGTACATACTGATATAGTTTATATTAACACATGTATTTGGGATTGTACATCGTGCGTTAATAGGTTACGGGGTATATTGAACTAATGCACGGGATATAACCTCTAATGTATGATTCTAATATTAATCATATCAACACGTATTGATCTGAGCAGAACTATATATATATATATATATATATATATATATATATATGTAAAATGTGTTAGTGTGGCAATTCTATGTTGACATATGATATTATAAAGTGGCTAGCTTATGTGATTATGGTCATGTTCTAAAAATTTTTTTAAAAAATGAAAAGAAAAAAGGCAGGACAATGTTGGGATGCGTAAAAGTTACATTAATTTTGTTTTCTTTATTTGTACAATGTCTCATTGATTATTACTCTTTTCATGCTTGTGGTAGCTGTTGGAAGCCGGATGGAATGCTCTGTGCTCCCAAGGAGAGGAAAAAGAAAAGGCTATAAAATTAGCCATAGAGGCCGTAGAAAAGATAGAGGAAGTGATCAAAGGGAAGAAGTTCTTTGGAGGGGAAAAGATTGGGTATTTGGACATAGCTCTTGGATGGATCTCTTACTGGTTACCTGTGTGGGAAGAAGTTGGGTGCATGCAGATTGTGGACCCAATAAAATTTCCTGCCACCACTGCATGGATGAACAACTTTCTCACTGACCCACTGATCAAGGAAAATTTACCACCCCGTGACAAGATGCTTGTCTATTTCCACCAGCGTAGCAAAGAACTCACTTCTATTCCTCATGGATGGTTTAGGGTTTGACATGATGAGTCTCTCTAAGTGTTATATTATTATCTTTACTAATGAAAATAAGAGGCAATATTGAAGAGACTCTGGGGAGGGCAAGTATGCCAATGTTTCATCTCTTTTGTAAACGGTGTATTTCTTGAATATCCAGTGGATTTATTTTCTACCTATTTATTAATCTCGAGTAACTTCAAATGTCAACATATTTTTTAAAAGAAAATTGCACACAAATGATGTTCATTCCTTTTTATCGACTGATATGACAATAACAAATTGGGACATGCAGATAGAAAAATTGAGCTTTTTTATTTTGAAATTAAAGGAAGATTATAAAATTTATGTCAGACAAATGAATCGATCTGTTAAAATATACCTAGTGTAGCAATCTTTCTAAACCCATCCTGAGCAAATACTGATGCATATTCTTCAATATATTAATTTATCCAGATTCCCAAATTCTTTTTGGTATCGCAAGTAGTAGTGTGCCATCCCAAAAGAGTTGAGCCAAACTAGGTAACAATTTGTCATTATCTATTGCAGTGAAGGATATGACTTGTGTTTTGAAAAATGGAGCGGTTGTCATTATAAAAAGCAATAAGCATCTATCATGGATACAATAAGAGACTCAATGGCTTTAAGTGTGCAGGGTCTTACGATTACCTCTATCATGACATAGCGTTTCCATGCTAGAACTGTGGAAGTCCAAGGTCTATGTGACCCAGTCACCCTCCTTCAGGGGTTGCTTAACGGGGCAATCGAAGAATGAGAATTTTGAGAGAGAAGAACAGAGAATTACAAAGGATAGTAGACTTCTATTCTAATAGTCTCTAGTCCAAGGGTTGATGCATTGGAAAGGCTTAGGAGGCAAATCATTGAACAACATGAAAGAATTCTGAACGACCCGCAGAGTCAACCTTCAGCTGATCCCTCTAGTTCAACTCAGAATGCTACTATTAAATAGCAAAAATCTGTAACTTGCTATATCTTGTATAAAATGTCTTTAATCAAATCATGATTATTATATTTTTATTTGCATCAAGAATGCTAGCATATAGATCAGAACAAATTATCCTTTTATCATTTTTTTAACAAAACTTGAATAGATGCAGAAAACAGAATATAATGCACACAAATATATATCAGGAAAATCATTGCAACTGAAATACATAATTAAATGAACTCTTTATGAAAAAATAGAGTAAATAGAAATACATGGTATGATTTCTCCTTGAAAACTAACTTCTATTCTTTCATTTATTTGTTTGGACAAAAATTATCGATCATAAAGAACGAGCATCAGTATTATCATCAAAGACAGATTTAGGAGAAATATAAAAAATGGAGACATGGCTATAATTGAAATCTTTTCATGAAAATAAAAATCTAGTATCCATTCGAATAGTTGGATGAGAAATATGTAGTATAGAAGAAACATGAGAAAGGGAAGAAGGCATTATAAATGAATCAAGAAATTCATTAATTGTTGCAGAGACAAGGCTTTTTGAAAAAGAACAGCTATGATTTTATAGAGGAGACCTCAACGGCTATGAACAGTAGCCCCAACGGTTAGAAACAGTAATCTCAACAGTTATATATAAAGCAGTGATAATACTAACGTTTTTAAAAGCATTGTTTCTTATAACATATTCAATATATAAGAAAAATATGTTAATTGGTATGGACATATCTATTACCAATTAGATGGTGAATTATCCCACTAGGATCCTCAAAGAAAATAGCAATATGAGTAATGTCCATACTGTATGGAATATCAAGACAATTTATAGGATCCACTAAATTATTATACCAAAAAAAAATATAATATATCGTTTCAATATATATATATTTTTTATGGATGCTTGGTATAAATTTTGAAATGTCAATTCGTATGAAAATACATATCTTACCAGTGTTTACCTAAAACACTTATCTTATAGGTTTATTCTATAAACTTTTACTTATTTCTTCAGTGCCATTCCACTTCTGGTGGTTTGATATTGTATTATTTCACTTTTGGTGGTTTGACATTTCATTGCTCCACTTCTAGTAGTTTGGTATGTCATTAATTCACTTCTGGTGATTTGATATTTCATTGCTCTACTTCTGGTGTTTTAGTATTCCATTATTCCACTTCTGATGGTTTTTATCATAGAATGACATACTTTAAGCTGACACAATGAAGTTACCAGTCAATCTGAGAGAAGTTGACTGACAACAGAGGTGAAGTTGACAGTCAATTCGAAGTAAAACAAGAGTAGAGTTTTGTGTGTTCTTTTATGCTAACTAAAGCAAAAGTTAAGGTTCACCCAATAATTTTCAACAAAATTTTACCAATATCTAAAAAATTTGCATAACACATAATAGAGAAATATATTACTCAATTTAATTTGGTCATCATTGACCATCACTCTATTCAATTAAATTGAGACTTTATTCATCATTTCTAAAACTTCAAGTTTTGAAATTTGTCTCTTACTTTAAAAAGAGAAATATGAATAATAACCGCTTTCTTTTAATAGAAAACTTCAGGTTTTTATATTTATATCTTGCTTCAAGAAGAGGATATATGAACAACAACTTTTCTTATTGAAAATTTTGGAGATTCAAATTTATTTCTTATTTCAGGAAGATAACATGTAAATAATAACTTTTGAATGGAAAACTTTAAGTTTTCAAATCTTTTTCTTACTTCAGGAAGAGAAAATAAATCATCACTCCTTTTATTTATTTATAAAATTTCAAGTTTTATTTTTAAATCTTCTCTTACTTTAGGAAGAGAAAATGGATTCCTCCATTCAAGATATATAATTTAGAGTAAAAACCAATTCACAACCAAATTGGTTAAGAGCGTACCAACTTACCACAACCAAATTGGTTAAGAGTATAGCAACTTACCACAACCAAATTGGTTAATAAATTAAGAAGATGGTGGTAGTATGATATTGTTCACAAAATCCTTGAGCAATTCGTGTTGATAACGAGTTGTGAAATCAAGAACATAAAACAAGTTGTGAAGAGAATAAAAACCTAGAATAACAAGTATTGCATAGAAAGAATAAAACTTCTTATCACTTCTCATTCATTTTAATGTACATATTTCTCCAACCAAAGCCTTCTTTATACAGGTTCACGTACACCTAACATTTGAAGTGGTAATGAATTCATCTCCCATTAACCAAGTGGTATCTATCATTTATCACAAGTGATTCATCCCTTATTATCTAGTGGTGTATAAGTGATTCATCTACTATTACCAATTAATGGCATCCACACACTAAATCATAATATTTACAACACAATGGTCATTCTCTTTCAACTTTTCAAGCTTGCTTTACAGCTCAGTGTAAAGCCTCAAGAGACCCTTTAATTTATACTTTGCGCCCAAAATAAGTTGCTGAAAGGTGTACCTGTATTAAACTAGCATATATAATTATCTGGCCCATATAGTCCTAGTGTTACAATTGCCCCCCGAGGGGTGTGTGTGGGAATTTTTTTCTTTTAATTCGGGGGTGGTATCATGCAAGTAGCAGATGGATCAGATGTGAAGCTCCTTACCCCTTGGAACCTATGGCTAGCGTTTTTAACTAGCCACGGTGGCAATTCGATTGAGATCATTCCCATCTTTATTTTTTTTTCTTTTTTTTTTAAGAAGTATATATATATATATATATATATATATATATATAAAATAAAATAGGCCAAAGACAAAAATTAATTACAAATTAAAGATATCTAAGCTAAACCCCAATTGTTACACAAAAGCCTCGGAAATTTATGACTCCAAGTCTAATATCAGTTACAATATCTATAACAATATAGCTAACATCTTTGAAGGAGTTAGCATGAAGTCTATTGTTCCTCTCTCTCCAAATGTGATACATTGTTGTACCAGCCCCAATCCAACTTCTTGACCATCGAGCTAAAAGAAGATCCCTTGAGACGGGAAACAGTCCAAAAGAATTCATTGAGCTAATAACGAGGCTGTCTACCAACGAAGAAAAAGGATTTTCCCCCAAATAGGAGAAGTGAAAAAGCACTTAAAGAATAAGTGGTTCTTGCCTTCAATAACCCTATGGCAAAACATAAAAAGCTGAAGCAAACATACCCTAATGAACCAACTTAATTATCTTGAGTGATCAGTCACTCATGCATGGATGATCAGCTAAAGAATGATGGATGATTAGAATGAACCCATGCTTCCTAAGATCTACATAACCATTGGGCCGGGGTAGACAACCCATTGGGAAATTTACAAACTATTAAAGGGAACGGCTATTGCAACCCCCCATTCCTATAAGCCCACCCCCCATCTTTTAGGTTTTTAAGGTTTTATGCAAAATATAAAAAGTTTTTATGAAAACCGGCCCTAATGTCCACTAGAAAACATCATTTTAAACAACTTTGTAGAAGAAAGTTTTTCCAAAATTTATCGTTTAGGTAGACTTTTTGGCAAAAAATGAAATAAAAGCTATAAATGGTTAAAAAGTATATTTAAACGATAGATTTTGGAAAAACTTTCTTCTGAAAAGTTGTTCAAAATGATGTTTTTTAGTGGCCTATACTGTTGGTTTTCGTAAAAACTCTTTATATTTTGCATAAAACCTTAAAAACCTAAAGGATGGGGAGTGGGCTAATAGGAATGGGGGTTGCAATAGCCGTTCCCACTATTAAAAGCTTGTCTGTTGGCCCATTTATGTGGCTCCACTTGGGAGATGCTAGCAATGGAGTTGCTCTTAATGCATCAGTGACATCAATTGGGGAGTGCTCAATGAGTGCGTGGGTAGTATTTGGAGAGGCCACGAGGTCTTGTATCTTCCCTACCCCCACCCATAAAAATAAAAAACAAAAAATCTTCTAATGGCTGCATACATATGCCAGGAAACAAATTTCCATGGGCCAACAAATGGGCCTGGAAATGAAATTGCTATGAGGTCTGGTTAGGGGCCCTATTGGCACCCGAGAACTTGCTTTTCATCCCCCACTTATTTTATGTTTTAAGATTTTTTGAAAAACATAAAAGGTTTTTATAGAAACTGAACACATTATCTATTAAAAAACATCATTTTGAACAACATTGTAGAAATTTTTTTTTCAAAATCTATCGTTTAAGTGGAATTTTTGGCTATTTACAGTCTTTATTATATAAATGGATACAAAGTCCATTTAAACGACAGATTTTGGAAACACTTTCTTCTACAAAGTTGTTCAAAATGATGTATTTTAGTAGATTATGTGATCAGTTTTAATGAAAACCTTTTATATTTTTCATAAAACTTTAAAATATAAAGTAAATGAGGGATGAAAAGTAAATCTTGGGGTATCAATAGAGACCCTCGTCTGGTTATTAATTGCAATCCCAAAACTTTATTAATATGTACATCTCATTATTTTTATTTTTAAAAATTTTAGAAATATATAAAAGGTTTTTATGAAAAGTGTTTCATAGTCCCTTAAAAAACATTATTTTGAATAATTTTGCGAAATAAAATTTTTTCAAAATTTATAATTTAGATTGATTTTTTGACAAAAAATAAAACAGAGGCGATAAATAGTCAAAATAGCCATTTAAATGAGATTTTAGAAAGACTTTAATCTGCAAAGTTTTTCCAAATGACATATGATAAGAGACAGGGAGACCATATTTTGTAAAAACCATTTTTACTTTTCTTAAACATTAAAATAATCAAAATTGATAGGGATGTATGAATAAAGTTTTAGGTTGCAATATCGGGATGGGCCTCGTAGCTAGCACTCACTGTGAGACTGTACCCATGGCAAGCAACTTCGTGCGTAAGCCAATGCGTATGACATCCGTCACCCATAGGATTCCAGAAACTTCAAAGTGTTCCTATCGGTGGAATGTTATCCTGAAGAAAATAGAAATCTGTGAACAGACAAAGAAACTCAGGAAAACTTTTTTGGATAGTCAAAAGAGCTGTCTCATGTTCCTATATTATGTGTATACGCATATATTATAAATATAATAATAGAACTACAGGTAGCTCAAGCTCTAATGGCGGACCAGCTGGTGCAACTTGTGGGACTATGGGTTAGCCCATTTGTACGGAGGGTGCAATGGGCCCTGAAAATGAAGGGTGTTGATTATGAGTACATTGAAGAGGATATCTTCAACAAAAGCCCTCTTCTTCTGGAACTGAATCCGGTCCACAAGAAGGTGCCGGTGCTGCTTCACGATCGGAAAGTGATCCTCGAGTCATTTCTTATTCTTGAGTACGTCGACGAGACGTGGAAGCAATGCCCTTTGCTCCCTCAAGACCCTTACGACAGAGCCATGGCTCGCTTCTGGGCTAAATTTGGAGAAGAAAAGGTAATTCTTCTACTGGTTTTCAGCTTCATATTAGCACCACTATGGCACTATTTCTATTTATATAAATGTTAATTTGTTAAAATTGCAATTGCTATCTTAAATCTTACAGCATTAATGCTATTTATCCCGAATTCAGGATCCCTTGACAGCCCTCTTTTCCCTGTTCGGGAATCTTGAACTCGTAATAGGAAGGATTTTCTTATATTTGACTTTATATGGGTGATAGCAAAATTCTCCCATAACAGCCCTCTATATATAGAATGTTGATCAAATGAGTACATACTGGATAATTTATAGTAATCACATGCGATTAGATTATTATATAGAATGTTGATCAAATGAGTACATACTGATATAATTTATATTAATACATGCATTTGAGATTATACCTCGTGTATTAATGGGTTACAGAGATATATTGGACCAATGCACGAGATATAACCTCTAATATATGATGCTAATATTAATTATATCAATACGTGTTGATCTGATCAAAACTATATATTGAAAATGTGTTAGTGTGACAATTCCATGTCGACTATCATATTATAAAGTGGCTAGCTTATGTGATTGTGGTCATGTTTTAAATATTTTTTGAAAAAAAAAAGAAGAAAAAAGACGGGAGGACAATGTTGGGATGCGTAAAAGTTACATTAACTTCCTTTTCTTAATTTGTACAATGTCTCATTGAATATTACTCTTTTCGTGCTTGTGGTAGCTGTTGGAAGCTGGATGGAATGCTCTGTGCTCCCAAGGAGAGGAAAAAGAAAAGGCTATAAAATTAGCCATAGAGGCCGTAGAAAAGATAGAGGAAGTGATCAAAGGGAAGAAGTTCTTTGGAGGGGAAAAGATTGGGTATTTGGACATTGCTCTTGGATGGATGTCTCACTGGTTACCTGTGTGGGAAGAAGTTGGGTGCATGCAGATTGTGGACCCAATAAAATTTCCTGCCACCACTGCATGGATGAACAATTTTCTCGACGACCCACTGATCAGGGACAATTTGCCACCCCGTGACAAGATGCTTGTCTATTGCCACCAGCGTAGCAAAGAACTCACTTCTATTCCTCATGGGTGCTTTAGGGTTTGATATGATGAGTCTCTCTGTGTAAGTGTTTTATTATTATCTTTACTAATGAAAATAAGAGGCAATATTGAAGAGACTCTGGGGGAGGGCAAGTATGCCAATGTTTCATCTCTTTTGTAAACGGTGTATTTCTAGAATATCCAGTGGATTTATTTTCTACTATTTATTAATCTCGAGTAACTTCAAATGTCAACATATTTCTTAAAAGGAAATTGCGCGCAAATGTTGTTCATTCCTTTTTATCGACTGATGTGACAATGACAAATTAGGACATGTAGATAGAAAAATTGAACTTTTTTATTTTGAAATTAAAAGAAGATTATAAAATTTACGTTATCAAATGAATCAATCCACTAAAATATACCTAGTGTAGCAATCTTTCTAAACCCATCCTAAGTGAATACCAATGCATATTCTTCCATTAATTTATCCAGATTCCGATTTCTTTTTGGTATCACAAATAGTAGTGTACCATCCCAAAAGAGTTGGGCTAAGCTAGGGTAACAATTTGTCATTGCCTATTACAGTGAAGGATATGACTTGTGTTTTTAAAAATGGAAGCGGTTGTCATTATAAAAAGAATAAGCATCTATCATTATCGAAATTTTATGCGTAGAATATCATGTCTTTTCCAATATAAGCATTAGCTTAGGTGGATTAACTAATTTGACATCTCTTTTAAGTCATGTTGAGATGTGTTCCGTTTATTTTTTCCCCCCTCCCCCATCTTACCACTGGCAGCAAATTTATAATTTTTTAAAAAAAAGGTTGCACTAGATCAGGAAAGGAGTGGAAAGGTACGGAATATTATTAAAAACTCATATATATTAAACCTTCTCATTCCTGGATGTACATACAAAGCGCAAGGGAACCAAAACAGTCGACATGCCCACTAGGGCTTTATTCCTTAGTACTCCCTTTACATTTTCATGACAGAGTCATGCATTAAACCGCTTCCTGTGACCTAGACCTTGGACCAAACACAGTCACCTCCTCTCTGTTGTACTTCAACTTCTGTGCATCCTCCCTTGAAATGTCATATGAGTTCTGCAGCACTTCCAGCGGCATGCTCCTGATTGCCGATAACTTTCCAGCTAGAGGGTGAGTCATCGCGTTGTCGTTGGTCTTGAAGGCCACCCATGCCAAGCCCTGCCTGTCCGCCTTCTTCACCACGGCAAAGTTCTGTGGAACTACCACAACCTGACCCTCCTGGACCTGGCCATCGAATACGTTTTCTCCGTTGTCTCCGACGATTTGGAGCCGTCCGTTACCACTTGTGATGTACACCACACTGTGGGCGTTCACGTTCCATTGAGGTGCCAAGATGCCATTCTGCACAGATTTATCAAGGTTCATTAGAAAATTATGAAAGGATATGGGCATAGTGATCAATTTTTATTATTATTATATTTTTTCTTGCGATATTAAATTTAGAAAAATAATATGGGGCAAGTAGATTTTTTGGTTTGTCTTACCTGGTAGAGGACACCTCTCTCAGCATTAAGACGGAGATGGTCGAGGATGGGGAGGGTCTGGCTGTTGAGGCTGGTGATGCGTCCGCCATGTGGGTTGAACACGTCAGCACGTGATGGGTCATTGATGTTATGTACAAGCCTCATTGTGCAAAGTGTTTCCTCTAGCCCATTGCCTCTCCCTTGTCTCCGTTCTTCTCTATCTTCATCCTGTGGGGTTACCAGGCGAAGCCCTTCACGTACTTGGATAATGTTACCCCTGTTTTTATTGGGTCTCTGCATCTTTTGAATCAACTCGGGCTCAACATCGAAAGCGTTGGCTAGCATCTGCTCATCGAAGCCTTTGAAGATGTTGTCCCCGTAGTTGCCTTGACTGCGGCCACCTTGTCCACCCTGCCTGCCTCGTTCACTCCGGCCGTGACCGGTTTGTTCTTCTTGTTGAGAGCTACCAGCAAGGAAGAACCTCTATAAAACACAACAAAAAGGACATTAATTTGGGTGAGTACGTGACGCCCAAATTTGGGGTATAGCATTTTCCAATAGCATGTAGGGGTTCTTACCCTAACATTATTCTGATCAAGCTGGTTGGCGTCATTGCTAGTGTCAAACAATGAGACGGAAACAAGAGGCTCCTCCCCATCGTTATAAGCCCACAGAGTCACTCCGGCTGGCAATGCCAAGATGTCACCTCGCCGGATGTTCCGAATCTTCTGGTGTTGGTCCCCAGACGGCCTCTGCTCCCTTCCCTCACGACGACGAGACTGTGAGCTTGAGCTTGATTGGAATGTCTCAGCACAACCTGGGAACACTGCCCCTGTCACACCCCTGCCTGCATTTTTCATAACCAAATAAAACAGTTATTATCAAACAGCGAAGCGATATCAAATTTAATATTTGAACACAATATTTGAGGCGTACGTGCCTTGGACTATGTAGCTTAGTCGAGGTGCATTGGTGAACGAAGGCAAAAGAAGGCCTTTAGGTTGAATGACATGGCGAACGAGGGTAACCCCAGCGCAGTCGAATTGTTCGTCGTTTTCATCCCAGAACTCAGTCATCCCGCCCTCAGACTGGATCTTGCGAGTGGGTTCGAGAGCGTTGATGTTTTGGATGTTGCACTCGCTCTTGGAGCGGAGCCGGTGGCGTTGCCCCCCTTGCCATGGATGCTGTTGTTGCTCGCCTTGGAATGGTAGCTGAGCAAAGCAGCCATGGAAGAAAACTAGGAAGGCAACACTGAGAGAAAGCCAAGAAGTGACTGCCATTGTGTGCAAAACAACTATATAGAAGAGAGACTCTTTTCAAATGTGGTGTGGTGAAGTTTGTGGCCAAGGTGGGGTGGTATTTATAGTAGAGAAAAGTGAGTGAGGGTTTGGGACGTGGCAAATGGTTGGGGAGAGGTTTCATCTTTTTTGTGTCTGTGTTTGCATGTTGCATGTCTGCAAACCCTAGCTTGTTTACACATAATAGTTTCTGTTTCAATAGGTGGCGGTGGCCTGGTGAGAAGAGTACAAGATGGTGTGTTTGTACGTACTTGGAAGGTTGTTTTCATGTCTGTGCGGTGCATCATCTTCAATGAAGGGTAACTAGGAGTGTGGTTTTGTTCGGATATATGAGTGGAGGGTTCTAGACATCTGATATGGGGAGATTAATTTTTTTTTTTTAAATCATGCTATAGACTTTAAAATCAATCAAATTAAATTGGTCATATATATACCACTCATATATGATTGACAATTTAGATTCCCCATCAACACGGCGTTTTTGAAATTAAAGGTAAATCGCCATTTGCGCATTACATGAGAGACGCAAATTGTCAATCACAAATAGTTTTAGGATTATTTTGGTTAATGGTTTTAAAGTAACACAATGTACTATCGTTTTAATTTAGTAGGGATTTGTAAATGATTGATTTGTGCATCATGGTGATTAGTCTTGAACTAATGACCTCATGAAATACCCTTCACTTGACAAAAAGGAAAAAAAAATGTAGGGTTGGTTTTTTTTTTTTCTTTTTCTTTAATAAGAAAAAAAGTTTATTTTACTGAAAGTTGGGTTGGTAATTATAATGGAAAAGTGGGTTTTATATGGTTTGGGACGGGGCAAATGGTTGGTGACTTGTTCATGTGTTTGTGTTTGTTTCTGCATGCTGCAGAACCCTAATTTGTTTACACGTAATTGTTTCAGTTTCAATAGGTGGCGGTTACGCCGAGGAAAGTGCAACTTGGTGTGTTTGTACTTGGAAGGTTGTTTTGATGATTGTGATGTGCATCATCTCCAATGAAGGCTGGCTAGTAACCAGATGTATGGGTTTGTTGGGATGATCGGACGGTCTTCTGATTGTTAATCATGCTACGTAGTAATATGGGTTTTTGGTCTTGTGTTGCTGTTCTCATTGTCTTTCTCAAGATGTGGCCACTCATGGGAAGACTCCATAAGAAGGGTTTAAAAAAAATTGAGGAGGAAGAGAAGGATATAAGAAGGACAAAATTAAAGAAGGGAAAGAAGCCATATAAAAATAAAATAAAACCAAGAAGAGTGATGCTAAGTATATTGGATATTTCCATCAAATTCATTCATTGGCAGAAGTGATATTCATAATCGTGCTTTTAAATTTAAAATAAAAGAGACTAAACTTAAACTAATTCTTCATTTCTTAGTATCATGTTAATTGAAAAGAAAAATAGGCAAATTTATTCAATATCTTTATCATTTGGAAAAATGTTTTCCTGACAATTCGATCACTAACATCATTAACTTTGCAATGACGAATGTTAAGTTTCTAACCTAAAAGTCTAAGCTATTAGGTGGAGTGTCCAAACAGGTATATTAAGTTATATCAACTTTTTATATTTAAACGATGTGGGATGTCGGACTTCCCAACACTCCCCCTCATGTGCAGGCTTAACACAACAACAATGGACCTGTCACATGGACAACAACAACGGGCTCATGAACGAATTAGGTCCAACAACAACTACTTTTGATACCATGTTAAGTTTCCAACCCAAAAGCCTAAACTATTAGGTGGAGGGCCCAAACAAGTATATTAAGCTATGTCAACTTTTTATATTTAAACGATGTGGGATGTGGGACTTCCCAACAACGAATAATGTGGTTATGTAGAAGGAAATAAATTTGATACTAAAAATTAAGGAAGGAAAAGGAAAAACTAACCTTCAATGTTTCTTGGAATTGTTAAAAGTGGAGAGAGGAAGAACTCAAATTGAGATTTTGGGCGCAAAAGATTGATCTACACCAACAGCAAGGGATTGAGGAGGTGATTAGAGTTGTGAGCGGCCATTCGACGACAGCGAGGGAAGGAGAAGAGAGAGAAAATAAGAGATTTCACAAGAGAGAGAGAGAGAGAGAGAGAGCAACAAGTGAATTTATTCAGTATCTTTAATTAGCATTTAGAAAAAATGCTTTTGAGTCAATTCGATCATCAACGTCATTAACTTTGCAATGACAAATAATGCATATGTGTGTAGAAATGAATAAATTTGATGCTAAGAGGGAAGGTAAGAAAAAGGAAACTAACCTTCAATGTTACTTGAAATTCTTAACATTGGAGAAAGGAAGATCGAGAGATTTCAGGCACAAAGGATAGGTCGATACCAACAAAAAGGGAAGAGGTGATTAGAGTGATGAGCAATGGGTCAATGAGAGAGAGAGAGAGAGAGAGAGAGAGAGAGAGAGAGAGAGAGAGAGTGAGTGAGTGAGTGACAATAATTGAGATGGTGACGACATAACAAAAAGGGAGAAAACAAGGGAAGAACTGTGTTACAAAGGAGAAAATGAGGTCATTGTATTTTTATTTATTTTTTAATTTTTTAATTATGAGGAAACCCTTCTGGCAAAACTCGGATCCACATAAAACCCTACCATCCACGTGGACTAAATAAGTCCAAGATCTACGAGAATCATAAAACCTTGTTTAAAATGGTTTAGCAATAGTTGTACTTGGGGCTTCTGCTTCCTGAGACATAGTCCTTTGCCAACTGAGCTACTCATTTTGAAGGTCGTCATTGGATTGCTAGTAGTGGGGGAAATCTCAAAATTTGAGACTTTGGCCGCAAAAGGTTGGTCGACACCCACGATAAGGGGGGAGGTGATTAGAGTTGTGAGCGGTCGTTCAACAACAACGAGGAAGGGAAAAGATAGAGAAAATAAGAGATTTCATGCAAGAAAGAAAGTGTGGTATGACAGCAACATGTGAATTTATTCGATATCTTTCGCATCTAGAAAAATGCTTTCTAGAAAGTTCAATCATCAATGTCATTACATTGCAATGACAAATAATGCGCGTGTGTAGAAAATATTGATACTAAAAGGGAAGGTAAGAAAAAGGAACAACTAACCTTCAATGTTTCTTGAAATTGTTACGATGAGAGAGAGGAAGATCGAACTCAAATAGAGATTTTGGCCATAAGGGAAAGGTCGATACCAATGATAAGGAAGGAGGTGATTAAAGTGATGAGTGATGGTTTGACAACAAAGAAGGAGGGAGAAGAGATGGAAAGTGAGAGATTTCATGAGAGAGAAAGAGAAATGAGTGTGTGTGTGTGTGTGAGACAACAATTGGGATGGTGACGACAATAGTGCTGCAACAATAAAGGAGAAGACAGAGAGGAAGTACGTTATGGTAGAGAAAAATGAGGATCATTGGATTGCTATTAGGGAATTGGGGGTATTTTAGTGAATTAAAACGTTCTAAGTCTAGACATTTATAAGCAATGTAGATATAAATGTAGATTGTTTTTATAAGAATTGCTAAAATAAGGATGCTTTCATAGAGGTATTTTGACAAGCTCCACTGCGCAAACCCCAAGACATTCTCCTTAACATTAGATCAAGAATCGCACAAGAATTTCACCTACAAAAATTACATTATCACATATCATGTGGTTTAATCTCATGTGTTAGTCAAAGGTAGATATTCTTTCTCACAATATTGGTTGACCAGATTCCCCACTTTTCTTTTTTTTTTTTTTTTTTTTTTTGGTACCTGTTGACCAGATTTCTCCGTCAATTTTAATGGATATGTATGAGAAGGTGTCCATATAATTTAACCAAATTATATCCATGAAATGACTAGATGTAATTTCTTTTCTTTTCTTTTACCCTTCTTGTGTGGTAGGAACACTGTGCGAGTAATTGGTAACGTTCCGTACTCTTTGCCCGAGCGGGGCTCTTTATACATAAAGAGCTTGTTTTGTTTTCGATAAGGTGAGGAGGCGCCAATTGTTCGTCCTCCAGTCATGGCCTCGTCGACGTCGACCACCTCCTCTACTCTCAACGCTTTTCTCTGCAATAGTCGCACCTCCTCCTCTCGCCGTTGCTTCACCCGCCCCGTCACATCGTCGCCGTCGAATGCAAGAACCACCAGCATGAGGAGGAGGAGTAGCTCCTTGAAGACACCCATTTGTGCAGTACACGGAGAGAAGAGCGCCTTGCAGTATCGGAAACTCGGCGACTCTGATCTTCAAATCAGCGAAATTACTTTTGGAACTGTGAGTACTTTGGAAATCCAACCACATATTCTATCAAATCTATGTTATCACTTGGCTGCGTTGTCGTTCACGCTGAAATTTCCATGATAATGACGCTCCTTTTTCTAATTATCTCATGAAATTGTTCTTAATACTATATGTAAGGATTCAAGAACCACTTAAAATGGAATTGCAAGTGATGAATTGACTATGGGAAAGCTTAATTTGTCTCGGGGATTTTTATTTTTTGGGTACAATTGGAGGGGTTCGAACCCCTAACATATCCCAATCCTACCCTTTGCCCCACCCTCCCTCACCACTAGGCCAAACCCCAGTGGCTTGTCTGGGGGATTTTTTGAATGATATGAAGAATTGGTTCCTTCTTTGTTTAGAGTTATTTTTAGAAAATGGTGAACATTTTTAAGTTCCTTGGGTTATATGACATGCTTTTGTTCTGCATATATGTGCTTGTAATTTAGGGAACTTATTTTGCAAGACTCTGTTTTCTTCTAATCAGCATAGACTAATTAGTATTATTGTTATTAATATTTAAAATTTCTTCAATATGGGATCTGGCCCATTCTCAGTTTTACTGAAGTACTGTTTTATTATTTTTCATCATAAATGTAAGTTTTCTAATACATCAGATGACATTTGGAGAACAAAATACTGAGAAAGAAGCTCACGAAATGCTTAGTTATGCGATTGAACGTGGCATTAATGCTCTTGACACTGCAGAGGCTGTAAGTTCTTTCACTCAACCCAATTTCCTAAATAAATGTATTTCTCTTCAGCAAGTCTTCGTATTGTGTACATTTCATTAGTGATAGTGATTAGTGACTTCACTCACTTTTGCATTGTACTTAACAAGATTTATTTGGGTATTTCTGTGTTTTAAGACTTTATATCTTATTTTAGGAAGTTCATTAAGTATTTAGGAGCTCTGTGTTTATTTTATGACGTGTTGACACCATCCCCCTTTTTGGTTCTCTAACCAACTTTGGTCAGTATGGAACTAAGATGCTTTGATTTGATTAGCTCTTTTAATTTTGCTGATAAAATATGATCACATTGTGAGTTAACTCCATCACAAAAGTATTCAAGTGAACTAGTTTAATGATACTTAATTCTCGTCCTTGACACTATCATTAGTGATGCACAAGCTTTTTGGTTGTCTTAGTTATCACCTTGTGCTTCTTTACCCTCGCATCTTATTTATAGGATATTTTTAGATTTTAAAACACATGTCAACAATTACTTAACCAATCTATTCAGGGTTAGCTGCACAAATTCTATTTCACTATTTTGCTTTCTCTTGGATCATATTTTTGGTCAAATCATAAACCAACAAGTTATTTTCTTGCTACCTCAAAAATTCCTCGAGTAAATTTATCCGTGTTTTCCCAAATGTTTTCGTATAGTCCTGCTCGATGTGTGTGCATTTACTATATCAACCATCTCTTCTCTTGTAACAATTTTGATTATTATTCTACTATTTACTTGAAGTGGCAACCATTTTTTACATTAAATCTTAATCTCCTACTATATGTATATTTGTGTTTTGGTTATTGTGCAATAGCCAATAGTACAGAGTACCACTCCTCACAGGGACGACTGAATAACTAAACCTACCCCAATTCTTTTTCATTTACATGTATCTTACATGTGTCGATTAGTTTTCTCTTAAAAGGCAAAGCAGGTGAAGGCGTTTAAGATTGGAGAACTTTATGCACATCTTCATACAAGCTTTATTTCTCTGCTTGATAGTTTTGTATACTGAATTTTCAATCTCCTTATCTTTTTCAGCATACCCACTTAGATTCTATATTGACTTTCCTTTAAATCATTGTATCTACCAACTCCATCCCCATACTTAACCACGCTAGGATATATTTTAAGTTGCTATTTTGACCATTCTAATATTTCCCAATTTAAATATTTAAGGTTATTTAATGAATCCATATTTTAATGTCAGGTACCATATACAAGTAATTTGAAATTGGTACTTTGAATCAACATAGGCAGGGACTCTACACCTTTGATTGTATACTTGTTTATTAATCAAAAAATTCGAACTGACAATTGAGCAGTAACTCTTTACAAAAGCTAGTGATGTCTTTAACAAATTGTTAAAAAACCATAATTCAGCTGCATAGTTGTGGGATTTGGTTTCATTTCAAATTCAGTGTGCCTTTGAACGAGGTATCTATTAATGCCTTTTTACTGATACATGTCTAAAAATGTTTGTCATTTGTAGACAAATCTCACCTTTTGTTTTGCAGTATCCGATTCCAATGAGGAAGGAAACACAAGGAAGAACAGATCTTTATATTGGGAGCTGGTTGAAGTCTCAACCCCGCGATAAGGTATTACACGTGTGATGGTAGACTTGCTGATATTCTCTTCTTTCTATGTAAGTCTGACATTGAGCCTGTAATAGACATCCTAATTCAAGATTTTGATGATCTCTTTGAAATCCTTCCTAATGAGTACATTTTTTAAAAAGCTTTGATTCGATTAAGTGCTTGAATGGACCAAAAAATATGATTTTTAACTTCATATATTCAATGTTCACTAGAGAAGAGAATTGGTAAAAAATTCGTGATGGGGATCAGGATGGACTCTGGGAGAGGGCCCACTGTGCCATGCACATTCCTGACCTATTTTAGGCTGGACTGTAGGGATTAGTTTCTTTTTATTTCTTAGTAGGATTTTATTTAGCTTAATTTATTTATTTTTATTTCTATTTTCTAGTACTTTCCCTATTTGGAATCTAGGGTTTTAAGGTTGTAGCCTCTATATATAAAGGCATGAGGTTTTTGCTGTATACAACCTGTTTATAGGAGCTTTTGCTCTTTCTTTTTTATCAATAAATACTTTTACTTTATTAAAAAATAATTGAAATAAGAATTTCTTTAGCTCTATTCTTCTCCTTCTCTCTCACTCTCTCCCTCTTTCTTTTTTTTCTACTGTTCTACATCAATTAATGTATGATGCATCCTCAAATGTCGAATTTAATTCACGAATAATGCCTAAATAGAAGTCCTGCCCTGCATTAAATTACTCATTTCTGCACAATGGATGTAATGCATGCATGATCATCAAAGGGTATTACATCCCCATCCATATAATCATCAAAACTAATGTTTATACCAAAGTTACCAGATTCGCTTGCACCCCCATAGTACCGCGATCTGGGTCGCATGAACCGGAACGCGAGTCGTTCGCGCACCAGTTCTCCAAAAATGGCGTCCCATTTTTTCCTTGTAACACAACAGCCATGGAAAGAAAATAGAGAGAAGGAAAGGGGTTGAGAGAGAGAGTTGTGCTGACTACAGAATACTAGAGATATAGTGTTAGAGAGACAGAGAGAGGTGTTATAGACTTGTAGGCTAGGTCTGGTGACTCTGGTCTGCTTTTTCTCCTGCAAAAGTTACTGCTGTTCAACTGTTCTTCTTGTTGATATCCATGATGTGCATGTGCATGCTCTAGAGTCTAGAAAGAACATGGGGAGGTTGAAGAAAGAGGAGTTACTGCTATACAGCTCTAACCAACTTAATAAAAAAATTAAAAAAAGTTACTAGTGAGTTACTTTCTATCACTAGAGAGTTACTGCAATTAAATAAGAGTTAAAAGAAAAAATAGGTGAGTTACTTTCTATCACTAGAGAGTTACTGCAATTAAATAAGAGTTAAAAGAAAAAATAGGAGTCGTCGTTGACAAGAAAAAAAAAATTTACTGCTATTACCAAAAACAAAGTTACTGCTATTACTACAGATTAAAAGAAATCAGTTGTTAAAAAAATTGTTAAGTTTTTGTTTCAAACTTTGAATCAGTTTCATTTTAGGATGTTGGTTGTTTAAGTTTTATTATTTCAAATGTTTAGCACTCTAGCCTATTTTTAGTACTTTATCTCTCAATGGAATTAAATTTTTAGAAAATGTTAAGAGTTGGAATTTTCCATTTTATATATTTATATATATAGTGCTTCATTTCTTTATGGATATGATATTTAATTTTTTTAGAGTTGGTTCTTTAATATATATATATATATATATAACCACTAAAAGTACCGCAGCGATCCTAATAAGAGTTCTATAGCGTACCACGACCCGAAATAGCGAACCGACTAAGCCTACCCCCAAAGTATTGCGTACCGGGTAAAGCATCGTACCGCGTACCGGTACCCATACCACGTCCCAGAGCGAACCACGCTCTAGGTAACATTGGTTTATACTGTCGGAAACTTTGGTTTCTTTTTATGCATCTAATTTCCATGTTGATATCCTTATTTACAATTTTATTTCCTGACTTATGAATTATAGGTTTCATTTACATTTTTGAAGAAATTCTGAATATCTTTAGGAGAAGATGAAATAACATTGATAAAACATGAATGCTGAAAGAACCCAAAAGTTGTAATTTTCCAGGCACTGACATATTTTTTTACTTCATTTCATGATTAGGTCATTTTAGCAACAAAGGTATGTGGTTATTCAGAACGGTCAAGTTATTTGCGTGACAATGCAAAGGTCTTGCGGGTTGATGCTGCTAATATTAAAGAGAGTGTAGAGAAGAGCCTTAAGCGCCTTGGCACTGATTACATTGATTTGCTGCAAATTCATTGGTGAGTTTGTAATTTCTATGATTAAGTCTAAAAGAGTGAAAATTGCCACAACTTGCGTGTTCATTTGATTTGTGTTTGTCCTATGATGTATGTTGATTTATGCATGTTCTTTACCAGCTAGTTATTTCAAGTTCTCTGTAAGTGCATGTGTTCCATTTATTGGTCAATTTTGAAGCAATGGTGTGGTCGATTTTGTTACAATGGTGTGTCATGTACCATCTATTTTAAATCAATGTAGAGCTAAGTTAGTTGAATTATCTTGACACAATGCCACATGCATTTCTTTGTAAGCTATTTTTCTCTTTTACGGAAGGCTGAACCAGAAGGATAGAAAAAGGGAAAATCACAGCTAAAAGGAAATTAAAGGAAGACTAGAAACATATGAGGAAACCTACTTGGTGCTTTCCTTTATTTTTTTTTTCTATTTGTTTTCCTCCTGATTCTAATCCAACTCACCTCTACTATTGTTAATATTCTAAATATCCAAGGGGCACTAGTACCCCCCTCCCCCTTTTTTCCTGATTGCCTATTCAGCTTTCTTTTAAATTATTATTCTCTTGTGAGCTATTGTTTGTGGGGTGGTTTTACCATCTCTGCATTAATTTCAACTTCATGTACATTGCCTCTTTGTAAGGATGCACAATGCATACTTTCGGTCTGATTTCTTTGTGTTATCCTTTTTCCTGGCAAGTATCTTCCTCATACTCATAAATTTCTTGAAACTTTTAAAATTTTGGAAGAAGCTACTTCCCATGAAGACTTAATTGGATAATTTTGTCTGTTTAACTGTTGATGATATTCAGATTGTTGTTTGAAGTCTTATATACTGTCCGGCTAGATTCTGGAATCATCCAATCAGTTAGTCAATTAGATTTGCGACACTGTTTAGAAGTACCCATGTGTTGTGGACAAATTGAGATGAAAAAGAATCCCTAGCTGCTCTCAACATGAGGCTTTATATAGGAGTGATATTAAGGCGATGTGGGGCTAGCATCAAATTAAAGGAGACATGTCATGTGTCACTGTTTATTCTGTGTCCTTGAGAGTGTGTTTTGTTTGGGGTTGTCATACTGCTGTACAGCCAAGAAGACTCTGTATTTGGCCTTCCTAATCTAACAGGATATGTAGATACATTAGAATGCTGTCTGACATGGCAGAGATTGTGTAACTTGTGGTGTTCTGAGAAATGTAATGTTTTGTTTCAATTCAGGCCCGATCGCTATGTGGCATTGTTTGGTGAATTTTCTTATGATCCTTCAAAATGGAGGCCGAGTGTGCCAATTGTGGAGCAACTCAAGGCCTTGCAGGAGCTTATTGATGAAGGAAAGGTAATGTTCAGCTTCACTAAGATTTTTGCATCATGCTTATAATAGTTGTCTATTCTGTAATCTAAAAAACAGAGTCACAGACTATTTACCAAAAAACTTAAATCTTCTTGTCCTGCAAATTGTAGTGCATTGACATTAAAAGAACAGCATTTCATAATACTGTTGCTCTTGACTATATATTTGATGAGTAATATAAACAGTGGAGTACATGAGAGTTGCAAGAAACAAATTATACTCATTTTTTGGATATCTACACACATAAGAAAAATAATGAACCTCATAAGCTTTGCAGTCTTGGAAATTTTGAACTTAATAATAAATGGAGTGACACCAATTTATCTTGCTGAAGTTGTTTCTACTTATGTTATATCATTTGGATTCTCTTATTCATCTGATATGAAATGCTTCTGAACTTATTCAGGTACGCTACATTGGCGTTTCCAATGAAACATCATATGGAGTGATGGAGTTTGTACATGCAGCAAAAGTTGAAGGACTACCGAAGATCGTTAGTATACAAAATAACTATAGTATGCTATTTAGATGTCGTTTTGAAGGTAAGTCCTTTTATCACATTATTCGCTTACCATTTTAGGTAGAAATTTGAAATGAAGCCGTTTCCAATGTGACCTTAAGCTTTAAAAAAGTCATTGTTATTTAATGCCTATCTCTTTATGAATATCTCAATGTTTATATAATATAAAAGTGGTGTAGTATGGATACTTCTAAGGAGCCATGTTTATGTCAGATGTGTGTCAGACGACATTTCTCTAATAGTACCTTGGACCCGTATCCGGCACTCCTTGGTCATGTCATTTCTGTGTTCTTGTTTGCCTTGAATGTTATTAACAATTTATCTCACTTTAATAAAAGGAAAAATTAAATGGAGATGGTCTGAATAATCAACTAATATGTCGGGAGGAAAATAAAGATGATATTGTAATGCCTTGTGACCTAACTTATTGGTCTAAAATCCCTATAAGTGATGGATACACTCATCTTAGAAACCAACACGCAGGGGTTGGGGAGCAAGGAAACCCCATGTTCTATCTGGTGCTTCAAAGTCACAAACATGACGAGGACACTCCTCTGACACTAAGGATTATGGTTTTATTTCATTACAGAATTGAGTTTAATAACCATGTGTGTGTATATATATATATATATATATATATATATATCCATTCCCCACATTATTTGTGTCCTGTATTAAAGAATTTGCCATGTCAATGTCCCCATGTCGTGTTATGTCGCATATGTGTCAAAATTGGTATATATTCACCTGGCCTCAGCATCTATATGAATGAAGTCCTGGCATTGGCAGCAGTTGATGCAAAACACAACCCAGTTTGTTCCAAGACATACATGAACCAACAATTAATTTCTCCAAGAGGGCCAAAGTTGGAAACATATCTTTTGCTATAGTTTTTGCTCATCCTATTGTAATTATCACCTAAAGAAACTAATTCATTTTCATTTTGGTGGATCTATTCATCTTTTACAAACTTAATGCCCCAAAATCCATTGGACACCCTTCATTCCCCTGGAAAGAACAAGGTGGTTGTAGTGGGGATTTACTTGTGGAGTCTTTTTTTGTAGATGTTGCATAAGAAACAAACTAAAGTCAAATTCTAAGAAAAAACCATGACACTAGTTATATGTCATGGAACGAGATGTATTACAACAAATGAAAGCAGAGGATGTTTACCTGGATGATTGGAATATAATTACATCAATAGTGGGTGCAGGAGAGTTGAAGATCTTCAATCCAAGTAGCATGAACTCTTTTAAAGAGAAACTATTTCTGTGTCAAACACCATATCAGGGGCAGCATTCCTCCTACATGCCTTTACATGTGTCTGAAGCAGCCCTGATTCTATCCAAGATGTTATAGTAAAAGATTTGTACATGTGGCCAAGTGGCCAACGTATAGTAGGCATGCAGTTGACACATTGGTGTGTTCCATGTCGTAAGTTATCTGCGTACCTTGTGCATGTTAGTGCAACATATAGTCCAGAGTTTTTGTTAAACTAAGCTATAAAATAGTAAACTCTAAAATGCAATCAGTGAGCAACTTTTGAGAGATCAACTCACTAGAACTTGAAAATATTTAAGCTGCAATTAGCTTCAATTTTTAAGATTAAAAACAGTAGTGACAGTTTTAACCAGTTTTGCTTGTTTCAGTTGATATGCTTCAACAAGGTTGTAAATCTATGCCCTTGATTCTTTGCAGTTGATCTTGTTGAAGTGTGCCACCCAAACAATTGCAATATTGGCTTACTCGCTTATTCCCCATTGGGCGGTGGATCACTGTCTGGAAAGTATTTGGATATTAATTCTGAAGCTGCAAGAAAAGGAAGGCTCAATCTCTTCCCTGGTTACATGGAAAGATATAACATATCCATTGCCAAGGTATGCTATTATTCTTAAAAAAGAGTCGATAATTATACAGATGATTATTTTCTAGAACATGTGAAGAACACATCGAGATGCAAATTCACAGTAAATGATGTGCACATGAACACTAAATCCAGTTGTTACTATAAATATGTAAGGACATTAGTTGCTGCATCCATAATCTTCAAGAATGCATTCAGGGGTGGAACCATAGTGTTGGGGAGGCCATGGCACCCCCAAATTTTTTTAGAACATTTAGAATGTGTTTGATTTGATGAAGTGGCACCCCTTAAATTTAATAACATGGCACCTCCAAATTTAGTTCTCCGCCTACACACAACACACAAACATACATTGTATGTATATATGCCCTTGTGTATGTATGTTAGTATGTAGGTGGCCACCCCAAACAAAAAATTCCGCCCCTGAATGCATTCCCCAACATGTGAGCCAAAAAATATGAACTGATTTAATTTTGGCATTTTGTTTGGTAGTATTTGCTATTTCAATTGAGAAGTGGCCTACTACCTATTTTGAGACCAGTGTGCTGTAAAATGCCTCTTTGTTTTACCACTCATAAGCACTGAAGTACTTACAGCTTCTCATAAGATACACCAGAAAATATAACTGGAAGTTGCATACAGAATTACAATCTTAGACTGCTCTACCTCTATTAAAATTTTATACATATTAGGACTTTTTATATTTATTGAATAGAAAATGAGTAAAGAAAAAGGATTTAATCAAGATCCTGGAGCTCCTTTGTTGATTAGTTACTTGAACTTCCCAACTGTAGATCTATTAGAAAAATCAAGTTTACGACCAGTTGAATGCTGGGACTGATATTAATTATTTCTAAATTTCAGGAAGCAACAATAAAATATATGGAGTTGGCCAAGAAACATGGTCTAACTCTGGTTCAGCTTGCGCTTGGATTTGCACGAGACCGTCCATTTATGACAAGTTCAATTATTGGTGCGACTTCTGTCGACCAACTAAAGGAAGACATCGATGCTTTTGTGAAAACCGAGCGGCCTTTGCCAGCAGAAGTTATGGCAGATGTAGAGAGCATTTTCAAGAGATACAAAGATCCAGCCATCCTTTAAGATTTATGGCTTTAAAAAAGAGAATTGCACGTCTTCTTTTCGTTTTTTTTTTCCCCTTTAATATTTTGTCCAATTTTTTCCCATTCAAATCGTGTAGCTCTGTTTCATCTTACTCGGGGAAAGTGCGAAACAAATTAGATGTCAATGAAAGAAAACCCATTGGGCAGTATATTGGACATTTGTGATTATTTAATTCCAACATCATCCAACTTATGCAGATCCAATGTTTGCTCCCATCATGCCCGATTTAGAGTACATAGAAATATATATGTATCAGGGTTTGGCTCAGGGAGACAAAATTTATGAGCATAATTTTTTACACAATTTTAAGCCTGTCAGATCCACGAGATCTAATGGCGTCCAAAAAAGTTGGCGTGGTTAAGTTTCATTCATTATCGAACAAATCAATTTTGAGACAAATATATGTACACCTAGCAACTCCTATATATATATAGGGCTGATTATGTACGGAATATCTTAGAGTATCCTATTCGATCACAGTCATTCGTGAAGCAATATATATGCATTCATGCGCATACACGTGTCGCTTATGGACGATTATGATCGAACGGGATATCTAGGTGAATGTGCCCGTATCATCTACGGCTGGCCGTGATTGTATGGGATAGTTGAAAATATCCTACACATGATCAGTCCTTATATATATATATTTGGAATTAATTGAAAAAGTTATTTCTAATTTATCATAATTCTATCCTTTAAATGAAGGACATTTTCTCTAACGAAAAATAAATAAATAATTATCCCAAAATATTATAAAAGTGGTCATTTGAATCACATGTGATCTTTTACTGTTAAAATTTTTAAAGTCTGATTGACCAAATAGTGGATGAAACTTTAAATGATTTTAAGAATGTAAAGTGTTTTATTAAAAATGAAAACAAAAATGAAAAGTATGATTGCCTTTAAATCTTCAATGGTCTAACTGTAATTTACCTAAAAAATTATGATAATTGAGGAGTGTAAAATATTTTGGGGTTAAAGTAGAGAAGGGCAAAGTACTTATCTTAAAAAATAAAAATAAAAAATGAAAAGAGAGAGAGAGAGAGAGAGAGAGAGAGAGAGAGAAGGGCAAAGTATGATTATCTTTAAATATAAATAAAAATTTGAAAAAGAAGAAATGTCACGTCAGATGGTGGACGCAGCCAAACAAGCGCGCCAATATCGCTCCCCTCTCTTTTGAGCTGCAAACGTCCCTAAACTCTCTCTTCTCTCTCTCTCTCTCTCTTCCATCTTCTCTATCGTCATTCTCTCTCTCTCTCTCTAGCTTCAATATGCCCTTGTGCATATGATGCATTTCCAAGATCCAACCTGCTCAGACATTCAAAATTCGGCATCAATATCGTGATTTATGGATACAGAAGGATGATCTCGGAAAATTTGAAAGAAGATCGTGCAATTTGTATTGAAATTTGAGAAAAATTTGATGATAGGCCAAAGCAGAATACCTATTATGCATCTATGAAGACTGGGGCACGGAAGTCGCCGCATCTGATGCAGTTGGTCGAGACACGTACGCTCCTTCTTCTTCTTCGGCGGTTTCCTAAGATTTGTTTCAGATGGAATGGCAGATCCTGTTAGTTATGGCAATTCGGAGCGCGACATTGAGCAAGTCAGTTCTTTTGTTATTTTAAATATCCTTTTTGTCCATTAACCTCTGTTTATCTTCCGAGAAAATTGAGGAAAAATGATTAAATGATCCTGTTTTATGGTTTTTTATTTTTTATATTTTAATAATGGGAAATTTATTTCAACTAAAGGAAATAGTTTATTTGGATTAATTGAGTGGTGGGTTTTGTTTTCTAGGGTCCAAAATGATTAAATATCTTAAATTCAAGCTTTTTCCTTGTATTTTCTCAGCAACCAAAGGTAGTACATAATTAAATTTTGGTAATTATATGGACTTATAGGGTATTTCACAATAAAATTGGTTATGAAAAAAAATAGAGACATACCCAGAAGCAAATTCATTGAGAAATTGTAAATGCGTCTTTGTCTGATGAGAACAAGAAATGAAAGAAAGTGGAGGAGCAAGAGAAAAAATAAATAAAATTTGACAATTGAATAGTTACATGGTGGTTTTAGTTATTCCATCATGAAATGAAACTACTGTTAATCTCTCTATATAGTTGTAGTGAGGTAGTTCAAGTGAAACACTGGATCAATGTTGAAGTTATTAATTGTGTTATGTAGATTATTGTAATAAAATAAAGCAAGTAATAGAGATATCCGTTGGATGGGCATAACGCTGCATATATTGGACCCATCACTTTCCTAACAACAAGAAAGACATCAAACATGATATAATTGATATTAAGAGCATATCAATCCATTGCACTATGTGACCAGAGTGGGGTAGTACAGAGGGAAAAGTCACCTGGGTATAAGCATTCGACTTAAAATTAATGGACCACACACATGAAAAATAGGGGGAAAAATTAAAAGAGAAGCAACGAAAGGAAACCAAGCTATCATCTGGAAAATAATAAGAAGGGAGATATCTCCTTTACGGAGACTGCACTCTCGAACATTAAGAATATATTGTGGCTACATTTAAGTATAGATTAGTATTGTGATTCTGGGTGCTTTTATATATTTTTGAATTCTTTCTCCCCTCTTTTGAAGGCACTCGTTGCTTTGAAGAAAGGGACTCAGCTAATCAAGTATAGCCGGAAAGGGAAGCCCAAGTTTTGCCCATTCAGAATTTCTACTGTAAGATATTCTCATTTGAGTTTAATTATTCAATTTAGTAAACATAATTCACTGAATGGCTTTCACTTTTTGCCCATGTTAATATGCCATACATGGGTGTGGGTTTTACTGAATAGAATTGTCAATAGAAGGGAAGACTTTTAAGAGAATGGAGATCATGGATATATACAGTTCACCTGTGTATTTATATATAAACTTTTAATTGTATTGTTTACATTCAATCTTCAGAGTATAGTTTCTCTCTGATGTGGGTTAGGGCCAGCTCATTCATGTATATAAATAGTCTTTCCATACTCTTCTAATAAAGGAAACTACAGAGAAAAGTGCGTACTGCATAAGGTAAAATTAGTTGGACATGCACCAAAAACAATGATAAAAATGGAAAAAAGAAAAGCAATATTAAAAGACAAGTAGCAGACATTTTCTGTTAAATTGATTTGGTATGTGTTTTTAATTCGGCCTTCTCATGTGTCATCCATACAAGTTTCTGTATAAAAATCTGTCTAATCTGGCAGAAGGGCATGTGCAAGATCCACATTAGGTATAAATTTTTTCTCTAATATTGGAAAGGGCCATGTGACTAATGTCTATAAGTAGAGTACCCATACTAATTAGAAAAGAAAGCCTAAAGAGAAGTGCACATAATGAATTTCATTGGACATGCACCACAACCAATAGCAAAAGAAAAAGGCAATAATGAAATATAGGTAACAAACATTTCGATTATATTAATGTTTCATTTGATTATTTTATTCTGGTCTTCTCACGTGTCATACATACAAGTTTCTCTCATGAATTTTTATATGGCAAAATGGCATGTGTAAGATTCTTTTTAAGTGAACTCTCAACTCTTTAGGTGTCTGGTTATAAAACAGATGTTTCACCTCCTGTAAGAAACAATATTATCTCTGGTAAAGATATGCACATGTCATTAATTTCATTGGATTCACGCCAAATAAAATATAAGATAATAAAGAAAGTATCATAGTGTTTCTAAGAAGATTGGGAGGTTGATATGCGTACACTTTACAGTCACAGGCACAGCGTACACAGTTTTGTAGGCAGGGTACTTGAAAAATTATTTTTGGACCAGTGTTGGGAGATAGAATACTCTTCTCATTCTCAGTTTTGCAGCGGTAGAAAAGTTGGATGATTTAAATGCCAATACAATCATTTTTGAAATTATGATCGCATGACACTGTTCAAGCCCGTTTTAAAATATGGTGATTTTCATGTTTTATGATAAGTGAATGCGCTCTATGTCAGGAGGGAATTTTCTCTCGTTGTGACAGTTGTGTGGAAATTATTAACTGGTTAGAAACTGGACTAGAGTCTTTTTTAATGGAGGAATCTATGTTCTTTAATTGACCAAATATGTGATGTTCGGATATGGTTCTTTGCGGATAACTGATTCTGGATTGAAAGAAACTTGAGAAACAAGCAACAAAGAAGAGGAAAAGGTAAAGATGTTTTTTCTTGTGATTTACTTGGTCCAGGATTGAACAGTTTTGATCCCCTTCTCAATATTGAAGATTATGTCCAAAAATAGTGCATAATAAGTCTGCATTCTGAATAGAATAGAAATTTCTTTTTACTGTCCAACTTCTCGAGTAACCAAAAAAAAAAAAAAAAGTGTTTATTCCTTAGACAAAAAATAAGAATGAAACCTTTCGGCCTTTCATTATAACCTCTATAGGTGGTGTATGTGTATATGCCGAGAAAACAGTACCTAGATCCAGAATTTGTTTGGATATAATAACTTTCATCTATCTCAGTGTTCTACTGAAATCAGTGCTTAACTAGAAACAATTGGCTCAAAGTTTGAAGATAATCTGAAACCGAGAATGGAGCCTTAGCCGTTGGCCCCGAAATGTTTCCATGCATGGTTTTTCTAAACAACAATGAATAGTAGTACAGATTAGATGGAGTCAAAGAGGGAATTATTGGATGCTGGCAGGTTTAACCACCTCTTTAAAGGAGGGGGAGAAAATTGTGTAAAGATTGGCATACAGTAATGTTTGCTTGATGGCTGAGTTGAGTTTGTGCTCACTGCAACTGTTAATATCGTGTCATATTGTTGAATCCATGATGCTACATACATGGAGTGTTGGTTTCAAGGTGTACTATGCATATCCTACCATCTCCTTTTTGTATCCAAAAATCCATACCGATATGATGCAACTCAGATATTACTAAAACCGCCTTTATGGATGCTCACAAGAACTATATTGTTGTAGTTTCCTATTGCGTAACAGGGTAATTTTCAAAATCCTAATCAAGTTTAAATGTCGTAATAAGATATGCATACATATCCAGTGTCTTAGTATATATGGATTCCTGAATACATAATATTATATCTGCACCACATGATTCGAAAAACCCAATGCACCTTCTATCAGTAATTTGTGCTTGTACTATTGAAGTTATAATCAGATCTAATTTTTTTTCTCTCTCTCTCTCTATATAGATATAGATATGGACACTTCTATCCTTCTTGATACTTTATCTCTTTCGGGGGTTGAATGTCTTTCTTCTTCTTTTCTTTCGAGAAGGACTTCTGGTCCTGCATCTCTGTACAAATTTTATCTTCATAAATATATTTGTTCTTTATCTATATATTGGAATCAGGGTATTCTTGTTTATTTTCCAATGAAGTGTAACAACTTCAACCTCTCCTCCATGGATAATCAAGAAATATTCACGAATAATCTCTAGTGTATTAATGCTTTCAATTTAATGGCATTCACAGGATAATACAACACTGATCTGGTACTCACATGGAGAAGAAAGGAATCTGAAATTATCTTCCATCTCACGGATCATCCCTGGACAGAGAACTGTGAGTTAAAACATTTATTCCAGAGCTAATTGATAAATCACATTTGCAATTCGTTTTATCTGCTTCTGCATATCATACTACCAAGATTTTTGTATCCCAAATGCCAAGAAATGAAGACATTCGAACTTTCCCTTGTTTAATCTTCTTTACAGGCTGTATTCAGAAGATATTTGCGCCCTGAAAAGGATTGCTTGTCATTTTCACTTCTATACAATAACGGTGAAAGATCTCTTGATCTGGTTAGTGAAACTAAATAATTCTTATTTGTCTTATTACTTTTATTTCAGAAGTGAACCTTGGTCAGCTTGATGATAATTTTAAGTCCAGTGATTACTCTTGACTGCTTGTAATCCGTAGATCTGCAAGAATAAAGTTGAGGCAGAGGTGTGGTTTGCTGGCCTTAAGGCGTTGATTTCGACTGGTCATAGTAGACGTACTAAGAGTGATATTTCTGATGTGAGTTTTTCATTTCAGCATTAGTCCATTTGTGAATTGTGACTAGTAGTTTACTTTCTGAAAACATCTTATTTTACACTTTCCAGAGTATTCTTTGATCTATTTCAAATTTTATCGTTTTTTCTTCCTTCATTAGACTAACTTTAACTTTATTGAAGTCTTTGCCTGCTAGTACTTTTTAGTTATTATGCAGTAATGTGCCACAGTACGAGTTCTTTGTTATTTTTCCCCTCAACTTGTGGAGATCATGTTAAGGACTCACGGCTTTTAAAGTCTGGGATGTTAAGAGAGATATGCAATCTTTTCACTCAATTTTATGTTGCTTTGGTACTAGTTTTCTGCCTACGAGTAGGTGCACTGATCCAAGTGTAGGCTTTAATAATGGTCGTACTTTCAGAAAACCTTCTATGAAATATATGGGATGAATTGTAGATCTATCAAAATCTCGTCCAAAGTGGTGTCCCGTCGTCCCTAATTATTATTTTTAAGTATTCTAATTTATATTTTATATTTTAATAATGTTCATATAATAGGGGTCACTGATTGTGTATGGTAGTTCATGGAATTTGGATCCACCTCAGTTTAATATGAGGCTATTTATGGATTAATTGTTAGTGAGAGCGCTAGCTTTTGGTTGCAAACCTTTATACAAACTGAATATGGTTAATTTTCTCAATACTACACTAGAAAATAAACGCAAAATGAGTCAGTGAATTCATAGCATTAATATGTTAATCCATTGGTGAATTTAACCATACCTTCAAGTGTGAGAAAATATCAGCCTAAATTATCAGTTTTACCTGTTAGATTTGACTGGTTTTTTTTCCCATTGGTCCTCATCAACCATGGGATGTATAGGCCAAATCCAAATCATGGCGCCATTGATCATTCACAAATTTGTATGGACTGATTACTAGGTCAGTCAGGAATCAATGGAAACAATGGGAGCATATATTCAACTTGGCATCCAAATATGTCGTATGCATAGATAAGCTTTTCATTGTGCCATGCATATGCTACCTCACCAATCTATCCATATAGCTGTAGATAGGCTTTATTTTATTTTGTGACTCATGAATTATTACATTTTTTGTGATTAGCTTTATTAATGGGATTTTGAGAACCGTCAAGCAATCATAACTGTTTTATTTGGCGACACATGCATTATTCCCCTAAATCATCTTCTGAGTGTGTTTTTTTTTTTTTTGTTGGACGTTCTTGAGATTTCAAACATATTCTGTTTGGAAATGAATGAGATTAAGAATATTGTCTAAGATAAAATAAAGAATGAACAAGCTCATCCCAAAATATTACAAGATCTGAAGATCTGCTCAACTGAGGCAAGTAAGCAACCAACAAATAGCTGTCATGTTTGTGAACCAATGAGTCAATGACTGCAGAAATTTTTTAGCAAGCCACAAGAGCTAGCAATGGGAAGCCTGCCAGAAGAGAATGATGCCAGAACACTCTCTTGGTCAGGTTCTCCTTCATCAGTGTGGGTGGGGTAGGGGACTGCAAAAATATTGTGAGTACAATGGCAAATCCTGACATAGTCAGTCAACTAATGAACATGTTGGTATTTGCTAAGTTTAGAGTTGAGTTTTCAACCCATGGACTGGGTTCTGCCATTTAGGTTGAAAATTCCTAGCGCATTCCTATATGACTCTCCTTAACAAATTGTTATCCTTACTATTTGAGGTTGGTACATGAATTCACTTTTGCTAACCTGCTGTGTCTGAAACCTTATCTTTTATTGGATCTTAGGCTCATCATGTCTTTCTCACAACCTCGGCCAACATTCTGTTTAGCACTTTAGCCTAACCTTGTCATTGTAGTGCCATCAAAATCAACCACAAATTATATCTAACAGATGCAGTCACAAATCTTTTCTGCACTTACAAATCATCTTGGCTGATCTCTTCTCGTGCTGCCCTTAATTGGAGTGACATTTGGCTTTTCACTAATGCATTCATTTAGAATTCATGATTTTATCTTTTTTCCATTATTATTTTCAACATACTATTTAGTTGATGCTAATTTTACAGGCACATTACCTAATTGCCTGCCATTTTGCATCATAAAGATGGTTGGCCTTGGCCTTAGAGCACCTTTATTTTTTCGTCTTTCTCCTTTAATTCGATTGCTATTCATTGATCACTTATTGATTGCTTGTTGGACGCAGACATCATATACATTTCTACAGGTATTTATTTAATGCATCTTTAGTATAAAAAAAAAAAAAGAAGAAGAAGAGGTATTTATTTACTGTATATATGTCATTGCAATATGTCGTATTACATGCTGTACTACATACTCAAGATAGTCAAAGTTGGTTCCTTGTTGATATTGTTAGCTTATGATTTTCTTAGACTAATTGAACTTCGAACATTGTGGTGGTGGTTTATTTTGATTCGTGTACTTCATTTGTTTGCTATGTCTATGCTAAGAATCTGCTCATGGCAACTGGTGATGAGGCTTTAAAACTTCTAATTCAGTGTTTTGTATGTTCTTTTTTCAGTTGCATAATGGTGGTGATTTTACTCCAAATGGTCGTCCTTTTGGTGCAGCTCTAGAGTTCACTTCAAGTATTGCCCGAGGCAGGCTGTCTGTTGATTCGAGTTCCCGTGAATCTCCGTTGAATTTGGTAAGCTCAGATGTGGGTTCAGAACGTGCAAGTATGCAACTAAGAACAAGTACTGGAGATGGTTTCCGAATTAGTGTTTCAAGCACTCCTAGCTGTTCAAGTCATGGTTCTGGACCAGATGACATAGAATCGTTGGGTGATGTATATGTCTGGGGAGAGATTTGGTGTGATGGGGTTTTACCTGATGGCTCTGTCAGCCCAATCCCTACAAAATCTGACGTGCTGACTCCCAAGTCCTTAGAGTCAAATGTAGTTCTTGACGTTCATCAGATTGCTTGTGGTGTTCGACATGTTGCTCTTGTGACGAGGCAAGGTGAGGTTTTTACCTGGGGAGAGGAATCTGGTGGCAGACTTGGTCATGGAATTGATAAAGATTTTAGTCGGCCCCATCTTGTTGAATTTTTGGCAGTCACTAATGTGGATTTTGTTGCATGTGGCGAGTATCATACATGCGCTGTATCTACATCTGGTGATTTATTCACCTGGGGTGATGGTACCCATAATGCAGGACTTCTTGGTCATGGCACTAACGTTAGCCACTGGATACCAAAAAGAGTTTGTGGTCCTTTGGAAGGGCTTCAAGTTTTATCTATTGCATGCGGCACATGGCATTCAGCGTTGGCAACTTCTAACGGTAAACTGTTTACATTTGGCGATGGAACATTTGGTGTTTTGGGCCATGGAGATCGAGAAAGTGTTCCATATCCAAGGGAAGTTCAGTTACTGAGTGGACTAAAGACTATTAAGGTTGCATGCGGAGTATGGCATACTGCAGCTATTGTAGAAGTTATGGGCCAGTCTGGCGTGAATGTATCATCTAGAAAGTTGTTCACCTGGGGTGACGGTGACAAACACCGTTTGGGTCATGGAAGCAAGGAAACCTACCTGCTTCCCACTTGTGTCTCTTCACTTATTGACTACAACTTCCAACAGCTAGCATGTGGTCATAATATGACTGTTGCCCTCACTACATCAGGTCATGTGTTCACCATGGGTGGTACTGCATATGGTCAGTTGGGATGTCCGCAGTCTGATGGAAGGTTGCCTAGCTTAGTACAAGATAGATTGGTAGGTGAGTTTGTTGAAGAAATTTCATGTGGGGCTTATCATGTTGCTGTCCTAACATCGAGAAGTGAAGTTTTCACTTGGGGGAGAGGTGCCAATGGAAGACTGGGACATGGGGACACAGAAGATCGCAAAACTCCCACATTGGTCGAAGCACTGAAAGATAGGCACGTGAAGAATATATCATGTGGATCAAATTTCACTTCAAGTATATGCATTCATAAGTGGGTCTCTGGAGCAGACCAATCAGTCTGCTCCGGTTGTCGGCAAGCATTTGGTTTTACTAAAAAGAGGCACAATTGTTATAATTGTGGACTGGTGCATTGCCATTCTTGCAGTTCCAAAAAAGTATTGAAAGCTGCATTGGCTCCAACTCCTGGAAAACCACATCGTGTGTGTGATTCTTGCTATGCAAAACTTAAAGCTGCTGAGACTGGTAATTCCTTTAATTTTAATAGGAAGGTTTCTGGCCCTCGTCGCTCGGTAGACAGCAGGGAAAGGTCCGACAGGGGAGAGTTAAGGCCTTCAAAGATTCTACTGTCTCCCACCACAGAACCAATCAAGTACCTTGAGGTCAAGTTCAAGTCTGGGACCAAATTTGATTCTCCTTCTATAGTGCGAGCTTCCCAAGTTCCATCACTTTTGCAACTGAAAGATATTGCATTTCCAAGTTCATTAAGCGCTCTCCAAAATGCTTTGAAGCCTGTTATTACAACAACTCCTCAGTCTGCTCCTCCGTCTGCACATAACTCAAGACCTGCTTCACCGACTCCATACTCAAGGAGGCCGAGCCCTCCTCGCTCTGCTACTCCTGTATTTTCTAGGAGTGTTATTGATAGTCTCAAGAAAACAAATGAGCTTTTGAACCAAGAAGTGATGAAGTTGCAAAATCAAGTACTGAATATATGCCTTTCCCAATTGTTACATGCTTGATTGCATTCCATTAATTTTTACGCATAAGCTTCAAAACCTAGAGCTACTTCTTGGTTATAATTTAGATTTTTCCCCCTATTTGATTTCAGGTCAGGAGTTTGAAGCAGAAGTGTGATGTTCAAGATATAGAGCTTCAGAAAGTACATAAGAACGCTCAAGAAGCTGCTTTGTTGGTTGCAGAGCAATCCTCCAAGTGTACAGTTGCAAATGAAATCGTCAAGTCCATCAAAGCACAGGTATTCTTGAATCTTACTCATGGTTCTATCAAATATTAAGGATGTTACAGAAAAGGCATCTTTGCTAGTGTAGGGGCTTCAAGCCTATTCTTAGGCTTCCAAACAGGATATGTCTTTTTAGCCAATTAAGGGTTAAGCCATTTCACCCACATATAGAATGTATCTCAATATATTCCTATTAAGCACATCATATGCCCAAAACTCGTTTCTTTTTTTCTCTCAAAACCGAACAGTTGGGGTTGCAAACCAGCAGACTAGGAGCTTGAGACTTTTAATCAGCGTTATCAGATCCATACTGGTCTGGATGATTGAATTAGTTACAAATTGACCCAAATTTTAAGCATTCCAAGTAACCTATTGGCTTGTTTAGGCTGTAAAGTCATCAAGACCTGGTTGTTGTGTGGCCCATTCAACCTGG
Source organism: Liquidambar formosana (assembly GCA_039720395.1). NCBI lineage: Eukaryota > Viridiplantae > Streptophyta > Magnoliopsida > Saxifragales > Altingiaceae > Liquidambar > Liquidambar formosana. The sequence goes on from CM077822.1 coordinate 12,670,051, forward strand.
TCAGGTCTAAGCAACCTGGGCAGGTTAATTTCTTTTTATTATTCAGTGTACTGTCCTTTTCAAAATCTTAAAAATATTTTAAATTTATTGACCTGAACTTGGGACATCGAGACTTAAACAAATTATTGAACTACAACCATTTATGAGCCTTTTTAAACCTCTATAGAAGTAATGACTTTTGTATTAGATACAAATTTTTACACTCAATCCAATAAACCCTTGAGTCCCAAACTTGGGGTTGGCTACATGCGTACTTTTTGCTGTTCAACTCTATCTAGGCCAGTAAGACCATATCCTCTGTGAAATATATTAACAAAAATACAAATGGTAACATAGTACAGAATTTTAAGTAAATATACAAGTATGCACATACATACATACTTATATAACCATTTTAAAAGCAGCTGTATATTATATGTATGTTTATTTTTACATTAATAGTTTTAAATTTATCTATTTTAATCTCTCAATAAATGTGTGAATACACTTTAAACACCCTTGGTTGAACAATTGTATTAAAATTTTCATTATCGTTAATTATATGGAGGACAAAATGATTCATATAAACCTTTACAGATTTTTCAATATAAGTCATTTTATGACTATCTACTCTTTGCTTATGGAGTCACACTTCAAATGTGTCACACAGGCACCTGGAAATTAAACCGCTTACTAGGTTACCCTGGCCTTCGACTGGGTTAATGTCTGGTCTACATGACTACATCTGATAACTTTGCTTTCAACCTGATGAACTGTATTGTTAAATGAATCAAAGCAAAAGAAAAGCAACCACAGAACCCAGGTGTCTTCAGCAGCTTCATTGCCATGTTTATAAACCTGTGGATCTGGATACACAAATGCGCGGGTTGTATATCAAAATATACAGTTAGTGACCTAGCTCATTGGCTTACTAAACTGAATGCTTGCTTCTAATGAAATTTAAAATGCTTATTTTCTAGCTATTGTAAGCTTAAAATAATACAATATTTTATTTGTGAAAGTAAGGTTAAGAGTACATCAGATTTTTCATATGGCAGAAACCCAGTGGTATGATTAATGATGACAAAACATGAGAACAGCAATGATGTATGATGATTTTTTTTTTTTTTTTTTAAATCTCATCAGTGATTCAGTGATAAATTGATTTATGCTAATTAGGCTGCATTATTATGGCCTTTCATATTATACAGTTGAAGGAGATGACGGAGAAGTTGCCTCCTGAGGTTCATGAAAGCGAACCATTTAGAGCCATGAATGCTCAAGTTGAAGCTTTTCTAGATACAAATGGACCTCAAGCGTCTGAAGTTTCTTCTTCAGTGCCAACAGATTTAGAGTCTGATCAACAAACTGAGCATGTTAAAAATCCCTTGGTCAATGAGTCTATTGATGTCCGAGATGACAGGGTGGATGATCAGGTAGATGTTTCTGGAGTAACTAACTTATCACAGAATGGTGGGAATACTCTTCAGGACAGTAATAGATCATCTAGTTTGGATATGAGAGAGGATGTAGCTCAACAAAGCGCAGAAAATGGTTCAAGATCACCTGAAACTTCAACAATGAAGAATGAAGGAGAAGCACAAGTTATTGAACAGTTTGAACCTGGTGTTTATGTAACTCTCATCCAGCTTCAAAACGGTACCAAGATCTTCAAGCGCGTTAGATTCAGGTACTTGTGTAGATGGTTGATCTAGTTGCAACTTATTCCATGCATACGTCCATATACACATATGTGTGTGTAGCTGTCATGATTTTTTCTTTTCCTGTAATTTTCAAGTTTATGATTGAACTGTTCCAGCTGAACCTCAATTTCTGTCAAATATAAAAATAAATAAATGAATCCCATTCCAAACCCCCTTTCCTTTTGAAATTTTTTTACTCCTGCAAACCTAAACATGCTTGAAAATGAGAAATTAATTTGTTTATTTGAACTAGCCTGGTTTTTTAGAGAAATATGTAGCTTATACCTGACTGGGACAACTGTTTAAGCAAAGGATCTATGGTTTTGACATTATTTATTTTGTCTTAGTAGCAATTACACTATTCCCTTAGTATTCAGGATCACTTATGCGATCTAAAACTAAGCTTTTTTTCATTTTAAGGAATAAGAATGTAAAATTATGATGATGCGCAACGGAGCCAATACGCCTCATTCTATAACTGTATTGTTAACCACAGTGTCTTATTCTGATTACTTAGGGCGATAGCACCAACCCTGTTCACTAAACTAGCCTGTTGCATGTTATATTTTCCTATAAAGCTTAGTGTTAAGTGGGCTCAAGAACAACGACAACGTGGAGCTCTAATGCCATGTTAAGTTTCCGACATAAAAGCCTAAGCTATTAGGTGAGGGCCCAAATAGGCATATGAAGCCATTTCAAACTTTTTATTTAGATGACGTGGGATGTGGTATTTTCCAATACTTAAGACTTTAAATTTTTTATGATTCCATCTATGCTGTTTGTGCCTTTGTCTATTCCTTCAACCCACTTCCACACCTGATCCCTCTTCATGCTTTTAAGCCATTATCTAATTTACATTTTCTCATCAGAGCTTTTTTCCCCCCCTTCTTTTTTCGCTCGGCTACATTTTATCATCAGAGCTTACTAATCTATTCTTAAGTTTCCAAAAAGGTGTGTAAGGCACAAAACACTGTATAGAGATACCAATTGTATCAATCTTCTTTACACATAAGTTAGAATTATAGATCTATGAACTTCTTGCATATCCTTTATTAAAATTCTATTATAAATCATAGCAAATAATAATCTGAACATCACATAAGTATTATTGACTTTCGTTTAGTGTATGATATGTACTTGTAGATTTTATGGGTTTATATATTTATTCTTTGGTACGATAAAAAGGAAAAAGCCCTTCTTTCAAGGAGCAAACCTGGGCCTCCAGGTCCCTTTTACATCCGCCAATAATGAAGTACCCAACCCCATGGGCGGGTTTTCAAAAAATTTCACCCCAAATAAACAGAGTAGGACTGACTTGATCAGCCAATCAGCAAAGTGGTTAGTTGTCCTCTAGATATGGACTGGCTTGCATTGCCACTCCCTGCCAATTAGCTCTTTGACAGCCAACAACAAAGTGGCATATGGTCTCAGATAAGGTTTCTTGGATAAGAGATGCTTGACCAAGATGTTACGAGTATATTTGCCTATTTTATATCATTGTATAACTGCTGGATCTTTCTAATAGTGAGCTACTGTTATGTATATCTGTAATAGTATCGTACTTGCCTGTTGCGGGGTAAATTTGTTAACCGCTTATGGTAGTATCATGAGTTCTGTGTATCATGTCGTTTTCACTTATTTTGAAGTATCAGATTATGTTTTTTCAAATTACAAGCATTTTTAATAGCAACAGTATGGGGATGTGAAACCGCTGGATTCAAAATAGCTAATTGCAAGTACATATGTGGTAGAAGTTTAGTATGAAGAGCATATAGTATTTCGATGTAAATTCCTTTGACAGTCAGTACTTTTTTTTTTTTTTTTTTGACAAGAACAATCGGGAATTGATTTTTTGATGTGAGGTCTTCAAACAATCTTACATCTTACATGAAGCGTTTTTCTTATCTCTTTGCCTTTTGTTTACCTCCATTGTTTTTACAGTAAACGAAGGTTTGCTGAGCACCAGGCAGAAGAATGGTGGAAGGAAAACAAAGATAGGCTACTTAAAAGGTACAGTCAACAAACAACAAACACCACTTCAACTGGATCATCCATCACTCGAGCTCCTGCTGAGGAAAACAATGAAGCAACATCATCTTCAAACTTAGAATCATAACTCAAGTCTCCTGCTGTTAGATGAAGAAAGTGGTCAAGTAGGAAAGAGAAGCTGCCCCTGGATAGCAGCATTATAAATCATATAGGGCTTTGCGTTCGGAGCAGAATAGAAAAGTTCTTCTCAGGAGAATGGCACAGAAGGATTCTGCTTCACAACAACTGAAAGACTCCATACTCAAAGTGGAGGTAGAGGAGTTATGTTATTTAGAGGCAGAAAAGCTAACCTGTAATTCTTTTATTCATTTATTTAATTCTTTATCTCTTTTGTGTTCTACGGTTTTTTGGCATCTGATAATTATCACTGTAGTTGTACATTAGATGATGAACTTGCTAGGGTAAAACACCTTTGCCACTTGTAAAGCAATTTTTTTTTTTTTTTTTTTTGGTAGTACTGCATTCCTTTTAGCATTAGGAAGTGCATTCTTTTTCCCTTCATGTTCATTAGATCAGATGGTTACAATTATAAAATCACGCTGCCTACTGTAAAATCCGCAGAAGATATATTCGGAAATTCTCTGACACTGCCATTGTTAATTGCCATTTGTGGTTTCAAACCATGGCTCCAGTGCTAGCTCCTTGGATTTCTTTATAAATAGCTATCAATCTATATTCATTTTGAAGGTGAATTGTTCAAGGGCTCTCCCTTTCCTTCAAAAGTACATACCAGTGTTACAACAGACCGCCTTCTGTCATGTCTGTGAAATTCAACTATTAGCTTGTCCACACATTCAACTGTATTTTTGTCAAAGATCATTTCTGTGCTTCCAAATTGATCAAGCCTTGTCCAAAATAATTGATAGGTCACCTACCCAGAAGCACGGACACACGACACGGACATGCTGATATAGTAAATTTTCAAAATTTAAGACACAACATGGTAAGGACACACGATTAGTAAAATGCTATAATTTGTATATATAACTCAATAATATCATATAATTTCACATTCATCATTCAAAATGCATTTTTTGTATTATTTTTGGAAATCCTAGTAGAGTAATTCATTGATAAAATAGGACAAAAAAGGAAGAAAAAAAAAAAGTAAAACAGAGAAGAAGTTTAAAAAGACAAAAAAATATGAATAGAAAGAAGTGTCGTATTGGAGCAATGTCGTATTCGATCGACATAGGACATGGCACCTCTAAAAAAGTGTCCGCGCTTCCTAGGTCACCTATTGCAGTTACATTGAAGACTTTTTTCAATCCAATATGTTGAAGAGTCTGGCTTCTTAGTTGCACTCCTAAGTGAGATGGCAACTACAGTAACTCATAAGCAAAGTACCAGTGCTTCGAAACGTGTGTCTCTGTCTCATTGTTTTCTCGAAAAAAACCACAATATCTATTAGACGAGACCTCAAATTTGATTGAGTGGGCAGAATGTTCAAGATTGATTCCCATGCAAAATTCTTAATTTTTGATAGGCGGTGCCATACTTTAGACCAAGTCATCCCTCAAATTTCTATCCCACAGGTTTGGAGATGATTAGAGGAACTTGCATGAACCCTGGGGAAAAAAATTGAATTAGAGGAACTTGCAACTTACCTATTCGCAAAATCATATGTATCACATATAAAAGCTGCAAACCGATCATATGCTACATTTCAATGGTTTGTTAGCCTAATGATATTCCTTTCTCCCTTTTAAGAAGGAGATTTTCGTGAGTTATCTAATCAAACAATGTGAAAATTGTGAATGGAATCGGAATCTATTTAAAATAGTGTAAAATTACACTTTAAACCCTAATGTTTTTTTATTTATTTTTATTTTGAGAGATTGATCCAAAGAGTATGATGGCATTTTGCGGGGAAAAAAACAAAAAAGGTAATCACCCCAATTAAACACGGCTTTCTCTTATATACTAGTGTGGATGTGGATGGATTAATAACAATTAAATAAGTAATTCTTACGGAGTTTCTTTTTTTTTTTTTTTGGCAGAAAGGGTACAATGAGAGAGAGCCTCTGATTGGGTATTTGGATTACTAAGGTACGGTTATGTTCTTATAAGCACCTGTTAATATAATTTATATCAACATTATACATTGAAAGTTATACTTTTTGCATTGGTCTAATATTCTTTATATCCTATTAATGCATAAATACATCTTAATACGGGTATTGATTTTACCTACTCATCATCCGTTTGAGTATATATGCATATAGTGAGGGTGTGAGGGATTGAGGGAGGAACTTCATCGGGGCTCTCTATGAGGATCCATCCAGAGCTTAGAAACAGAGAGGAAAATCAATCAAAGAGTATAATACTGCTCGCCTAAAATAAGACGAGGGTTAGACGAAGGAATGCAGCAGCAATTGGACAGACTCCCCTTGCGCAATGGTTTCTTTCTCGACATGGGTTCGATACTTTGCAAACAAGCTCGAATACTCTATTACTCTCAGCTTCAAGGCTTGTCCTTTTACTCTCTCTCTCTCTCTCTCTCTCTCTATATATATATATATATAGATATATATACACACACACACACTATGCAGTAAGATTTTCAAATGTTTGATTGAATGTTGTTTGCTACTTTGACTGGCGTAACTGTGTTCTGGTCTTGTTCATGAGCTATTTTCGTTGTGAGTTTGTTTTCCCAGCGTAAGGGTTTCATTATTTTCTTTTTCCCTTTTTTTTTTTTAAAAAAAATTATAAAATCTAAAATGAAGTTTTAGGGTCTGTTTGGGCGTCCAGATGGAAATTGATCCATTATAGTGCATTTTACCAAGTATTGAAGGCACAAATCCATCACCTTGAATGTCAAAATTTAAGGGAATGATGGCCATCATCACAAATGAGAGCAGAAATTCAAAATAGTGGCATTTCATGAATTTCAAGAAATTGTTGATCAAAAATGAATTTCAAGAAATTGATCATGATAGCATTTTGAAAGGAAAAATTTTGTTTTTCCTGTCATTTTATCTGTTTTTCTGCTTCTTGACTATGCCGTCGTCAATGTGCTTGTTAGTTACCACTTAGTTGTAATGTTTGTCATCTGAACTCGTGGAACAATACGTCTAGGATTGTCTGACCTGTTACCTATCATGCGTTTGTGATCTTTGTGGAACTATGTTTCTAAATTTTTGGTTAAGAAAATAAAAACAATATGCTATATAATATACATATAGGCCTACTTCTGCAAATCAAATATCTTACATATTAATGGGTTTAGAGCACCATTAATGGATTACACATCATAAACCATTTTCTTGAACCTGAGAGTGAATATGATGGTGGTTAAAGAAAGATGATATGCAGTCATATTAATTCCCTTTGAACAATTTAAAAATTATAAAATATAAAGCTTATATAGTAGTGTGAGACATCCCAGCAGTAGCCATTGCAATTAACTCTTTAGATATATTTTAGGTAGGAGCAATGTGTGCTTTTCATGATCCTTCTGGTTTTCCAAATTTATTATATGCGTTCTATCATTTTTTTTGATAAAGATTATATGCGTTCTATCTTGCATACCATAATGTTTTGTCTGATTCCTAATACTGCTGGGCCCACTGACACTGTGACCATAACTGATAAGTTTGCCATTGTAAACATATGCATCATTGGATAATTCAAGAAATCACTTACCTTTGGTCCAAATTTAATTTCTTACAGAGAAATTTCAGGCATCTCAATTATGTTGGATGTTTATCTTTCTTCTCCACTTTTGTTTTGTCATGGGGATGATTGGTTCCTGGTCTTGATAAGATAAAGTGTGATTTTTGTTTTCTGTTGCTATTTACGGAATTTGAATATTTTGGTTTTACAATTTTAAGCTAATAAGTGAATTGTGAGTAGCTACTTTCACAGTCCTAGCATGGAAATTCTATTAGAAACAGTATTACTATAAGTTTCTGCATGCGGAAAACGTGGTTAATGGGCTAGGCCTTAGGAACTAGCTAGTCCCCTTGCTGGAAATCTCATATGAACAGCTAAGTAAACATCTAAGTGTAGCTTGTGTACCGTAGGCCCTTTATGTTAACTAAGGGTTTGCTTTCCCAAACTAATCAGCACAGGCAACTAGCCTGAAGACGTCCAGTTATGGTTTCTGCCATGTTCTGATGTTCTTTTGTGCTTGTATTTGTAAAGATGAGTTGCTTTGGTATTCTCCTTGTTTTTATTAAGGTTGGTGGGCACTGGAACTTTTTCTTTGTTTCTTACAATGTTTCCATTGTGATGCAGAAAAAGATAATAGGCCAGATCACTGAGAGAGAATTTAATGACAGTGTTTGGAAGAATTTCTTTCAAGGAAAATTAACTTATTTGCATTGGAATAAGGGAGAAGAGATGACCCCTACAATAGGAGGGCAAGTGGAAACTCTTTTAGTTCGGAAACTCCCTACTGCAGATCCAAAGTATTTCTGCTTGTTTATTTATTTGTTAAATCATCAAGCATACTTCCTTTAGTTATGGGATCAATTACCAAAGCATTTCTGCTTGTTTATTTATTTGTTAAATCATCAAGCATACTTCCTTTAGTTATGGGATCAATTACCAGTTCATGACATTTTTTATTTTTTATTTTTAATAATTACCTCTGTTACTTGCTATTTTCTTTTTCTGATTGCATCTCTCTTACAGCCGAGTTTTTGTTGGAGATGTTGTTGTCTTGAAGAACCCTGAGAGTCCTGATAATCATCTGGTTAGAAGATTGGCTGCCACTAAAGGATATGAAATGGTGTCTACTGATGAGAAAGATGAGCCTTTTGTTCTTGAGGATGACCAATGTTGGGTGGTTTCTGACAATGAAACGCTTAAGGCAAAGGTAAAGGAAACTATTCTGAAGGCTCATTTCATCCTCTCTTTTTTTTCTTTTTTCTTTTTTTTCTTTTTTTTTTGTGTGGGGGGGGGGGGGGGGGGGGGGGGTTGGTTATGAGCTCGTTGAGTGTTTTAGTCTTTGGAAAAAAAATTCCTTTTTTAATTCTATTAGGTTGATCTGCATATATTTGATATGGAGTACTATTAAGAGGATTTGTTTATCCATCATCCATGGTCAGAATTCAGCTAATGCAAATTAGCAGAGTAAAACTGGCAATTTTTTGTTGACTTATGGAAAATAGCTGCAAAGGATCTTTCCATGACTTTTTTGAGATTTCAAGTAAACTGTAAACCTTTTTTTTTTCCTTGTGTGCATAGTATAATTAGCAGAGTTTTTGAATGCTTACAGTACCGTGCAAGCTGTGGTTTGATTTTCAGTTTTACACTTTTCCCACCCTTATACTCTTTTGGGTCCTGGAAAGTATGAGGGAAAAAGAAAAAATGCTTCTAAATACTTGAAAATAGCTTCCTTTCTTAATCATTTTTCTTTTCCTTTCACTTTCTGAAATCCAGCGGCTTTGGTCTCGGGGAAAAGTTATGTTTAACTTAAATCCCATTTCAATTCATTGTAAATTAATATTGCAGTTCACTAGAAAACAACATTCTGTGTTGCTTACTGATTTGGTTATTTTTATTGTTCTAATGAAGATTGATTAAATTAAAGTTTTCAAACACTGCTATGTAGCAACACACCAACTCTTAGTTGATATGATTTTCATTTAACACCAACCCCCCCCCCCCCCCCAAAAAAAAAAAAAAAGAAAAGAAAAAAGAAGAAGATAAAAATGGAAAGAAATAAAGATCTAATTAAAGTAATAGTAATAATATGTGGACATGCAATATAGAAGGAATCTACATTAACACCTTTATTTAGTAAAAGTAATATAAATGATAAATATATACTTAGAATACTATGGATTCATAATTTGTTTAGGTTGGCCTGAAAAAGAGTCTGCAATCCAGTCCATTTCAAAATTTTATAAAATAAAGTGATCTTAATAGATGGTTACACATGAATTGCACCTCAAGTTGTTCTCCTTACCAGTATGGTAGGTCTTTTGTTTTCTTTTTTCCGTTCTTTCTCTTCAATTTCTTATCTTTTTTGGCTTTTGTTTTTGTTTTGTTGCTGTTGTGCAGAAATTGGTATCTGTGATGCAGTTACAATTGGCTTAGCTCTTTTTCTGTCACTTACTAGGTCATATGTCAATTGTGCTTCCCCCCCTCCCCGTGGTTTTTTTCCCCCTCCCCTTTTGTAAGGGGGAAGGGGGGCTGTGTGGGGTACTCTCCACATGCATAATTTCACAATTTTTTTAAAAAAATGAAAAAATAAATAATTCTATTCAGAAAATTTAGATAGGTTCCACTTCAAAACAAGTTGGACAAACTCCTCAAGATAGATAGTTATATGAATGCACCATTCAATGCTTCAAAAACTATGGTGAACTCCACTGAAAATTCCTTTTGTGCAGGAAGCCAAGGACAGTCGAACATTTGGCCCCATCTCCATGACAGACATTGTTGGCAGAGTGATATATAGCTTGCGAACAACTGGAGATCATGGTCCTGTACAGAACAGGTAAGCTACTCAGCTCAAATACCTCAATGCTATATAAGATTTAAGATCAGTTGTAACTTTGAAATTGTTTTGTGTTTGCTCCATCATGTTGGCCTCTTAACAGTCAGTATGGTATGACAATGGACTCATCGGTATTGGAAGTCGAATTGGATGTTGATGAAATGGCAAATAGTACCAAAGCATAAGGCATGCACATTCTTCAACAGAGGCTTTGCATTACTTGGTCTGTATGTGGAATTTTTCCAATTAAATGTTATTCCCAGTGAACTATTCACTGTCCCTTCAATGCACCAAGGTACAATATGCAGATGGAACTTTCTTCTTAGTACTTTTCTTCTTTTAGTTGGAGAATGGTTAGGTTGTTGTTGTGATCCTTCAAATTATGTCAACATGGAAATGTGGAAGTGACTGTTCTGAACTATGTTGAATTCCTTTATGTTAGCAGAACTATAATTAAGCTAAGTAGTATATGGTTTGCTTTATCTTTTTAAGAGTTAAGCTATTGCAGAATTCCTGCACATATAGTGTGGCCCATTGTGCATGCCATACAGGTGCAGAAAGTTGATGGCAAGGCAAACTTTCAGCGTGGGTGATCATGAAACAAGATTTGATCTTTTTTTTTTTTTTTGGTTGCAATCCCCCTGGCTTATATTAGATATTCTAGCATGCTATTTAAGGATCATGGGGGTTTTCGGTTTAATCCTGGTATACTTCAATTAGATTGTTGTGAATGCAGTGATTCCCAATTGCACCACGATTGGTGTCAACTGCGTGCCATAATGAGTTCTAATCTGTTTCTTGATATATATTTGGATTGAAGCTGAACAGAAATTTGGAAATTTAACTGTTGTAAATTTGGGAATTTTAATGCCAATCAAACCTTGTTTGTGATCATCAGTAGTGCAATATAGCTGAGGCCTGAGGGTATTCTTGGTCTTCCCTATCAACTTGCTACATTTCCATGGTGGGAGTAGTGAAGCACAGAGTTCAGTTGCATGGCACTACATTTTTGGTCGGTCCATATCAACAGACTTGAACCCATTTATTTTTTATTTGTGTTAAGATGGATATTCAAACTTTTGATTCAATTAATTTCTGTACACGGATAAAATTATCACTCACATTACCTCTATTAACATTTAAAATAAAAAGGTAATGCTAGCATGACAGAGTCAAATCATGATTATACATGGGTTTTGATCCTTTTTTAAAAAATTTTAAAAAAATCATGATCCATTATTTTTTGTATTCATGATTTAACTCGTGCCATCATTTTCCTAAAATAAATTCGCTCGATGTCGCTCGATGTTCATTTTAGGCGATGCAAATAGAATACAAATATCATGAATTTACATTCCTCAACGGTTCACCTAAATTTCTAGTGATTTTTCTACATTATCATAAAATTCGTTTTGATACAAATAAATTCACATTAAATATTTTTTTTATTCAAACTATTATTTTATCAGAGTGGATCTCAAATCGAGATCAAAATTATTTTTGGTGTTACAAATTTTTTTATCTTTTACTGCAAAGACCATGATATTTTTGGTGTTCCTAATTGTATTGAAGGATTTCTCAATACAATGATCATTAAAAACCAAACAAATGCTAGCCTCAAAAGTCTCGTTGGGTGTTGGGTGGTTCAAACACTTCAATTTTTACAGCTGACACCAAACTAATTAAATTAAGTCCCCCGAGAAATAATCAGGTGCCTCCAAAACCACCGAAGGCCAGTGGTTCCTTCCAAGAACGCCTCACCTCAATCATAATCTGACCCCTAATTGGCTGATGACCAGCCTGTTTAATGTTTATCCACTACCACCTTCCATTTCATCAGCCAATTTATATAAACGAGAAATATCTCAGAAGCTTCATTGAGAGAAAATTTCCTTCTCTGTTAAGATATCAATTATTTATAGTTTTGCCCCAAGATTCCAAGGACTTGTGCGAAAAGGGGAAGACCTTTTCAGTCGTTCAAACCCTGATTGCTGATCTAATTGTGAATCACTTTCATTTCGATTCATTCATTTTGTGCCCTTGAAATCTCTGAAAATTTTATTGATTTTGGATTAGGGCTTGGGCCGATTGAATGGGGCAGCAACAATCCAAGGAGGAGTTGCTACATCAGCAAGTCAACTATGGAAACATTGAAGGAATCAAAGCGCTTTGCAGAGAAGGCGCGGGCCTTGAGGTGTGTAAATTTCAGTTTTTTCTTTTTTTTTTTTTTCACTCTGTTTGGTTGCATAGAAAATGTGGGAAAAGAAAAGAATACAGGAATTTTGGGGAAGTAAATGAAAAAGTGAAAATTTTAACTTGACTGAGCTTAGTTAGTTGCATTAGGTTCAATTGCGCGGATTTTTTCTTAGTTGTTCCTGTCAAGTTCTAATCTTAAAAGATTTACCTTCTGTTTTACAGGAAAATGGGGGTAAAGAAAAGAATTTATGTTTTTCACTCGGTTTGGTTGTCGAGACAATTTAGGAAAAAGAAAAGAAAACAATTTTGTAGGAAAAGACAAAGAGAAAATTTCAACTTGACTAAGCTTAGTAGTTGAAACAATTTTGTGGGACGGGGGACTACACATGCCCAAAGGATTAGTCGGGGCCAAAACCTTGGACACCCTTGTTGATAAAAAATCTTAGTCGTTTCATTAGGTTCAATTGGGCGGATATTTTTCTTTCCTGTCAAGTTCATAATATTGAAGATATTACCTATCATATTCCAGAGAAAATGGGCCTAAAGAAAAGAGAAATTATAATTTGAGGGCATCGGGTTCTTAATGTTCTTTTTTTCTGTCAATTTGGGTAATTGAATGATGAAAAATTTAACTTATGAAACATAGCGTAGTCTCTTCCTTCTTTTCTTCATTAATCAACCAAAACATTGAGATTCAAAATTTGTCGTCGTTCATCTTCAAATGGACTCACTTTGTTATTGGGGGTGCAGTGGATTGACAGAGAAGGGAAAACTCCTCTGGTTGTGGCGTGCATGAATCCAGAACTTTACAATGTTGCCAAAACTCTGATAGAACTCGGTGCCAATGTGAACACTTACCGTCCTGGTATGTGTCTTGTGTTTGTATTTGAAAAATTCTTTGTGGGTGTTAGCTTTACTTTTGTAACACGTTTATCTTATTTGTTTTGGATACACTCTGAATTCTTTTTTAATGCTTCACCTGGTTCTCGAGATATCATAGCAAGAAAACAATTTTGGATCCTTTAAACAGGTATTCCAAACTATGTGTATTATAGGGGACATTTAGGAAATATGAGACCCAGTTAGCTATAGATGAGTCTGCCGGGGTTTCCTTTATTTTTTGTTTTCTGCCTAATTTATGACACTGGCAAACCAGGCTGTCTTTTCTTTTTTCTGTTTTATTTTAGTAGTTCATTATTTCCTTATGTAAGGAAGAAACCCCTCTGTGATGTGTAATCGCTATACTTAATTTATCATCAGTATGACAGATTGCATGTGTACTTGATTCAACTTCTCTCTAATGCCATTTCAACTTACTTTGTTGTCTTGATCAGTATGATAACATTCACATTCGCACCTTATTTTGTCTATTCCCCCCCCCCCCCCTCTTTCCCCCTCTTCTCTTTCCTTTTAAATTTTGTTTAGGTCGTCATGCTGGGACTCCTTTACATCACGCGGCAAAAAGAGGCCTCGAACATACGGTTAAGTTACTTCTTTCACATGGAGGTGCGTTGTACTCTAATCGTATCAGGGAAGATTGCATCACTGCAATGGAGTTAGATTTTTTTTTTCTTCCCTTTTTGGCTCAACACCAAACTATTTCTTTCTCCACGGTCTGCGGTAGTTTAATAAGTGATTTGATATTCAATTTTCAGCAAATGCATTAGTGATGAATGATGATTGTCAAACTCCACTTGATGTTGCTAGAGATAAAGGGTATACCAATGTTGTCCGTGCAATTGAGGTATCTTGGTGTTTGCAGTGTGTGCAGTGGCAATATTCACTTCTTCTTCTTCTTCTTCTTCTCTCTCTCTCTCTCTCTCTCTCTCAGTAAAGATGACGCCTGAGCTTATTTTATTCTGATGCTTTGTAGAGCCATATCTGCCTATTCTCTGGTTGGCTACGGGAGTTTTACGGGCCCGGCTTTCTGGAAGTTATAGCTCCTCAATTGGTTTCTCAATTGGTTTCTCAATTGGTTTCAAGAAAAATGTGGGTACAAAGTTGATTTGATATCTTGTTTAAGTGTGTTTTTTTTTTGTTCTCGTCTTTTATTCTCCTTTTTATATAGTGTGTTGTCTAAGTAATATAGCTGAGCTTGCATTAATGCAATTTACATGATTCTCACAAGTCACAACTATTCCAATTTATAAAAAGCAACTTATGAAGCAGTAGGTATTTATACTGATTGGAATTGCATATCTGCAGTTGGGTTGTTGTTTTACCATGTGGCTCCCGCAAACCTACAAAGCCTTACAAATTGGAGCTTGCTATATATCCTAGTTTGCAGGTATTTCATATTTGAATTTTCTTTAGCTTTTCATTATAAGTCTAATATATCTGCAATGATGGTTATTGTCAGGTTTAGACTGTGGGATGCTTGTAAAAAAATTTTGAAACTCTGTTTATGTTTCATTTTGATGTATTTAGTTTTTAAAAACAGTAGATATTGTTGGGACTCATGTTTGAATTTTTCATTAGTTTTTTTAATACTGCAATCAATAATTATTTTTAGTTTTTGGCTTTGTTACAAGGATCCTTGTAGAAGATTCTGCCAAATTATTTTTCCAGTTTCAGTGTATTGCCTTTGATTTAAAATATCACCAGTTATCGCTTTTCATTTATACTCTCTACATATTTGAATTGCTTACAGGGTTGTTAATTTGAAGGAAAAGAACCTATTTTTTTCTCTATTTTCTAAGGCTAAAGTTCTGAGTAAGACCTCCCCATCTGTTGTATGTGTTTAGAGGTCATTTTCTGTGTATAAGACTTTATGACTGTTGTTCCATTTTATATTAACTTATATTAACAAGACAGAGAGAAGTTTCACATTCATATCTGTGGATGTTGTCTCTCTCACTTGATCTTCTTTTAAGGAAATCAATTTATTGAATATGGAATTACTTGTCTTCCTGTCTTATGGGTTTCTCTTTCCAAAGTGGGTGTTATCATTATTTCTGTGTTATTTTCACTGTGGCTACACCTTTATGGTGTGGTGTAGCATCCCTCTGGCCAATCATGTGAATCTATGTGGTCGTTTGTTATCTTTTTTATAATTGGGTCCATCTGCTTTTTAGCAACCAGATTCCAACTATGTGACGGATGGCATGAATATAGTTGCTGCTTTAATGTGGAACCTACTGATTTGGTTCAACTACCACATTGGAATGTGTCGGGCTAGCAGTTAGTGAAATATCATGGCCTCTATTCCTCCCTGCTTACTCTGTATTGGATGTTGAATAAAGAAGTTTTATTTATTGGTGTCTGGAGGCATGCTAAATTTGAGATAGATTCTGGATTTATAAAGGGATTCTTTTGTTGCATCAGTTTTTCAGGGTTTAGAGGTCCCTTATATTCTACCATATTTGCATTGAATCAATGGAACTAGTGTCTGCTTGTGCAGTGATTGTTGTATTCTGTGTTTTACGTTGTTGTATTTCGCTTCTGTTGAAACTAGTGGATCTTAAATGTCATGTGTTATGCTCTGAAACACTATTGATGAGTGAGCAGGATGCCCGGCCTCGTACAATTATTGCACTGTGGAAAGCTGAGTTGGAGGAACCAAAATTTCACCAGACTGATTGTTCAGTGATGATAGTTGATAACTCCACCAGTAATTTCTTAATTCTGATATATACACACACATCATATCTTCCTGAATCTCTTTTGGCCATATTTTAGAAGTTTGTTTTAATCATTTTTTATAGTTTGTTTATTGATTGATTTTTATGTTCATGGATAGTCTCAAGAGGAAGGAGACGGAGGCGAAGTGTTTACACCTCCCGAGAGGTGAGGTGTAAACCTCGAGCGCTTAGGCGTAAGTAAAACATTTTTCTGAATCATTTAAAACAATTCTTCATACTTTAAAATAAATGTAGGATTCTAAAATTGAAGAAAATTAAGAAGCATAAGAACATAGAAATTAGGCAACTTAATTAGAATAAACTTTTTACTAATTTCTATGCATTGTATGATATGAAATTTAATGAACTTGTCATTTCTGCCCAAAAAAAATTTCTTTTGGATTTTATACAGAGATTTAAATTTGTCAAAATATTTATAGATTTTCAAGAATTTTAGGGCCGAGGGGGAGAGAGAAGGAGTCTCGTATTCAGTCTTATTTGATTCTAGCAAATAGTTGCAAAGCAGTCAACAAAAACCGCATTAGATACCATTACCTCGTAATCCTTTCAAATAAACTGTTCCTCATAGGCTTAAACAAAGTAAAGATCTACCGTAAAATTTACTTTTAAAATTTCCATTCTATTTTAAGGAGATAAGACTGTCTATTTTGATTTATATGCACTACATCTAAATCATAAATCAATATCTCAGGGCCTATATTACATGGACTCAAGTACGGGTGTCGGGTGCGACTGTGTCCAGGGGTCAGATTTGTCTTTTTTCTGAAATTTCACTATTTTGGAGTGTCTGGCAAGAGTGTGCACAACCATGCCACATGTGTCCAACATGGGCATTTCACATATTTTGGAGTATCCATGTAACATAGCCCAAGGCATTAAGTGGTATGCCTAACATCTGCCTCACACTATAAGCCATCACTTTTAGGCATTTGAATTTCTGCTGTTGTGCGTTCAAATGTGTCCTTGAGCGTTGCCTCGAGACGATCCTCAAGGCATAAAACTTGTGTACTATTGTACATTCTTGTGGATTTCTTCCAATAGTCCACAATAAAATATGGTACTTATATTGTACCTGCACACCTTAACCTGTTCAAAATATTAAAATCTGCCTCTTTTTTTTTTTTTGGTGATTGCTGGGAAAAAAATTGCCCTTCCTCTTTTATTCTTGGGGATTAGCAATAACTGTATTTTTGTTTAATTCAGCAAACATTGAATATATGTTACCTGTTGGGATGCCCTAGTTTAGTTTGTTTTCCTTGCAGAGACACGGATTAAACTTGCACCTGCAAAGGATGGTGACAGGCAACAACTTCAGTGGTTTTGTGATGCATGCAGAGGAATTACACAGGTACGATGTAGACTTATTGTATGAGTATATTCTTCTCTATCACTTGTGTATAGAGAGTTGACAGAACTAATACACAATAGTTACATGAGACTTTTTCTTTTTCTTTTTCTTTTTTTTTTTTTTTGTTTTGAAGTAATTGTTGTATTAGCAAAACAAAAACAAAACCAAAAGAAAAAAAAAAGGCAAAGCCCAAGTACATAAGATATATTCCAGCACTAGCCAAAGAGAAAAAAGAGAAGAGAATATGAACCCCCTACTAACGCTTAACAGAGTCTAAAAAGGATACAAAAGCAGGGTTGCTGGCATTAGTATGACTATGAAACCACCAAAAAAGAGTCCTTACAAAGGTGGACTTTAAGTCTAACAGTGAAGCTTCTCCTCCTTCAAAAGTTCTATGATTTCTTTCCTTCTGTGGTGGCAGAATTTACCAATTTACATTTAACTAGTGAAATTATAAATTTATAGGGGGAGTTGTCTTTAAAGTGAGCTAAAATAGTAATTGTTTTAACTTCTAATAGTTGAGGATGTTTGAGAATCATTGTATCTGATTTTGAATAGAAGTGATAACAGCATGCCAAGTCAAGCAGCCTCTGCTAATTTGTGCCCTGCCCTCACTAGCCGATCGGCATCTTGAAGAGCATTGCATATTATTTGCATGTGTGCTTTTGAATTTTTAATGGTTGTAGTTTTCACATGAAAAATCAAACTAGGAATGATTCATCATTGAGTTGGGCTTTGCGTTGTTGCCATATTGCTTATTATCTGCACTAAGATATGCACCCATCCTTGGGTAGCCCAGTTGGTAAGGGCGAACTTGTGGTTGTGTGGATAGGTGCACGGTCTCAGGTTCAATTCCCCACTAAGACAACCCAAGATTTAAGTGGGGGGCCGTGGCAGTGTATTGCTGCACCATTATCCCCGAGGGTTTACGTTCCATGGGTGGGTCCAAAGGGCCCTGCTATGTGATTGTTCCACCACTGTCCAAAAAAAAAAAAAGATATGCAAGTGACCAATCCCTCACATTGAATTGCTTTGCTCGTTATAACAATACTTGTAATGCGAGCTGTTGGAATTTTTTTAGGCAATGCAACCTGCATTTTTGCATATTAACCAGAGTCCAGCTGTTCCAGCAACTGCACCAGAAGCTGAAGAAGATCTAGAATTAGCGATGGCAATTAGTGCCTCCATTCAGGCTGCTGCCATGGAAAGACCACTGCTTTTTGATAGCCACCCAAGCTCTGAAGCAACTGCATCCACCAGTTCTAGTAACTCTGCGGATATCCCCATTCACAGTGGTTTGGGTGCATCGATAGGACCCACTCCTCCAAAAGTGAGTGGCAGTGAAAGGGTAGTGCAGGAAGCTGGCACCAGTGGCTATTCAACTCAGCATATCCAGACCCAGAATAATGTTCCTGCTGTCCAAACAATCCATGAGACATCCATTGCAGCCTCAATCCCATCAGCTCCACCATCATTTGCTAATGAGGTCATAAATGATGGTCCAATTCACTATCCATCGATTGATTTCAGCCCTGTTGATTTGTCTTCCCCTACCGTGGAGAATTTGCCTGCTAGAGCAGGGGAAGGGAAAGAAAGTGGAGGTGATTCTTCGTCGTGTGTGGTATGTTTGGACGCACCTGCTGAGGGGGCTTGCATCCCATGTGGCCACATGGCTGGATGCATGTCTTGCTTGAATGAGATCAAAGCCAAGAAATGGGGTTGCCCTGTGTGTCGTGCCAAGATCGACCAGGTTATAAGGCTGTACAGAGTCTAACTATTGAAGCAGAAACTCTCACAGCTATCAAGTGGTTAGTGAATTGTTGGAACCTTAAATGTCTGCTCATCTCTCTCTCTCTCTCTCTCTCTCTCTCTCTCTCTATATATATATATATATATATATATATATGCAAATAACATAAGCCTCCCCTAAATTTTCTGAATACACTACCCACTTTCCTGTGCCTTCTAAAAATATCACCACCTCCCCTGCAGATTTGAGGTTGTATCAATTAATACTTTCTGTAGATATTTTGTCGCTTGTAACATTTTGGAAAGACTATTACCTTCTTAATATGATTAATCCCCATATTAGGGACTAATTTTGATTTCAAATGGTTCAAAGTTGTATGGTTTGCACTGATAAGCAGATTCTGAGAGTTCACTGACCCATTTTGAGGTTCAGGTTACATCACGTACCTTCTTCATAGAAATCGTTCCAATTTGAACCATTTGAAATCAAAATTTGCCACTAATTTTGGGATTAATCAAGATTTGTATCGAGGCCAGTCTTCCAAAATGTTACTAGTGGTTAAATCTATGCAGAAAAAGACTAATTGACATAGCTTTCAGAAAATTCAATGGAGGCTGGTTCTGTTATTTCTAACACAATCCCCCCCCCCCCCCCCCCCCCACCAAAAAAAAAAAAAAAAAAACCCAAAAAAATGGGGGAAAACAAAAAGAAAGAATATAAAACTGATTGCAATACTCTGATCAATCATGCAGATGGGAGATACTTTGTAGGCATGAGAGAAATGCCAGCTGCAGCAATAGATATTTATTAATGTGCAACTACAAAGCACCACAGTTCGAAGAAGCTGCTCTGTAATCGCTCTACTTTTGGAAGATTATATACTCGGTATGAAATACTATTATCAACTGGAACTGAATCAAACTTCAAAGCATGATTTGAGAATTTCTTGTAATATTTGGAATTTTGTGTGTGAAGTGTATGATTGTAAAAAATTCTTGTGTATAAGCCTTGTTGAAACTTATTGAGATTGAAATCTACTTGTAGAGCTTGTATCTATACTCTACATCTCAATGTCAATTTCCAATTTCATTTGTGGGAAACAACAAAGCCTTGTCCCAAACGGTAGGGTTTAGGTTTGGGTACACAAAACAGTCGCCATTTTCTTCTTGCCCTTGGCGCCTGCAAAATTGACTGTCATGGAAAGACTTGAGACATCCCCACCAACCCCTCTAGGAGAGAATTGTTTCTGCACATTTTAAACAGAACCCATGCAGTTTAATTCGTCATATTGAGACTTTTAGCCACTTTGAAAATGTGATTTTGGTGACAATGTATGGCCGTGAAACCTAGATTATGATATTGTCTCCGTAATCTAGTTCAATGGATCTGGCAAACATGAGGACCATGCATGCTTGAATGTAGTCTCAATACACTTCATATTACCCATCTTCAAAACAGATGGGAGTACCAGGACGAAGCACTAGCCCACCGTCTTGCCATCTTTTTCCTTTTTCCACTGGGCAAAGAAAATATAGCATTGCGAACTCAAAGTATTGCTTGTCGTGGTTGTCCCACAATTATATGTTGTAAAACGAGTTGTTAGGTTTGCATTTTTACCTGCACATTTATCTCATGATATACAAAATCATGTGAAAAGGAGTGTTGAATTATGGGGGGGTCGCATATATTTTTTGGTACAATGTGAAGGAGGAGATCAAACCCCTAACCTATCATAATCCTAACCTTTCCCAGATACCCATCTTGGCCAAAAAAAAATAAAATGGTCTTATACAATGAAACATAATGGTTGAATTATTAATTGAACAAAAAAATTTGATCCGGACCATTATTAAACCTGCCCAAATTTGCCCAAAAATGAACGAGTTTCATCTTATCCATCTGCTGGCAAAATACCCAAATTCAACCGGATCACATGCAGTTGGTTGTAGGTGTAACAGTTCCCCACCCCCCCCCCCCCCCACAAAAAAAAAAAAAAAAAAAAAAAAAAAAAAAAGGGTTAAGGAAGGAGAATTCTGCAACATTTAAGCAATTAGTGTTGAGAAACCACTAAGAACTCTGCGAAAATTAAGGCCCACCCGACACTTAATAGGTTCATATTTGCATTCCTAGAATATTAAAATTAAAATTTTTAAAAAAATTATATATATATATAAAGAAAAAAAAGATTCAGATTTGCATGATATGAGACACTGATGCCTAAAGGGGAAAAGGGGGGGGTGGGTAATCCAAGATTAACCATGGACTATTTATGGTCCCTATATTTTGCGACGCTAAGGCCTAACATGCAAACGAAACTTGAACCCCAATGCGAAATTAGTTTGTTTAATTAACCAATGGTGTTTAAACTGTAACCATGTCAACCACCTAACACGTGCAGAGCACAAGCCATATTCATGTTAGTGTGCTTCACCTGTTTGAACCAGTTAACTCCGTTTATTGGTTCATATAGTCAATGGTGCAAAATCAACACTGCATTATCTTCTAGGTTACATATATCGTGTCATGTTTTTTTTTTGTTTTATTATTGAGAGGTTCTAATTGTTTATGCACCCTGATTAATCTTCGTATGCACATATAATCTTTTTGTCTCACGTGCACCAAACAAATGCAAGATATAAATTTATAGAGGTCCTTTAGGGGGTGTGATGAAAGTTGAATCGGAAACCTTTTGCTTTGCAAAAGACCTTAGAATCACTTGATACATTCTTCAAAATTACCATGTCACGTTACTTGTTTAATAATCAAATTGTATTCTAATATGAAAATCTGATATAGTTAATGAATAGGGCATTCTTATCCTCAAGTATGTATATCCTTTGATGTGAGACAAAAACTTGTCTGTAACTATGATATGGTTGACGTGGTGAGTCAATGAGCATGGAGTAAAGTAAGATTATTATAATAGATTTTTGATCCCATAATCCCACTTTGTGTCATTCTAATTGGCTCGTGATACCTCGTGGCCGTGTTACAATAAAACCTCTCTCTTGAAGTGAAAAGAATAAATAAATAAAATCACTACTACTAGAATCCATGTATACCTTTGGAAGCAAATGCAAGTTTGAGGTGCTTCTTGTTGCACTTTATGACCAGCAGTTGCAAATTGTACGAGATCCTTTCTAAATAGGTACCCTCAACAGCATTTCATCACAAAATTTTTGGCAAATATTTTTGGAGAGGCCTATTTCTAGTCCCACTTTGAGGATAATTTTTCCAGCCAAAAAAATAAAGATAAAAATAATAGAGTGAAAATAAAATACAAATCCAAGTCTAACAGTTTATATGAAAGGGCTCTAAATAAATAAAAAAAATTAAAGAAAAAAAAGGGAATTACAGATAGATACCAGCTACAATCAAACAAAAACAATTCAATACAAATAGCTACTAACTTATTAGTAAATGACTACTAACTTAACTATGAATGTTCAATAACAATAATTATTTACTCGTAACCGGACCTATGTATAATCCCCCTAATAAAAAAACCATCGATTAAAAGTGGATCCCACCAGTTACTTTTCGCTCTATTTCCATCCTTTATCAACCAATTATATAATGGAGTGCGGATTCTCCGACCCAAAAATAATAATAATAATAATAATAATAAATCAAATCAAATAAGAGTGTAAGAGGTGCCAGATTTAACTCTAGTCCACTGGTGTACTGCATGTTGAGGCAAGCTGTTGACAACTCAAGTAATGGGACTCGAGTTTACTCAGCAAAACGTACCAGCAAAGTCTGAGTTTAGGAAGTGCGGTTTGGCGTTTTCACTGCAACAACATAATTAATTGTTTTAAAATTTAAAGGAAACAAAAAGTTAATAGTTTTGTACGGATACAGTCAATTGTAACTTTTCCCCTTAAAAAAAATAATAATAATAATTTCCAGTACTTCAATTCTTACACCACCAGGGCAAGATTCCATTCAACAATTGAGAAAATTACAACGAGGGCATCTTCAAATGTGCATCAAAGAGCTCTCTCCTATTTTAATGGATATAGCATGCATTCTAAGAATACCAGGTTATTAGGGTTTTTTTTTCTTTTTTTTGAAATAGTTAAATGGGTACTTGACAATGACTTCTTTGATTTTTTGGAAGTAATCGATTATTAATAGCTGTAAAGAGAGTCTACTTTAGAGATGCATATAATAGGTCTTAGTTTTTGCTTTTCTTGTCTTTTATTTTATTTTATTTTATTTTATTTTTTGTTTCTCCTGGTTTTGTTAGCCAAAAAATTTAAATAAATTTTTAAAAAAAAGGTTACTAGGGTTTTGATATAAAATTTCATTGCAAAATGATATCATTTTAATTTAATAATATTTTGACTAACAATTTTCAGTTTTGCCACGTATGTCGACACCCATTTTAATAATATATATATTTTTTGAATTTATACAATTGTGATCAAATTGATATGACAAAGTACAATAATGTGGGGGAAGAAAAACTAACATGCAACTAGATATAATATTATGGTTGATATGGTATCACGAGTCAATGAGATTCGATTGAAGTGAGATTATCAATAGTACGTTTTGATCCCATAATCTCACTGTACTTCAATCTCATTAACTTGTGATTATATTACTACGTAATTATATCACAATTACACTAAAGGCTTACTTAGATGAGGGGTGTGGGTGGTGTGTGTGTGCACGCGGGTGGAGGGATATTAAGTTTAAGTAGATTCTATGCATCGTCAAATATGATAATGTGGCATATATCTTGAATTGCATATTCGAAATGAAAAATCTTACCTCTTATGGGATAAAATGTCATATTAGAAGTGTCCTATTTGAAATCACTTAAAAAGTAAGAGCGTTAAATATAAAAGGAAGGAGGGTGTTCGCATCCTAGACGGACTATTAAACAATTGTTGACCAGCCGTACAAATTTGGCTTATTTTGAGTGCTTCCACAGCACTTTGTTTACCACTTTTAGCTCATACCCACCACCAAAATCAAGCAAATTCCAATGTTTAAAATTTGAAAATCGATTAATCACATCTAAAGCAAGGCTTTTGTAAACATAAAATCTCTCATTTGAAAAGATTTGAGACATGATATCTCTAATCTACTTTTCTTTTCCTTAATCATCGAGAAAATAAAGAAAAAAAATATACCGGGTAGGGCTTTTCCTATTTAACCCTGCCCGTTACCCGAATCTGATCTTAATCTTTAGTTGTACACTTAAAAGATTTTAGAAGAATGATATCGATCATTATGTTTGTACTAAATTAAATACCTAAACGTGTACTATTAAGAAGTGATTGGCGTGTAATCAACGATATTCGATTAATCTTTGAGTGAAAAGAAAAAGAGAAAAGAATGCGAATTCGATCTAATTTTGTTCGATTTCAAGCAACTAAAGGACCTTTAGTCCGAGGTTTCTTGACGAATCCGAGGTTTCTTGACGAATGAGTTGTCATAATCTCATTTGGTTAGATCATTCAACTCGATTCCATTGTGAGCATGTCGATTAAAAATGATGGAATTTGGTAAAAAATGCTGGAATAACCTAACAAGCTATGTATATTTTGTTATCTTTATATTTCATATGTCAAATTTTTATATTTCACTTTTACAATCCATCCAAAAGAAAGGGAAAAAAGAAAGAAGGCAAACATGTTTTCGGTGTGATGTTTTTGATGTGTTGATTAGGCTTCAATATCTTGCATGTCGGCCAATAAAGCTAATAACGATATCTAATTCATTAGTTTAATCCACACTTCTATTATCTAATTCATTAGTTTAATCCACACTTCTATTGTAACTCATGAAGAGGTTGTTTGAGAATCATAAAATGCCTAAACAATTAAAGATTAGTCTAACCAAATCAGATTTCATCATAATTGTTTTGTTAATCCCTTTTTTTCTCCCTTTATATCTGCTCCATTTCGTACAAAAAAATAATGTATAAATACAATTTTTAAAAAACCAAATAGAATTAAGAAACCATTGCCTATCTAATCCAGTTTTTCAAAATTACCAAATAGGCCCAAATTATTTAAGATGAATGTAAAACTTGACGGTTCTTGCACCACAAAAATTCCTTTGCACCCTTACTTAATTTACCCTTTTTCAAGTTTTTTGAAAAAGATAAAAGGTTTTCATAAAAATTAGTCGCATTATCTACTAAAATACATCATTTTGAACAACTTTGTATAAAAAACTTCTCAAAAATCTGTCATTTGAGTGAGCTTTTTAACCATTTATAGTCTTTGTTTTATTTTTATAGAACATTTCATGAAAATGGTATAAAAAATCCACTAAAATGACAGATTTCGGAAAAAATTTATTCTAAAAATTATTCAAAATAATGATTTCTAGTGGACAAGGTGATTAGTTTTCAAGAAAACCTAAAGAAGTGCAAACTAAGTAGAATGAAAAACAAAACTATGGTGAAAATAGCCTCCCTGTTACACTTTTCTATACTATACATCAATCAACATATCCCTATTTAAAAAATAATAATAATAATAAATAAATTAAAACCCCTCTAAATGACCAAATCAACCATCTATTGCATTGGTTTTATAGTTTGTTTTAGGTTATCCAATTTGGGCTGGTTCTTGGGATTCATCATGAAGATGGGGCTTCTATAACACTCCACTTAACCCAAAGAGCTTTTAAGATACCACAGGAGGACGAAATTGGAAGACGCTTTGAAATAAATAAATCAAAAGAAAAAGATTTAGCGAAGACAAGAATAATAAAAACAACAAACAAAAAGGTTAAAAGAAATATTTCTCTTATATACATAATTTTTATAACTAGAAGAGTCCAATTAACATGACGGTGAATGGTACCAATGATTAACAAGAGGACATGCCAACACCCAATATAATATATTGGCTCATGTTGGTCGCCTTTCCTTTAATGGTTGGATGGAATGATTTCCTAAAACCTTGTTTAAAATTCTATGTTTTTGAATTCAGTATGTTGTTGTTCTATTGGGGTGCAAATAGTAAACTGATCTTTGAACTTTGTTTGAAGCGTGTAGGTCATATCATTCCATTTATGATTTTGTGTGTGTGAAAGAGACATTATTGTTGACATTCATTGAAGTTAGACATTTTTTGGGCACGTGGATATTTTATGGTATTTATTTTCTATCTATTATCATCTTTTAAATCTTAAGGAATAAATATTACCTAGAACTTTGGATTTTTATGAAGTTTAGCTTTATATATACTTAACCACTCCTAAAGGGAATTTTTTTACTCTGCTTTCATTTCTTTTTTTTGGTTTGACGGTCAAGGTGTCTGGCCAGCTTGGACAGTTTGACTGGGAATTTTTTTTTTTTTTTTTAACTCTGCTTTCATCTACATTAACGTCACTCTTCCCAATATTAAACCCTTTTTTATATGTAAAAAACACAATCGTTTATGCAGACTCCCCCTAGTAAGGGGGAATTTTAGGTTCATTGTCGTAAAGATCATACGTTGAAGCACGTACACTACACTCTCTTAGTTATCCCAATTACACAATTGCCCACATGCAAAAACTAGATGCTCACCCAACACAATTGTACTAATATCTAAAATTTTATATACTCTCTTTGTTTTTAATTGACTGTCTTTTTATAAAATAATATATGTTTTTCTAAAAAACCCTATTAAATGTTTTAACATTTATTTGTTTTTTTTATAATAGATAGAATTTACTCATACCTCTAGTTCTCCCACATATCAACAAATGGGTGTCAATGTTTTTTTATAAGTTTGAATCCGAGATCGCTCACTCAATAAGTGAAGAAAATGTCATTAGACTATCATGCCATGAATTGGTAAATGTTTTTAACATTAACATACATGTTTTAACATTCTAATTTTACTCTCAAGTGCACAAAACATTGGAAAAAAGGCAATACCCATACGAAAAAGTATTTTAAGAAATCAAATGAAAAAGTCATTGACTTTTTGAATGATACAATAATTTTATTCCAAAAATGAAAAGAGGTCAATAAAATAGGAATGGCCGGATAGAGTAACCATAAATCTAAAACACATAGGACACTAAGACACAGGTCTATGTAAAACACATAGGACTCATATGTTAGGGCACATGTCTATAAGTTCGTAAAATAACGACCAAAAGCATATATCTATATGTTTTTAAAATAAAGACGACCGTCATGCTAACCGAACTCCAAAATTTATACTATAATTAAAAAACCTTGGAGGCCAAAGTTTATGTTGCTGTGAAAGAAGGCAGCAAATGTGCTCTCTTTGCTGAGCCAACAGCTGTGTGCTGTCCAAACCTTTTTACTCTACTGGGACGATGTTTCGTAGTAGTCAATTGGTTGGTCATTAAGCCCACATCTTCGGGGCCCTTGTGTGCATAATGAAAGAAATCATTGTTTCTCATTTGTTTGAATCCAATGAATATGTTCAGAGGTGTGCTAGTCCGAGGTAATGTTGGATTTGTTTATTCTTCCATTAACCATAATCCAATCAACATGAGTAGGTATCCGTTTTCATTGAGCAATGACTTATCTACCTCTTTCCACCCAAATCATCAAAGCAATTCCATAATTCTAAGGGAGAAAACTAGCATGCTAGCAATGCAAACATAAAAACAAAAAAATAATTGTTTATTTATTTATTTATTTAAAAAACATTTGATGATCAGCAATTTTGATCTGTTTGATTCAAGGATCGTTGCCCAATTTAGGTAATTCCACATTAAAGGATTGGAGATGGATCGTGAAGACGAAACACGGAATAAATGTGCATGAATGCACCAAGTGGTTTTTGGTACTACAATTCAACTAACTTTTGCTTATACCTTGAACCCAGAATAGCTTGTTGGATTGGTTTTGGTATAAGCTGGCAGCAAAGCAGAAGGCATTATGAAGATGCTTCCACGGGTCAATTTCTGCAGTAAAGTTTCTTGAATAAATATCTTTAATTACAAGCTTAAACACCGTCTTCACTAATATATATATATATATAGGATGATGATCAGGTAAGCACATGCTAATATAACTTATATCAAAACCTGCATTGGGAGTTGTACTTTGTGCATTAGTTGGATGTGAGGTGCATTGAATCAATGCAAGGGGTACAATCCCCAATGCATACTGCTAATGTAACTTATATCAGCATGTGCTGATGGGATCACCTCTGATATATATATATATATATATATTTTTGGGTCAAATTAGGGCAAACGGAATGGAATGAGATTATAGTTGTGAATCATGATGATAAGAAAATAGAGTAAAGAGGAGAGAACAAAAAAGAGCTGGAATCATAACCCTCCTAAGAACCTCAATTGGATTGCATCCTTAACCATGGTATTTGGTCTCATTTTTTGTCATAAACAATAGATACGCACGCCTCTTTCATCTCTCACTTCCTCTGCCCTCTTCATTATTGGAATCTCATTTATTCCGGTTATCCCAATTTCAGCAAAACAAACGAGGCCTAGATGGAATGTCATTAGTCCACTTATTCTAACCATTTTATATACAGTACAGATAGTGTAGTTCAAGCTTCTACAAAATTCTACAAGCATTACGTGCTATTCTTCTTTATTTATTTATTTGATTCTTTTATATAGGATGGAAACCATACTCATATTCATGAGAAATTTTAAAAATAACAATAATAATTAAAATATATAAAAATTAAAACTCTGTCTCTCTAAAAGTACTATCTCCTACATTGCATTGGTTTTTGGGTAGAAAATAATTATTGAAATAACAAATGGTATTATAAAAAAATTAAAAAAAATTATGATTTGAATTTTCAAAATAGATAAATATTTTGAAACAAAAAAAATAAAAATAAATAATACTTACTTGTGTGGGACGGAAAAAATAATAACTATTTCTTTAAGTGATGAGAAGAAGGTTGTGGTGGATTTGCAACTTGAAACTAGAGCTGCATGCCATGTGTACATATAGCAAAACAATGATTCACCCTTGGCTGAGGTGTGAGGATTTAGACTCAAGTAATACCAGAATGGAAATCAACAGTAGGGGGGGGCATTATGGTCATTTAAAGGAAGGTATTGTCAATCAATGCAAAAGGGTGAAGAAACAAAATCATATTATTCCCTCACATTTTTAACCACATAGCTTTTTCATGTCTCCATCCATCATCTCTCATCACCCCACTGTCAACCTCTTCCCATTTCCACAAAAGCCCTAAAGAAGTTCCTTCCACTTACCAATTACCACCTCTCTCCTTCTCTCCCTCTTGATCACCCTCTCTGTGTAGGAATTTCAGGTGATTGCTTCCCCCTTTTTCTCGGGAAAAATAATATGTCTGCCAAACCCCTATTGCATTTTTAGAAAAACAAAGTTACAAAAGCCACCAACATCATAAGACCCTTTCAAGGTTTCTAGGATTGATCGAACAAAGATTCACAGAAACCTTCAAAGAGAAAAAAGAAAGGAGCTACCCTTCTTATATATGTCTATTCTTCTTTCTATTTCATCATCTTCTTCTTCTCCTCTAAACCTCGAAATCTTTCTTGCACTGCCCCTCTCTCTCTCTCTCTCTCTCTCTCTCTCTCTGATACGAAAAAAATGAAGCCCAAGTGAAATTTACCCATGATCAATGACCTTTTTGGGTGCTTTATTCCTCATCAACAGTAAACATCTGGAACTAGCTTCACCCAAATCTTAGATTTTCAAGAAGTAGAAGTATAAAAGATGCATCATCTCATCAAGTGAAGTTCACATACTCTTGTTTTCTCTCTGTGTGCGTGTGTTTGTGTGTGTGTGTGTCTGTCTGTCTGTCTCTTGCTGTAGATTCGTCAGTTGTTCTGTCCCTGCAATCAAGCAATAAAAGCAAAACCCTTGACCAAAAGATAGAGAAATTCCAAAAGTAAAATTCAAGAAGACCTAAACAGCAACAAGCAGGCATAAGGAAAAAAGAAAGAAGAGGGAAAGATCAATCAAGATGGATTCAAACCCAGAAATAGTAAACGGTCCAAACACGAGCAACAGCATCACCACCACTACCACGGCCAACACGGCTATAGCTTCATCTTCGTCTTCATCGTCATCACCATCATCCACCACCACTCTCAGCCGCTACGAGAACCAAAAACGCAGAGACTGGAACACATTCGGCCAGTACCTCCGAAACCACCGGCCTCCGCTCTCTCTCTCCCGCTGCAGCGGCGCCCACGTGCTCGAATTCCTCCGATACCTCGACCAATTCGGCAAGACCAAAGTCCACACCCAGCTCTGCCCCTTCTTTGGCCTGCCAAACCCACCTGCCCCTTGCCCCTGCCCGCTCCGCCAAGCCTGGGGCAGCCTCGACGCTCTCATCGGCCGCCTCCGTGCCGCCTTCGAAGAAAACGGCGGCAAGCCTGAGCAGAACCCATTTGGAGCTCGAGCCGTGAGGCTCTATCTCCGCGAGGTTCGTGATTCGCAGGCGAAAGCGAGGGGAATTAGCTATGAGAAGAAGAAGAGGAAGCGGCCACCGCAGCAGCCGCAGCCGGCGGCGGCGGCATTGCCACCACCTCCAAGTGCAAGTCAGTAAGAAAGCATCTCCGCTAGCTACCAATCTATCCATTCTTGCCATGGGTAATGATCAAATTCTCTGCATGAGAGATTATTGGAAAAATCTCATTATATTTATAATCAATTCCAAAACTCTTATTTGCATTAGCTATATATATGAATATTATTATATTACCCCTCCCTCTTTTCTATTGTAAGTTTTTTATTATTAAAATAAAAATTTTTAAAAAAAAACTTTGCTTAGATTGGTGGGTACTTGGAGAGTGTGAGCTACTTCAAGTACTATTTTCATTTTCCTAATGCAAACAGTAGTAGTAGTAGTAGTATGAGGGGTAGTGGTAGTAGTAGGAGTGTATGTACTGGTTGTGGTGAGGATCTATGTGACTTAACATGCAATTTGTCATAGCCATGTACCTTGAAAAGCCACTTATATATGACAAGTTATAGATTTGCAAATCATGTTCCATGTCTTCTTTCTGCCTATTATTCTAATTTTTTTACTTCATATTGGGTATTGGCAAATCATGCTTTCACCTATTTATTTTATTTTATTTTATTTTTAAAAAAGGAGGAATTAAATTTTAAAAAAAAAGGGGTGAGGAGAACTTTGCTAGGATCATGTGTCAGATTTGTCTAGCACTATCTATATATATATATATATATATATATTCTTTGTTTATTTTGGGTAATGCAAATGGTGGTCAGTTCTGCCTTTTTGTATAGCTTCCTCGATTCTATTGCTTTGATTTCTTCACCATGAGAAGTAATTGATTCAGAAATTGTGTGGCTTTTTTTGTATGATGAATTTAGGAAGAACACAAAACCCTTTAAGCTTAACAAAATGGAGTTTTTGCGACAAAATTCTCCTTGGTGGTCTCATATCTCTTTGTCAGTGGAAGAGATCGAAGAGGCTAAATATGGCAGAAAGTGTAAGCTCCTTTTAGTCCTTCATATCCCAGTAATTATAAGACAAGTCCCCCTTGCCTTTGAATAGTCTAGAGAACCTCATTTATTAGGCAAATCCATCTCCCACTTCTCTGTTGTGTCATATCAGTCTTGGATGTTCCCTAGAGAGAAAATAGCATTAAATAACCCAAGTACATTCACATTATTTTTTATAGACAGTGTAACCTAGTTAGGTCACCAGTAAAGGCAATTCAATTTCATCCATAGTTAGGCAATAAGACATATTAACCTGACCTCCAAATTAACGTACCGATTGCAGATGTTGTCTAGTAAAACACACATGTTAAAGAAGTAATTGATGCATATCGGGCAAGGGAAGAAAATGGTGCATGTCTTGTCATTCAAGAGGGCTATTTAGAGATAATCTGGCCACAGCAACCATGGATGAACTATTAATTGCTTCCCATTGTTGGCTGGTATTGCGTCATTCATTCTAGAATATCTGATTGTTTGTTTCTTTTTTTTATTTTTATTTTTTTCTTGGGGGAGGGCGGGATATGGAAGAATATTGTCTGGGGCAATGTTAAAAGTATCAGGCTATCAGGTGTAAGGCACAGATTTGAGTCTTGAGACCACTTCGTATAGAAATGGCAGAAATTATAGGAATTACGGGACTGTATCTAGCTCACCCCTTCCCCCAGGACCCAATTAGTAGAGCCAACATTTTGTAACCCCACTTCTAATTCCCTTAAATTTGTTGTTTTCAACTTCATACAAGCTTGAATTGGGAAGCTTTCTTCTTTCACGTGGGTTTATTGTGTGGATATATTGAGATTTTTTTTTTTTTTTTTTTTGGTGATGTACAAATAAAACTATGGTGTATAATATAGATTTGTGAGCTTTCAATATTCGTCGAGTGATTTCATTGGATTTAAAAACTCCCACTATATCCCAAATAAAAGATCTGTTCCCACTACTATTGTTCATCGATGTTTATCTATAGGATCATATCAAGATGTTTCATATTGAAATTGGGGGGCCATAAATAGAAACAAAAATTAAATACAAATTGAAAAAGTATATATTAAAGCATTTTCTTTTGGATATCGTGAAATTTAATATTAGTTTTTGGCAGTGGGCTTACTGTACTTATCATATAATATATAAATCTTTATGATGAGGCACTTATTTAATTAAATTTGGTTATCATGATACGTCATTCATTTAAGGTCATGTCGGGCCCCCATTGATACGGGACCTTCTTTTAAATTTGTTTGTCGATAATAAGCAATCGAACCGAGCACTATAAATGGAATCATTGAAATTCTCTTAGAGATAAAGAAATAATAATTGTTCTAGTGTTTAGTTGCTCATGTTCTTGTAGTGTGATATGCTCTTTGTTTTTGCTTAAAAGGTTGGGCATAGATAGAATGATTCAATTAATTTCGCTCATAAACTCAATATTATCTGTTAATGGTATGTTTGATCCTATTTTGACAATGAGTTTAGGTGTTAAAACAAATAAAACGTGTTGAGATTGTGATCATCTAGAACAGAGGAAACGTGCGACTACAGCATGCATTTAGACAAGATAGATGCATTATGTTTTTCTTTTTTGTGGATGTTTCTTCAATCCTTGTCCTTGTGTCTAGACATTCTGAGAATTAAGCCCTTCTTTTAGACTAGAAGGGAGCAATCTCCCGGGAAAATTGCGGCTTAATTTCTTTTTGTCTTCTTGTTTGAATAGAGAATTGAATACTTTATATAATTTTTGGTGCACCAATTATTTTCACTAAACTATATTCTATTAGTTTGAAATGTAGGTGGAATGAGAACACCAGGAAGCTAACTTATAGGAGCTACTTAATATTCAGTACCTACCCGGAATTAGATTGCAAGCTAAGCTATCCAAATTGTTTGGGTTAATCTATACAGTGGAAAGAATTATTGAACTGTCCAGCCTCTTGGGAGAAGTCATATACTTCTGTACTGTTGAAAGTCAATATATATATATATATATATATATATATATTTATATATATATCTCTTATAATGACCTCATTCTTGAATCTCACACAAGAAAATTTTAAAAAGCTAAATTTTCCTTCCAGTTTAATTAGAAATTTTAGGGTGTGTTTGAAAGTTAGCGTAATAAAGAGTAACTTCCAGTTAATCTACTCTATAGAGATTAAAGTTTCTTGATTGTGTTCTAGATTTTTAAAGGGTGACTTAACTATTTGAGTGAACAAGCTGATGAACATGCCCCAAGCACTTAGTTTCCCCTTCTCCTTCAGATGCCATTGCAATCATCTTCTTTGTATGTTGTTGCTTCAAAACACACCCCTCCCTGAAAGGTGGGCTGTTTTTCTTTTGTGGAAATTTTTTTCTGGACAGAAGAAAACACAATGCATTACTGGTAATAACCATTGTAATGCAATCGCACCTCTAACCAAGGGAGGATATTTTATGGATAATACTAGTCTCATGGTACGTATCTCTTTCTCTTTCTTCAAAACTTGTGGTTATGCACTATGCGGGTGCACCTTACCTTGCTTTATTTAATGTCTTCTAAAGCTATGAATTTTTTTTATTTTTTTTATTAGCAAAAGAAAATATTTCATTGAAATAAAAGCTATCAATCTAATTACTTAAGACGGTTACCAGGAATGATTTATTGGATAGTAGTAGGAGTTGGTGAGTTAATATATATTATAAGTAGTAGTTATTGTGTGTTAAAACAAGTATATCAGTTGTTTTACCGCTTCTTATATTTGTATTAGTTTTTATTATTGTTATTATTATTTTAATTAGTCAGAACAAATGAGACATCAAACCAAAATTTTCCTTTGGAGTGATTTGGTATGTTGAACTAGTGTTCTATAACATGAGTTCTACTCTTTCAACTCACCATGAAACTTTAGGGCATGGTTGGCTTGATTAGACCCAAAATTACTATATTTGAGATTTGATCAGGGTCTAGCTAGCATAATAAGGCACTACGACATGTAGACTTTATCATGTAATTGTCCAGTGCATATGAGACTGGAGGACTATATGTGTCCAAGGATTAGTTGTGTGCAAAACATCTTGCTCCTCTTAAAAAAATAAATAAAATAAAAGGCATTGGGACACGTGGGTACCTATTCAACTTGTGGGTCTCACATGTTTCTTTCCGTATATTGTATCTATCATTACTTTTACAATGACAGATTATCACGAAAACATTTTCTATTTAATAATTAAATGTTAGCTTGAACCAAAAATAAAATAAAAAAAACTTCCTCCATCCCACAAAAATGGGTCATTTTTGTAACTTTTTGTGTCCCAAAATATTTGTCCATTTTGAAAAGTCGGATCATAATTTTTTTGAACTTTCCTATATTATCCTTTATTATTTCAATAATTACTCTTAACACAAAATCCAATACTAAATAAGAGATGATATTTTTGAACGGATGGATATTAATAAATGATAAGTTAAGGTAATAATGACCTTTTTTAAATTACAAATTTTGTCAAACTTTGCTTATCTTTATGAGAGGAAGGGAGTAAAAAAAAACAAGGATGTTGGTTGCTCTAAAGGTTATACTCTTTCTGTACCATAAAGATAGGTCATTTTTTTCACTTTTTTTGTCTCAAATGTTTGTTCATTTTAAAACGTCAAATAATATTTTTTTTTGAATTTTCCTATATTACACTTAGTTATTTTAATAATTACTTTCAATATAAACCCAATATTAAATAAGAGATGATATTTCTAGAAAGATGGAGTTTAATAAACTTATCTTTGCAAGGGAAGAAGGGAGTTATAATAAGAGATCAACTTATAGGTGATTTGCCATGCCTTACACAAGAATGTGCAGACGATTAATGATTGAGCGTAAGTTCCTACTACGGCACTGCCTCCAAAGCAATCCTGAGCTCTAGACTCCAGATCCAGAGCCTCTGGGGAGTAAGCTGAAGGAAGATTGCCATTTTTACTGCCTTCGCCTCCCCCCCACCCACCATTTTTTTTTTCTTTTTTTCTTGGCTATTTCTTAATCAATGCTCTTTTTCAAACTACAATTAATAATCTAATTATTACATAGAAACATGTGTTTACACATGTTTCTATGTATGTTTACACTTTTTCAAGCAACGTTCACTATTCTTTATACATTTTTATCATTTTTCTTATAATGATTGGATTATTAATTGCAACTTAACACGTCTTCTAAGGGCACACGTTAAGAAAACACTTTCTTTTTTTCTTTCCTCATCTAGGTAATAAAAAAGGGTTTAAAAAAATAGCAAAATTAGGAAGCTAATTCAGCAGCGAATGTCTTGTAAAGCATTGATACTCATACGTTGATAATAATGAGATTTGAGATAAAGATACCAATAAGCGATTGTTAAATAAAATAAAATAAGTTGGTGGTGGGGGGCTTATTATGGTCTTAATGGGGCATGAACTATTTTTTTATTTTTTTTATTTTTAATAGGCAACAAACATTTATTAAATAAAAATGAAAGATACAAAACACCAAGGAATGAGACCCCACCACACCCACTAAGTGGGGCATGAACTTATAGCTTATTGTAGGGCTTCCCTTTGAGCTCCGGTGTGCAGAAGCAGCCTTTCCAAGACATTATCAGGCATGTGAAGGCCTCTTTCCAAATTGGGACCTCGGAGAGAGGCTTGTTTCCGAGTGGTAGATTTAACAAGGATTAAACTATTATAAACAACTTCAAATCACTTAAAGCATGTGGATTTGGGCGTCCATGTGTATGTAAAAACACATTGAATATATCCACATGTCTTGGTAGATTTAATAAGGATTGCACTTAAAGCATGTGGATTTGGATGTTCGTCCCATGGAAATTCAATTAATTTGTCCTTCACATTTTATGTATGGCTTATAGTTGGTAAGTCCGTCATTATAATTTAGGTCTGACACTCGAACAAACATCCATGTGTATGTAAAATCATATTGAATTTACATGTTACATTATAACACGTATCTGTATATCCATCATTGCTATCTGACTTGCATGTTTGTTAAACTCAATTAGAAACATCATACCGAACCCATATCTTTTGTTATTATTATGATCCCAAATTTTTGCTCGCCTTCTATGAGGAAGTACGGGTGTCTTAAAGTTTACTAAACATGTAAAAATTATAATTAGGTTACACTATTTTTGTTTGACCTAATTTTCGAGATGACATATATTAAACCATTAGTTCCATCCACTCACTTTATTTACCTGATACTGTGTTAATAGTAAAATTATAATTAAATAAGAAAAGAAGTAAACCTCGAAGTTTCCAAGAAAATGTAAGTGTTACCTTAGCCGATGGACTGATGAATTCTGTAATTGTATCACCATTAATCCATAAGGTTGTCAAACCTAGTTGGGGTCCACTTTAATCCATATTACATATGATTTATGAAACTAATGCAATAATTAACCTTAAGACGCTAAACCTAACTGGGCATAAAGTAACAAACATTTAAAATTAATAAACCAAACTAAATAAGCATGCAAGTCAAAAGTCCATTCCTTGGGACATCCTCTTGGAAAGGCAAAACACCCGCCTCATTTCCTGCGTGTTCCATCAAACCCAACATGATTTTTGATCAAATAAATATCGAACCATAAGAGCAGTTAAGCAGTCAAGACTTTTGTGTCACGCGTGTTTTGACCTTGGCCCAAATTGAACTGGCTAAGGTTCATGAACATGAAAAAGTATTATCACAAGTGTTTTTTTTCTTTTAAAAAGTATATTTGTTGCTTTCAAATAATTCGAAATATCTTTACTGGACACTCACATTTAATAAGAGTGTGTAAGGCTGTTGCGAGGTCGCACCCATTCTTTTGTCTTCATCCGAGAAATCTTGTAAGTCTTGAGTCATTATAATCAGTATAGTCGTTTGTGTGTGATACGTGTCTATAAAAGATGTGAGGTATCTATGCATGTGACGCAATGACAACCATAATGTTTGGGAGAAATCTTTTCGAATCATCGCAGTCATCTATGTGTAATACGTGTTCACACGAAAATGTGACATGTCCACACATGTGATGCAAGGATGGCTATAATGTCCGAAAGTCCCAAACTTTCATCATAACTCTCTCTCTCTCTCTCTCTCTATATATATATATATAAATAGATATATCAGATAATACATATTGATATCTCATATTAAAATTGTATCTCGTGTATTAATGAGTTATGAAATACATTAAAGATATATGATATAATTCCTAATATATGATACTCAAATAAGATGAAACCATGCTCATTTGATCGGAACGGTATATGTGAGCGGCAAGCGTTGGGTGTTTTCCGGGTTATATAGTAGTAAGGGCTGTCGTTCTCACAAACTTTATTCACTGTTCACACACCAAAAAAGCAAGGGTACGAGAATTGGTATTCTTCTTGGGAGTTCGTCAGTCAACTTAATGGGACCGTTGGAGTTGACACGAAAACAAAAACAAAGGGAGCGAGTGGGAGCGGGCGGCCTCTCTTTTCTTTTCCTGTGGGCCTAACAGGGCCTGCTAATCGCACGTGGTTACCTGTCATTCATGTCGGCTGCATAGACCCATGGAATACTACACCTCCTTATGGCTTATCCCCTTGTTACTCCGGTCCGTTTGGTGATGCCTAATTGATCTTATGCCACGTGGCTTCATCTTGGCTGGGAGGGCCATGGCCCATGGGTGTCCCTCTTCTTGGATGTGGACCACACGTGTTCCTTTGTCATGTCTGATGGGTTCAGTAATTTCGATCAGTTCCTCTCTTTTACTCAGACCAAGGAATGTTACAGTACTATCCGTGAATTTGAGTCATTTTAGATACCACAGTAATATGGATATTTAGATAGATTCTTCCGAGGGTGAGTGATTTAAATTAAATTTTGATGGATTTGTTAAAAATAAGTATGAGATTATGAGATCAATAATTCATGAATTAGTTTGGCAAGCTAATAGTTATATATTGCAATTATTTTGAGGATAATATTTCTGTTATTAAAATAGAAGCTATCGCATTAAAAAATGATTTGTTGTTAGCAAAGCAAAAAAATTATAACAAGATGATTATTGAAGGTGATTCTAAATTGATTATTAATAGTTTGCATCATTGGATAATTGTCCTTAAACGATTTATAGTATAATGAGTGATTGTAGAAAAATTATTATAGAAAATAATATGGATATTAAGATTAATCGTGTGTATAGAAAAGCAAATAAAGTTGCTGATGCTCTTACAAAGTTAGGATATAATGTAAAATGTAATCGTTTATAGGAATCTAATTTTTCTTTAGAAATATTGGTTGTTATCTGGGAATATTTGATAGGTAAATCTAATTTTGAGGAAAAATTGACTGTCATTTACCCCAAAAAAAAAACCCTATACTACTTGCCTTGTCTGTGGATTGTAATTTGCCTAGTCAACCCTAAAGCAATTCATATCATGTTAAATTTAGGAATATAAACAATCAATTTATTGGGTTGCTTAGGTTTAGCACAATAAATTAACAAGCTCGAAAACTAGATTTGAATGTGGCTCATATGTCTTAAGAGCGAGTTCGAATGAGATTTTTATCGAGTCAATAAATAACCAAGCCTAAGTTGATGAGTTCACCCCAATGGTTGGTTTGATTTGGCTCTATAAAAGATTTGATCCGGTCTTACGTTAAAGAAATGGAGAACTAACCTTACTTGATTCTATCCTATATTGAAGTCACATAAACTTAAAACCCAAGTCATCTGCACTATAGTGGAAAAAGGAACCTTGTTCTTCCGCATGCCACAACAAAACTTCAGAGACCTGCCCATCCTTTTGATTATCTTTTGACTTTCATAGGTCGGGTTCACGCTGGGCTGGCTGGGCCTGAGATTTACTTGGAGAGCATGCCCCCAACCCAAACTCCTGCCTCATCTAGTCTTTAGCGAGCAATACTTGAGCCCCTATTGTGTCCAACCGAAGTTTGGCGTGATCTAGCAGCACAAATTTCTAACGGGCCAAATTTTGGCCCACCCAGTCGGAACGGCTATTGCAACCCCCCCAATTTTGTCACCCCACTCCCATCCTTTAGATTTTTAACGTTTTATGCAAAATATAAAAGGTTTTTATGAAAACCGGCTGTGATGTCCACTATAAAACATCATTTTGAATAACTTTGTAGAAGAAAGGTTTTCTTAAATCTATCGTTTAAATATACTTTTTAGCCATTTATAGTATTTATTTCAATTTTTGCCAAAAAGTCTACCTAAACAATAGATTTTGGAAAAACTTTCTTCTGCAAAGTTGTTCAAAATGATGTTTTCTAGTGGACTAAGTGACCGATTTTTGCAAAAACCTTTTATATTTTTCATGAAATCTTAAAAACAAAAAAGAAAAGGATAGGGTTATGAGAATGGCAGGTTGCAGTAGCCGTTCCCTTTCTGCTGTTTATTTCAGCCCATAGGGTGGGATGACTTAGTAGCCCAAGCCCCATGGGCCAGTCAATAATAGGTTAATGGGGAAAAAGATGAAAATCACTGGGAAATTGGGTAAGGTCTCTAAATCTCTGACGATAAGTTAATCCACTAGAACTAGCTTAGTAGTAAGAAAGGGTAGGGTAAAAGGATAGGATTAAGATAAATTAGGAGTTTAAATCCTTTTATTTGTGCCAAAAAAAAAAAAAAGACAATGGGTTGAATTTTGTCAGGAGTCAAGACCGAGTTCATAACTTGCCACATTTAATCATAACAAAATAAAATTTTAAAATAAACCGTTTTGATCTGTTTAAATTGACGGTCTGATCAGTTTTTTATATACCGTAGTGGAGAGGATTTCAAAGTTTAGCAAAGTGATTGATTAAAAAGAAAAACACTCACTAACACATACACACGCACAAAATAAAAAATAAATAAATATATTGCTAAAATTGGAAAAAAAAATAAAATTATAAGAGCCAATGCAAAGACAAACTACATTAAACAAACGAAATATAATGCCAAAGAGCCTAATACACTAAGAGACTACAAGTTAAATGCCAAATGGCCTACTGCACTAAGAATCTACAAGTTGAAATGTCAAATCACAAATATGTTAAAGAAACAAATAGTTGTGTGGGTGTCTACTAGTTGAATGCTAAAGGACCCATAACACTCAGACCTACGAGCTGAACGGTCAAATATATTAAGAACAATACAAAAGGGTGGGTGTGGGTGTTTGGAGAGAGAGAGAGAGAGAGAGAGAGAGAGAGAGAGAGAGAGAGAGAGAGAGAGAGAGAGAGAGAGAGAGAGAGAGAGAGAGAGAGAGAGAGAGAACGGAAATTTTCTCTCTCCTTAGGGGCTTGTTTGGGAACTTCAAAGACTGGATCAGATTAGGTTCAGTTCATAACTGTTGTCTGGTTTTTAAAAAAACCAACTCACAATTAGTTTTAAAAAAACTGTGTTTATACTTTATTTTTAGAATAAATCTTAACTGTTTAGGAGGAAAAAAGAAACTTACCAAACAATATGAAAACAAAACTGATTAAACTTATTTTTAACTGGCCAGATTTTCAGGTTTGCCAAACAGCCCCTAAGTTATGGCTCCTGTCTTCCACCACGAACAAGTGAACTCAAACTACAAAATTGGCAAAATTTTAGCAATCGTACCATTGATGCAGAATTTTTAAATTATAGCAATTTAACAGTACTAAATAAATTCAGCAAATCCAGTGAGATGCTCTTTAATGGATTTTATAGCCATCTTTTTTTTTTTTTTTTTTTTTTTTTTTTTTTTTTTTTTTTAAAGGATAATAAGATCATTATTGTGCTTTGCTTCAAGCATAAACCATTCCACCAAGAGTCCACAAATCAGAGGCGTGTTTCTTATAAGCTACATGTGCAAGACTAGAGCCATGCAAAGATGACAAAAACCCATTCGGCCTGTTAAGCTTTCCATGTCGACTACTAAATTTTACAATTTTGGGGCAAAATAATTGAGTGAACTCGACCGACATAGCGATAATGACCCCCTGCTTGCCGGAACTTCTACATGGTACGGAATCTGAAGACTTTAGTTGTGCCCAATTAAAGATTGAAAATTTTACACGAATTGTATTTTTAAGCCGCAATTTTAGGGATGTCGGTTCCATTTTTCCAAATATAGTGTGGCTAAATTTTTTTTTCCCCATCACTTTTTATGGTTTTCATTTTGATATGCCCTCAATTGATTATTTTGTTTCAAAATGTTTATCTATTTTGAAAAGTCAAATCATAATTTTTTTAAATTTTTAATAGTACCTTTTGTCATTTCAATAATTACTTTCAATACAAAACTCAATAAAAAGTAAAAGATGATACTTTTTGAAAAATAAAGTTTAATAAATAAAAAAATCAATGAAATGATTATTCTTAAATTACGTGTTTTGTTAAACATGAGCTATATTTATGGGACGGAAGGGATAATATAGATCTTGGCCATTAAGCGCTTTTCTAATTAATCGCTTTATCAATCATCTAACTTTCGTTTCTAATTGATGTACCTTTAATTTCCAATTTGGATGAAATATCTCATGGATCAGAGAGTTAATGAAATCATAATTATCGATGACATGAGAGTCTAGTAATATTCTGCTTATTTGTTAAGTGAGTAATTTCTGATTCAAACTCATGAATAAGTATTAACATTCATTTATTAATATTAGGGAGGGTTGGGGTTCAAGGTAGATTGTATCAATTGTTAAAATAAAATAAAATAAACCATAATTTAACATCAATGTTCAATTGTCATTGTAATTGTTGAGCAATGTAGATGTAAATTTTGGTAGACTACTTATATTTTTTGGTCGACTAGTTCTTGGTTGATTTGAATCATGCCCCCTAGGTCTATGTTCT
This sequence comes from Liquidambar formosana, assembly GCA_039720395.1. Taxonomy (NCBI): domain Eukaryota; kingdom Viridiplantae; phylum Streptophyta; class Magnoliopsida; order Saxifragales; family Altingiaceae; genus Liquidambar; species Liquidambar formosana. Next base: position 12,712,443 of record CM077822.1, read on the forward strand.
CTTTTTTTCATGGTGAACCTATAGACAAGTGTGTGTATATATATGTATTGATAACATAGTAGCTTAGTGGTATTTGCCTATATTTTAAATGAGTGATGAATGATCTCAGGTTTAAGTTTAACCTTATAAAAAAAACATCAATACCTATTTATTAATATTAGGAGGATTAAAGATAAATGCGAGTGATATGCTGAACGTGCCAAATTGTTAACACAAAATAAATGTAAAGGAGCAAACTATTTAATCATTTTGAATGGATCGTTTGATCTGCTCAAATGGACCATTTGATAAGTCCATAATTGATTATTTCTTAGGAGCCGTTGTCCTGATATAAAGGTAAACATCTTAAGCTATCAAGCATGAAGGCATAGGACGTTGGCTCAAATCTTGAGAGCAGGTCATTTTATATCAAAATACATAAATATAAGCAGACAATTTGCTGGTTACATTAAATTTTTTTATTTCTTTCCACCATAGTAAGTGATAAAGTCATCGTACTAAAGGCGTAGAGTTCCAAAATTTAGAGAGATTTGGCCTCAAGTCGATATTAGAAGACTTATAGAGGCATAAGGACACGGAAATTTCTTACTGCGGTCAAAAGTCTAGTGTGTAATAAATGTACCTAAAGTAACCCTTTAAATATAAACAATATTCACATAATGCCATTTAGTTATGTGCTCTATTTATGAAATAAATCTTACATTTCGTTTGATGATGATCAAGCCTAAGATCGTGCAATAAATCTTAACCTATTTTTAAGGCTAAAATATAGGGGTTTTGTTGGAAAGAGTTATAATTTTATAAATGAGTAACTGTTTTGATTATAATTAGTTAATTATAGATAAGTAATAATAAACAGATTTTTATTTATTTATTTATATTTATAATGGAAATCATTAAGAAACATTAAGGAAATATCAGTTTGGACTTGATCTCAAATAAAATCTAGTACCTCCTCCAACCATATAGAGAAATAGTCCACCAAACATGCAAATTAAGCCAAGACATGTGCCACCCCATTACCCTCTCTATACATATAATGGACAGAGAACGAATTGAAGTACCTATTGCCCTCCCTTACATCTTCAAAGATAAGGCCAAGATCAGAAAAGTTATCCCCCTAATCATTAATGCCCCTCACCACATCCATTTCATCTCCTTCTACTGATATGGACCTTAAGCCAATTTCACGTATAAAACTGAAACCACGCAACATAATGAAATAAACTAAATAAATTAGGCAAAACTTCAAAAATATTCAACTGCACAAGGTTTTGTTTGGTAAATATTAGAACAAATTCGCATAAGGCCTTTTAATGTAATTGTTTTCAATTTTCATTTTAGTAAAACATTCGCAAATTATGTTTTCAAAACATGAAAAACATTTGGAAAAATTGCATATAATAACAGATTATATCATATAATCCAAAATTTTATATTTAAGTATTTTATAAAACAAATTCGTTTTTACAACACATACATATATTTCTGAGAATTTATATGTAACTATTTTATTAAAAAAATTGTTTATACAACACATACAATGAAACTGTTTTCATATACTCACAATTAAGCTACAATCAAAATTGAAATCAACTAAGATGCAAAAAAAACTTCCACAATATGATAGACAGCCTCTCAAATTCGAGTTTGAAAAAAAAAAAAGGGGAGAAAATATTACGTTTCTTGTATATAGAAATATGAAATCTAAAGCATTAATCATGGAGAAATTTAATTTTGAAAAATTTAATCAAAAGGAAAAATTTTTTAAGGCCAAATCTGTTAGGGGGTAATCTTGCCATTATAAAAATAAATAAATAAATAGAATCCTCATCCTATAAAAAAGGATGTTTTAATTAAAAAATAGGACTTGTGGTTTCATAAAAAATAGACATGTCCTTATGCCTCTAAAAGTCATTGCATATGGACTTTCCCCCTATATTGACATTTCACAGTTTTTTTCACTCACATTTTTCTTCTTCTTTTCTTAACAATCAATAGAATTTATCTTTACCCTTAATACATGGGTGTCAAACAATTAATACACTCTCATAGACTTGATCCCAAAATTACTATCCCCACTCAACAAATGATGAGATTTCCACTCCCCATGACAAATGACAACATGATTGATGCATGAAAACATAAAATTACATGGCATAAGGAAGTATAAATTAAGCCCAGGTTTTCTTAATGTGTGCCCTAAGGGCACATGTTAATATGTAATTAATAACCAATTAATATATGAAAAAAATGTGTTTTAACAGTTTTCCAAACAACTTTATTATTTAGAATGGATTTTTATCATTTCTGATGTGATAAATAGATCATTCATTATATATTAATCTGTGCTCTTAGGCCACACGTTGAGAAAACCCATTAAGCCCATAGAATTAGCATTGATTAATGATTCCCACTTGCAGCTGTAAAACCATTTTTGTTTTTTAATTAGTCTTTTATTTTTTTGCCCCTCAGTTTGGCATCATTTTGACCACAAAGTCACAGCAGTTTAACAGAGTGAGGACCTCTTGCTGTACTTGGTCTCCTCTCTCTGTCTCTCTCCAAAAATAGAAAAAGAGAAGGAAAATTGTAACTCTTCAGATCCAATCTATCTCCTCTGCCTCTCCATCGACCTCTATCTGCTCCCCATTCATTCTAATAAAGCACACATGTTATACTTTATTTATATATATTCCTGATTTAGAATAATCATATTTGAACCAACCCCCTCCCACTCACTCAGATCTCCCCCCAATACTACAAATCTTTCCCTTTCCTTCGTACATTTTCTTGTACTCTCTCTGTAATTAATTCCATCCTTTCATCATTCTTAATGACTTCTCGAGGTCGTACTCAGATCTGAATCGCCAATTCGAACCCTGTAAGTTCTGCTCTTTTGCGTTTCAATTTCGTGCTTTGAGGTGTGGGTTTGGCGGAACCGTTGGATTCAATTGCTGGATCTGGTTGAATTCGCGGTGGTTATTGATGGGTGGTTTTCAGTTTTGATGGGTTAATGTTAATTTTGGTGAATGTCATGGTCCGTTTAGTTGCAGACAAAATGCATGAAAAGAAAAGAACAATGGGTATTTCAATATTAGAGTCCCCACCCCACCCCCCCAAAAAAAAAAATTATTTGGGAACCCTAGAAACTTAGAAATCCACCCAATTGAGCCTAATACAACCATTTGGCTGAGTTGATTTTAATTTTAATTTTTTTTGGAAGTGAATAGCTATTGAAATGAATGCAACAAGAATGATAGTGGTTAAATCTTCACTCTCCTTTTAATTTCCCATATTTTCTCGGCAACCAAACGGTGGTTAAGAGTTTGACTCTTCGTTTATTGTTGGATTTCTTTCAAAAGGATTGATTTGGTGATTTATTGATGCGTTTCGTATGCATATATATATATATATATATATATATAGTTAGATATATATATATATGTATGTATGAAAATGATTGATTGACCCAGATCTGTGACTTCTGCTTATTCAGTGATAAAAAGAGATGTCATTTTCTTCATCTGTTTTCGGTTTAAATTCAGGGGGAAAATTGTTCATGATAAAATGTTAATGATAAAGCTCAAATGTCCATTTTTATTGAAACCCTTTTACGGATAAAGATATTTGAATCAGTTGCTCTGATAAATCTCTTTTGGAGCGTGCCTGTATTTATATAATGTTTAACGTGCACTTCTGGTCCTTAGTTTCTGATGAGGGAGTGGGGACACAGAATTAGGATGTTGTGAAAGAATCTGAGACTTGCTATTCAACTTTATTTTAATAATTTTTATAAAATTCTGGTAATGCCTATTGGTTATGTATCTTTGTATATCAAAGCAGTTAGGCATTGTTAAAAACTAACAAAATTTTGGTTTGATTTGATCTATGTGTAACCTTTTGTGAAATGGCTAGATTTGAACTGGGTTGGGTGTGTCTCCAAACAACCCCCCCCCAAAAAAAAGTTTGCTGATATGATTGGTGGAATTAAATAGTGGGTTCACTTGCCTTGTCCATTTCTTGCTGGTGCTCTTAATGCTGAATTGTGTCTTAACAGTGTCTTAAGTTTTGATTCCTACATATAGCATATGTTTTGTTTTATTTTAGTTTTTTTAATGGAGAATTTAAAAGTTCTTATATGACTTATTGACTTAATATCTTATCTTGGTTTGGATACTGAGGTATATGACTGTCTTGCATTGCAAGAGTAGGAAGATTTTTTGAATTCTTTAATAAATTAGTCTTCAACTGATTATTTTAAGTGTTTGAACTAAGTTCTTGCAGTAGCTTTTTAAATTTTTGGCATATAGTGCTGAAAATTTTACTGATAATTTCTGGGTTGTATTTTCCAGGGTGTTCAGTCTGTGTGGTCTTTCTTCAAATTGCATAGATCTTAAGTGAATACATATTATCTGTTGGAGTTTAAGTTTAGGCGAAGCAAAATAAACAGCTATGAGATTCACATTGTGATCTTTTAATACTAAGGTGGAAGTGGAAAACTTGATCTGAAATATTTCGAAACTAAATGATGAGGGGAAGATCTGATGGAACTCAAAAAAAGCGCTTGCTCACTTCTGTATGTGTTGTGGCCATCTTTCTTGGCTTCCTATATGTATATTATGGATCCATATTCGGCTCAAAAAGCCGTGGTGCATCAGCTCTAGAGTATGGCAGCAGATCTTTGAGAAAATTTGGGTCATCATATTTGGGTGGGGATGAAGATGCTGATGGTAGCAAGCAAGATGAATCTTCAACCAAATTTGGGCAGGAATATGGAGATGATGATGTCATACCAAAGAGCTTTCCTGTAAGTTAACTTCCCCCCCCCCCCCCCCCAAAAAAAAACCCCCACCCCCACCCCACCCAAAATAAAAAATATATATATATATATATATATATATATATATAAAAGAGAAGAAGAAGAAGAAAAGAGTAAAATTCAGTTTAGATTTTGCCTATTGTGTGGTTGATTTTGGTGGAAGTGTTTGATGTTTCTCTGTTGATTTTGAAGGTTTGTGATGATCGGCATTCAGAATTAATTCCCTGCCTAGATAGGCATCTTATATATCAAATGAGATTGAAGTTGGACCTGTCCCTAATGGAGCACTATGAAAGACATTGCCCTCATCCTGAAAGGCGGTACAATTGCTTGATTCCTCCTCCCCCAGGTTACAAGGTAACAGTGTCCTTAATTTTGACAGTAGAATGGTTTTGAAAAGTTTCTTGTATCTCCGATTGTCTTATAATTTTCATATTTATTAAATATGAGCATTCTGTTGTTTCTGTAATGTTACAGATCCCGATCAAGTGGCCGAAAAGCAGAGATGAAGTATGGAAAGCGAACATACCTCATACTCACCTTGCACATGAGAAGTCTGACCAGAACTGGATGGTTGTAAAAGGTGAAAAGATCGTATTTCCTGGGGGAGGCACTCATTTCCACTACGGAGCTGATAAGTATATCGCTTTACTTGCAAAAGTAAGACTCTTGGACACTTCAGAAAGAAAGGGAAAGGGAGATGACTGCATTTTGAATTCCTTTTGTTAGCTAGTTTTGGAATTACCAGTCCTTATAGCTGTATAGGGTCATAAATGTTTTCTTTATTCTCTTGGCATCATATTGGTTGTGTACTTTTACTCCTATGTTTTTGGTAGATCAATGTTTCTCTTAAATTTTCTTTGGTAGAGGAATAATTTTATGTGTGGTTTTCATTGGCAGATGCTCAACTTTTCACATAATAATTTAAACAATGAGGGGAGGCTACGAACAGTTCTTGATGTTGGCTGTGGTGTTGCGAGTTTTGGAGCTTATCTTCTTTCATCTGATATCATAGCAATGTCCTTGGCACCCAATGATGTGCATCAAAATCAGATCCAATTTGCCCTAGAGAGAGGAATTCCTGCATACCTGGGTGTTTTGGGGACAAAGAGGCTCCCTTATCCAAGCAGATCTTTTGAACTTGCTCACTGTTCTCGTTGTAGGATTGACTGGCTTCAAAGGGATGGGATCCTTCTTCTAGAGCTAGATAGGTTGCTTAGACCAGGAGGCTATTTTGCCTACTCATCTCCAGAGGCATATGCACAAGATGAAGAAGATCTCAGAATATGGAGAGAGATGAGTGCCCTTGTAGGACGGATGTGCTGGAGAATTGCTGCAAAGATGAACCAAACTGTCATTTGGCAAAAACCTTTCACAAATGACTGTTATATGGAAAGAGAGCCTGGCACTCAACCTCCTCTGTGCCGGTCTGATGATGATCCTGATGCAGTGTGGGGTGTGTCAATGGAGGCCTGCATCACACCTTACTCTGACCGTGAGTATTCTTTTCGCATTTCTTTTCTGTGTCATAAGTTCTGTGGTTAGGTGAGAACATAGTTAAGAATGTCCAACATTATTTTTCCCGTCAATAAGAACTCATTCTTAGTAAAATGATTTCTAAGTGATATGTAGCTAATTTGAGTTACTTAAAAATTGGAATTAGGTGTGACTTTCTTTGTACGAAAAATCTAGTTTAGTTTATATTCCAAATTGTAAAGTTTATCTTTTAATTGAAATTTGAAAATAAGACAAAAGCGGCGCTGAAGTTTCTGCCAGATTCCATTTGGCACACCGCACATAAGCTTACACTCTAGCATAGGAGACCGGGAAATTCACACTACAGAATAGGTTATGATAAGTTGATAACTATTTTGAATAACTAAGGGTGATGATTTTCTAGACAAAATGACAGAAAGAAAAGGTGAAACCAAATTTTAATGTTGTCATTTGAATTTTACTTCGATTCAATGATCTCATCTTGCATGTGGACCACCTGGGATTTGATATACAATTGTTGCTCATTTTTTAAAATTATGAACTGATCTGTTTATACTGTATACATTAACGAAATCAATACGGAGTATTCATTTTTGTTTGTGCTACATTGTTGTGTTTGTCGTAACATCATTCCCACACTAAAAGCATCATCATACTCAATTGTCACTTATATGACTGGCGACATGACGGAATGTGCTGCTCCTTTAAAACCGCTGGAGTGCAATATTTGAGTATGAAATGATGAGTGCAATAGCTTGTATTCAATGGGTATTCTGTTTAAATTTTATTTTAACTCAAAACACCTGATGTTGTGGGATTTGGATTATATGGAATTTGATGATCAGATGTGACATCATCATGATATTAATGAGGCTTACTCACATGTGCACACGTGCACAGATGCACATATTATGCTTGTGTGTTTACTGAGTTAATACATGCTTTCCAAAGTCATTGATTTCTTCTGTTTCAGTTTGAAACTAATACTTTTTGTTTGGATCAGTCTAGCATGTGTTCATGCAATCATGCACATCCTTCATTTTGACACTAGGTCATTGTCCATGAGCTGTGTATTCGTTGCATCAAGTACATGTGGGCGTGAACTGCAAGCTACCTAAAACCTGCCAATTGGAGACATTGCACTCCTTTGGATTTAGTTTGCTAGATATTTCTTTTATTGAGAAAATTGTTGATGGTGCCTTTAATCAAAAGAATAAAGGATTGCAGGTTGAAATTATACCCTAAAATTTTTTGTTGCTTTTATCAGATGACCAGAGAACTGGGGGAAGTGGATTGGCTCCTTGGCCAGCTCGATTGACAGCTCCTCCTCCCCGATTGGCTGATTTTGGCTATTCAAATGATATGTTTGAAAAAGATACGGTAATCTGATTAAACTGTCATCTATGCCACTTTAGCTTGTTCATAATTTGGTGCTGTTAGCCTGTGCATATATGCATACGTTATGCCAAAATGACAAAATCTCATAAAATACATGAGCTTAGGTAATGCTGTTGTGGTGCAGGAAATTTGGCGAAAGAGGGTTGAGAATTACTGGAATCTCTTGAGTCCGAAGATTGCATCAGACACTCTGAGGAACTTGATGGACATGAAGGCAAACATGGGTTCATTTGCAGCTGCTCTGAAGGGCAAGGATGTCTGGGTGATGAATGTTGTCCCTGAAGATGGACCAAATACAGTTAAGCTGATATACGACAGAGGCCTGATAGGCACTGTTCACAACTGGTATGCAGATGCACTTGTTGAATAACCTATCATGTTTACAGTGTCCTGTTTGGAGCTGTAACTTCCTTTTTCTGTTATTTCAGACTTAGGGCATATTTTGCCAACCACTGTGCCTAGGACTCCTCTAGGACTGATGAATTTAATAGTTAATGATTTTAATAATTCACCGGATTTATTTTATTTTATTTTATTTTATTTTGACAGGTGTGAAGCCTTCTCAACCTATCCCAGGACTTATGATCTGCTCCATGCGTGGACTGTTTTTTCTGACATTGAGAAAAAAGGCTGTAGTGCAGAGGATCTGTTGATTGAGATGGATCGCATGCTGAGACCTACTGGTTTCGTAATCATCCATGACAAACAAGTGGTGGTTGATTTTGTAAAGAAGTATTTACCAGCATTGCACTGGGAAATAGTGGCAACAGCAGATTCCAGTTCAGATTCAGACCTGGATGGAGACAACGTTGTGTTTATTGTCCAAAAGAAGTTGTGGCTGACAAGCGAAAGTCTCAGGGATTCAGAATGAGACGGCACACAGCCTCTTCCATTGCTTGTTCCTCTTTACTTTCTTGGGAATTAAGAAGTCCCAAGTAGTGATGTGGTAATCAGTTTCATTTTGTAGCATTAAGTAAATTACATTAATTTTCCCTTTTTGCCATAAGGATCAGTTTATAATTAAGCCATAGACTACCAGCATCTACACGCTGTTCATTTTTTTTGTTATTATTATTCATAAATGAATATTTTGTTTAGCTATTGGGGAATGCAATTTTTTTTTTATTAAATGTTGTTTTTAGTTCAATTCTTAAGTTGAAATTTGGAGGGAACCCATGAAGGGCTTGTCAAAAACTCCAGCTCCGATGTTTTCGGAAAGAAAGAGGGAAAGAATGAGAAAGGGTTCCTCGTTCAATTCTTTCGAAGTCATTGGATCCTTTTTCTCATTCGAGAATTTCCTCTTTTCTTCCACTCCGTTCCCAAGAGTAACTAGGACCAATTCAGTCACGTTTTCATGTTTTTTTTATTATTCTTTTTACCAAACATCTACGGATCCAATCACGATCTTATAATAAGAACAAGAGATCTTTCTCGATTGTTTGAAGGTCACGAACTCGAAGAAACTTTGAAGAATGGTCCAAACTTGCAAACATGTTAAATCAAGTTGTTTGGCCCCATGTATTCTAAAAATTGTTCTTAGAAATGCATTTGTAGAAAAGAGTAAAGAAATGTGGAAAATAATTGGCTGTGTATTCTAAAAGCTGTTCTCAGAGACTTGTTTTCTGAAAACAATAACAAATTCTAGGGACATGTTTTCAATGGTTTTATGTTTCCTAAACAGAAAATAAAAACTAGGAAGGCAATTTTCCGAAAATGTGTTGTTTTTCAAGAGAAAATTTTAGAATTGAGCAAACAGAAATCTGTTTCCATGCCACTTTCCAGAGTCCACAATGAAATCAACATATTTTCTTAAATCGAAAATAAATACCGAGAATATTATTTTTATTTCATCTGAAAATGGGTTGTTTTTTCTTTAAAAAATAAAATTAAAAACAAAACAAAAACCAGACAATTAAAAATGTTTATTTATTTATTGCGAATCTGAGACTATGAAACTGTTTTTAAAATACCCGCCCAAACTAGGCAAATTTCTGGAAATTATTATAGTGAAAATTAGTGAAAACGCTGGACGCACCCGGCACCTGGGTTCTCGCTATCATTCTTGGAACTATATTTCATTCCTTAAATTTTAACGGTGTTTTTCATTTTCCATTTCCATTTTTTAATAATAAAACTGTCGGCCTCGACTAATCCCTTACGCACAAGGATTACACTTAAGCTCGCCATCCGTTTTGTTTTGTGGTACCCGTAGATACCGTGTTTTTGTGCGGATTTTGTCTAATCAGACTGAAAGCTAGGTAACCTGCCGTTGTGTTTGATGCATGCATGGCTGTTTTCACAGCTGTGTGCAATTTTGGCTGCATATGAAGTCATTTTGCCAAAAGCATACATTTTCTTGACCCAACCTGTTTTCTTTTGTTTTTTTTTCCCCCACAGTAGAATAATGGTGGCATTTGTGATTGGTGACAGGCTTGCAGTTTGCAACATTGTAAACCCATGTTACCATGTTAATGGGTCCAAGCTCTTACCTAACCTACCTTAGAAGGGTCCCAGACAACCCCAATTTCTTCTCATGAGTCATGATCACTAGAGCAAGTCTTCCATGAAAAAAAGGGGAAAAGAAAAGAAAAAGCTGGCATGGTCTTTTAACCCGTTCTGACTTCCATGTCAATGAGCTGTATGGAAACTGCACTAGTTTTTTTTTTGACACTAGATAAAATCTATTCTTATCCTTAATTATTTTAAATATTAATACAGGGTATCAGTGTTTCTTCATATATGATCTTGAATCTAAAATCAGCTCACTCAACAAGTGAGGAGCTAAAATGCCACTAACCTATCATACTATCATGTTGTTAGTTAAATTCTATCCAAATTTGAAGTGCATTTATTTAAATAGATTATTAATTATTATCCCATTTAAGTGATTGTTTACATTTTTTTTCTCAATATATAGTTTAATTTCATAATTTAAGCGCATTGTGGCAGCATTGATATGGATTCGATATCTTTGATATGATTCAAAGAAAAATACTACACATACAGCTATTTTTACCGTCTACTTTTACCACCTCTCTCAAAAGGAGTGAGATTTACTAAACTACCCTTATCATCCAACACCTCGTGAGACAAGGAGGTAGTCAAAGCGGCAGTCTATGTTGGCAATGCCATAATCAAACTATTAACTATAAGTCATGGTTTTGACCCTTGTGAGAGAGTCACTAATTCAAACATGATTCCAGTCGACCACCAGAAATTGCCCATTGCCAACTCTTTTCTGTATGGTCCCTGAATATAAATATTTGTAGGGCCTTGGGATCTCCTAGTGATTGCCTTTATTCCTGTGGTTGTTATGTGAACCGACATACCCATCACTGTGTAAATACTCTCAAACGAGAAGCACATGCAATGCCCTTGTCATCTCTTATGGTGTCAAGTGGGCATCTCTACATTCTCTTCCCCAGACATTTTTTCCCTCTACTTCCTCTCCTTTCCATACACAATGACCCTTTCTCCGTAAGCCAGCAGGCCCAGCATTATGCATATTGGTGGAGGGATTGAATTTTTCCCCTTCAATGGGACATTTGAGGCCCTACAAAGCCCAAATTCAGAATAACTCCCAAACACTAAAACCTAGTTTCTCTTGTTCTTCCTTCTTGTGCTCTTGCTTAGAAAAGAATTAATGCTCATGGGGTTAAATTGAACTCGGACCCCTCATCATGACTCCTCTCTCTCTCTCTCTCTCTCTCTCTCTCTCTCAATGCCTATCATCAACAGACATAGATCATTGGCATTCTCTCTGTAACGTATTTACTTTATACTTTATAGAAGATCGATCTGTTACTGGTTCACGAGACCTAATTGAATTGGTTTCATGATATTTTTAAAATTAATGAGAAAATGATAAACATTTTATTATGAGCTGAATTAAGAAAACTCAGCTCTTGTAGCCTGTTATTTGAGTCTTCAAACAGGGTTAAGTGAAGGGGGAGGGGATCTTGTTCACAACCCCCCGCCCCCGCAAAAAATAAAAGTAAATAAATAAAAATGGAAATGGAGAAAATTGCAATTCCACATCACTTGGACTGTGAGGTTGGAGTCCTGTGAATTGGTCAAGTAGTAAAGTATTGAGTGTACTTCTTAAAAGTTGACATAATTATGATTACATGTGAGTATGAGACGTCTCACATGAGTCCTTAGAGGATTAATTAAGATTTAAATCTTGACAGGAGTAAGATTTGAAATACTCGTAATTGTAACTATATATATATATATATATATATATATATATGAGTGTTGCTACACAAGACCAGTCCTTCCAACGAAATCGTTGGGCGACTGATGTGGATTATTTTTTTAAACAGTTTCCGTTAAAACTAACGAAATTCAAAACAATGATTTGACGAAATTACCCATTCATCTTCCCCTTCATATTTCTGTAACTCCACCCTTTCTCCTTCTATACCCAGCCCCAAACAAACTCACAGTCCCTCTCCCTCCGCATCTTTCTCTACAAAGTAGGAGATCGCCACATATTTTTGTGAGAAAAACTAGTTTGATCCAACCAAAAAAAAAAAAAAAAAAAAAGAATTAAAAAGAAAAAGAGCACGAAGAATAAGAAGAAGACAATAGAGAAACCTACTTTTTGGGATTTTAACTAGAAAAATCTAGTTTTCTTTTAATGAAAATCTAGCTAAGTTTACAAAAAATTTAGCTAAGTTTACCAAAAATCTAGCTAAGTTTATAAAAAATTTAGCTAAGTTTACAAAAATCTAGCTAAGTTTACCAAAAACCTAGCTAAGTTTACAAAATCTAGTTACCTTACAAGCTTTATCATCATAGCCTCAATCAATAGCTATGGAGTCTCTGATCACCCAGAAAAAAGGGTAAAAAAAAATAAAAAAATAAAAAATAAAAAAAAAGAAGAAGAAGAAGAAGAAGAAGAAGAAGTAAGAAGAACAGCATGGCTTGGAGATCGTTGGTAGAAGAAGAAAGGATCACACCTTCGTCACAACAAGATGCCTCCAGTACGATGCACCAGATCTAGCACTAACCCAGGCCATCTTCACCTTTCAGTTGGATGAGAGTTGACAGTGAGCATCTCAAGCCTTAACCCAACCCGTGAAATTAATGGTGAGTATCACCAATAATACCGAAAATCTCTCCACAGCCGATCTCAACAACTATGTGATGGTGCTGACAGCTTTGAGCGTTTCTGTGGAGAAGAGAAGAGAGAGGGAGAGAGAGAAATACTTTGGCGATTTGATAGCTAAACAGTGAAAGGAAAAGAAAAACAAACACAAAACGCTTTGATACGTTCTCACCTTACAAGGCATTTCTGCAAATGATTTGATGGCTAGCTGTGATCTGATGGCTAGCTTGTACCATGTACATAGCTTTTTTAATGATTTTTTAATAGTTTCAATAAAAGGGTATTTGTAGAATTACACCATTTCGACTTACGAGGTCACTATGAGACACTCGGCCCATAAAGTATTTCCCATATATATATATATCTATTTTTTTTTGGTAAAGGAATGTGGGGTTAAAAAAGAAGAGTCGCTTGTGTAGTTTTGTAGCACCGTCACTCTGTCTCCTACATGCTCCATGTGGCCGGCCTACACTGGACAGAGAATATGACACGAGCTTAGGACAGGATGTGCAAGTGAATCATATTTATTTGAGGAAGGGCATTCTACTACCTTTTGGAATTGCATTCTCTAATTTTGGTGTCAGATGAAATTCTTTACGCTCTCATATCTTACAAATATGGTCAACTCAGTGTTCAAATGTCCTGGTTGTATTTCCCTTGATTTTCTTTTCTCTACAAAATTAGTATTTCCTTGTATCCTTTGTATTAAAAATCAAAACGAATGGACTGGAGTTTTGATTCTAAAAACGAAAAATTAGGAGAATTACGATAATTTTATTTAATGGTTAAGAATAACCAACAGGGCTTTGAACCTATCGGCATGTCTTCTCCGTAAGGATGGAAAGGTTATGGATTCCATTCTTTCTAAGTGCATGCATCTCTTTTTACAAATAAAAAAATAAAAATAAAAATAAAAATAAAAATGAAGTACAAAGGTCTTAGCCAGCACAATCAATACACCCTATCTGAGTTTAAGGTTTAGCCATGGACATGTAATCTAATGAGTACATATATAGTATTTTTCACTCTCACTCTCTCTCATTGTTATTATTTCTCTTCCCCTGTTATGGAGCATGTAAAAGCACCTTATTTCGCATTGCTTGAGAGAAAGGTTCCTCAAGAATTTATAAAACTTCACCCACATTGCCTTTTGGTGGGGTTATGTGGGTCTTATTTATTTGAACTTTGCCTCCAAAACACCTTTTTTTTTATTAAAAAAAAAAAGGAAAAAAGAAAGAAAGAAGTAATGAGTTAACATGGCAAATCAATGTTGTGTAACACTTTTACAAAACCGTTTCTCTCCCCCCTTTTATTTAGATTGAATAGAATACGGTCCCCCATGATGCCCTGATTGTAAGGGAACCACCAGTACACCTCAACTACTCAAGTTGCCTATGCTGTGTGGGCCTTTTTCCTAATCTTATCCTTCTTAAGGATTCCTGGATGTCCTACTTTTGAAAGCACATAGTTGCCACTTGCCACCCACATAATATTTTAATGGGAGGACATTAAGCACCATTTTTGTAGTTGTATAAGTCAATGGCATGATAATTTAATAGCATTCTTTTTATTTATTGAGTAAGTGATTTCGGGTTCGAGTTCATAAAAAAGTATCGATACCCATTTATTGATCTTAGAGGGAGCTAGAGATATGGGTAAATTCTATCAATTGTCCCAAAAGAAAAAAAAAATGTTGATAAAAACCCACTTGTTTGGTTAGTTTGAAACCTATGCATTCTCCGAATTGCATTAGGAACTAGTTTGTAATGACTAATGACTAAAAATTGAAGCCCTTAGACGGGCTAATCATAAAATCACCATTGCTAGCTAGGTGACATGTATTTTGGGTTTGCCGGTAAAGATTGAGTATCTCTGATGAAAGTGTAAAATAGAGTGGCAAAACTATAATTTGACACAAAGATCAAAAGAAAAAAAAAAGGGAAAAAAACTTTCTAATGGGATTGCAATTAAATGAAGTATCAAGTTTTAACAATGCTAAATGAGGTGCCATATATAACGCAAACTTAATTTTGGCATTTGACACCAATGTTTGAATGATAAAATGGTACTAAATCCATCAAAAGTAAATGAAATGTTGGTCCCAAATAAGTAGAATAAAAAAATAATATTTAATTTATCAAAAGCAAATGAAATATGAGTCTCACACGAGTAAAATAATAAGCATGTAAGTCAAAATATAGCATTCTAACATTACAATGATGCCAGATTATGATTTTGACATTGGCATTTTGCATTGGAAGTAATAAAAAAGAGTGAAGTTTTTCACCCATGTCAGAAGGATGAGACCCTTCCTATTGTGCCTATACGAATTATCTATATACGAGACTTCTATCATTTTCCTTATATAAAATTGGCATGCACCCTCCTAAAATGCCACGACCACCATTGCCACACTGTCTTCTTTGCCACTGTTGCCGTGTCAATACATGCTCTGCTGGGTGCTGAATTGCTGATTTTGGAGACAATACTAACCTTCGGAGTCCTTTTCACCTTTTTTTTCTTTTTTATTTTTTCCCTCACGAGTCTGTTGATAAATTGTCGGTGAAAATGATTTGACCTCAACAGTAGCCTTTTTAATTGGAAACCATTAGCGGTGGAAATTTGCGAAGGGCTCTAATGTCGGCAACTAAAGGCTATCAAAAATATCTCCAATGGATTAACTATCCATTCCTCTTAATTATTTTTACTAATTAAATTTTTATTTCTCTAAGAGACGAACTAAAGGGGTGGAGGCTAAGGAGGTGGCTAATTAAGGGAGGGCACTTGACCTTACTGATTTCTTCTTCTTCTTCTTCTTCTTCTTCTTCTTTTTTTTTTAATTTTATTTTTTTTTAATTAAATTATGAGTATTTAAAAATTAGATCTTGCCAACTTTTTACAAATAATTGTTGTTCTCAGCCAAATAATTCTACATACCTATGTCATACACAAAATTGTGCCCTCACGTTGAATCAAAAAATAAATAAATAATGTGCTCGG
Organism: Liquidambar formosana; assembly: GCA_039720395.1. NCBI lineage: Eukaryota > Viridiplantae > Streptophyta > Magnoliopsida > Saxifragales > Altingiaceae > Liquidambar > Liquidambar formosana. Next base: position 12,728,270 of record CM077822.1, read on the forward strand.
CCCTGCCACCATCACATGCCTAAAGTGTCAAGGATCACTGTATCACCCACTAAAATGCCTACAATGAACCACTAACCCTCGTAGAAAGTCTTTTCTTTCATGCATGAAAAGGGGGTGTCAGTCAAATATACGGAGGAGTAGCTTTCACGATGGGTTGTGGTGAAATACGTCCATTGATTTCCTCCTTTTCTTACAGCCCATTTTGCCCGCGTAGCGCATGACAGCATGAATTAGAATACAACTGGCTCCTCATTTTCCAACACATAAAATAAATACCTCTGCTCATTTCTCAAAAATAACGTTATTAACCCTAGCTTCCTTTATAAACTTTCACGATAGAAGACACCCGAAAATTTTAAAAACTAAAAATGATAGGCTATTTGCATGGTGATAAAATGGGAAATGCTATAAATAGCTCATAATTATAGCACATAACGTGACGTGAGTTTGTTGACAAACTTTGAAATATTTAGAAAATGTTCATTGTCATGTTAGGTGTCGTTTATTTTTTTTATTTTTTTATTTTTGGTTTGACGGTTAAGTTGTTTGGACCAATTTGCTCGCATTTCGATTAAATCCCTCTCCAGGTAATCTTAAGGGCGCACTCTCCTATATCGGTTTGGTACATTTAATAATTAATTCATGTAATTCTCTTCAGAAGAATCAAACTCAAATTGACAGAATAGAAGGGTTCTCCTCTTACCAACTGGACTAATTCTCTAAGGTAGGTGTCGCTTATTTGATACTGTATTATGGTATTACGTATAGCATTGCCTTAATAAAGTGATTGAGATATATAATTTTCATATTGCAAACTAAACTCTATTTTCTCCCACAAAAGTGGTTGGTAAAGTGAAACGAGAACTTACGAATTTATCGAAAATAAATCCCTTTTTTTTACCAGTGGTGTATGCAAGAAGCAAGGCTAGGGAGTAGGAGCTTCTCAAATCATGAGCAGTTCTTGTTTTGTTCAAACTTTTGAAAAAGTACTTCAAAGAAATAAACATAGATGTTGCCAACTCCAAAGTGGGTTTATTCAAGCCCTTTTGCTTGTTTAATAAGGGTTTGAAACACAAAACGTAGAAGATCATATTCATTCATTGCAGTGATGGTACGAAAGAGAACTTACAAACTCAGCAAGAAAAAACAAAGAGTGTAAATCATAAGAAAAAATAATTAATGTGATATCTTTTCTTGATTAGATTTTTGATGAAAAATTAAGTAAAAATTAGATGAAATTAAAAACATTATAAGAATTAATGAATATTAAGCACGTGAGAGAGATACAGAGTTTTTTCATCTAATATCTATTTGATTTTTCATCTTAAAACCTAATCAAAATTAGACACCGCATTAACTTTTTTTAAAGGTTACGTGAGATGGGACTAATCAGGTTTCTTGTAAACGAGTCTGTCCAGAATTACCTCACCGTCTTGTCATATTATCACTTTACTGGAAGGAAGCAAAGGGTTAAGAGAAACTGCTGTCAGCAAATGGTAATGCCACGTGTCAATCATTCGTTGCTATATCTCTGGCGAACATCAAGGCTATGAATGTGTAAGAAAAGGCCTTTGTCGTGGCAATTATTCTTTTGACGGTTTTTTATTTCTGGATATCTCAGTGGTCCAGCTCTGCACGCGAGAATCGAGATGCACCACCTTTTTTTAAATATTTCCATAATATCCCCAATTTATCGTTTGCTCATCTCAAAATTCGGATTTAGATTTAGCGCGGATAATGCATGGTGTAGTAGACGTAAATTCGGTGGCACGGCGTAAGGAGAAGAAATCAAAAATTAAAATTTAAAAGATGCATTTGACATCCAATGTCTAATAATTCTCTATTTCTCTTCCTTATTCACGTGTTATTGATCTCACGTTTATTACACCATATAATAAAAATAACTAACTGCACTAAATCCGAATCTTTAAAATTTATTTTATCCCAAGTGCTGAACTAGGATTCTAAATTTTTTTGCTAGATTAAAGAAAGATTAATTTATAAACTAGAATGATTGACATCTCATTTGCTATCTACAAAGGGAGTAAGTCTTCTGATTAACCATGATACATTTAAGTGATATCACGAGTTAATAGGAGTTAAGCAAGATAAAAATATCGTGTGAAAAAGTAACCTTGCATCTCTACTTTGTTCTATTCTCATTAGCTCCTGATTTTACATTAGTCATATCATAATCACATACAAGTTTTCTAGTTTAAAATGAGAGTAAATCTTATGAGTAATCATGATACGTTCACGTGGTATCACAAGTTAATGAGTGAATCAAAGTCGGAATGTCAAACAAAAAAATCTTCTAGCATTTTCACTTTATTCTATTTCATTAACTTTTGATACCATATCATAATTATATACTCCGTATAAGTTTTTTTCTTACAAAGGAGCAAACGACTCTCATTGACTCTATTTTGATTTTAATTTTGATTTTGATTTTGATTATGATTCGTACGATGTCTTGTTTTAAACTTACCGTTTTGTTGTGTAAGGAGTTGGGGATTCATGGATGTGTAGCCTTTGGTGGGGTCATGAATTCATGACAATGGAGACAAGAAAGATTCATTTTAGGCCTTGGGATACTATATATAGTCCTAAAGCATGGGCAGGCCAAGGTATTAAGCTTAATGTCCTAAAAATCAAATCCCTTCTGGCCAAGCAATTAATACTTCATTATTTGTGCGAACCTTGTCTTCTATTGTTGTGTGAAGGAAAAATCTAGGATGGGTGAGAGTAGAACAGAGCTGAGCTCATGGGTGGCGTAAATAGATTCAGAACTTTCTTCCAATTTTGACATTCCTTCTACAAATGACCTAGAAAATTTAGGTTAAATATGTTCTTCAAATGAAAATTTCTCATAGGCAATTGGTTAATTTTGCAGTCTGTTGACTATATTAATTATTTTGATAGTATTGAAACTGTAAGGGCAATTTCTATGCCCTTGAGCTTGAGTTTTGTTATACAGTTGAATTGTTTTCCCTTTTTTTTTATTTTTAATTTTGTCCCATCATGTATAACAATTGACATGGCATGTCACCTTAGTCAATTAAAAGACTTACCCAAAAAAATAGCCAATATAATTCATATATTCTCATAAAAAAATCTTGTGAAATAAAATTCAAAAATAGAATTGGAACTCTCAACATTTTCCTAAAAGAATTTTGTGTTTTTTCTTTTTGCTAAATCTTTAAAAAATAAAAATTATGTTCTAACGTTATCAAGACATTAAATCTACTTTTTCTACTTCTTAGGTTTATTGGTATGTCGCATTTTGCGGGTTAGTTGAACGGTTAGTCCCTTGAGTGTGCTTCTCAGAGGTCATCGTTTAACTCCTCGCAGAGATCGCCGCTTATGTAGGTATAGGGCATCTCATACAGGCCGTTAGGGAAATAGGTCTGGACCGAAACCTCAACGGGAGTAAGACCTGAACACTCCTAATAGTTAATCAAAAGAAAAAAAAAGGTTTATTGGTATGTCTTGTCTATTGAGAATATAAGATTTGTGAAGATTTTAGGGGCTATTTCGCAAACCTAAAAACTTGGCCAATTAAGGGTAAATTTGATCAATTTTGTTTTTATATTGTTTGATAAGTTTTTTTTTCTTGTTAAACAGTTTAAATTTGTTCTAAAAATAAGGGATAAACACAATTTTTTTCAAACCAATTGTAAATTAGTTTATTTAAAAACTACATAACAGTTATGGATTAAACCTAATCTAATATAGTTTTTTAAGTTACCAAACAGGTCCTTAATTCCCGTTCCAATTGGGTTCATGTGTAAAAAGGTGTGTTTTCTTATTTTTCAAAAAAAAAAAAGAAAGAAAGAAAAATGAAATCAATGTAACTTCTTCCTAATACCAATTGTAAAGTTCCTTCTATGGGCCATAGCACATCGTGGGCACATCTAGACGCGCTCCCGGGCCAACTTCTCGTGAAATAAATATTATTTTTTTTCCTTTAAAAAAATTAAAAGTAAAAAAGAAATATTAAATATATATATTTTTTGAAATAAATATTAATTAAACTAATAATAAAAAGAGTAACTGAAAGCACCAAAACTTCTCATATATAAAAGCAGAGTCTTTCCTTCTCTTTACAAAAAGGTAAATGGGGGATCATCATCACCGTGACAAAGTGGTCTCTGTAGTTCCTACGCTACGTCAATGGCGGCCTGTTTGGTTCCCGTGTTTTTCTAGGGTTTCAAATCACGCGGTAACTCTCTCTCTCTCTCCCTCTCTATATCTTCTCTTACCTACTCTCTCTACTTCTCTATCGACTTTAATGCGTTAATTTGTCAGAATTTGGGTTCTGTTTGGGTGCCGAGAAAGCGTGGGAAAATGAAACGAAATTGATTTTTTTTTTTTTTTGAATCCTTTCAATTTGTTTGTGATTCACGACCCGAGAGAACCGAAGTTCCGCTCAACCGGCTCAATTCGACCGTTTGGTCCACTTGAATTTTTCTTTCTCCTTTTCCCCCATTTTCTCAGCAGCCAACCGGAGAGTTATGGTTTTTTAGGCGGTTTTGAAGTGCTTTTTTGCGTCGTTTAAGGTCTTTCTTTTTGGTTGAGAATTTGTGTTTCTCAGTATTTACAGATCGGTTGATGTATTGAGTAATGTTGATACATCTGAATTTTTTATACATATATATATCTATACACACACACTCTCCGTTGATGTTCCGTTTGGCTTCCGAGAAAATGTGGCAAACGAAACGAGAATAAAGTTTTTGAATCTCTAGATTTTGCATGATCAGGGATTTTCAACTCAGACATTACCACTACTTAGCTTAGTTGACTTGAGTTTCCCCTTTAAAAAAAAAATTAAAAACAAAGCGTGGTATTTCAACTTTTAGGTTTGTTTACTACTGCATATATATATATATTCGCAGTTCTTTTGGAAACCAAGCAAGGGATTTGAAGTCTTCAATTTCTGAAAATTAAGTTCTCATTGTTTGGTGTAAATTCATTATTTTTTCGATTTAATTCATAAGAAATGAGTTTATAGTTCAAATCATACTCTGTTAGTTTGCAAATTTTTTGTTTAATTTATTGTGTTTTTCTCTATTCAGATCACATGAAATTAGGTTTTTTCTGGAGTTAAGAATGCTTTTAATTCTACTTGCCATAGTCAAGTAAGGAATTGCGTAGTCTTTTTAATTGGATAGAAAGGTAACAATTTGAGAGTGTACGAGTTGAGATATTCCTTAAACAAAACAAATGGCCTCTGTGCGGAGTTGTTTTGGTAAGGCTCGGTCGAAAGATGAGTTAAGCTCTTCGAAGAAGAAGGAAACTGCAAGTAATACAAAAGAAGGGCAAAAAGTGCCAACAGGTGATGAAGCGCCTTCGAACGTAACCAGGCAGAAGGTTGCGGCTGCAAAGCAGTATATAGAAAAGCATTACAAGGAGCAGATGAAGAACCTGCAGGAGAGGAAGGAGCGGTATGGCTTCCATGCTCCTTTTAGTGATGATTTAGTATAAGTATAATTGATAATTCTTACAGTATTCGTCTTTTTGGTAGAATTGTATAAAAAGTTTCATGGTCCCCATTTATCTGATTCTTAGGAAGCATTTTTATTTTTAAAATTTTCATTGTTACATGCTCCACTCTTTTTTTTTTGTCTTTGTTTTGGGGTCGTGGCAACTGGCAGGATACTATTGTATGATTTTCACTGTTTCTTGTAGTGACGTTATGAAGTTCTATGTAACTCTTTAATCGTATATATCACTTTTAATTGATAAGATATATGGAGAACATTCAAAGTTAAGATCATGAATATGGTTTGCTCCATTAAACCAGATTATTTTGCACAAAGGGGAGATTCTGTCTCAGACCATCAAACAATGGTTCCCCTCAACTTGGATGTGTTTTATGTATTTAACTTCACGGTTTGTAGATGGAACTCTATATATGTGGTCTAGAGATTGTTTGATCACATGTAATTCAAATGAAAAATTTGGTGAAATTATCTTGTACGTTGTTGCTCACCTCTTATTGTTTTGAGTGGTGTTGCCCAAACTCCTAGACTAATGAATTCATTGATATCTAATTCTAATCTCTTGCACTATTTTGATTTAAAGAATTTGTCCTCAATTGTTTTCGGTGGTGACACAACAGATTTCTGATAGGATGTTAATATTAGATATTTTCTTTTTAAATTCACTAAAAAAAAGGAATTGGGTTGTCTTGTAGTATCATTTAGGTTTCTTTTGGGAATTGAGGGTGGAATTGACTTGGAATTCAAATCTGGGGCCTCTTTGGGGTGCAACCCTTAGAATATATTTGTAATTCCACTTGATATGTGATAACTAGAAATGTAGAATCTAGTTATAAATTGAAGTTTTGCAAATTCTAAGTTGAAGTTTTGCAAATTCTTACATGGAGGTGTTTACACATCATACTGATAAGAAATTAAGATTTTGAGAGAGAGGAAAAAGGTTCAAAATTACCGCCGTTGCACAGGCCCCACCCCCACCTCTTTGTGACTTGTCGTTATCATTATCACTACTATTGCCATGACCAACTCATCAAACATAGCACCATCATCTCCAATAAGAGGTCACCACCATTGTGCCACCTCATTTTGCATCCCATTCTCACCACAACCACCATAACTTCATCAATTAAAAAAAAAAAAATCATGTTTTTTTATCACAATTTTCTTTGTCACCAGCACCTTCATTACCAGGCATCATGTTAACACTGCCATCTCTTCTGCTAACCCAGCACATCCATCACCTTTTTTTAGCACAATATTTCATATATTCTTGCAGGACTCATCTCTATCTCAGTCAACAACTGGTAAAGCAGATGTAGCTTCTAACTCCATGGCCTACCACTGCCACCTCTAGTACTTAATCACCATCACCATCACCATCACCATCACCATCACCATCAATGCCATCAGTTTGCTTTGGCTATTACCTCCATATCCAGACTCGTAGAACTTCATGACAACCACTTCACAATCACTTCTTCAACAATGATCACCATATCCTTTTGACGATCCATCATGACTAAGACAAAGATCACCATATCCCTGACCATGCTTTTGTCACTATCACCACCATTGCCACTAACACTACCTTTAGCACTTTGCTAATCCACCAGCATCACTTTGCCACTACACCGCTGCAAGCCACCAACCCATCACTGCCATTGCAAACAACACATTTTACCACTGCCAAATACCACCACTTCTTGCAATGAGCAATTATTATCACTGGAAAGCCACTACATGAAGCACTAATATCACCAATATCTTACCGTCATAGTTAAAATTACACAATATGTTACACCTATAGTACAATATATATTGTATCCTAAGCTATTCAAGATCTATTTTGTGATTAAATTTTTAGGGGAGATACATTGTTTAATGCCTTCCATCTAAGAAGCACCGACATTGACATGCAACACTTCTATGACACAAAACCGACACATCGACACAACAAATCCTAAAAGAACTAGAATACAACACAGCAAGAATACAGCAATAAAGAAATATATATTTATTATTTTATATGTATATATAGAATCCCCTTATATGTAATTATGTATAAAAGGAAGTGTTTAAATATATGGAGATAAAAAATGACATAAACAAGCAAGACATCCATAACTCATAAGTCATAATGAGTTATAATAGCATTCAACTTCAGGAATAGTTTCATTTTTTTCTTCGTCAAAAAAAGAATAGTTTCATTTTTCATACCAAAAAATAAAAATAAAAATGGCCCTCATGTTGCAGACGTTCACTAGTGTGATGAGTGTCGGTGTCATGTCATGATCGTATTGGGGAAAGAAATTAATTAATAATTACCGACCCCCTCCAGCTTTGTCGAATATGTGTTGGGCAGGGCAGGTCGGTGTCCGACACGTGATAGACACTACCTTGGCAGCTTCGGGTGAGTGTCTTTGCTTCTGGGTCTTTCATGCATGTATCTTGCACTAGATGCTTGGCAGGAAGCATTGAATTTAACTCATTAACTAATGCATATATATATATATATATATATTATATTTTTATCAGACAATGAGATTACTAATGATCTTTCAAGAACTTTTAGGGTTAAACAAAGTCTTTTGGAGCTGGATTCTGCATTTTTAGGATTTTGAGGGCTCTAGGGTGCCTGGGTGCTTAATGTTACATAAAACTTGGGATGTTTCATTTAACATCTAATCATAATTGCTACATAAGATAATAGACCACTTTGTCTCTAATATTTAGTAATTTTTGTGTAATTGATTATATATTAATCTCACAATACATGCAATCACATATTAATCTCACAATACAGATGTGTGTACATACCTGTCCCCTTCTCCCACTATTTCCTAAAATGTATATGTACCTTTTGATACACAATACAATACCATGCACGATACAAAAAAGGAAAGTGATTGAAGGTACAACAGATGAGTTGACAATTCTCCTTCGCATGTTTGTTGATGTATCCTACAACTAGTTATGTCGAGACATTTTTAAGCTTGTAGAACAATTTAATAATATATTTTATTAATATTTTGAAATTACATTGTTATTTTTGAAATTTATTGCGCTTTTAAATTTTTTTTGTTGCTTTATGTGGATTCTTCCGCTTCTTTTTCTTCATTCCCTCAAATGGTGATGAGATGAATCCTTATCCTCATATAGACATATAGAAATATCTTGCCTGATCGGGTTATGCTATTAACATGGGTGTCCTAGTAGAGTAAGTGTGTAATATACTGCTTATCTCTGTTGTATTCAAACAATTTATTGTCTTAAAGGAATGAGTGAATTAAATGGTCCAGGTCGCCTTAATTTCTTACCACATAGATCTTTTGGATGGAACTTACAAATTATTGAAATAGATTGTCTTGAAGCTATAAGAGTCATGTTTAATAAAGTTTTTGAGATGTTTTAGTGTTTTTTTAGCCCCTGACTCCCTTCTTTTTAAGTCATTAGGTTCAATAAATAGGCAGATAGAAATTCCTAAGCATGACATAAGGAAGAGTAATGATTTTTGAATGATAAAGTTGATTACTCACCATAAATATATATATTTTTTTTCAATTTCAGTTAAATTTTATAGTAAATCCTTAGCTGATAGTAATTTAATGTTCTAGAAGCTGTGTCCTGTCCTGTCCTGTCATAGAGTTCTTTAGCAATGAAAATAGGCTTTTTTATTTTTTATTTTTAGTATGAGGAACCCTTTACAGGTAAACCCTGGGTCCATCCACATGAACCGGTTAAGCCAAGGCGCCTGAGAACCATGGAAGCTTGTGTGGATGGCCACAAGGGTCTGAAAATGAGGTTTACAACAAGTGAGATCACACGCCAGGTAAATAAGAATTAAGTAAAGGAAATGGGAAACAAACATAAAAATACAATATTATGCCAGATGCCGGCTAACATCTAAATGATATCCAAGTAGATAGTCCAATATTAGAATGATTCCACAATACTTTTTGGTATCTTTTGTATGTGGATTTTTGAATATCAGTTAAAGTTTTTTCTTTATGTATCATATGTGCCAGCTAGCTAGCATATAGAGCCGTTTGGTTTTGCATAGGGCTTTAATACTTCTATATCAATCTGGAACCGAGGTCTAAAATATCTTCAATAGCATTGATATATCTCTCATCGGAGGCCTTCAATATAATCAATCTTGGCAACAATATGCATTGATATATCCATTGAACATAACTAAAGTAATTTCATAATTTCACAATTAATAAATCCCAATATGTTAATAATACACTAATACACTACATATGTAATGTACTGATATAATATCATATATATAGTATATATGTAATGCATAGATATACTATCATAAATATAATTGATTACTTAAGTTAAACTTGTATAAATTGGTGTTTTTTATTTGTTGAGTGTGGCTTTTTATATCCTACATAACACATACTTGTCTTATACATATTTAATTTACAATCATTTGATTCTAAATTATTTGTTAGAGTCTAACTCATTGTTTTTCAATGGTTCCTTGAAAATTTCCATGTTTAACTATTAATAACTATAATATCTCTAACTTGATATCAATATTTTTTATATCATCAATATATCCATCAATATCTTTGTGCTTTTGGACCCTAGATCTATCCACTGATATCGATATTGAAATCCTTGTCTAGAACTGATAAATCATGTCGCCTGGCCCCTAATGACCATAGCTACCAGTAGTCCAGGAAAACTATGGTTAAGCATAAACCGATTTAACTGCCAAATATCTTCATTCTTTCTTTTTTTGTTTGGTTTTTTGTTCACAAACCCGCTTAGTTATTTTGACATTGATTATGTGGTATAACCAACTTGGGCTAACTATAACCCACCTAAACATTGCCAGATTTAAGGGCATGTATGCCCCCCTTTAGCATGCTTTAATGACTTTTGGCAATATTCTATTTTAATGTTTTTCGAATATTTACCAGAAAGTTTCATTTTCTTTCATATTTTACGCAACATCTTTGGATTATTTATTTATTTATTATTTTTTACATTTCTTTATTTTGGAGCGCATTGTTTCCATGTCATCAACATGTAAAACCTTGCTATATTTCATTGCTTAGGAAGGAAATTCTAAAGATAAAAAGCCTTAAAGCTATAGAAAAAGTAGAGTTCTCTAGTTGATCGGAAAAAAAAGAAAGGAAAAAAGATAAGAGTTCTTTAGTAATGGAATGTTGTACATACATTCTGACTCTTTGCAGTATGCAATATACTTGTGTATATATAAATTTTGTGTGTGCTTTAGGTTTGAGACCTTACTAAACATACTCTTATATGCGTCACCACTTGAACCTCAATTTAATATTGTATTACTGTGTCGATTAGAATTTCCCCTTTAATTCTTTTAGCTGGTGACATTGAATTATCTTCTTCATTCCTTGTTAGCTTTAAAATATATTTTAACCTTTCTTGATATCTACTTAGACAATTATTGCTATAAGAGTTTTCTCTGCTTATATTCATCCAAAAAAAAAAAAAAGGTTTTCTCTGTTTATGTTAATCTGTCAATATTACTTTATATATATTTTTTGGAACTCATGTCTCAAATTCTGTGTAATAATTGCTTTGGGAAGGTAAAGCAAAGTATTCTTAAATATGTTGTATGAAATGTACAAAAAGTTACATGTTATTGGTTATAGTTGTTGAACACTTTGAAACTATTGCTATGAGATACAGATGTGCTCTGTAGGACAGTCAAAAGGGAAGCTAGAGCCTTGTAGTATATGTAGTGCGGAACCTATGTTACAAATAACTGGTTACAGGTCCAATGGGGTTAATGGCATTTTTTTTTAAACAAAGGTATGAGTTGGCTTTTACATGAACATCTAGAGCTTGAGGTGAAATTAGAATTCAGAGCAGTGTAGCAAATTTGAAACTTAAACGCAGTAGGTTCATGCTAGTGATTTGAGAACCAAGAAGCCCACACACTTCTCAAGAGGACCTGTGTTCATCTCGGACTCATGTTAGACACCGACACTTCTCCAACACTCCTTGTCCGTATCTTGACCATGTCCTTGCTGTTTCTGTGTTGTCCAAACAATTTGTCTTTCTTTAATAAAAATAGATATGGTTTGAAGGATAACCAAGTAGTAAGTATGTGACCAAATTGTTAGGTTTAAAATCGTTGGAGTTATAAACTCCCTCTGTTTAAGAAATGATACAATAAGAAGCATAGGGACTTTGTGTCCATACCAAGTCATGAACACTATGGGGACATTTTTTGGGATACACGTAATATATGGTTTTTCTTTCATTGTAGAAATGAGTTAAACAATACTAGATGTGTGTTTAGATATATATATATATATATGTATATATGTATGTATGTATGTATGTATGTGTTTATTTGTTTATATATAGCCGGATCCCCACCGTGTCCGTGTCCTGTTTTATAATAATTTCCATCTTGAAATGTCAATGCCGAGTTGTATTTGTGTCCCTGAAACACATTTTGAGAGCTTCTAGGCTAGATGTAAGTTGGAGTCTAGGGTTTGCTGAAAGGTTTTGAATAGGGCTAAGATGGGGAAAGAGGGCTTGTTTGGAAGGTGTATTGTTAGTTTTTTACACTATTGGCTGCCTGTGGGGCTACATTAATGAAAGTTGAGAATATAAATCATTTTTTTTTCCCTTTATTATTATTATAGTTATTATTTTGGTTGGGGGGTTGTTGTGGGAAGAGAGATCGCTTCAAGTGATGTCCATAAACATTAATTGAACTCACTAAATGGTAACTAACGCAGTGCGTTTGGATGCACCACCATTTTTTCTACTTTTTGAAGTTGGAAGTAGAAGTTAATTTTTTTTCCTACACGTCTAGGTTTTTGGAAGTAAGAAGCATGCTTGAAAGTACCAATTGTTACTTATTTAAAAAAATAAAATACAAAAAAAAGAAGCATGTTTGGCAACCACAAAAAGTGAAAAATGATAATAATTAGTGGTGATGACATCATGGCAGCAGTGGTGGTGGTGGTGGTGTTGGTGATGATGACATAATGGCTGTGAGTTAGACAATTTTGAGTTTTAAAAATTGAGGTGGTAGAAAATTTTCCCTACCTCAATTTCCTAAAGTGTCAGCAATTACTTTATTAGGCAAGAAGTCAAAGTGATGTTACCAAACATGTTTTTTTTATTTATCAAAACATGCACTTTTTTACCTTTGGAAGTAGAAGGTCATCTAAACTGCACCTAAGTATTTGGTGGGACAAATGACCATGACCAGGAATGGAGACAACCTTGAAAGCTTTCTCAAGGAGCAATAAGAAGATAATTGAGATTAGTAATAACATATGCATAGTGAAATATCTGCTTTATATGAGATTATAGGGATGGTGGATGGTAAGCCTTTATATTATGCAATGGTAAGAAACTATTATGAGGTCTAGGTTTGTACAAAAATTCATGATAGGAGCTGACCTTCAGGAACAAATGACGGAACATACTTTATGAACTCTTCAGGATTGGTTTTACATAGCACATACGTGTTAGGAATTAATGAGTTTTTAGCTTGTTAGAATTGCTTGGCAACTCGGTCTCTCGCCAGCCTACCTTTATTCTATAGAAAGACCTATGCAGAAAGAGCCCTTACTTAGAAACCCTAGATAATTTTTGAGGGTTATACAGAAAAGATAATAGTATGCAGCCACAAATAGTATCTTTTTTTACTCTCATCATCTTCTGGTACATGTGCTAATGGGGGTTTTGATGGAATGTTATTTGTATGCGTAATTAATGTTTTTTATTTTGGTGATATGCTTGTGAATTCATGATTTTACTAGTTTTTAATGATATGATCAATTTTGAAAGCTCAATGCTGGCTTAGAGTTCTTATGCATGAGAAGTTCACTAGTTCCACACATCTAATCTGTGTCATTTATTTAGGAATTGCTCATTTTACAAGTACTTTTATTTCTTTTGAATGTAATAGTTGCTTCGATTTTTGTTATTTAAAAAAAAAATTGCAAGAGAAATGCTTTCAAAATGCTGACCAAGCAGTACCTAACTAATGGACTGCCTTTCAGTTTGATGTCTGGTATGAGTATTGAGTTGTTTCAAATTTGCGGCTCTTAGAGATGAAATTTTGGTAACTGTGTTTTTGTGCAGACGTAATATGCTAGAAAAGAAGTTGGCTGATGCTGAGGTCTCTGAGGAAGAGCAAAACAACTTGCTAAAGCATTTGGAGAAGAAGGAAACAGAATATATGCGCCTTCAGAGGCATAAAATGGGTGCTGATGATTTTGAGCCATTGACAATGATAGGAAAGGGTGCATTTGGGGAGGTATTGCTTTTTAATTTTTTAAAAGATTTTATATATTCTTTCATTGTTTAAGTCTCGTAGTTCATTTTGTGCTTCCATTGACTGATATCCTCATTAGGTAGGTGGTCTTTTCGGTGCCCATATTTTGTTTCCTGTAACATTTTTCTTTTCAAGCTTCTGGATATTGTTTTCAGGAAGCAGAACTTATGGTTGCAAATCTTGTGCTTGTTTATACCTTTGACTATCCCTCCCTGCGTCTATCATCTATGTTATATCTGTCTCCCTCACCCTTGCCCTTGCCTTCTCTGTCATGTTGGGGTGGGTTTGGGGGTATTTCTGAGATCCTTGTGCAATGTTTAATGCTGGAAAAGTTTAATTCAATGGCATTGGAGTTGGTATATGAATATCATAAAGTGCATTCTATGGTGTGCTTTTAACTCTGTTTGGATATGCTCATCAGGCATAAAGATCTTGAAAAAATTTCTAGATCCATGTTGTTCCTTTCGGTACTACCCCAAGGCACATGCTCATAAATTTCTAGTTGAATGAGTTTTTAAATAAATTTGTTGATCAATGGTTTATGTATACATTATATTATGCCTTATATATCTCGATATCTTGTTGTTTGAAATGTATTCGTTATGCTTCGAATACTTTTCCCACTTCAACAGATTGAGTAGAAGCATGCTATGGGTAAGTGATGGCACCAGTGGCAAAGGGTTCATTTCATGCAAGTATAATTTGTTCTTCTCGTAATTAGTATCACGTCTTTCTGCTGGAGACAGTTCATTTGATTATGAACCAGAATGATTAACTGTCCATTTGAGCTTGAGCTGGAATGATTAACTGTTGGATGTAAAAGTGTTTTGGTTGCATGGGACTGCAAATTAGTGATGCTTCTTACTATAGTTAGCCCCATAAACAAGAATCCTTTTAAGGTTTTTTGTTTTTGATTTATTTTATTTTTGTAATGTTTGTGTCTTTGTGATGCAGTTAACAATAATTAAATTCTTTCAAAACTTATTTTTCTGTGGTTGCAGGTAAGGGTTTGCAGGGAGAAGACAACTGGTCATGTTTATGCTATGAAGAAGCTTAAGAAATCAGAGATGCTGCGTAGAGGCCAGGTAATATTCCTTTAGGCCTGCCAGACAAATCTTGTTCATGATTTTTTTTTTTTTTTTTTTTTTTGGGGGGGGGGGGGGGGTTCCTTGATGAATTTGAAGTCTATTAAATATTAACGAAAAGGCTAGAAGGCTTAGTACACGAGAAGTAGACAAGAGATTAATCAAGACTACACAAAAAGAAGCTATGCAGAAACTACATAAAAAGTTTGCCTCACATCATCTGAAAAGGGCAAGCGACAAAGATAAAGGAATTTTAGAAAATAATCCTTCAGTTTAGATAAAGGTAACTCCTCATTCTGAAAGATTCTTCTACTTCTTCTTTCCACACACTCTAAAGTAGACGTAAGGAGGCTGCTCTCCAAATGGTCTTACTAACCAAGAGCTGCCTATCAAGGCAAATGAACATCTCAAAAGTCTATTAAATATTAACAAAGGCCAGAAGGCTTAGTACATGAGAAGTAGACAAGAAATTAATCAAGACTACACAAAAAGCAGCTATGCAGAAACTACACAAAAAGTTTGCATCACACCATCCGAAAAGGACAAGCAACAAAGATAAAGGAATTTTAGAAAATAATCCTTCAGTTTAGATATAGGTAACTCCTCATTCAGAAAGATTCTTCTACTTCTTCTTCCAAACACTCCAAAGTAGACATAAGGGGGCTGCTCTCCAAATGATCTTACTACCTGAGAGCTGCCTATCGAGGCAAATGAATGTCTCAAAACTCCTTTGCTACTGGACAGTGAAGGAAAAGATGATTCACTGATTACTCACTCCTTTTACACCTACAAGCCACCTTGGTTTTTCATTATGCTTATTTCCATTCTTTTAAATTTGTTTAGGTTGAACATGTGAAAGCTGAAAGGAATCTACTTGCGGAAGTTGATAGCAATTGCATTGTCAAACTTTATTGTTCCTTTCAAGATGAAGAGTTTCTTTATCTCATAATGGAGTATCTACCTGGTGGAGATATGATGACTTTACTGATGCGGAAGGATACATTGACTGAAGATGAGGCCAGGTTTTATGTTGGGGAAACAGTCCTGGCTATTGAGTCCATCCATAAACATAATTATGTACATAGGTTTGTATATGATTGTGTCTTGAATGTATGATTGACCAATTGATATGCTTCTAATCTGGTCTTCTTGTATTATATCAGAAAGGATGACTCTTTTTGTTTTTACATGTTACAGAGACATCAAGCCTGACAACTTGTTGCTTGATAGATATGGTCACATGAAATTGTCAGATTTTGGATTATGCAAACCATTAGACTGCAGTAATCTCCATGAAAAGGATTTTTCACTGGGGAGTAACCTTAGTGGGTCTCTTCAAAGTGATGGACGCCCTGCAGCACCAAAACGCTCGCAACAGGAGCAACTGCAGCATTGGCAGAGGAATAGGAGGATGCTTGTAAATTCCATACTATCACATGATTGAAATTGCTCTTAATTTTATAGTAATGATGTCGTTTTAATTAAGACAAAACAGTTTCTCGTAAGCTTGTTTTTCCTTTATTGAGCACTGTGACTGTTTTGTTGTCAGTGGAGTGTGTGCCATCTCATTTGTTGTAACTTATATGCCTCACTGACCTTTGTTGCTCAAATATTTCAGAAAATGCCCAAGTTCACCTTTCTTTATAGTCAATTGAGTACTATTAAGAGTTTTTCAGGATTTTTATGGAGGCTGCATTGGAATTTTGTAGTCTAAAACTTTGATCTTGGAATACTGCAGGCTTATTCGACTGTTGGTACCCCAGACTATATTGCCCCAGAAGTTTTGCTAAAGAAAGGATATGGAATGGAATGTGATTGGTGGGTATTAAAATGATGTAATTCTTAAAGTTGTCAATTTTTCTTCTTGGGAAAGCCCACCCAGGTCCATGGGTAACCCAAGAGGGGGTATTCCCCCACTCCCCCCTGTGCGGGCTACCTTGGTGTAGGCAGAATTTGATTCCAGGTCTCTTGTACAACCATACAACGACCAAGAGACTTTACCAGTAGGCTAGCCAGCAATTCCATCCTTTTTCTTCTTTCTTGTATGTTCCTAATAACTTTTGTTCATATTTTTACAGGTGGTCTCTTGGTGCTATCATGTATGAAATGATTGTGGGATATCCACCTTTTTATTCAGATGAGCCAATGTCAACTTGTAGGAAGGTAACCTTGCTAATTATTATTTTTAATGCCATTTGAGTCTTTTATCACTCATTAAACTGATCTTGTACCGTATGTTCTTTGTTTTTCATTCTTCTCTACCATTGTAGCCATGAGTTTTTTTTTTAAGTGTTCCTTTTATCACATGCTAATGCGATTCTAAAATCTTTGATGTCTCACAATAATTATAATTTGTGAGATAATGGATTTGACGAGTGCCAGCAATGTGGAAATTTTATTTTAAAGGCTGGAATTTTTATGACCAGGAATAATGGCTATTGCAGCAATACTTGATATTTAGTCGATAAAGAAGTTCTCTTTTAGGTACCAAACTTCTTTCCATATTCATATATAATAACATGATCTCACTGGAGAAGATGCCGGGAGAACATAGAAAAAGTAATCCATTTTTAGTTTGAAATGTCCTTAGACTACAAATTTCCAAATCACAATCAATTTTTGGTATGCAATGACCCTAAACTACTAATTTTCAAATCAACATCAATGTTTGGTCCACAATTGTCTGGCTAACCCAATTGAAAGTGTAATTTTATTATATATGTATTATTCATATATAAATATGTATCATTAGATATGCTTATAATTTTTAAGTAGTGTAAAAATAGCATTTAAAATAGTAGATTTTTATACTTAACCCCCCACCAACCTCACCTTGGGGTTTATGGTCCTTGCCATGAGCGTGATTTTGGTAATCCCAAACTCAATAAGGGTTGTGGTGGGTTTCTTGATTAATTTGTCTCGTTACTATACCGGGTGTCTAATGTCTCATTAAAAAGATGCTATCTCCAATGGTTATGTAACAATTCTTTTTGGACTCCATTTCATTTCTATAATGGACAATATGAAGGAAAATTATCTAAGGTGGTCTGTTCATGTGCAACAAAGTCCTATTAATGCACCAGTACGAAGGAGTGATTCAATTCAAGTTGAAGGTGCTTAAAAGGCAGGAGGAAGGCCAAAAGGATTTCCATGAATTTACAGAGGGTATGATTAAACAAAGGATATGGCGCTAGATGGAGCTGAATGGTGAAATATGATTCATGTACCCGACCCCATGTAGTTGGGATTAAGGCTTTGCTTATTTGAGTTGAGTTGAATTGATACATTATTGTAATGACCTAGTTCACATGTCCACTTTCTGACCTCTAGTTATTAAATTATTTTCGGTTTTTCTGATAAATTTAAAGTAGCTCATATCTAACAAGTCTTTCCTCTTACCTTTTTCATAGATGTTTGCATTTTACTTGCATCTCTGAATTGAATTTTTCCATTATCATCCATGATTGATCGTTGTCCCTCTTTTCTCACTTATGCAGATA
This sequence comes from Liquidambar formosana, assembly GCA_039720395.1. NCBI lineage: Eukaryota > Viridiplantae > Streptophyta > Magnoliopsida > Saxifragales > Altingiaceae > Liquidambar > Liquidambar formosana. Next base: position 12,746,667 of record CM077822.1, read on the forward strand.
GTAAACTGGAGAACTCATTTAAAATTTCCAGAAGAAGCAAAGCTATCTCCAGAAGCAAAAGATCTTATCAGTAAACTCTTATGTAATGTTGACCAGAGGCTTGGAACGAAAGGCGCAGATGAAATAAAGGTGTTGTGTGGTGTGTTCCATTCTAAATTCTTGGATTTTCATTAGAACTAGATTTTCAAATTGAGGCATCACATAGTTGGTCCTGTCATTTCAGGCTCATCCCTGGTTTAAAGGTGTTGAATGGGATAAATTGTATCAGATGGAGGCTGCATTTATTCCTGAGGTCAATGATGAGTTGGATACTCAAAATTTTGAGAAGTTTGAAGAGGTAGACAAGTCATTCTATTTCTAAGACATTTGCAGGTACACTTGTTTAGAGACATCTTCATTGCTCACCTTTTTCTCTTTTCTTGTGCTTCTGTTTTGGTGTTGCAGGCTGACGGCCAAATTCAGACTTCATCAAAATCAGGTCCATGGAGGAAGGTTGGTATATGAAGTTTTAGTTATTTGCACTGTAAGCATATAAACCTGCTGTGATAGTATCTTCATTATTATTCTGCATATAAGCTCCTGCTGCAGCTGCAGTACTTTTACTAGCTTTCTCATTGCAGTTTCTTTGCCAAATTAGCTAGATGGAAACCCTTTTTTTTTTTTCATGTGAATGGTGAGATAGAACTTCCTTTTGACATGGGGTTTTGTTATGTCGGTAATTTTGATGGACTTGTGTTAGTGGTTAACCAAAAAGGTTGTTTGGAGTATGTGCAATGCTTTTTAAACACCTGGTTTGCCAGCAGTTCATCAGGAACTAAGTCACTCTTTCTTTCTCCTCCTCCTTTTTTTGTTTTTTTTTTCCTGACTGTAGGGAACTCAGAGATGCTGGATTTTCTGTTTATTGGAATAGTCTTTGGTCATATTTATGTTCCTCTACTGTGTTCTTGTAAAAAAAAAAAACGTTCACCTTTTAAGGAAACTGGACCCTCATGTATGGAAATGTTGCTTCTCTCTCTGCGACTAAAAATTTTAGTTCTTGAAAGCTTGTTATATAGTGAGAATGTATGTTGGAATTAACATAGAAAGATATCCTCAGGGTACATTCTCCTCTAGCATAATCTTCACATATCTTACCATTGATCTTTGATGCATAAAGTATATTTGTTGAATGTTGATTGTATTTTTATGTCATGTCATGTTTTTTATGTTTACATGTTGATTTATTGTTTTTAATGTATTGTTTTCTTTTGTTGCAGATGCTCTCATCCAAGGACATCAACTTCGTGGGTTATACATATAAGAACTTTGAAATCGTAAATGATCATCAAGTACCTGGGATTGGTATCTACTTCCCTCCATGCATGCATATTGATTTATGTTTAATTCTTTTTGTTGATTTCTATTCCCTTCTCCATATTTTCAAAAGACTTCAGTGCTGCCTTTTTTATTTATTTATTTTTTTAAACCCTTTTCGCACACTCACACAGTGTTTTGACTGGGTTTGGGGAAGGGGATAAGTAGGTATGAAAATTCTTAACCAACATGCCAATGCAACCTTGTGTTCACAATTGCCTGCTGGGCCTAAACTGGAGTGCCATGCTTATTCATTTGTGGCCTGGTAGGTGTAGACGTGTAGTTTAATGTTTTATGGTATCATGACTTGAAGAATTTAATATCTAAAACTACATTTTAGAATTCAATATAATTAGGTAAAATAACATAAAAATGCACTTTTGATAATCACTAGGCCCCAGTTGGGATCAGGTAGGATTGTCTCACAATATTTGAAAAAAAATGCTCTTTATATTATCACATGCATGAATTTTTTATTGTTAATCTTCAATAATCAACACAAGTCTCCTATTCTCAATTTTTTGCGTACTTTCTTCCTTCGCGTGGTCTTATATTTGTGATTGTGTTTTGTGTATTCCTTTCATAGCTGAATTGAAGAAGAAGAGCACCAAAACTAAGAGGCCTTCCATCAAGTCTCTCTTTGGTAGGTTAAATATTTTCTTATTCAAATACTTTTCCATATATATATATATATACATACATGTATATATGTGTTTATATATATCCTTTAAAGCACCTAATACCTTTTGCCAATTGTTGGTGATATTAGCATGTCATTATTTTTCTTTTTCTTTTCTTTTTTTTTGGTATGAATTTTGTGTTGTTGAGCCAAGAAACAAAATGACAATTGATTTTCTAGCTGTTCTGGAACCATGGAAGGAGTAACTATAACTATGAGAAGAATGTACTTTTAGGCTGTATTGTGTACTGTGTACATCACCTTGGTTGTTGAGCCTTAGCTTGCCCATTTGTCTAAATTAGCATAAGCGAACTTTCTTTTCAAGTCTCTCTTATTCATATATGAAAAATACATCTATAATTTTCTTTTGTCATATCCCAAATTATTATCCTCTTTTATTACAACTACCATTGATTATTTGAGAGCTGTATCTTAGTGTTAGAATTTGGATAAGGGTGATTTTTTCGAGCTCGGTGTGCAGCTTGAGTTTACCTTTGAGAAAGTTGAAATCCATTTAATGTCTTGGCCCTTTTCCTTGCAAAGACCCTCACTCCCCTTGCATTTTTTTAATGTGTATTTTTTCTATGCTTGATTAGCAACAAAAATTTTATTAACAAACAAGAAAAGTGGAAAAGACCGACAACTAAAATGAAAAACACTACTAACCACAAACAGCCCTCCAATCGGATCTAATTACATTGGAATGCCATAACATCTAATGGTTCTTATTTTATATTATTTTTTAAAATTTGATATCTTCTTTATAAGATGATTTAAACAGAATGTGGATTGAGTGACTATTGTCTGCAATTTAAATTTCAATAATATCTTATTTCACCCTCTGCCTTCAACAAAAGGACAAATAATTTCCAAGGAATTATCCAATGGATGGAATGTGTTCTCTTCCTTACCTCTTATTGCTTTGGTTTATATGTTACAGATGACGAGTCAGATACAGCTGCCAGTCAACCTGTTCATGGAAGCTTTCTCAACCTCTTGCCTCCTCAACTAGAAGTTCCTAAGAAACATAGTTAATCCTCATGAACCTCCCTTTAACATGAGATGGCCAGAGAGATCCAGCCAAACAGGATTAAGTTTTCCTTCTCTTCTTCCTTTTTTTTTTTTTTTTTTTTTGGGTGAATAGCTTTTGTTTAGTTGCTTCCTGCAATTGGTATGTTCCGAGTGCATATTTGAGGGGCAAAGTCCCGAAGGATGAGTGGCTTTAGGAGGTACTAATTGGCCAGGTCTGTTTGGATTTTGGTCCTTGTAAATTATTCTCTTAAAGTAAATATTTTAATTCTTTCAATATTGATTTGTATTTATATATATATATATATATATAAAATTTCCTTTATCAAGCCCCAGAAGTTGTGTACACAATACTCTCGTTTTTCCTTCTTCATGTAATTAACTTTTGGCACTGGAATAATAATAGCATACAATTGTTAAAAGCAAAAAATTTAGATTTATATTCTTACACCGTGGTTTGATCATTGTCAAGAAGTGGGTTGGAAAAAATTTCACCCCAATTAATGGAAGGAAAATTGCTCAAATTGCATTTTTCCCATACTTAATAGGATCCTTCATTTGGTAGGTGCAGGCTGTTCTTGATGTGATTTAATAAAATAAGTATGGAGTGGGATAGGATGAAACCCAAGAAGATTGAATTTAAAGTCATGATTGCTACATCCCACATAAAAGCTACGCTCCGTATGGGCTGGACCAGGCTTTCAATACCCTTCAATATATCAAGCTAGTGATACAATTATCTTGTAGGGAAATGAATCAAAGCATAACCAAAACCTCTTTTAATCATAAGTTAATATTCATCCAAATCCACTTCCGTTTTAATAAATTATATTGAGTACTCGTAAAATAATTAATCACATGACCAAAATGAATAATCAAAGGGTAATACTATACGAAGCATCCTTCGTACAACACGTCTGTGTAGCACCCAATTAATTTTAGCAAAAAAGATTTCTATTAAATAAATTAATGGAGTTTCGGTCTATATACATAATGCCACATAAAGTATTATATTTTGGTGTTGCATATAAGGTGTTGTACATAGCATTTTCCATAATCAAATAGGAATACATGTTTTTTTATTTATCAAATTGAAATCCTAATCAAATGGGAATACCCAACCACCAACTATATATATATTCCAACAAGCCACTAGGACTAGCCTAGTAGTGAGGGAGGGTGGGAATAAAGAATAGGAGTATAATAAGTTAGGGATTTGAACCTTTGTCATTGAAAAAAAATAATAAAAAATAATAAAAAAGGACACTATATATCCTCCAACGTTCTAATCTAATAAAGAAACAATACACAATGTAGCTCAGACAAGTTTTACACCGAGCTAATTTGAATAGAGGTGGTTTGATTATTTAAAGTATTAATGAGCTTAATGGGCCCTCTAATACTCTATTAAAGCTTGGCTTGATGGCTAATGGCTATTGAGTCTAATGGCATGTTCCATCCTAATGAGTATGTAGGGTTTGTAGAGGTTTTGATTTCGATTTTACGTGAATACATGCGTTAATGTGTGTGTGTGTGTGTTATTTTATTGTTTGAAGAAAAAAAAAAACTTGGCTTGATAAATTAATGAACTCAAAATTAATAGAGGGAGGCTATTGCCACCATATAAAAGTACTTTAATCTCTCTTATTAGTTTACACTTGTTAGGGTTTTATAAGAAATATAAAATGTTTTTATGAAAACTAGCTGCATTGTCTACTAGAAAACATCATTCTAAACAACTTTATAAAAGAAAGTTTTTTCAAAATTTATCATTTGAGTTGACTTTTTGGTCATTTATAATTTTTATTTCATTTTTCATGAAAAATGGTCAAAAAGTCTACTTGAATGATAGATTTTGAAAAAAATTTCTTATACAAAGTTGTCCAGAATTATGTTTTTTATTAAGTTACGTGATTAGTTTTCATAAAAACCTTTCATATTTTCATAAAATCTAAAAAAATATAAACTAAATAGGGCACTTAGAGTATTTTATGTGGTGGCAATACCTTTGCTAAATTAATATTTGAATGCTTTCATATACTACATTAATACAAGTTAGCCAAGATGAAATTTTTATCGCACCCAATACTAAATGTTGTGTGGCTGATAAGAGAAACGGCGTCGTTTCACATGAACAACAGCGCATTTGATAGTTCTTCTACAGGCGCACAAAACGAAGGCCCCGCTCGGATTCGGATTTGCTCCAGTTTAAAACTTTAGCTGGGTGGTGCAGTAGCCATTGAGATTGCGACATGTGGCAAGTGAGTTGCAATGGACGGTTGTGGCTTGAACGACTCTAAACACAGTCGTTGGAAATTCAACCGCACAGACTCACGGCGTTAACGCTTGGGGTCACTTGCTCTCGATACCCCTCAACGTCGGCGAACTCCTTCCCGTCGGCAGGCCCTCATCTTCTTCCTTCTTCCTTCGTTTTTTTTTTTTTTTTTTCCTCTGGTGGTCAGATCTGCGTGGGACAGCAAATAGGAGCTGAGGATAAAACCCAGATCTGGTACTCCCTCCCGTCGGCAGCCCTCATTTTCTTCCTCTTCCTTCTTCTTTTCTTCCTTTTTTCTTTTATTCTTTCCTTTTTCTTTTCCTCTGATAGTCAGATCTGCGGGGGACGGCAACAAGAGCTGAGGATAAAACCCAGATATGGTTCGAAGATGGGTTTGGTGGAAGGAATCAAGAGCTGAGGATTTGAATGGGGGTTTTATCTCCGACGAAGGTGGGTTCTGGAATGCAAACCTCCATTTTTTCCGTTGGTGGTGGTGATGCTGCTTCATCTTCTTCTCTCTTCTGTGTTTTTTTTTCTTCCCTTCCTCCTGATGCTTCTTCTTCTTCTCCTCTTCTCTATTTTTATTATTATTATTATTTTTTTAGTGCCGACGGGAGGGAGAGGGAGAGATCAAGAGCCATGGCAGCGTGAAAGCCATGGTCATGGCAGATTTGGGATCTCCGACGAAGTTTGACGCCGGCAGCCATGGGGTTAAAAATGAGATCAATTTTACAGAAAAAGATGGAGGATTGGGATATGTGGGTGTGAGCGACGGTGAAGGCGATGGTCGACGGGAGCGGTGACAAGGATTGATTGGGGACTGGGATGTGTGGGTGTGAGACCTGGTGGAGTCTGGCGGGGTTATGGCCGACGGCTTGAGAGAGGGATGGAGTGGTGGCTTTGACGGCGGCGAGATCTGACGGCTGCAACTGGGAAAACCAGATCTGGTCGTGGTCAATGGAGGGTGAAGCTACTCGACAGTTGGAGAGCTAGCTGCTGACGGGGAGCGGCGGCGAGGATAGATGCAGATACTTCTTCCCCCCTTTTTTGTATTACTATAGATGGAGATAATGAGTGCCTTGAGAAGTTCACCTGCATCTGTGTCGGAGAGCCTGACGTGCTGAAGCGCCAGATCTGTTTTGCCCGTTTAACCCCTTTACCAGCAAACGGTGTTTAGGAAGAAGGAAGAAGATGAGGCTGCGACGGGAGGTAGTTCGCTTGAGGGGTATCGAGAGCAAGAGACCCCAAGCGTTGACGCCGTGAGTCTGTGTGGTTGAATTTCCTATTAAAACGACTGTGTTTGGAGTCGTTCAAGCCACAACCGTCCATTGCAACTCACTTGCCACATGTCGCAATCTCAATGGCTCTTGCACCATCCAGTTAAAGTGTTAAACTGGAACAAATCCGAATCCCGCATTAGCTCCTCTCTCGCTCCCCCCCTCTCTCTCTCTCTCTCTTTAAGGAGTTCTTGCAATTTCCAGAAGAAAAGATGCAGGTAAACATTACTGCGATTTCCTTGTTAGGATAGTTAAATCGATACCTAATCCTACTGGCTGTATAATTTTCTCTTTCAGTATCTTATAAAACCCTAATGATTCGTTTGGGTGCTTAGAAACAGCAGGACAAAGAAAAGAAAAAATTGAATTTTTTAGGTCTTCGTTCTTCTCATTATTCGGGAACCGAAAGGACCAAAATCACCACTCAACTGAACACTATCCCACTACATAGCTTAGTTGAGGCGAGCTTCTTGTTCTCCAGAAACCAAAACAGCATAAGACTAAGATCCTCAAGTTTTTATTTTTATTTTTATTTTTTGCCTTTTCCCTCATTTTTCTCAGCATCCAACGGAGGGGAATTGATTTAATCGACCCCAAGTAGTTAAATTCAAGGTTTTGTTGAGTTGATTTAGAGTATTTACAGTGTCATCCTTATATGACTCCCAAGTTATTCCATGAAACCGTTTGTTGTTCGCATGCGCTCGTTTTGTGTCATGATTCGTTCTTCTGTGATGTTTGGTGTTCAAAATACTTTTATTTGGATTTGATAATTATCTGGACAATGCCTTTTTTTTATGGGTAAATATCCAAAAACTCCCTTTAAAATAAAATCATATCCAAAAGAAACAATAAATATTTTATCTATCAATCTAATCCCACCAAAGAAATATCATATCCAACAACTCCAGCCAGTTAACCTCCGTCAAGAATCATATTAAAAATGTCATTGTTGGACCAAAATACCCTTGTCTCAAGTTGTGATGTTAATGCCCAAATTATCTTTACTTAGTTGAGCCACCATTTTTGCCCTTCTCTCTGCCACCTTGCCTGTACACATTCTCCTCCCTCATGTAACTGCCCATATGGCCATGTGAGTGGATCTGCTGAATCCCATGTGATGGATCCATAGCTTGCACCTCCTCTTCGAAACATCTCTCTCGCTCCCTCTCTATATGTGTATATGTAAATACACATGCATCTTTTCTCTCCCTCTCTCTCTCTCTCTCTCTCTCTCTATATATATATATATATATGCAACAGAGATTTGATAGCCATTAATTAAAGATGGCATAGCACACTACACCAGTTTCAGCACTTGTAGGATTTTGCAGTCTTATATGTTACATCGATGAGATAATCAACGCAGTCGATGAAACAATGTTATACGGTTTTAAATATTGGAAAGCAATTCATTGTCTATATTTTCCAGGACGCCATTATAGAGAACTCTTTGGCATTCAAATCTAATCTCCTTTAATAGTCTTTGGCTCTCCCTGTTTCTTATTTCAGAATCTACAAGCATTTGATGAAGTTGGATTACATTTTTATTTAAAGGCAAAAGTATTAATTTAATTAAATCGGTATTATATTATCAAGCATATTAATAGGAAAAGAGGGTATTTTAGTCTTATTGGTATTTTTTTTAACAGCAATGGATGGAACACTAACTGGTTGGGGTTATTAGATTTGATAGTTTGCTTGATGGATGAAATTGATAGATAAAATATTTTATGGGTTTTTTGGATATGATTTTATTTTAAAGGGAGTTTTTGGATATTTACCCTTTTTTATTGCTAAGAATTGTCTGGATAATGCTATTTTCTATTAATTTCAAGATGGGTTTCCCATTTATTTCTTAATTTATTATGTATATAGTGCAGGCCAGCGACAGGTTTAATATTAATTCCCAGCTCGAGCATCTCCAAGCTAAATATGTTGGAACTGGGCATGCTGACTTGAATAGATTGTAAGTTCCCTGTTTCCTTAGAGATCCCCCCCCCCCCCTCTCTCTTCTTTTTAAAAAGTTCTAAAAATTAATAATAATAATTATGTATTTATTTGTTAGCTTGTTGTTCTTTTGTTTAATGTGTTTGGATTTGTAGTGAGTGGGCAGTGAACATCCAACGTGATAGCTATGCGTCATATATTGGCCACTACCCATTACTGGCATATTTTGCTATTGCAGAAAATGAATCAATTGGAAGAGAACGCTACAACTTTATGCAGGTTAACTTTATGCTACTATTTTAATGATCATTAAGTGAAATTAACTGTTTTTTGCCATGTTTTTCCGTATTTTTTATAAAAAATATCTTTATTTGTTTATTCATTTTTTAGTAAGTGATTTAATAATGTTGTTCAATAATATTTACGTGGACGTTTATCATTCTGTTCTGTATTTGCATTTTAAGTGGCAGGAAAATGCTTGGATCTCTTGCTTCATCAGCAAAAACCAAAAAAAAAAAAAAAAAGTTGGACCTCTTAAGACTTTTTTTTTTTTTTTTTTGGGTGTGCCTAGTGTAGATGACATGTTGATAGGTTCAATAATACTGTTTATGGTTGGGTGTTTGGATGTGGTTTGGTGATGGTCAATGGAATATGTAGCTGTCTCTTATCTTTAGAAATTTTGATCAGAGTCAACTGAATAACTGATCATTATGGTATAAAATAGATAGTCATCAAGAACAACATATCCTCAAAACTAGCCTAACTGAAAAATGGATGATGTTGATATAGTTTTGTGGCAAAACAAGAAGAATGGGATTCAAAAAGAACACGTGTAAAGAGTTAAAGATAGCACAAACTTAAGACAAGATGATAAAAGATAAATTAGATGGTTTAGCCATGTGTAGTTGTGAAACAATTAGCAATTAGTGTACTTATACAATTTGAATGTGCTACTAGGAAAAGAGGAAGTCAAATAAGTTCATGGTTGGGGCTATGAGAAAATTCTGTTGACCTATAATTTTACAAAAGTTGTGGCCTATCTTTAGGCAATAGTTCTATTAAAACCTTATAATAAAAGCAAAGTGAGATGGGATGAGGAAAGGAGAGATGGGATATCCTTGATGGAAACCACTAATTGCATTTAAAGAGCCCCAAAATACCCAATTAACAAGGGTAGCAATATTAGTAGATTAAATGCATTTATCTCCAATCTCTCTCTTTCAAAGTTTAGTCCCTCCATTTTACAGGATCACATGCTCCTTTGATCTCATGTATCCTCCATTCCCTTACTATCACATTACTTTTGGACCCTTAATACATGATAACATTACTTTTGGACTCCTTAATACATTCATCAGCCATAAGGTCGTACAATTAATAAAGTTTACAAGTAGTATCAAAAGTATACTTAGCAGGGACACTAAGAATACTTTTCTCGAGCATGGACACATGGTTTATTGTGGTCAAGGTTTAATAATCAATCAATGTCTTCTAAGGTGCGCATGAAAACAAAATAAGCCCTGCTCAAGGCGAACACGGTAAGACAAAGGTGTTCCACTCCATCTCCTTGCTTTGGGTGGGAAAGACAAACGTCTTCCTAGTCTTTATAGTTTATACATAGAATCCTTGAGGGCCTATTTGGGAACTACAAAAACTGGATCAGACTAGTTCTGGTCCATAACTATTATCTAGTTTTTAAATAAACCAACTCATAGTTGGTTTGAAAAAAACTGTGTTTATGCCTTATTTTCAGAATAAAGCTGAACTATTTAGTAGGAAAAAGTGATTTACCAAACAGTGTGAAATCAAAACTGGCCATACTTATCTTTAGTTGGCCAGGTTTTCAGGTTTGCCAAATAGCCCTAGAAGAGTCCTCCCATAATTGACTCTAATAGCAACTGGTCCTACACTAAACCCCACTACGTCTCTGATGAGAAGCTTCTCCCTTGCCACTAAGGTGCTCCTATAGCCCAATAGAATTTAACATGACAACTTCCTTATATTGGGCTTACTAATGTATTCCTATTTTAGGCTACATCTCCAGATCTGTTTCTCGGAAACGAAAACAAGCCCCCAATCAATTTAAGCCCACATATGGTTAAGAGTTCTTACATTGATATTTTCTACATTCTTGCAAAGCATAAAATCTTTGGCCTAGTGAAATTCACATAAAATTTTGGGAAGCATCAAACCCCTTTTCTGCCAAAGTACAATCTGCATTCTGCAATGTACGAATCCTTCCTCCTTGAAGTTGCTCACAATGTGCTAGGCTTAGCATGATGAGGTGGAGAAAGTTATTAAACTGACTGAAGGAGCTTACCTCAGTTTCAAATTGCATTGGCACTTGCTGTTTGGGTTCATTGCCAATATGCAGTAAGGCTATATTAAATGGGTTTGGTAGTTTAAGACAATTATCTAAAGGAGATGATAGGGAAGAAATTGCTGCTTTAGTCTTGATGTTTGATAAAGATTGATGGCATTGAGTGTCGTTTTGGACTTCAGGTGCAAAATAAAATAAATCAGGATAGTGGGGAGATTCATTTTCCTGAACTGGATTTGGAGGATAAGCTGTAATATAAACTCAAAGAGTTACTTTAATTTGAGTCAGTCTTCAGAGGAAGGTGAAAGAATTGAAGGATCGTATGGTGGTGGATTTCATAATGGCATCTAAAGGGCCTTCGGAGGGAACAATAGAGAGTGGTGGTGTTTCCGTATAGCTTTGGTTCTGGAAGCTGGAAGTGGTAGTAGCCTTAATGCAATAGTTTTCTGAATGTGATACCATAAAATTCATATACATTCTTTTTATATTTATTTTTATGTTCTTAATAATGGCTTATGTGTCCTAGATAATTGTATGGAATTATCATGTTCATTGGATGTCTGTTATCATCACTATCATTTGCATCTCAAAAATTTTGGGATTGGCAGTCAAAGCCTTTCTTTACTCTCTCAAAAAATATTTTCTTATGGATTGTAATCAAGCCCTTTTCGACCTTCCCTCTTCTATTTAGAGTTTTCAACTTGCACTCTGTATGATGCTGTCGCTAGTAATATTTTAGTGTGTCTCTGAGTCTGAGCCATCTTAGCCTGCTCCACCTTATTTCATCATCTGTTAAAGCAATTCCTAGCCATATTGGTTGCACTGACATTATTTGTTGTGGTCATGTCCAAAAACATTAAAAATAAATAAATAATATTCACATCTTCACTTTCCTCATGTAAAAAATGATTTATATATCAGATATTAAGTACCAGTTGTGCAATGGCTTAAACGATATCTATCACCATCTTATGAGACATTGAATTGGATGATGGCTTATTAGTCTTTGTCTAGGCCTATATCAATCAGAATGTCATGAAAAATTTTATGCATATATATTTATTTATTAGTATCCTTGCATAGTTGCATGTCTACTTGGGCTTCTATCCATCAGAATGTCATGAAAATCTAACGCTTCCCATCCCCCCCCTTCTCCCCCTCCTTTTCTCTCTTTTTATTCTTCAATTTGGCAGAAAATGCTTTTGCCATGCGGTCTTCCTCCAGAAAGAGAAGATGACTGAGGATTGGTTTCAGACAGTTGAGCATTCCAAATTATGTCATTGCAGGCAGCCAGAATTCCTATTTTGTGATACTTTGGAATGTGCTTATGTATCCCTCTTATGTGTTTGCTTCTAAAGGCAATGACCCTACATGACTTATGAAAAATGTGGAACTGAGATTATAGTTGCATTTAACTTCTGTTTGACAACTTTAGTAATTTATTGTGACGCCTGGAGTTTTAGGGCTTCTTGGGTTATTGCTTGCTACGTTTATACAACTTCCTATCTTCATTCAATTGCACATGAAACTGATAGGAAGAGATAACACACTGCTTGATCTTTGGCTTGATCTTAGCAAGAAGACTGAAAAGGTATGAAACGATCACAATTGGAAGGAATGCGTCTTTTCATAACTATATTTATTTCTTCCAGATGTAGATACAAAAACTTTGTGCTTGATACGATGAACATTGATCGATTATCCCTTTTGCAGTCCATCTTAGTATTTTCAGATCCGGATTGAAGGAACCTATTAAAGGATCCTGTTTCTGGTTCTCCAATCAGACTAGCCAAGAGGCCTTCTCTGTCCCTTTGCCAACTGTCTTGGTTCTTTTCTTCTGCCAGGAAAGTTCCGATTCGGGCCCAAAAAGATGGAAGTACATGAATCAAGAACCATTTAATACTTTGGGACGTGCAACTTTAAAATTATATATATATATATATATATTCCATTTGTTGGAGTGTTGAATAGGTATTTTGAAAGCAAAGCTTTTTTAGCAAGTCCAAAAGAAAAGCCACCTTGCTGGTAAGAAAAGCTTGGAATGTGTACTATCCTAGTAGGGCTCTCTTAGAAGGTGCGTGTAATTGAGTAGATCAATAGCGTCAAGGAACAGCCTGGTTAGACTTGGCCTTTGTAGTTTGACGACATCTTGGCTTGAAGGGGGAGGTCGTAGGTTAGAGGAAAGTAAGGGTTTCCTTTTTTCTTTTCTTTTTTCATAGAGGAAGGTAGAAAATGGGGACCCATTCTATAGGTTGAATTTTTTTTTTTTTTTTTTTGGGACAATTAATAGAACCTACTATTACCCTTAATTCCTTAGTATCAATAAATAGATATCAATGTTTTTCTGTAAGTTTAAATATGATATTATTCGTTTAACAAGTGAGACAAATGTCATTAAACTGTTATTTCATCAGTATTTCTGTTGATAGTTGAGTTTTAACACAAATAATGACGACGATGATAGTAAGAGGGGAAAAAATTTAAAAGATTTCTTAACAAGTGCTCCAAAGTCATATGTTAAAATACAATTAGTAAAGCAATAATTACTCTCAAAAAGAATTTATATGCATAACATTCGACAATGCAATTTGCACTAAAACCATACCCGAGGACCGAGCCGCGGGGGAGGCCGTGTTTGCTGCTTTTGTGTGTTTTTTTCTGAGAAATGATCAATAAAATCATAGTAAAGAGACGCAATTGATCGAAACTGGCAAACATGCTCATTGAGACAAGCCAAAATTCAAAAAACCTCTCAAACCGATGAGCACAACTCAAACACTGCTCAAAACCCTCCTCCAAAACCCCTCATCCATCAGAACAAGATCCCAGGCCAAACAGCTCCATGCCCAAATTATCAAGAACAAAGGACCATCTCCCTTTCACTTATCAATGATTCTCTCCATCTACTCAAACCTCAGCCTCTTGGATGACTCACTCCTTGTATTCAACACCCTTCAGCCCTCACCTCCTTCTCTTGCTTGGAAATCCATCATAAGGTGCTACGCTTCCCATGGCCTTTCCTTCCAATCCTTGGCTTCTTTCGTCGAAATGCGGGCTTCTGGTAAGTACCCAGATCGCTATGTGTTCCCTTCTGTTCTGAAATCTTGCGCATTGTTGATGGATTTGAGGTTAGGTGAGTCGGTTCATGGATGCATTGTTCAGCTCGGTATGGACTTTGATTTGTATACTGGTAATGCTCTTATGAACATGTATTCGAGATTGGAGAGTTTGGATGAGTGTGGTGGGCATAGATGTGCTTCCAAGGTGGTCGATGAAATTCCTGAACCAGAGCGAATTGTTGAATGTAGGAAGGAATTAATTGGTTCTAATGAATTTATTGATAGAATCGCATCTGAGGAGTATGAAGTTGATGGAAGGAGGCTGCATTTTTATGGGACTTCAAACGGAGAAGCCGGTAGTGGTGGGAGATCTTATGATAATTCAAACGAATTTAGGAAACAGATTGCGGGTGTTGATCGTAATGTCAATCTAATTCAAATGAATGATAAATTGCCTCAAAGGAATATGGACGGGGCAGTTTTCGATCATTCTCATGCAAAAATTAATACTTCTATTAGAAAGGTGAATAAAGAGGCTTTGCGAATGGATAGTGTAAGAAAAGTCTTTGAGATAATGCCAAAAAGGGATCTTGTTTCGTGGAATACTGTAATTGTGGGAAATGCACAAAATGGAATGTATGAAGAAGCTTTAATGATGGTTAGGGACATGGGGAATGCCAACTTGAAGCCTGATTCCTTCACTTTGTCCAGTGTCCTTCCTATATTTGCGGAATATATGGATGTTGCCAGGGGAAAGGAGATTCATGGGTATGCTATTAGACATGGGTTTGATGCAGATGTGTTCATTGGAAGTAGCTTGATTGACATGTATGCAAAGTGTACACGGGTGGAAGATTCGTATCGGGTATTTTGTCTCTTACCTCAACGTGATGCCATTTCATGGAACTCTATTATTGCAGGGTGTGTGCAGAATGGTATGTTTGACGAAGGCCTTATATTCTTTCGGCAGATGTTGATGGCTAAGATTAAGCCTAGGCATGTTTCCTTTTCAAGTATAATGCCAGCCTGTGCTTACTTGACAACACTACACTTGGGGAAGCAGCTCCATGGGTACATAATTAGGGGTGGATTTGATGATAATGTGTTTATAGCTAGCTCACTAGTGGATATGTATGCCAAGTGTGGGAACATTAGGATTGCCAGATGGATTTTTGATAAGATGAAACTACATGACATGGTGTCTTGGACAGCCATGATCATGGGCTATGCTTTGCATGGACATGCCCATGATGCCATCTCTTTATTCAAGCAGATGGAAATGGAGGGAGTAAGACCTAACTATGTAGCTTTTGTGGCTGTTTTAACTGCTTGTAGCCATGCTGGATTGGTAGATGAAGCTTGGAAATATTTCAGTAGTATGAGCCAAAATTATGGAATTACTCCAGGCTTAGAGCACTATGCTGCTGTGGCAGATCTTCTTGGTCGAGCGGGAAAGGTGGTAGAAGCTTACGAATTTATCTCTAGTATGCATATGGGACCTACAGGCAGTGTCTGGTCAACATTGTTGGCTGCTTGTAGAGTCCACAAGAACATTGAATTGGCCGAAAAGGTTGCTGAAAAAATATTTAGGATTGATCCAGAGAACATTGGGGCTCATATTCTCTTGTCAAACGTATATTCAGCGGCTAGGAGATGGAAAGATGCATCAAAGTTGAGAATTTCTATGAGAGCTAAGGGCATGAGAAAAAAACCAGCTTGCAGCTGGATTGAAGTTAAGAACAAGGTACATGCTTTTGTTGCAGGGGACAAATCCCACCCGTATTATGATAGAATAAATGAGGCTCTGAAAGTTCTTTTGGAGCAGATGGAACGAGAGGGGTATGTTCCTGACACAAATGAAGTGCTCCATGATGTGGAGGAGGAGCAAAAGATATATTTACTATGCAGCCACAGTGAGAGGCTCGCCATAGCATTTGGCATCATAAGCACTCCTGCTGGGACAACTATTCGTGTCACAAAGAATCTTCGGGTGTGTGTGGACTGCCACACGGCAACAAAGTTCATATCAAAGATTGTTGGGAGAGAGATAATTGTGAGAGATAATAGCCGATTTCACCATTTCAAGGATGGCAAGTGCTCATGTGGAGATTACTGGTGACATGGCTAAATGACATTATGCCAACGTGATCAATCCTATCTTTGTTAGATTTGGGCGAGATTGCAGGATGGTATGGGGAGTCTCTTGCTGTCATGATATACCAGCCGAGAAAAGGTGAACTTTCAAGCATGTTCATGTAAGGGAAAATGATAGAACCACCCGTCAGAGTACTTTCTGATTGAAGTGACCAGTAAGTAAGCAGAGAAATATTGCTAAATCAATTGAATTTGCATTTATAAAGAGCTTGTGCTCACGTGCCCGCTAGTGGGTGAATCATATCTTCTTATTGCATTGTCAGTTGTACAACAGCATCACTGGATAAGCCTTCAAAGAACAATGTGTCACTTATCAAAAGAATTCGAATGTAAATCACAAGGTGCACCACGCACACCCTTATTTGTCAAAAACTTATTTCCCTTGATCAACCCACATAATGTTGATAAAATTGCTGGGCAAATGGGTAGCTGAGACTATAAGGAAAGACTTCAAATTTCAAACTGATGCTTCATGCATGTTCATGTGAACCAGTTCATGATACATGATGGTTTGGAGCAGATACCAGTTCAGCAATTGTTGATGCCATAGACAAGTGACGGAGTGGAAATCAGTTACATGTGGTTAGTCTCTGACCCTATTTCAGATTTATGCTATTATATGGAACATATTGAAGGGATTTTTGCTTGAGCCAATGTATGGTTTCAGTGATTATAATCAAGCAACGGGTTGATATGCTAAATATGTTTAAATTGTAATATAGTTAGAAAATCAAATGGTTTTCACATATTTCCTTTTTGGTACAAGTTATTCTGTCTTTAAGACAAAATGTATCTTTGGGTCTTATTCAAAATGATTTGTGACAACAGAAAACAAGACCGCCTCAACAACAACGCAGATGGATTTAGTCTTGAGAATTTTAGTTTTATTTTTTAAGTCTCAACTTAATTGACTGAGAAATTATATGTATTTGTTAAGAAAGTTCACCAGTCCACTGATATATTTCAATAATTTCATTTTTTTAAATTTATTTATAGATTTCCCTATAATTTTTGTTTTTATCTATTTTTTTATTTTCTATTTTCTATGTTTTTACACCTGTCTTTATGTATTTCTTGTATGTCGTTTCTCATTGTACTAACTCATGAATTAACCAAGTGGGAGATTTACTTGTTTGTAATAGTCAATACATCCAAAGCTTCTGCAAGAGTCCTTCCAGCATCGTGGTAAAGCCATCTAAAGAGCTGGGCCTGTATTCTTATGGTAGACCAAAAAGGATTTATTCGAGCTTTTGAGATGCTGGATGTACTAGAGGTGGAGTGATCGGGTGCTGCTGACTGTGGTCCAGCCGTGGTCCTTTCGTGTTGGGATACTCTGGTCTTGCATCTTTCGGCATGTGGGATGACAGTCACGGCACCAGTATGGTTGATGGTCCATTCATAGTACAGCAGCGCACATTGTTCATGTGGGAATTCCTCAATAAACTGCATGCACATTCCAGTATACAAATATGCAAAGCTTGAAGTTGAGGCTTAGCCCATTTGATTCTCTGTTGGATTTGGCATGTATTGTGGCAAACAATGTGAAATAAATCAAAGCTAGTTTTACACTTTAGTTGAGTGTAACACAGACTCTGTTTGTATTGGCCAACCCAGTTCTGAGATTTGCCAAATTGGCCCTTTAGCGATGATGATGGCAATGGATATGAGCTTTTATGGTAGCACCTGTACGTAGATGATCCTTTTTTCTTTCTTTTTTTTTTTCTTTTATTTTTTTTGGCTGAGACCTGTAGATGATCTTATACCTTTTTTATTTTGTTGATACGTGTGGGATTGTGTCCAGCTAGTAGCTAGTATTTTAAATGCCAGACAACTTTGGGTTCTTCTGAATTTAATAAATTCATTAGAAATAAAGGTTGACAACATAATGATTATTATCTTGCAATCAAGACTATCATACAATCCAACACCCTACCTCATAGGAGAGGTCTTCGAAATCCAGTTTTTCTAAAAGTGGGTATGAGATTTGAAATCCCAACCTCTACTTTCAAAGAGGGAGAGCGACCTCATTTTAGATTTCGTATAATCACTTATTTTTCTTACTTCTTTTGACTATACGAGTGACTTCTCATATTATTTTTGAAACATCATTGACCTTTCCTTTGAGTTGTTTGTAAAAGCATTACTTAATTTTCACCGTAAAAATGTCGGACGCTTCTGTGTCCTACCTCTTTTTTGCCCAACCTACTTGAATTTTTTTTTTTTTTTTTTTTGGTCCAAATGAGGAGTATCTTAGGTTATTGGGCTCATACTAATCTCTTGTGATGCACAAACCACCCGCAAAACCTATGCATCCGATAACAAAGGAGTAGAGATTTGAATTTAGAACCTTACAGTTCTTGAATTACAGTCCTTTACCATCTACATTATCTTTCTGGGTTGCCCAACCTACTTAATTGAGCTAAGTGATATTATTATTATTATCATATTATTTTTTTATGGAATGATAATTGCCAGTGATGTTTTGATTGCTTACAAGAATCACACTCTTGCAATATCCTCACTTTCTTATTTTCTTAAATTAATTATCAATGCTTGCCTACATTAAAAGGAGATCAATCACCCGAGTTTTACTAATGAGTCTAATGCTGGTCCCTTTCTTTTTCTCTTTGTTTTTGGTTTTTGCTAAGGAGTCTACTGTTGGTCCCATGGCCCTGATCATATGACATGTCCACTTCCTGTTCATTATCAAAATTTAGAAGGGTGGGTTTGGACCTTATCCTTCAGACTAGACTTAAACACTACCATAAGTCCTCCACTCCCTAGAGAAAAACCAAGAAGGCAGTTTTGGGGTCTAAATTTGGACCACACGCTTACAAATGACAAAGGTTATTTAGGTCATTTCGGGTACCAACCATTTATCGTTTTTGACCTAATTTTGAAAGCTACCCATCCAATGTTGTAAGAATCAAGCATATACTCACTGACAAAAGTTGCCTTGGATTTTTTCTCTCTCTTATATTTATTTTCAGTCACTGTTTAAGACTTACCTATATATATATATAGAGAGAGAGAGAGAGAGAGAGAGTGAGAGAGGAGGGGAGCATATATCAAAAACACGTGTTATTAGTTAAAAATATGTTTAAATAAGTTGACATGGGTCTGGATTGATAAATAATTAGGATAATATGAGAGAATATCGAACTTTTTTATTTTTATGAAAGATAAAAATTTTGTTACTGAAGATAACAGTGAAAAAGCAATGAACCTACCACGAGAAGAAAAAAACCATAAATCCAAACAAGCCCTGCTCAACATCTAAAGTTAGAGGAGATCCTTGCAGGTCACTGTCCGGGTAGCAATCGGACTTGGAAAAAAGTGAGATTTTTTGGTATCAAACTTTAATTGATATGGAGGAATAAACCCCATAGTATTTTTTTATGTAATTTTTCATGTCTCTTAATATTTTTACGACATCCTTTGGGTAGGGAAAATTTTTATCAATAACACTAAGGAGTAGCCCAATTAGCAAAAGACCCCGTCTCATGAAAAAGAAGTTATAAATTTGACTTTAAGCGCTACTATACGTGTAGTAGCTACAATATACAGCTACTAACATACAACAAGTAACGTGAACATTCTATATTCAAAACCAATGAAATTAAATCCCTAAATACATGGAACACTAGCATGGCATGCCACATAGGTTGTTGTAATTAGTTGCTGTTTGTAGCCTTTCTCTTTTAACTTTTGTTAAATTCCTTAAGCCACTCACCAAGGTTTTGTAATTCTCTTGGGTTTAAGACTTATCTAGTCTTATATGAACTCAGAGAATCTAAATGATGATGAAGTAACCAACCTTGTAATAATATTTTTTATTACTTATACGTATACATATATGTTTTATCGGTTATGTTCCCATTAGTACGTGTTAATATAAGTAATATGAGTATTATGCGTTGAGAGTTATACCTCTTACATTAATCTGAATGTATTTTATATCTCACTAATGCATGAGGTATAACACCCAATACGAATGTTGATATAAGTTATATCAATACACTGTTCACCTGAATCACCGTCCAATGTTTTATTATCATATACATACATACATATGATAAATTCTCACCAAGTCATCATGATCTCATCTACTATTCTCACCATGATCTCATCTACTACAAGTCTACAATCTTGCTGTGAGAGAGAGAGAGAGAGAGAGAGAGTAGAGAGAATGTGAGTGAGAGAGTGAATGCAAGTTTCTAACAAGTTGTGTCCTAAAAAGAAGTAGGGCAGACAAGGTGAGAGTCTCACCAGTTACTCCCTATTATTGCTTGTAACCTTATATATTTCATTTTCATTTAATAAAAAATCAAATCCAATAATCTCAGCTAGCTTTTTCTTCATCATTCATCATCCCTTTTCCTCATCTCCTTTCCCTTCTTCTCTCTCTCTCTCTGTCTCTCACGCCATTATTCCTTTCCTGAGAAAACTCGCCCCATGTCCTTGCACAGATCCGGGAAAACATCACCTTCGAATCTATACTCATTTTCCCGACAGTTCCGTTGGATTAGATTCCTTTCCGACTTCGAAGTTCCATCCATTTTCCCTTTTTCTTTCCCTTAAATATCCTCATTCCATAATATTCCGTCCAAAAAAGTCCTACTTTTTTTGTGTCTCCTTTTTCCATCCGATTCTTTCCTCGCCCCCTTTTCAAGTGTAAATGCCGTCCCCTTGATCCCAAAACTAGGGTTTTGATTGAGCTCCTCAGCTCCAGATTAGGGTTTTGATCATTACTATTGATTTTCTAAGCTTATAAAATATACATACATACATACATACATACATATATATACATATTTTGATGTTTTGGATTGGAGGTTTTACTGGGAATTACGTATTGATTGCTGGATGATAGAGAAGATTTTTGGATCACCGTCGTGGTGGAATTCGAGGGATCTGAAAGTTTTTTTTATGAGATTTTGAGTGTTTGGTGCGGGGATTCTCACGATTCGGAATGGTGAATTGGATTGTGATTTGAGTGGGGAAAGGGGGTGAGCTTGTTGTATAATATAGGTTTAGGTGGGTATTATTAATTTGGGATTAGATCATGGAGCATGTGATTGGTGGGAAGTTCAAGCTCGGTAGGAAGATCGGGAGCGGATCGTTTGGCGAGCTTTATTTAGGTGTGCAATTTAATTTTCATAAGTAGCATTGCTGGTTTGTGTTATGTGTATATATATATATATATATATATGTATGTTTTCATGGTGGTATGGTTTGTTTCAGGCGTAAATGTGCAAAGTGGAGAGGAGGTAGCTATTAAGCTGGTGAGCATGACAAAATTTATTTATGCATAATTCCCTTAATTTATTTGATGGTATTAAATGGTCATGAGAAAATTGTTTTGGAAAATGTGTTTTTGAATTTTTTTTAACTAGAAGAGTTTTAAGTTCTAGTTGGGAAAATTAAGTCATTGATTATGGAAGCAAGAAGACATAGCTATTGATTCTCACTTCCATGTTTTATATGTCCCCTATTTTAGCTTCTGTATCTGTTAATAAATAGTAGTTGAAAAATCCTGTGGCGTGTTTTCGTAAAAGCTTCTATTAGGGGATTTACATCTTGATGTACGAAGGAGGTTCTTTATTTTGATTTTCTCATTGCTCATTCTTTATATCTGAAATAGTTGGCAGAAGGCTCTTTGCTGAATGAATTTCTCAATAAGATTTTTTTATGTGTAGACTCTCCTACTCAGGATGTTGCGCCTTATTCTATTGATCAATTGATTTTAGTAGCAGTGAGATCCTAAGAGCAATGTCACTTTTCTGGTTTTTTCATAAAGAAATGTCACTTTTCTGGTTTGGGAAATAGGAAGGATGGGACATTGGGTACTGAGAGTTTTATTTGAGGTAACACTGATGACCATTTCAAGTAACTAGAAAAAGAATGGGAATAAGTATTTATTTATTTTTCTTATTGCTTAATAATCATTGATTGAAGTGAGCTAGCAAAATACTTCATTAGAGCTCTAGATTATAGCATTTATTCTCAATGATTTTGTTGAGACATATCCCTCAACGATTTCCTTGAGACATCTTTTAGGGGGTTGTCCTGAGGAAATAATTTTCAACCATGTGATTGGAGCCTTATTCTACAACTTTTTAAAAGTCCGCCGTGAAAGAAGAATTGGTTATAACAGTTTTTCTATGTTCATAACTTCTTGGTTCCTACTTTTGATCTTTTGCTTGCGTGCCAATATACCTTTGGTGTTTATAGAAGTTTCGGTACTCTTCAAATGTTGGGTGTCAAACTACTAAGTTTTAGTTTATTTAGTGTTGGCTTTAGTTTCTACTTGTATGTTTAAGCTGTAGGAAATTACATGTTTTGACTGGCAACTTTGTTCTTGTGATCATTTACTTTTTATGGTTCCCACCTTTCTTTTTCTTTATTTCCTTAGGAACCTGTAAAGACCAAGCACCCTCAACTTCACTATGAGTCAAAATTGTACATGCTTCTCCAGGGAGGAAGTAAGTTTCTCTTATGTTCACTTGTTCTTTTGCTACAGTGAGTTAACTTGGTTGGTTATGTTGCTGTATTAAAGTCAGTTTATTTATTTATCTATTTTTTGTTTATTCTTGATCTGAATGAAGCGGGAATCCCCCACCTTAAATGGTTTGGAGTCGAGGGTGAATACAATATCATGGTTATTGATCTTCTTGGGCCAAGCCTTGAAGATTTGTTCAACTACTGCAATCGGAAATTCACGCTGAAAACAGTTTTAATGCTTGCAGATCAGTTAGTAAGTATGATAATGCTTTCATTTCTTAGTTGATAGCATCCCTATTTATGCCTTTCTAAATGTTTGATGTAGATTAATAGAGTTGAGTATATGCACTCAAGGGGTTTTCTTCACCGTGATATAAAGCCTGACAACTTTTTGATGGGATTAGGGCGCAAAGCAAATCAGGTATGTTCTTCTATTTAGTGTTTTTGTTTATATGTACATGTTTGCTTGTGTGCACACATGCATTAGGACTCTCTCATAATACCTGGATTCCTTGGACCGTGTTTACTTATTTTTTGGGATTCTAAGTTTGACTTTTTATAGAAATTTTTAGGCTTTAAGAATGTAAATATTGAGTCTTTTTTATGGAATTTCACTGATCTAGGTTCCTTGCAGATCAGTGTTGGTCCCGCTTAGTGGGATTGACATTGGGTAATGGCCATTTTAGAAGAGTGTTGGGGCAAAGATTAAGATGACAAACCAAATTTTAAAATATCATCTTGTCTTTATGCCATGAAGATTTTGGCTAGTTTTTACACAAGAAGAAGTTTGGCAGAGAGAGAAAGATCTTTATAGAGAACATATGGTGGAGTGTTCAGAGAGTATTTGGGTATTTTGGGAAAAATATAATTGAGGGCATTCAGGAACTAGCTTGAGAATGATTGGAAAAGATAGGTTTTGAGTTTTATGTACAATTTTGGTTTGTTTTTCAAATAATTGTTATTGGTGGACTGACTGTTCACATTCATGAACGAAATTCTTTTATTTATGCTATCAAAAGTTGATGTGATGTTAATAAAAATGATTAGAGAGAGGATATTGAGTATTTTTAATTCACCCTAAATCTATGTAAGCTAGTTTATAAACTAACTTTAGTAATAAAGGGAAACATTTTTGGTGAGTGTTTAGACTTAAGATTAATGGCTGAGATATGCTTCAAAGATGCCTTCTTTATACTCAAAGAGATATGTGAAATGAATTGATATGTCATCCTAAATTATTATGAAGCTGGGCAGCCGATTGCCACACATAACAGTCAAGGTGGCTATACCGGTGGGTTTTTGAGCTAAGCCAAGCAGCAACTAAATTCGAAGTTAATTTAATGGTTTGATAAGCTAATGTCCATGTATATATAAACAATTGTCAGTTGTCGCATAGGAAATAAACCAACAGCTCGGGCTTACAAATCCAGGACCTAGATTTTTGTGCTTTCCTTAGGTCCTAATTACATAGACTTGTAATCTTATGGAAGCATTGAGTAATGACATTTTAAGGAGTCGCTGGCTGCAGGGGCGGATGCATTAAAGTGCATGTGTGTGCATGTGCAACCACTCAATTTTTATTTATTTATTTATTTAAAATTTGGATAAGTAAATTTGTTTAAATTCACTAAAGTAATTTAGCGCTCATTGATAAAAAAAGGTTACTTTTGATTAATTCTGGTCAAATCTAAAGTACATCACTTTTGTAGATTATACGGCGTATAAGGTTAAGGTTTAGTATGTCAATAGGTTCTTATGTGCAACCATTTAGAGGAATCATGTTCCATATTTGGTAAGGGGTGTTAGGAGTGGTATAAGCAAGGTTCTACTTCTAAAATTCCCCTAGGTTTTTAGAGTATGGTGTGCTTGTTGGTCTTATGTTCTACTTCATAACCTCTATTTAATCATGCCAATGTGTGGTTCTGTGGCTTTCCCCCCTTCCTTATCTTGGTAGGACCTTGGCCCACATTGGGTAGACGGGAGGTGTTAGGAATTGTATATAAGTAGATTCTGCGTCTCCGAAAGTCGCCTACGCATTTTGAAGTATGTCAAGCTTGTTAGTCGTATGTCCTTTCATGACCTCTATTCAATGATGTTGATATGGATCCTGCTTTTCTCTCTTCCCCATCTTATCCTAAGCAAAAAAATAAAAATAAAATTTAAAAAGTGCAACCATAGAGAAAGAATTCTGGATCCACCCCTGGCTGGCTGAATGGATGGATCAAACCAAGATGCAGAAAATGGTCACTCATGGTTATATTTTTATCATATTTAGCATTCCTTTGTTTGTTTCGACTTGTAATTTACTGATGTTTTTTCTCCATAGTTCTACAGCATTGCTCCATAGTTCAAAATAAGGCTACTTTGTAATTTTCTAATAGGAAAGATTTGACTGAAGTTTGGAATAATAATGCAGTCGAACTGTCGAAGTGAGAGTGTAAAAGAGTGGCGGCGTAGAGCTTCTATAAAATTAAAAGCAAAATGAGCTTTTAACCCTGTTACTTTGACCAAAGCCTTGAAATATTACCGAAGAAATTATTGTTTTTAGAAAACTTTTTGGGATCATATTCACATTATATATAAATTGTGAATGCTTGCATTATCTATTTTGCAACAGATGGGCTCTAAGCTAGTAGTAAGCTTGAGCACTTATTTAATAATGCACATCGGGAAAAGTTCAAGGGGAGAGAAGGATTATGACTTTAGACCAATAGAGTAATGTCTTTTGGTCATATTTGTACGATCCTGAGCTTCTTAAATTAGCAGTTAATTTCATGTTGCTTAAGGAAATTCTTGCCCTTTGGTAACTCTGAATTTTTTATGGAAACTTAGATGCTTTTCTCTACCCTTTGAAATTGATTTTGCTACATATCCAAGAATTTTCTTGTATATATGTGTATGAACCTTCTCTTTTTGTTAGTTTTGAAGCTATCAAGGGTTGGGGTGGTTTTGGCCTTTTTCCTTGTTTGCTCCAGTACTCATTGATCCTTGCATTTCCACTTTTCCCTTCTAATGCATTCCTTTTCCTCCCTTTTCCTTATTTTAATTTTTTAATATTTTAAGAAGAAAAAAATTGTCCTAGCATTTTTTTTCTACATTTGGAGCTTAATTCTCTTTTTGATTTCATTTCACCACAGGTATATATTATTGATTATGGCCTCGCAAAAAAGTATAGGGATCTTCAAACACACAAGCACATACCATACAGGTATTAGATATAATATTTTATATTTTCTGAAGAATCTCGTACGATAATTTCTTATTGTTCACTGTTAGTATTGTTACTCAGCTGTTGAACTCTAAATTGGTAACGCTGAGACTCTGCTTCATATAAGCTAGCCTTGCAGTTCAGGTGCATTCTAATGTGAAATATCTTGTTATAAGTTTACATATGCAGTGCGGAGGTGCTCTGCGTGCATAGGCATTGCCATAGGTTTTTGCTGTTTATGTTATCAGTTGGGACTTGGGAGGAATGGAGGAGAGCTACCCCATTCCCAAAATAATAATTATAGTAATAATAAATAAATAATAAAAATAAAAATGCTGGAAATTACAAGTGTCCTTGTGGTGTGCTTATTGAAAAAATTTTAATATGCGTTTTATCATAACATAAATAAAATATTAGCAACTTGAATGTATGTATATATATATATATCCCGATAGGCCATCTTTGGCAAAGCATGCAGATTAAGAAAAGCCATCAATGCAGTCTTGTTACACATTAAACTTTTTATTTCTAAAAGTACCCTTGGAATTGGTTTTTTTTTTTTTTTTTGCTACACACACAACACATAAATGAGGAAGCCCACATATGTGACAGACCAAAGGAGGACCCTTGGAATTGGTGGTGTTATTGACTTGGGATTTGGTTTTGTGTTGAAAGTAATTCTAGATATTGCCAAGGGTAGTATAGGAAAGTTGAAAAAATTATGATTTGACTTTTCAAAGTGGACAAACATTTTGGGACAACCCAAAATGGAAAAATGGGGCCTTTGTGGGATGGAGGGAGTATGTGTGTGTATACAACTATATATATTAGATGGAGTTTATGGTACTGAGATTATTTTGCCTGTAAAAATTTCTTAATCGTTTGGGCTCCTGGTATAAAACAACACCAGATTTAAATGGACATAGTTTTTCACCAAGTCTTTACATTCTACATGAAGAAATTCTAGCTTTTACAATTGCCTTTAAAATGATTTCTTACTCAAGAGATGCATTTTGTTATGTATTTAGAAATTAGTTGCCATTGGGCAGGTAAGCCTCATGACTCTGCATAGAGACATTTTTTTACTGTTTATAATACTACATAAAAGTGTGTATACGTTTAGAGCAATAATTTTGTGAAATATAAAGATGACTTGTGTTCTACCAAGTTTCTAAGTTGAATATGACAAAATCCTCTATGTCTGTGAATGTCTGAATGCATTGTCAAAACTTCAGGCTCTCAGGCAGTAGTATAAAGATGTTTTTATACTTGGCATCTTGTTGTCTTATCAACCCTTATTCTTACCATGTTTGCGAACAGTTTGGTACATCACAAACTTTCTAACATTAATATGAACCTTTTTCCCTCCAGATGCCGATATTCATTAGCTTTTTCCTTGCAGGGAAAACAAGAATCTCACAGGCACAGCTCGCTATGCAAGCGTTAACACTCACCTTGGGGTCGGTGAGTGCAAGCATTAACACTCACCTTCGATTATTAGTTTCGAACATTGTCATTCTTCCTATCATGTATTCAGATTCATCAAACTCTTCCTTCTATTTAATCATGATTTGATTTCACTTGCAGAGCAAAGCAGAAGAGATGATCTGGAATCTCTTGGTTATGTGCTTATGTATTTTCTGAGGGGAAGGTTGAACATATATTCGTTGTCCCACCAATTCTCTTTAAGCTTTAATACATTTCTAACTCAGTTTATGTGATCTCTCTCTCAGCCTTCCCTGGCAGGGCTTGAAAGCTGGTACAAAAAAGCAAAAATATGATAAGATCAGTGAAAAGAAGATGCTTACTCCAATAGAGGTATCATCGCTTTCTTTTGCTACCAGCTTTTGCCAGGAAAAATGTCCCTATAACGAGCTTATTTGGTCGAAGGGCGTAACAGGACTGTTACGGTCATGTGGATCTCCAGCTCAGTGTCCTATCCACTAGCTTGTCCTCCATATGTATATGCTGTAATCTAGCATAAGCACTACACTAAATTGATGTGAAATTTTAACATGTTATCTACAGGTGCTTTGCAAATCGTATCCATCAGAGTTCACATCATACTTTCATTATTGTCGATCATTGCGGTTTGATGACAAACCAGATTATTCGTATCTGAAGAGGCTTTTCCGTGACCTATTTATTCGAGAAGGTAAACTTGTAGATCCTTCAAGTCTCATGTCTCGTATTGTTCTTCATCTCTATATTTTCTAAAAATTTGAGTATTCCCCCAAAATTTAATATTTCAGAGCGCTTTCAAATTTTGTAACCTTATCTGGGTTTTGAGAATTGTAATTGATGCAGGTTATCAATTTGACTATGTATTTGACTGGACAATATTGAAATATCCGCAGATTGGCTCCAGTTCTAGAGGACGGGTCAGTGATTTTCAATAAATTGGGAATTATATCTAATATATTTTTCACCAAAGTAAATTTATCTTATACTTGTGTCCTCCTTCAGCAACCAAGTGGGAAACCAGCTTTAAACCCAGGATTGAACCCAGGACCATCTGCAGAGAGAACGGAAAGGCCTTCAGGTCTGTTTCTATTCACATCAAGGCTTTGTCTTTTTAGACAGTTTTACTGCAGATGGATGTTTAGAATTTTCCTAAATTACATTTGACACTTTGGGCTTTCGAGTAGATGTTTTTTTTCCTTGTGCCTTAAATTGAGATTTCAATTCACAGAGCAGTGTGTTCTCTTATATGGTTTAGACTTTATATAATGGTGTGTTCTATAGCACTTGTTTTACATTCCTGATTTGAATGAAAATTGA
Organism: Liquidambar formosana; assembly: GCA_039720395.1. Lineage (NCBI taxonomy): Eukaryota > Viridiplantae > Streptophyta > Magnoliopsida > Saxifragales > Altingiaceae > Liquidambar > Liquidambar formosana. The sequence goes on from CM077822.1 coordinate 12,775,253, forward strand.
GAGACATAAATTTCAATGTTTAATGCGTACTATTATATATTTCATCTAGCGGGACAAGAGATCCGAGATAGATTCTCAGGTGCAGTTGAGGCATTTACTAGAAGGAGCGGCTCAGGTCCTGGTTTGCAGGGTGATCAATCCAGGAACAGATCTTTGGAGGGTGCTCCATCATCGAAGGACGTGGTGAGTAGTTACACTTAAAAGTTTACGTTATTTCTCCTCTTCATGTGTGAAATTCAAGGTCTTATTGCTTTGGCTCTTTCACCTGTGTACTTGTATTTGGTTTTAAGGGGGTTATTCACCATTTAGTACCATTAACTCCACCCCTAGTTTCAATCTAGACCGGAAACTTTAGAATTGTGCAATTTTGGGACGACTTTAAATTTTTTGACTCAATGTGGGACAGCTAGTGATGGTCGTCAAAGGAAGTGGACCGAAGACCCATGTGTCTGCACGTGGTTGCTTACTTGGCATCTACGTGGCAACAAACGACCCAAACCCAAACGACGTTTGTTTCAAGTCCAAATTTTTTTATTAAAAAAAACAAAAAAATCAAACAAAGAAAAAAGAAAAACAAAAAAACACAGATGAAGACGGTGTTTCTTCACCGGAAAATGAAGGTGGGTTGTCCTCGCTGGGTTGCCCTTCTTCCTCACTTGGTTGCTAACATTGGTAGAGTAACAACTACTATTTTGGTGGTTCACGAAACCAAATTTTCCGAGATCGAAACCTACAAACAAATTTGAACCAGAGTTGAATGAAGATGATTATAACTCAAAAAACCATATTCCTCTTCCTCTTCTTCCCAACGTCGACAACAGTGGTCGACCCCATTAAGGGGTCCTTAACTCTCCATTTATGGAGGGAATTATAAATCAAAACCCTCTTTCTCTTCCTTTTGATGCCAACAACAATAATCAACCCCATTAAGAACTCGCCATTTATGGAGAGAAATTGTCCTTGCCCCTGTTGCGTTCCCTCCCCCCCCCCCCCCTCCCCACTGTCAACATTAGCTCCTTTGTTGCTGAGCGTAGGTGACAAAAACCCATGCAGCCCTATGGTTGGCTCTGATTGGCATAAGGGTCAACATCGTTGAGTCCATTCATTTTTAGTGGAGTTTTCTGAAATCCCTTTTCAAACCCTAACCCCAACTTGTCGTTGTGCTTGGATCTGGAAGCTCGCTGTTCATGGAGGTGGGTTTCCAAACCAGACCTTGTGAGCAAACGAGTCTTCGATGCCGAGTTTTAGATCAATCACCCATTAGCCAAATCTGTCACTGCCGTTGCGCTCAAAAGGAAGAAGGAGCTCTTGGGTTTCCAATTGCTTGTCGACTGGCTTGTCACCGCTTATATCTGAATTAGATATGGTTCTTCCTCTCCCTTTAGTTTTTTCTGTTGTTTGGGTCATTTTTCGAAGAGGAAAACCAGCCATCCATTTCCCTGGCGAAGAAATTATCGAAGAGCAATTTATTTTTTTAGGTGAAGGAGGTGATCGACAACGCTTGTGTTCTTCATATTCTTGTCGATTTCATTCTTTTCTTTTTTTGTTTATGTTTTATTTTTATTTTATTTTATTTTGTTTCATTCTTTTCTTTTCTTATTTATTTATTTATTCTGTTAAAATAATTTTTGGGCTTGAAACAACGTCGTTTGGGCATCTACTGCCACATATATGCCAAGTAAGCAACCACGTGCGGTCACATGGGTATTCCGTCTACTTCCTTTGACAGCAGTCACTAGCTGTCCCACATTGAGTCAAAAAATTTAAATTCCCAAAATTGCGCAATTCTAAAGTTTCTGGTCTAGATTGAAACTAGGAGTGGAGTTAATGGTACTAAATGGTTAATAACCCGTTCTAAGGTGATGCAAATGCTCATTTGTTATAGAATAGAAGTTTAATTTTTAATACAACCTGTACCTGACTGCTCAACTTTTGCTGTTTCTTCCAGCAACCTGACTCTGACAGAGGCCACACTTCTCGGAATGGCAGTAGTTCAAAGAGGGTTGTCATATCTAGCAGCAGGCCAAGCTCCTCTGGTGAGCCTAGTGAGAATCGGTCAGGCCGACTGGTCTCAGGCAGTGGCCGCCTGTCTACAACCCAAAGGATCCAACCTGGGTTTGAGTCAAAATCATCAAGTTTTGTCCGTTCGGCAGCCACAAGAGGCAGTCGTGATGATCCTCTTAGGAGCTTTGAGTTCCTATCAATTGGCACCGGAAAGAGAAAATGAAGGACCGATCCATCTGGTAAACAAAATTTACTTAAGGGTTAAAATGCCCTTTTCTAGTTTCTATCAAGATCTCAGCACTTATTGTGGATTTGCTGCTGTTACTCTGTATATGTGTATGAATTGTTGGGCTCCAACCACAGCTAAAGCTTAATGAAGTATCCTTTTAGAACACTTCAGGATTCCTCCTCTCCAGGGACTCCTGCCATTAGCCATTATAATGCCTCGTAGATTCATCCAAGAAAGAGAGAAATTATCTCACTCTAGGGAATTGTTCATATATTCGAGACTCGGGTAGTTGTAATAATACCTGTTAAATTCATAAAAAGAAAAGAAAATAGAACTTTGCTTAAAACCGATGTGTCCTTTTGTGCTTTACACTGTTTATATTTTAAACCCTTGTGCATTATGCAGATCTGACACTTTTTTCAGGTTGAGCCCAGTTCGTAAGACCTGGCTTAGAGCAACCGACATAATTGGCATCTAATCAGCCATAAATGACGTTGAGGTTCTGGCTTATTAGTTATTACTCTTGTTTTGTCATCTAATCAGCCATAAATTTGATTGTGGTGGTTGGCTTCTAAGTTCTAATCTCAAATTTCTATACGAATTTAGAAAAGAAAATTCAAGTGTAAATTGCAGTAAACCCTTTGAAGTATGGAGGTCAGTAGATAATTCTTTTTATGTTTTAATTTTGTCAATGTGTCATAGTTTAGTTGGAAGACAAAATCAATCGTCGATGGTCAACCAATTGATTGTGATGCCGACAAGGGTTTTGGCGATTTTAGGCAACATGGGTTTGTTAACGGTATTCAAAATTCAAACACTGAAATTTGGTCCAAAAAAGAAAATAAAAATTAATAAATAAATAAATAAATCTACGGGGTGTTCAAAGTTGACAATTTGGACCATGTTGAAATTTAGTGAAAAGAAAAAGGCTTGTAGAGGATTGGTAAATTAAACAAGCATGATGGAGATTTTAACAATTCAAGTCAAAAAAGTCGGCTCTTTTCTCTAAAGAGTAAGATTTTAAAACTTTATTCCCACAATCATATAATTTTCAACTTTATTCAAAACAGTGATAAATCGTGGTTAACAACCATGATTTTAATAAAATCATGGTTGGCAACCACGATTTTAAGTTGGGTATATAGTCATGATTTATCGCTGTCTGGGAATAAAGTTGAAAATTATACAATAGTTTGAAATAAAGTTTTTAAAATTTACTATTTAGGAAAAAGAGCCCAAAAAAGTCTCCCGCAGACAAAAATCACCTAGCATAACACTGATGAGAAAATAAATAAGAAACTCAGTTAATGGGGCTTTCCTCCTAAACATTTATCGTGACACCGCAATCGAGCACAACAACATCCAAATAAATGTGCTTTTCACAATGCTTGTTCAATCTCTAGTAACATTAGTTCACGACGGCCCATCAATCATTGAACCCATGTTAATTTACCCAAAGGCAACCTTTTTTATTTATTTTTTATTTTTGGTGATAAGGCTCATAGTTTAATCACTAATCAGCTTGAGGTTGATACTAGAGGGGTGACGTACCCCAGATCTGCAATGAACTCTATCTAGTTTCTTACTGCAGTTTTCTTACTTTCTTTTAACCAAAATAAATAAATGAACACTCCATAATTAAAAAAGAGGCAATTAATTATTTTGATGGTAGCAGTTACAGGGCAATCGTATTTAGCCGGAACAATTTTAAGTTGTGCAGTCATATGCTGACATGTTAATTGGCTTATCCACATTGTTCTAACAAATTTTCTCTCATGTTGCAACATACAAAATTAAAAAAATAAAAATAAAAAGAATAAGGCAAATTCTAATTTCTCTCTGTTTCTTGTGCAGTTATATGCTGACATGTTAATTGGCTTATCCATTGTTCTAACAAATTTTGTCTCAAATTGCAACATACAAAAAAATATATAAAAAAAAATAAAGAGAAGAAGGAAAATTCTAATTTCTCTCTCTCTTTCTTGTCTGTCCCTTGTAACTTTGTGTACTTCTTCTTTCTTTTTTTTTTGACGAGGGAATCCCAACAAGACCGAACCGTGTAGACCCGACCCTGTCAAGTAAAATCTCGGGTGTACAAACTACCCCAACTAACCTGTATATCAGGTGAGACACGAGCGTTTCCAGCGAGAATAAAACTTAGGACGCCCGAGTTTACAGTAACTTTGTGTGTTGTTCTTTTCATAAAATTATAACACATTACTTCATATGAGACTATCTGAAGGATTGAGGATGAAAAAAATACAAAACACATTTGTGATATGTTCTACACCATAGTGATGCATCCAGCTCCATATCTCAAACTTTTACCTCAATTCTTTCACAAGCAATGTGATCCAGATTATAGTGATGCCATCTGCATTCACCATCCTTTTTAAAAGACTAATGTTTTATTTTATTTTTATTTTCTTTGAAAGAGTTGTTGGGACATAATTAGTGGATATGTAATAATAGTAAGAATCTATTTGGGAATTTTTAAACTTATCAAAAGAATGTGGAATTAAAACTGATTAGAATTGAAAAGATTAGTAAAAAAAATAAACTTATCAAAAAATGTGGAATTAAAACTGATTTTACTTATTTTTAATTAACCAAATTTTTTGATTTGCCAAATAACCTCCAACTCTAATCATTTATTCATTATTACGAATGTGCTGCCATAGCATCTCACATGACAAGAGTCTTTAATGTAAAGCATTGTCATAGCATAGCTTCCAAAGTCAAGCACACAAAGTCCAAGTGAATAATCTAAATTGGTATGTTTAGAAAAACGAAAAAATAATTACATAAAAATGCTCTATATAATTATAATTATTATTTTTAAGAAAAAAGGAAAAAAAAAAAAAGGTTAACAACAAAAAAAAAAAAAAACAGAAAGAAAGAAAAACAGAGAGAGAGAGAGAGAGAGAGAGAGAGAGAGAGAGGAGGTCTCCAAAGGCAACTACACAACAATTCAACAAATGGCAATTGCTCCTTACTGTCGCTCTCCTTCCCTTTGAATTTCTTTCCGCACAGTCTTTCTCTCTCTCTCTCTCTCTCTCTATATATATGTATATATGCATTATAAGCCGAAGTTTCAGAGCTTGATCATTGACACCCAAGCCTAGAATGTTGAAAATACCAGTGAATTTCGAAATCTATGAGGATCTAGGGTTTCTTTCAGTTTCGGAGCTATAAATCTTGGGTGTCTTCAAACCAAATTTCTCTCGTTCGGGTCCTTAGGTATTGGTGCTCATATTTTCTTGTAAAAAAGGCAGTGAAAGATGGTCTGAATTGGCGCAACACAAATTGCTTCCTGTTGGTTTCGATGCTGCACTTGTAAAGTTCGAAGCTCCAGCATTTTCTTTGACCCAATAAGCCTTGTTGAGAATTGTGATCTAGGGTTTCGTTACAGCCATTGTATGAACGATATAATAAGAGGGTTGTGATAGATATGGAAGTTGTAGGGGATGTGGCGTCCTTGGACCCGGAAATGTTGCAGCTTCCGGATGTGTCTCCATCAGCGCTGAAATCGAATCCGTCGCCGGTCGAAGAGTTGTTCTCGCAATGGCTTTCGCTTCCCGAGACTTGTCGGCTGGTAGTTGATCAATCCCATACTCTTTTTGATTTTTATTAAAAATTTTTCATGCATGGTATTGCCTTTTAGTTCAATTGGGTTGTAAGCAGGACTGGTTTATGTGAAATGTTAAAAAAACCAAAAAAACTAGTTTTGGCAATTTTTGAGGGCGGCTTAATGTTGTTTGTGCATATGCTCAGTTTAACAAGAATTATATTTGGAAAAACAGAAAAGGATTTCAAGTGGTGAACGCATGCCTGTATACTCATACGGTCATACCCATGTCATGTCGTGTTGGACAATAATAAAACTTGAGGTTAAAAGATTCCAGTACTGGAGCCTGTAGTTGAGGTTGATGTCTTAGGGATATTGCTTGGGCCAATCTATAAGTGTGACAGAGATTGATAGTGGCGATGTTGCTAATAACATAGAGTTGGCGAAGGATTCAGTGTAGGGTCAAATTTCTTCCCATAAACCATTTATGCCTTCCTCTGGGGAAGTTATATTGGGATTGAGTGGTGGTTTCTTGAAAGAAGGATGAGCACATTGATTTTACAAAATGGGTGTTGATAAACCTTGGTGAATTGCCACGTGATCAGAGTTGTGCTAACAAGCATGTTGCCATTGCATTGTTAATTTGTTATAGTTGTCAATATGTTTCTCACCTAGAGTGTAGGCTGTCTTTTCTTTTTGCTGCCACTTGTCCTTACATTCTCCCCAGGCTAATATTGTGTGAGTGTGTGTTTTTTTCCCCCTCTTTTGAGCTAATATATGGATACGTTCCTTAATTTTTTGATTGTGTTCCATTATGATTGCAGGTAAAGTCCTTGCTTGCTGATGCAAAGGCAGGGGTTCCCTTGAATGCCCCTGGGAACTCTACTAGTGCAAATGCTGCTTCGAGCAATTCATTGCCTTCCATGTTTCCTGCTGGCAGTGCTCCCCCACTTTCACCACGGAGTACATCTGGTTCTCCACGTATTGTGAAACAGAGGGCTGGCCCTTCTTCATTAGGTTCTCCTTTAAAATTAGTGAGTGAACCAGTGCGAGAAGTCATACCTCAGGTTTGACTTAAAGATAAACTGTTCCTTTACTGTTCTATTGGCAATATGGGTTTTTTTTTTTTTCTGTGCTTAAGTGGACAAGAATTTTCTCTGATAAATTTGCAAGTGGAGATGTGCCCTGATAGTAGACTTTGAAAATGCTTGCAGTTTTACTTTAAAAATGGTCAACCACCTCCAAAAGAAATGAAAGAGCAGTGCTTGGTTAGAATTGATCAGCACTTTTATGGTCATTTGGATGGACTGCGAGTACATGGTGAGAGCACACCAACCTTATGTTGATTTTGTTTTTCTTTGTTCAAATTTTTCTGATTCTTCTATAAATTTTCCCAGAATTTAAATCAGTTACAAAGGAAATTTGCAAGCTACCATCATTTTTCTCTGCTGCTCTTTTCAGAAAGATTGATGTTGACTGCAGTGGTATTGTGACAAGGTATGGGAATTCTATATGGATCAACACATCGTTTGAATCTTATGGCACTGTTATTGAATCACATTCTTTGAAACTGCCAAGATATGCATATTGGTTTAATTTTGAGGGGCCCTTATTAAAAACTAAAATGCTAACGAGCAAGAAAAGGCCCATTACTATTAGGCTATTGAATCACATTCTTTGAAACTGCCAAGATATGCATATTGGTTTAATTTTGAGGGGCCCTTATTAAAAACTAAAATGCTAACGAGCAAGAAAAGGCCCATTACTATTAGGCTAAGGAGAACACTGAGAAGTGCCTGGTGTAGGAAGTTCTGATCATTAAGGATTGTACTACTAAACCTATTTCAAACTTGAGCTTATACTCCCAAACTTCTTTTCTCAGGTGCTATATGTAGCTCAAATTGTAATTTTGATGGTTTTGCCTACTATTTAAAAAGAAAAAATAGTGTTCTGTAATTGAAAATAGAACTAACATTAGAATATCATAATTTATTTAATCTTTGAGGTTCTGCTAGTGGTATCATATTTCACGTGCTCTCTCTACTTTTGCTTCTTCTTGTCTTGATATGCTTACTGCTACCGAAAACCAAATGAGGGATAAATTTTATTCGTAAATTTCTAGTCCCATCAGGGCCCTATTATTCCTGATATACTAGTATGCATTTAGAGACTAGAACACTTATTCTTTTCTTTCTTTATTCTTTCCTTTGGTTTTTGTTTTTGTTTTTGTTTTTTTATTTTGTGTGTGGGCTCTCTCTTTCTCTCTCTACCAAATAAAATGTGGCTCCCTTTATGAAAATATTTTTAATCCTTGCTTTCCTCATATCTTGAATCTCGGTGCTGGTTGAAAGGTAGAATTTATATTTGTTTTATATTCCATTTACTTTCTGTTACCAGTTCTATTCATTTTGTTTTTCTATGTTATGGCTCTCTAAATGAGTCCCATATATGGAATTAGTTCCTTGTAAAACTGTTAGTGTTGATTTGTATACTGATAGTTAGAGAGCTGTTAACCTTTTGATATGTTCTAGAAAATTCTGTTTAATGAATATATTGTGCTTGTCTTGTTGGAATAAGTTGGATGCTTTTTTGAGACAGGAACTTCTAGTGAAACATGTAATAAAGCTTATTAGAAATAGTGAGGATACTTTTGCGGTCTGATTTCTTAATTTCTCAGTAATATTGATGGGCAAGAAGTATTATAATGGCTTTTGTGATTAGTTAGTTTGCCTCATAACTTTTTGTAGGGATGCATTCATCAATTATTGGGTTAGAAGCAACATGTTGACAATGGATATAGCGACCCAAATCTATAAGATTCTAAAGAAACCAGATCGCAAATACATTACTCAGGTCTGTTTTGCATCAAAAGCTATCATACTCGAACCCCTGAATGTTTCTTCTTTATATTTTATTAATATTATTTGTATATTTTTTTATCAATATGGAACTAGCTGCTATTGGAGGAAATTGTGTTTGCAATTTTTATTTTTTTTGGGTTAATCATGTGGTTTCAAATGTTGCTTGTTTATTTCTTTCCTCTTAAATATAGGATGATTTCAAAGCTGTTCTACGAGAACTCTTGGCAACTCATCCAGGGTTGGAATTTCTGCAGAGCACACCAGAATTTCAGGAAAGATATGGTAGGTTTACAGTCAGTTTCCCAAACACAAATAATTCTGTATGTATATGAATAGTTGATTTTTTATATTAATATATTGTTATTGACAAACCTTTTAGTCTTCTGCTTGACAGCATGGTTAAATAGGGAGTTGGTAGGGGTGCAAGTCAGTTAGATTTCACAAAATACAAATTGCACTAAAAAAGGTTATATAATTCCTTTGAACTAGTGTTCGCCAAAATCTCAACTTCCTAAAATTTGTTGAAATTAAAAATGGAAAAATGAGAGAGGAAGATCATATACCCCTAAACCCACCCGATCTTTCAAAGAAATATCTATATAAATTGATTGAGAAAAGGAGGAGGATGAAGAAGATGATGAACCCCTAAACCCTATTAAGGAGGAGGAAGAAGATGATAAACCCTAAACCTATCATATCTGTCAATAAAATATTCACAATATTGATTGGGAAAAAGAATAACAAGGAGGAAAGAACTGGTGTCAGTGACTAAAGTATCTGCAAAATTGATTGGCTAAAAGGAGGAGGAAAGCAAGGGTGGCAGCAACAGTAGAAAGAAACGGGGTTGGTGGCAATTGAAAGAAGAAACAGTGGTGGTAAGAATGGACAAGGATGAAGCTAGCATTCTTGAGTGGCTGGCATGCTAGAGTCAATGGTGGTTGAGTGGCTGGTGTGCTTGAGCTTCGCTGAAGAGATGCAGAGGAGAATTCATCAAAAGACAAGGTTCCTTTGGTTCACATTATATTCTTATATAGATAGATAGATAGATTATTACATCTTTACATTTGTGGGGGCTTATTATTATTAGTTACTCCACCACTAGTACAATACTACAATTACTTGTGGGCTTATGTTCATGTATAACAAATCTCATTCAAACTACAACCTAAACTGTCAGTTCGGCTTTTTTTTTCTTTGTTTTTTCCCTCGGGTTTTTGTACCAGCCAAAACCGAGAACTGAATCGACTAGATTGATTCTACCCTTTCTTGAACCAGAACTGAACGGGACCTAATATAAAAACCAAACCAACCCATTAAGGCCGGTTTGAACAGGACCAAGTTGAACTCTAAGGAGTTGGTATCATTTGAAGGGATTTGATCTTTCGATCTGGGATCTTTTAAGTATTTGGTTGGTTTTACATTTTATGCTAAAGCTTCAGTGTATGAAATTTGATACTCTAGTCCTACACTCAATATGTGATCTGTCTGATCGTGTTTTTGCTAAAATTTTGATAGTATAGGCCTTGTTCACCCTTGGTATAGGGTTGATCTGATTGCTTTTTGGCTGAAATTTTGATGTGCGAGGCCTAGTAGGCCATATGATATTTATTTTAGCATTAATGAGCTTGCCCATATATGCTTAGCTAAGTTATTTGTTAATTGATATGTTTATATATTGTGCTACATGATAGAAGAATCCTTAACCTATCCCTAAACCCCACCTTATGGGTTGAGTGGGTGCCACAGTGTAGGCCTTGAGAAGTTATCTAATTTATTCGACGTATTATGTCATGTTGTGCCTTTTGAACATTGGATTTGGTGCCAACATTTAATGTGATTGTGTTAGCATTTTAGGGAGCATTAAATCTTTTGTAGCATCTGCTACTGGAAAATGGTTTTCTAAGAACTTAGGAGTACATAAAGGAAGTTTTGGCATTGTTGCATTATACTTTATAAGAGTAAGAACACCAAATGATGAATGAAACTTATTTTACTGTTGACTGGATTTTTTTTTTTTGGGTAATAATTTAGATTTGATGAGCGCCAAGTACCTTCTTTCAAAATTTTGATATGACCTTCAGTTTTATTTATTTATTTATTTTTTTGGGAGGGGGGTGTGGGAGAAATGGAGAATGTTATTTGTTCCCTGTTTTTAACTGCGGGCTGTTTCAGAAAAAGACTATTTTAATTAACCAGCGAATTTATTTGTTCTACTTTGAGATATTTATTGACTCGCCATGTGGCTCATGTTCTTTATAATTTCATTTTATGTTATTAATACATATAGAAACTAAAACTTAGGTAGATCCATTGTCAGTGGGGTTTGGTGTCACACTGTCACTGATAAGATATAGATTAATATGCTTTTTATTGATTATCGCATGCTCTAGTGATAACTATATCTTGTAATAAAGATGCTTTGCGGCCATTTTATTTTGGATATATTATGAATTTTGTTTATTTGATATGTAATAGCCCCTCAGGGTCAAGTTTATTGTGATGGTTACATGGGTCTAAATTGTTAATTTAGTATGATTTATACATTTTGACTTCAACCTAAATTGCTATGGAACAGCTGAAACAGTCATATACAGAATATTTTATTACGTGAATAGATCAGGAAATGGGCATCTTACCCTGAGGGAGCTGAAACGTGGGAACCTAATTGCTGCAATGCAGCACGCGGATGAGGAAGAGGACATCAACAAAGTTTTAAGGTTGGTTGATCTGCTGAGAACATTCTCTGTTTGCAAAGTAGCTAATATTATGTTCTGTGGAAGGCATTTTTCCCTAGTTTCTCCTTGGCCAAGTGCATTTAAGAGTCACTTAGAATTATATTGCTGTTGAGTGTTATGAAACCAGTTAATCATATGATGTTTCTAGCAAAGAGAATTACTTCTTCGATTTGCTTTCTGTTTGTTTTATATTTCCCCAGCGTTCAGTTCCTTGGTCAGATCTATACTAAGGAAACTCATATCCCATGTTTGTTTTGATTCTTAAAACCTGTTCTAAAATCTAGTATTCTTCTTCTTCTTCTTCTTCTTCTCTCTCTCTCTCTCTCTCTCTCTCTCTCTCATTGGAAAATTATTCTCCATAAATAGGGAAGCACATAAGTGATTTTTAAAACTTTGTGTCTTCATTAATTGGTGCATCAGTTCTTTTTCCTTTTTTACTACAGGTACTTCTCTTATGAGCACTTCTATGTGATATACTGCAAATTTTGGGAGTTGGATACGGACCATGATTTCCTGATTGACAAAGAGAACCTGATCAGATATGGTAACCATGCGCTTACCTATCGGATCGTTGATAGAATATTTTCTCAGGTTTGCATTAGTTGCTACTGTTTCTTGTGTACTGGTCTGTTATTTTGATATATAAAATTCATATTTTTAGCAAAAGGAAGAATTTTCTATAAGAAATTCTTCTTTTGTCTCATTTATGCTTCAACTTCATGTCAGGTGCCAAGAAAATTCAATAGTAAGGTTGAAGGGAAGATGGGTTATGAGGATTTTGTTTATTTTATGCTGTCAGAGGAGGATAAATCATCTGAACCTAGCCTAGAGTATTGGTATATTGCTCTCCCAATTGCACCTCCTTTTGCCTGAAGAATGATAATCTTGTTTCTGATTGGCATTTTGCTAGATCTGAACTTATGCAGTTTGTTTAGTTTTTCACATTGCTGGTATAAGTATAACCTTCATTGGGATTATATAGTGCCCACAGATAGAAGTAGTCATGCCTGCAAAACTGGAATGAACATCACTTATTATATTTTGTTTTTGGGTAGCAGTCATGCCTGCAAAACCTGTTGCAAAATTGACATGAACATCAGTTTTTGTTGCTTTCTTCTCCTTCATATGATAGCAAGAAGTTTAGTTAGTTTTGAATCTTCTTGTACTTCTTATCTAGAAAGGCAAACATTGTGTCTCCACTGTGATTGTTGACAAAACCCTGCAATGCGTAATTGACTCCGGTTCCATGGGACTGCCTATCCATATAAGCTGAGTTGATCCTGGAAACGAGATGACCAAAGACTACAAGTGACCTCCTTTCTGGACAGTTGTCTTCGTAGCTTGCCAATTATTATTTACTCGATTTTCTTGGATGAGAGAAATTACAAGAGAGAAAAACCTCTTATTTTAACTTCGAATTCCATAATGGTAAAATCTCCCCAATACACTGATGCCCCCCTTTTTCAGAAGATGAAAAAAAAGGCATTAATTTTAAAAGCTTTCCGAACAAGATATTTTGGATATTAATGTAATTTCCTAAAAGATTTAATAACTAAAGATACTTTCCTGTATTAAATATTATCGAATATTCTCTATATCACCTGTGCCAAATTTATTTGCGCTTCTTAAGACATTGATATTATTTTGAAGAAGATACAGATCCCAAGATGAGATTTATTCATTACTAAAAGCTTGAGAAAGTGGGAGTTGATTTTTGCAAAAATAGATAGCAGAGGTTTACTCCTATTTGAAAACACCATGGCAGTGTCCTTGATCTTTTTTCATATATGCAAGACTTTTCGTTAGTTATGTGACTCAACAATGACTGTAACAACTTTTCATTAGTTATATGCAAGCTTTTATTCATTACTAAAAGCTTGAGAAAGTGGGAGTTGATTTTTGCAAAAATAGATAGCAGAGGTTTACTCCTATTTGAAAACACCATGGTGGTGTCCTTGATCTTTTTTCCTATATGCAAGACTTTTCATTAGTTATGTTACTCAACAATGACTGTAACAACTCGACAACTTGGCAAGCTGCGAAGGCCTGCTAATGTACATATAGATATATACTCAGAGGAAAAATTAGTGGACATATGAGCTTTTTAATCAGTGTGTTTTTAATACTTTTTAGATTTGAACAAAAGATCCTCTTATCGGAGCCTGGTACCAACCTAAGAAGCACATAAACTTCTCTAGTAGTGCTGTATTTGTGTCGGACACGACACTCCTCCGACACAACATGTCATGTCTCTCTTCCCATCTTTCTTCTTCTTTTCCTTCTTCCTTTTCCTTTTTGTGCTATTTTATCAATGAATAACTCCACTAGGCTTCCCAAAACAGTACAAAAGATGCTCACTTTTTATTTTTATTTCTCATTTTAATGAAGTCAAAAGATGTATTTTGAATGATGGATGTTATGGTACATCATATTATCTAGTATATATATAAAATATATATTTTATAACTGGTATGTCCTTGCCAAGTCGTATCTTAGATTTTGAGGATTTGCTATTGGCATGTCCATGTTGTGTGTTGGTATCCGTGCTTCTCAGGACCGCCCAATTTTCACTCTTAATGTCCCATCAATTAGGGATTAACTATAATTGTTTCTGAATCTCTAGAACTGCTGTTGATTGATTGGTTAATGAGTATCTGATCTGTTTCCTATTTATGAAGACGTTTGAATGATGTTGTGATATCTTTGATTATTGGATCTAGTTTGAATCATGGAATGCCATTACAGATTCTTGTTGACCTCTGTTTACATACCTTTTTATTATTATGGAAGATGAACAGTCAGATTGTTTGTTTCAGGTTCAAATGCATTGATTTGGATGGAAATGGGGTGCTTACACCAAATGAATTGCAGTTTTTCTATGAGGAGCAGTTGCATCGAATGGAGTGCATGGCACAGGAGCCAGTGCTCTTTGAGGATATATTGTGTCAAATAGTTGACATGATTGGACCAGAGGTAACACCTTGTTTCTCACTGATGAGTTATCATTTCTTTCTTTTTTTTTTTTTCCCTGTGTGTGTGTGTGTATGAGTGTGCATGATAATTAAAGGTTGTTTGCAGAATGAGAGCTACATCACATTGCGTGACTTGAAAGGCTGCAAACTTTCTGGAAACATGTTCAACATTCTTTTTAATCTCAATAAGTTCATTGCTTTTGAAACTCGTGATCCATTTATTATTCGCCAGGTAAATGCAAGTTTTGCTTCTGTTTGCCATTTTAACATCAACGAAAGGGTTATATTGATCTGTTTGCTGCTGGGTTTGTTGATTACGCTGTTATCTTTGGGGCAGGAACGTGAGAATCCAACTTTGACAGACTGGGATCGTTTTGCACATAGAGAGTATATAAGGCTTTCTATGGAAGAAGATGGCGAAGATGGTTCAAATGGAAGTGGAGATGTTTGGGATGAGTCAATTGAGTCTCCCTTTTGAGATTGATTAGGTAAGTGCGATGGAGTTGTCTTTGGTGGAAGTACAAGTACTTTGGAAACTGGTTTGTTTTTTTATTTTTTATTTTTTTTATATTTTTAATATATATATATATATATATATATATATATATATATATATATATATATATATATTTTATTTGGTAAATGTAAATGCTAAATTTTCCATTGTCTTTGTAGTAAGTTCATTTGAATTATCATCATCATTTATGAATTATGATCCATGATACTTACTATTTTCAACATGTATAATGTCAATATTTAAGAAGAATAAATAAAGCTTGTTTACAGGAAATTAAGTAGATATGAGAAAAATCTAGGGGAATTGGAAATACGGGTTATAAACGTTGGTATACAAAAAGGACAAACATAGGAATGGAGTAGGGATAATCGTAGATTGAGATTCATAAGAGGAAGTCATAGATGTTAGAAAAGAAGGTGATGGAATAATATTAGTCATAAGCTTATACTAGAGAAGAGACGATTCAACGTTTAATACTCATATATCTTGAATAGGAGTATATGAATCTATTTAGTGATGATTGTGGCAGGATATGGCTTGGCTATTTCAAGATATACCTATTGGGGAGTAGATCTTTATATGACGGAACTTAAATGGTTAAGTAGGGAAGAATAGTGGAGGATATGAGAGGTTGATGGGGAATATGAATTTTGAGAAAGGAATGAGGGTGGGGATACTATTTTAGAATTTCCTATGGCATAGGATCTTGTAATCACTAACACTTGTTTTATAAAGAGAGATCAACTCTTCATAACATTTAAAAGTGGATCTAATATTAGTCAATTAGAGTTTTCTCTTACTAAAATGATGGATCAAGGAGTTTGTGAAGATTGTAAAGTAATACTTGGAGAAAGTTTAACTGCACATGAATAATGGCATTAGATTTATGTCTTAGGAGAGGGATGATAAAGAATTGGAAAAAATTGGCACAAAAGATGCTGAGAAAGTTGTGTATAACTTGCTAGGATAAAGGAGAGGCAAAGTAGAGATTTAAAACATGTTAAATGCATTGAAGGTGAGTACTGGAGAGCTTTAGTGAAAAATGATGTGATCAAGGACACATGAAGTTATTTTAACAAATTATTCATTGAAAACCATGCACAGAATTTAAGTTTGAGAACTAAGTAATTTTGTTGCAGATAGAAATTATGTCTTTTTTTGAAGACTTTTGATATCTGAGGTAAAGGAAGCTATAAAATGTTGAAAATAGGAATATTTTTAGGGCTAAATGGAATTCGCACTGAGGCTTTAGGCTTGGAAGTGTATGGATGATGATGTAGTTTGGTTGACTAAGTTATTTAATAAGATATTAAAAGCTAAAAGGAGGATGCCTATGAATGATGGAAAAGCACTCTGGTGCCTTTATATAAAACAAAAGTGATGTTGAAAGCTGCACTTAGTGTGGCATTAAGCTTAGAAGTTAAACGATGAAACCTTGGGAGAGAGTGATTGAGCGAGGATTAAGGCTTAAAAAATGGAGTCAGAAATTCAATTTGATTTCATGTGAGGAAGGTCAATCATAGAAGTTACATATATATATATATATATATATATGGGT
Organism: Liquidambar formosana; assembly: GCA_039720395.1. Classification (NCBI taxonomy): domain Eukaryota; kingdom Viridiplantae; phylum Streptophyta; class Magnoliopsida; order Saxifragales; family Altingiaceae; genus Liquidambar; species Liquidambar formosana. The sequence continues at coordinate 12,791,697 of CM077822.1, forward strand.
AAATTGCACTTTCGGGTCCAAAGTTTATGTCAAGTTTCACTTTAGGGTCCAAAGTTTAAATTGCGGCAATTCAACCCGAATTATTAGTTGAGTTGCAATTTGGGGCTTGCCGTAAGAATTTTATGTTTTATCCCTACTTTTCCCTTTTTATGGGTTTGAAAACCCTATTTTATCCCTATCAACATTTAATAAACCTTTATATTTTGAGTAAATCTGAATCTCTTTGCCATCAGATTTGTGGTTTTGTAAATAGAAAATATAAAGGTTTATTAGATGTTGATAGGGGTAATATAGAGAGAGAAAGAAGATTAAAGTGATTAAAATCTGATCAAAATATAAAGGTTTATTATATGTTAATAGGGGTAAAATAGGCTTTTTAAACCCATAAGAGGGGCAAAGTAGGGATAATACAAAAAATTCCAACAGCAAGGCCCAAATTGCAACTCAACTAATAATTCGGGTACTGAGTTGACGCAATTTAACTTTGGACCCTAAAGTGAAACTTAACCCAAACTTTAGACCTTAAAGTGCAATTTACCCATATATATATATATATATATATATATTACTTAGGCAATTAATGGAAAAGTATACTAGGAAGAAAAAGACCTTCATACAGTGTTTATTGACTTAGAAAAAGCATATGATAAGGTCCTAGGGGAATAATGTGGCGGGTATTTGAAAGGAAAGGAATATCTTTTACAAAAACTGATATGATTAAGCACATGTTTGATGAAGTTGTACCCAATGTTTAAATTACTGGAGGTGAGACAAGTGAATCCCTAATCACAATAGGGTTAGCTCAAGGATTGACATTAAGTCCTTATCTTTTTGTTTTAGCTGTGGATATGAATTGACTAGTAATATTAAATATGTTTCATGGTGTATGTTGTTTGCTATCGGTGGTATCAGTTGTTGAAGAGTAGGGGTAAAATCTAAGTTAGAATTATGGAGAAACATTGTAGAATATAAAGGTTTTTGGTTAAGTAGGACCTAAGAAGCACGGACACGGACACGCGACACGGTTACGACACGACATGGACACTTCGATATGGCAATTTCTAAAAAACCCAAGACACGACACGGCGGGGATACGGAAATAAATAAATATATATATAGTTTTATAGTTTTATTTTTCAATTGAAAGATAGAGTTTAAAACAAAAATCACATAACAAAAAGAAATTTTGGGCTTTTGCAAAATCACCCCTCAATTGTCAAAAACAACTTAAATTACCCCTTTTAAAACAATTTAAATTTATATTTTTTACCCTGCCGTGTCCCTTCCCGTGTCCTTCACGTGTCCTTGCCATGTCCCTCACGTGTCCCTGTCGTGTCCGAAATTAATTTAATTTTTTTAATTTTCCCGACACGTACGGAGCGTGTCGAACATGTGTCGGAGCCGTGTCCGTGTCCGACACAGCCACGGCACCATTTTCGGAGTGTTCGTGCTTCCTAGAGTAGGACTAAAATAGAATATATGAATTGTAAATTTAAACAAACGAGCTATGTTACATGAACTTGGGTGCAGGTGTGTATCTAGATGTTGGATTCATTGAATTTTCAAATGTAGGATACGGGGACTCTGCAAAAACGATCCAAAAATTAAGTACGGGTATAGGGATACGTGTGTATTCAAAAATTTATAGAAAGTACACATGTTTAAAATAAAATGTAATATATACACTTCGTTTTGCCGTAGGGTATTGAAGAAGAAAACTCAATACTTCAAGAATTTAGCTGTGTCCATGTGTCTTAAGATTTGGAGGTTGAACAAATTTGACATCTAGAGACACACATGCACCCGACACTTGTTTCTAAGTTCATGTAACATGGCATCAAAGGTGACAAAATCTTTTAAATCTGCTAAGTTTTTTGGTTACATGGTTAATTTGCCATTGATTGTCATAAATTTTTTCCAATAGTGGGCTTATATTGTTGTCTTTTGCCACAACATGGTTAAAGAGGGAAAGGAAAAGGAAAAGGAAAAGGAAAAATGTCCAAGGAATTACTTGACCCAAATCCTCTACTACAGAAGGGTTTGTGATGAAAATGCAACTTAGGACATACAGCTATAAAATTTACGTACAGTACAAATTTTTTTTTCCCCCAAATTTTTTAATGTTGGAATGATTCATAATTTATGTCACCATGAGTTTCATTCACATTTTATGTTATTTTCTGATGAAATAGTATACTTTTTAACATCTACTGAAGTTAAATTCTAGTTTTTAGCCTTGCACATAATGGGAAAAATGCATTCTTTGGAACTTTTAGGCATTTTCTGGTTTTGTAGGTAGAGTAGATTCAAAAAATTGAGTTGGAAAACCCTTGACTGTTTTTCTTGAAGAATAATAATATAGGTATTTCAAGTAAGGGTAAATTGCATTTTAGGGTCCAAAGTTTGGGTCAAGTTCCACTTTAGGGTCCAAAGTTTAAATTTCGTCAATTTAGTACCCGAATTATCAATTGAGTTGCAATTTGGGGTCTACCGTTAAAATTTTACGTTTTATCCCTACTTTGCCGTTTTTATGGGTTTGAAAACCCTATTTTACCCCTATCATCTAATAAAGTTTTATTATTTTGAACAGATATGAATCACTTTTATCTTATTTCTCTCTCTATATTACCCCTATCAACATCTAATAAACCTATATATTTTTCATTTACAAAATGACAAATTTGACAGCAAAGTGATTCAGATCTGATCAAAATATAAGGGTTTATTAGATGTTGATAGGGTAAAATAGGGTTTTCAAACCCATAAAAAGGGCAAAGTAGGGATAATACAAAAAAATCTGACAGCAGCTTCCAAATTACAACTCAAATAATAATTTGGGTACTTAATTGAAGCAATTTAAATTTTGGACCCTAAAGTGAAACTTGACCCAAACTTTGGACCCTGAAGTGCAATTTAACCTTCAAATAATAACAATTCTACATTTTTTAAAATGATGGAAAATGACTTCCTTTTTATCTTTTGGGATTCCGCATTTAGAGATAGGTCGGACGCATCTTAAAGTGATTAAAAGTGCTCTTTTTCTTTTTCACCCAGCAAAAAAAAAAATTAAAAATTGCTCTCTTTTTATTTTATATTTTGTGGATAATTCCAAGAATTTAGGTTGGGAAAATTTGCTATATTCTTCTCGCTGAAAAAAAATATTGCAATCATTGTCCTACGGCATGAAAACATTTCCTTTCAATTTTATTTTCCATTGAAGCAGAGTAAGGTTTGCATAGTAATGATGTGGAATTTGCTATTTCTATCAATTTCTGTCTATTGAACTGTATGCAAAATTAATTCATTGATACATGATACAGATACAATATGCAAATTGTAAATCTTGATTAGTTCTATCCTGTTGTTTCTGAAATTCGACATGAAATGAGAGAAAGATTTAATTCTGTTTTCAATCTATATGTTAGAAATCTCATTACAGTTTCTGTTCATTGCATCTTAACTAAGACTCCAGGTGACTCCTGGAAGGCTATGGATGCTTCCATGAACCTGTGATTAATTGAAGAAATGATTGTGTTGCTTAAAGGCAGTTGATAAATCCTAGAGTTTGGTGGTGTGAAATGTGTATCTGATAGGCATACTTGTCCAACAAGCAGTATTGTGGCCTTTTCGCAAGTGTAGTAGGCAGCTTTGTGATGGTATACCAATAGCTTTCAATTCCTCTTAAAAGTAGGGGCAGTTGCAGGGCGGGAATTATTATTACCAGGGGTAAACATAGATCAGAATAATGTGAGTCAAAATTATTTCTCTTTGTTTGTAAGAACTCATTTCCATGTTTTGGTTTTTTTCCTCTGTTGGTATCCCTTCATAGTTAATAGGCTTTTCTAATGCATTTTTATTAGTATTTTTTGTATCAAGCAGTTAATATTTTATTTTTTGTTGTTTCATTTATAATGAAAATAGAGAAACCGTTTCATTATTTGTCAAGTGTCATGGTAATGCCATCTCTCTCCTCACACATAATTTTTTTAAAATTTTTTTGGGGCATATTTTATAGTATTGATAAATGTACCCTTGTAGTCTGTGTGCCATGTATACTTACTATTGCCCAAACCATGTAAAATTGTGTTATCTTTTGGTCATTTTATTTAAAATTTCTCTTAAATTCTGTTTCTTTATGCCAATGACATCATTTTAATCGATGAAATGCTACTTTTGAATTTATTTCTGTTGTGATCGTACAACTGAATTTGCCATGAAGACTAGGGCAATCTTGACTGTATTTTGGGAATTATAACTGTTAGATTTTACTGAGGGGATAGCGCTTTTACTCAAAGCCAGTGTTTTCTTGATCTCTTTCGACGTGCAGAATGTTTGATCCAAGATATTTTTACAGATGGCTTCTCTTTTTTCATTTTTTTCTTTTAGTCATTCCTAATCACGTGGCTATGGGGACACATGGCTAGAATGTGGTCGTTCCTATTCAAGCCATCATCGAACCCCTTTGTTGCACATGTGCTCTCCCAATACTTCAAAGCTGAATTTTAACCATCATACCATTCACACCTTATACTTCTGTAAGACCTGGCCATGGTTAGAATAGACTCTCTCTCCACTTTGAAGGGTATGTCAGGTATTGTCTGTTGTTTTGATGGAACATTGGAAATTTTATGTTTACCCTTGTTCTTAGCCCTTTATGTAACAGTAACATTGTACTGTTGCTCTATCCAACAACCCATGGCTAGCATCCATATCAACTGTATCACAAAATACTTTAGATTTTTAATGTTTTCCAATATAAATAGGAACAGAATAAATCTCTGTTACCTTCATTGTTAGCTTCTTGATCAAGTCAATGCTGTAAGGAAAGAAATGCTTTTCAGTAAGTAGTAGCTTCAAATAATCCACCAACTTCTTCGCAGTGAAATTCTCGCAACTCCCACTGTCTCACTGATTTTCTAACTAATAGTACAGTAGGATTGACAGATAATTGTGACATTGGTTGAGATGAGAATAACTCATGTATCTGTGATTAGGTTGTTCTGCTATCACAAGCCAATCAGTGAAGCTAAGTGGGATTGGTAGAATATTTTTTTGGCTCTACTTTCTTTTTTTTCTTAGTTCTCATTGATGAAATCATGTGGTCTTGTCACAACTACACGGAAGACTCACTCCACGGAAGACGTACTCCTGTTGAGATCTTCCTGTTTTGGCACGTCAAGCATACAATGCAATTAACCCGTCCATGATTTTTTTTGGCTTTAAAATAAAAAAAAATCAGCAACAACAAATATAATTTATCCGAAAAGATAAAAAAACGAGGACAAAAGGTTCACCTAAAAACTGATCTCTAGTCAGATTTAATCATAACCAATGGAATCCCATCAAAAGTCTTAGAAATAGACATCTAAAAAGAAGCCAAAGATTGGACTCGATCCAACAACCTCACAAATGAGTCAAATTCCTTATCTCCAAAGATTTTTGCATTCCTCTCAATTTAAACAAACCAAAAAACCGTCATAACTACACACACACCAATTAACACGTTCTCCTTAACGCCCAATCCCCACTACTAGCAGGATAGTATTATATCTCACGGCTTCAAAACACAACATATATATTAATGGATAATACTTGGCTCTTCACAGTGGAGGAGCAATTACTCCTCCCATGTAGCGTAATGTAAGTGAGAGGGAGGAGGAGTTACTCCTTTCCTGTGAGAAGCCAAATATTGTCCTATATTAATTGAGGAGCGAAGTCTACATATATAGTATAGTCATTTTCTTTTTACCCAAGCGATGTGGGATCTCGAGTATTACATCTTCAGCGCCTTCCTCCCCCAGAATTGCAAGTCTGTAGTCTAAGCATATATTAGAACGGTGGCTAGGCTATCCACATCTGAAAAACGTGCACTTTCCTATTTTAGCCCGTCGTAAAGGTCTAGATTGTTTGGAGCCTCTGGGCCATCACATGATTAGTCTTACCATAGCTAACAGGACCTTTGAACGACTATCCCTATGACCTTAGCTGATTCAACAGAACATCAATATGCACATATCTCACACTTTATTGTGCCATTGCTAATTTCCTGCGTGCATGGATGGTTGGGTGCATGGATGGTTGGCTGCTAGCGTTTTTTTGTTTTTGTTTTTGTTTTTGACAATCAATAAAATTTACCCTTATTTTTAAACCCCTTTAAAATCAACAAATGGGTATCCATGTTTTTCCATAAACTTAAACCCTGAGATCACTCGCTTAACCTACGATGCCATTGGCAGCTGTTAGACATTTCTTATGTACATCATGTGTGCTGAATATTGTCCATAATGACAATAATAACGGTCGTTTTTGTAACTAAAAGTCAGCAATAATAATTGTCTTTATTAGCCATCAATTCAGTAATTATGTATAGCTAGCTCCTTGCCTATTGTAATAGTAAATAAGAGATGAATTTTTTTTTTTTTTTTTTTTCTAATTATAGAATGATATTGTTTGTGGGGGATATCGACGTGGAGTCAACAGAGCCCACGTGGGTCGTATTCGAGGAGGTCAGCCACGTATGATGGTGGGACAAGTGGGGAGATCTAGGTGGAGGAGAGAGAGAAGCGATCTGGGGTAGCTTTTGGAGTGGGAGATAGGCAGGGAGAGAGTCGACCTAGTGGGGCGCGACCCGTATTTGGAGAGGCTTCAGTCCAAATGAAACCTTTTTGGAGAATCCCCTCAATCAAGGGAGAGATTCCTTGGTTGTTAGTGTTGTTGGTGAGGGGATTGAATGCCCCCGTTAATGAGGCCAAGAGGCCTTTTATAATGCCAAAGACCTGGGACAGCTGCTTAATGCAGGTGGTAGCAGACCTAGGGTAATGGGGTAGCAGACCCAGACCCTCCTGGGTAGGTCGGCTGCCATACCCCGTTCTGGTGCTGGCACCCATGCCTGTAAGGCTTTTCGCCTGTACGAGGTATGGGTTTGACCTGTCAGCTGTCCCATCATCTTTTGAGGTTGTTGTTGTGTCATGTCACTTCCCAGCTGTCCCCAGATCGACTATAGAGGTGCAATTCCCGATGCCATGGGTGCGACCTTCTTAGAGAGCCTTCTCTCCATCCACCAGACCAAGATCCTCCAAATGTCCCAAGTGTTAAGGGAAGCTAAGGTCGAGCGACCTTGCTTGAGGGTCAAGCTCGCAATCGAGCCCCCTGGGCTCTGCCTCGACCCAGGCTAGTTGTTGAACTAGGACCGTACCTCGAGGTACTTCGAGGGGGATCAAGTAGATCGCCGACCTCGACTCCCATCACGCGATGTGACAGGTATCCGACTCGAAGAGGTCGCGATGACCTACAGTGAGATGATCCGGGCATCCTCGATATAGAGGGCGTCCCTCCGGGAAGGGGCATCCTCGAGGGAGTGGACGCTTCCCTCAAGGGTATGTCGATGGGGGCGACAAGGCCATCCTGAGTGGGATTGTCCAAACAGTGCCATCTAGGCGACTGAGGTAGCGGAATAAGTCAAACCTTGTTGGTCAACTTTCCACGTGGCGAGGTATGATTGATTTGACGTGGCAGCGTGTTTTGGGGTATCAACATTTGCCCCCATGCTTGCACGTGAGTTGCATATGCGGGTCGCGTGCGAGCATGCACGTGCCGGGTAATGAGAACAACATCAGTCCAAGTACAATTCTTTTGCAGAAGTTGTACCATCGCATCGATTCGGTAACAGGTATGGATTCGTTTCTCTTTTAATCAGCATTTAATGCCTATGACCGATGTGGTCTTTTAATTGCCCAACGCGTTGACGTGTCGATCATTGAAACGTCGAGATGATTCGTCGCATTTAATGCGACGGGATGTGAAGCGACATATCTGCAGGGTGCGCCTCTTCGTATTCGAGGCAATGATGATTTCTTCCTCCTATAAATAAGGTCCTTAGCTTCTGAGGAGGGTCTTTCTGCTTCTACCTCTGTAACCTCTCATTCCAGTTCTCCTTAAGAAATTTCTTTCAAGCATCAGGGCGATCCTTCTCTGTTCCAAGTTTATCTTTTCAGAAATCTTTCTTCAAACACTAGGGCGACCATGCCTAACCTACCCCTTTGCTACAAGGATGGGGCGATCCCAGATGTCCCTGAGAAGAAGAGTTGGAAGAAAACTCCTCTCCTGGATGACATGTTCTGGAGGATAGCGGACAAGGGTGAATCCACTCTAGTTGCCCCGCTAAGTCACGATCTTCTTTTACCGCGAGAAGAGGCTCAAGTCGATGATGGCGTTCCAGTCGCGGGCGGGGCGACTCTGCGTTTTTGTATTGAGCGGGGCGATTGCCCTGAGTCAGACATCCTTTACGCATCCCACTCTCAAGTGGGAGCGGGTTGGCAGGACTGGGTTGTGCATTTACTTGCTTCTGCTACAGTGAAAGATAAGTTGGCCAATGCTGGCGTGGCGAATGCAGTGCGTATGAGTGGGGGACATACCCTTCCTCGAGATAAGAGGGGGCTTGCTACATTGGTCTCAAGGTGGTGTGTGACGACTCATACCTTTGTGGCGGCCTGGGGGGAGTTTACCCCGACTTTAGAGGACGTAGTGGTCTTAACTCGACTTGAACCATTTGGTGAGGTCGATTTGTTCCAGATTTCTCTGACTAAGCAAGAGAAGGAGGCCGAGGCTGCTTTGAAAGAAGCTCTCCTAGCATCATCCAAACTCAAATCTGTCCATGGCAAGAAAGGGGGCGACCCAGCCCGTAAAGCCAACTTTGCAAGTTGGATCAGGTTGTGGTGGAAGGACTATCCCAAGAAGCCTGAGGGAGGGAAACCTGTGAATGGGCCACGTTTTGGTCAGAAATATAGCCTCGAGGCATTCCTCAGTTACTGGCTGAGTCGATATGTGTTGGAGGGTGCCCCGGAGGATGGTGTGAATGCCTCGGTCTTTCCTCTCGCGATCAAGATTGCCAAGGGCGAGCAGTTTGCCTTGGCCCCTGTATTCCTTGGATCGCTTTATCGCCGCCTCGATCTGCTCAAGGCCGATATGGAGAGATCGATGGGTCGATATAACATCAACACTTTCGTGTCAGCCTCGTTTCTACAGATGTTCCTGTATGAGCGCTTTAGAGGGTTTGGCCCAGCGCCCGCTGAGTTTGAGGAATTGAGGGATGAAATTCGTGTTGTGGGTGGAAGGGAAATCACTGTCCAAGTCCCTCAAGAGATGCCCAGGGCTTGGAGATGGAGGAAAGCATCACCTCGCCGATTTTGCGACTTTGTGGATACTGAGTCGCTGTTTGAGTTCAGGGCCTATACAGATCGCCCAACAGCCATTAACTATAGGGAATTCTTTGTGAATCAGCGAGTTCGATGGAACTTAAACCGAGATGATTTCACAGAGACCTATTGCCGTATCTACGCCGCTGTGCATGCCACCCATCTACCAGCTATGCAAGACGGGGTTAAGCATGTCGCCCTGTACAGTCCAAACAGAGTCCTTCGCCAATTTGGCTATGACCAAGGGGCACCCACCCTTCCTGCCAACGACCCTACAGCTGATGAAGTTTCTGAACTTTTCCTACTTACCAATTTCACTCGCCTCTGTGTCGCGGCCTCAGTCGATTTCCCTGCTATGAACCGCATTGGTTTGTACACTGAAGGTGGGTGGAAATTTTGGACGAGGTCGATACAGACCCTTCGTGACTTTGTGAAATCTGATTCCCAGGAGTGCCCTATCGTTGAGATTTACAAGGGCGATTATTCTTTGCGCATCGCTGCGCGGTCGACCTTGGTCAAAAGGAAAGCTGCTGAACCCATTCCTCCAAAGCTCATCAAGTCGAAAAAGAAGAAGGTCGAGGCGGTATGCATATATTTGCCCATTCCCCTTCTACACGTATTTCCCTATTTTTTTCGAGTATTAAACTCATTTATATACAGGAATCCTCTCGCCAGGTCGTAGCAGATAATGAGGAGGAAGTGGAAGCTGAGGAAGTGAGGCTTGTAAGGAAACCCCGCGATTCTGGACTTGTAGAGAGTCAAGATGAATCCGTCGACCTAGGTCCCCGAGGTGGGGTTGAAGAGGTACGTTATGGCAGGGGCAAAGTAATGGGCGTCCTTGTGGAGGTGTTGGTTTCTAACGCGATAATTCCTATGCCTTATTTTCAGGAGGTCGTTGAGCCCCTGGAAGGGGACAAGGACGAAGGGGCGGAGATTATTCTCGCTGGGGAGGGGCAGGCCACCCCTACTGGAGACGTAGAAAAGGAGATAGAAAGGGAGATCAGCACTGATGCTGATCTAACTGTACCTCGCCACTTGAGCGATGGCGATGATGAAGGAGACGAAGCTGGCGAGGAGGGCGCAGAGGATGAGGGCGAGGAGCCTGATATTCAGGAAGGCGAGTTTGAGGAGGATGTGGGGGAGAAGCAAATTTTGCACGTCTCCTCCGATTCTGATGGGGACAGAGATGATACCACCCTTACCTTGATCCAGCGAGGTACCCGAATTCAGGGCGAGCCATCTGTTCTTGCTGCGGGCAAAGGTAAGGCCCCGATAACCTTTGAGCGAGGTGCTGAAGATGTTAGCGCGACCCAGACTCCTCCCGTTGGTACGAATGCTAATACAGAACTTGTTTTTTTTTTGAATGTTCTACCGTATATTAACACTTCATTTTACAGCTCGCCATGCCGCGGTCCAGGTCGACCTTAGCACCCTTAGGTCGCATCCAGGAGGCAAACGCCGAAAGGACCCGAGGTTGGATGGCATGGAGCAGGTCGAAGGGTTCTGGGTGAAGATTGAGAAGGCCGCACTGCTGCGGGCAATCTTTGCGAAATACGGGAATATCGCTAAGGGCTGCGAGTTTCTCTCCTTCAGTATGAAGTGTCAGTGCATAAATTATTTGATTTTCATAGTTGAGACACTTCAGTCCGAGAAGCCTGAGTCGCTCACTGGAGAGGACATTGAGACTATTGAAGATGGTTTGAAGGATCTGGCTCGTAGCGGTTTCCAAGTGGATTGGCTCGATACACGAGTAGCTCCTTTTCGTCCCGTGTTTAGATTTGTTGATGCTCATATGGATCTCCAGGACGTGGAAGTCGAGCTGAAGGACCTTCGAGAACAATGTGCATCGCTACAGGCCCGAATAGCTACCTTGGAGAAGCAAGAGGAGCTGCTTAGAGCTAAGATAGTGGCGGCTCAAGCCGAAGTTGATAAAGGCGTTGACATCGACGGCATTATGGCAGCTGATATTGTCTGAAATTTTTTATCCGACTGTCAACTGTTTTTTTTTTAAAGGGCGATGCACCCCATTGCAGTTGTAATTTTTTTGAACACATGAATGGAAACACATCTTTCTTTTGCATATGAATTTGAGTACAAATCTATTCATTCCCCGTGAATTCTTCTGACATTGATAATTCAAAAGGAATCAAAAGATAATTTTGCTCAAAATGACAAAATAATGCTAGGTCGATTCATTAGGGGCAGTATGCTTTGATCCACAACGCGTTGATAGGTGGAAGTAAGTTGTCAGAATCAACTGGCGATATGCGGTAGTATCCGCTCTCGTTTGTTTCCCTTACGACATAGGGACCTTCCCACTTAGGAGCAAACTTGTTAGGAGCTGAGAGGCCTCGCCGTACAAAATCCTTAGTCTTCAGGACCAGGTCGCCCTCCTGGAACACCCTAGGTCGCACCATCCTGTTGTAAGATCGGGCTACCCTCTGTTGGTAGACTTGAGATTTTTCAGAGCTTTATCCCTTTTTTCTTCCAAAGCTTCAAGTTCAGCTCGCCTCGTGTCTGGGTCGATTTCACTAGCCTAGAGCCATGCGAGCTGAAGGTATGGCGATTTCCACAGGGAGGACGGCTTCAGTCCCATAGACTAGAGCGAAAGGAGTAGTCCCAGTGGCTTCCTTCTTCGAGGTCCTATATGCCCACAGAGCCATAGGAAGTCGATCCACCCATGATTGAGGCGACTCATCTACCATTTTACTTAGGATCCTCAAGAGGGTTTTGTTGGTTGCCTCTGCTTGCCCATTCCCTTTGGGATAGTAAGAAGTCGACTTGACATGGGCGACTCGGTACCTATCGAGGAGATTCCTGACATGTCGATTTACAAAAGGGGTCCCGTTATCAGACAAGATCCTGTTAGGGACGCCAAATCGACAGATGACATTTTCTTTGATAAAATTGGCCACTGCTTCTCCTGTTGCCTTTCTGAGCGATACAGCCTCGACCCACTTGGTGTAACATTCCGTTGCTGCGAGGATCCATATGTTTCCCCTCCCTCCTGGTGATATGGGTCCTATAAGGTCCATTGCCCAAGTGTGGAAAGGCCATGGAGTCGAAATGCTCTGTAGTTCAACTGCAGGTGCATGGATGCGATTAGCATGCATTTGGCAAGGTTGGCACCTCTTAACATGTTGCGCTGCATCGGTTTCCATGGTCGGCCAATAATAGCCTATACGGAGCAGCTGTAGGTACAGCTTGGTGCTGCCCTGATGTTCTCCACACGCTCCTCCATGGACTTCCTCCAAAACTTTTTGTGCTTCAAGGTTGGAGAGACATCGCATCGGTGTACCCTCAATTCCTTTTCGAAACAACTCTCCGTTCTTGACGAAGTATCTGGGAGCCTTTCTCTGAACGACAATCGCATCTTTCTTCTCTGGAGGTAGGGCGCCTTCCGTGAGGAAGTCGATGTAGGGTTGTCGCCAATCCCTTTCCTCCACGAAGTTACACTCTGCTGGGTCGGCCAATTCGTGGCACTTGAGACAAGTCTTTTGGATGTCGGCTGCATCTTGCGACATGGATGGCCAGTAATACCCTTGTCGCTGGATGCGTCGATACAGAGGAACTTCGTTTTGACCACAGTATTGCGAGTGCATTGTGTTTAAAATTTTGCGAGCCACCTCTTCATTGATGCACCGAGCTAGAACATGGTCTGGTCTCCTGTGGTATAGTTCGCCTTCAAGAACCACGTATTTCTCCAACCCCTTGATTGTATTTAGGCGACCTTGTTGACTGGACAGTTGGTCAACAATCGGCTTCCTCCAATCATCTTTGGCCATCTCTTCTTCATGAATCAGGTCGAGCATAGTGCAAGGCATAGGTCGCCTGGTGACTTTGATGTCGAGTTCCTCCCCATGCATGGTGACCTTGGAAGCCAGCGTTGCAAGGGCATCTGCATGTCGATTACCGGATCGAGGTTGGTGCTCGACCCTGACCATTTCGAACCTATCCAGCAGCTTCTGTACTATGGTTCTGTATGGTGCTAGGGCGATTTCCTTTACGGCGAATTCTCCTGATGTTTGCTTGATCACAAGGTTGGAATCCCCCCGTATACAGAGGCGAATTGCCCCAATCTGAAGGGCAGTGAGGAGGCCGATCACGAGTGCCTCGTATTCAGCTTCATTGTTGGTGCAAGGGAAGGCGAGTCTGTAGGACTGGGATACTGTTTCCCCATCTGGGGTCGTGAACACGATCCCAGCACCACCTTCTCCTCCTGCTGCCGACCCATCAAAACTCATGTGGTATTCTCCACCTACATTAGCCCAGGCTGCCTCGACCAAGTCTCCAGGGATATCCTCTGCTAATGGCTCATGCTTGCCACTGGGGAAGTAAGCTAGCAGGTCGGCCAATGCTTGACTTTTGATTGCCGTGGGTACTTTGCAAAGGATATCAAATTCTGCCATAAGTAAGAGCCATCGAGCTGCCCTTCCTGACAAAGCAGGTCGAGTGAGGAGATATCTGAGCGGGTCGCATTTTGTCATGAGGTGTACTTCATGAGCCAGAAGATAGTGTCTGAACTTTTGGCAGGCAAAAACCAAAGCCAGACAATGTCGTTCAACTGGGGTATATCGCACCTCCGAGCCGCGAGTGACTCGACTTATGTAATAAACAGGTTTTTCCTGCCCGTCGACTTCCTGTGCTAGCAAAGCGCCTACGGAGTTTTCCGTCGATGTGAGATACATTCTGAGGGGCTTTCCAGGTCGAGGTGGAATCATGGTGGAGGTGGAGGTGAGTGCTGCCTTGATTTTCTCGAAGGCGACCTGGTGCTCTTCCTCCCATTTGAAGGGCGCCTTCTTTTTCATCAAGGAACCGAATGGCTTCATTACTTCTGACAAAGCTGGGATGAAGCGCCTTACGTAAGAGACCTTGCCGAGGAAACTTTTGAGCTGTTTTTGAGAGGTGGGAGGTGTCATTTCGCGTATGGCTCGAGCCTTAGAGGGATCTATGTCGATACCATGTCGATGCACTAGAAAGCCAAGGAATTTTCCTGAAGAGACCCCAAACGCACACTTGAGGGGGTTCATGCGAAGCTGGTAACGGCGACATCTTTCAAAGACAGCCTTCAAATCGACAACATGACTTGCCCGCGCCTTGGATTTGACCACTATGTCATCGACATAGTCCTCCACTGTTTTGTGAAGCATATCATGAAATATGGCAGTCATGGCCCGCTGATACGTTGCCCCAGCATTCTTCAGCCCAAAAGGCATGACATCATAATAAAAGTTGCCCATTGGCGTTCGAAAAGCAGTCCTTGGGGCATCCTCTCGAGCCATTTTGATCTGGTTGTACCCGCTAAAACCATCCATAAAAGAAAACAGCTCATGCCCCGCTGTTGCGTCGACCAGGGTGTCGAGATTGGGCAGAGGAAACTCATCCTTGGGACAAGCTTTGTTGAGATCTCTGAAGTCGACGCAGCACCGAATTTGCCCATTCTTCTTCTTGACTGGTACGATATTGGCGAGCCACTCAGGGTGCTGTATAGGCTTGATAAAGCCGGCTTCAAGAAGCTTTTCTATTTCCGCTTTGATTTGGAGCTCAAGTTCAGGTCGGAACACCCGAGCTGGCTGCTTTACAGGTCGCGAGGTTACCGCGGCATTGAGGCGGTGTACTGTGACTCTAGGGTCGAGACCTGGCATTTCTTTATAACTCCAAGCGAAGACATCGGCATAATCTTTAATCAAAGCAATTATGGCTCGCTTTTGTTCCAAGGGAAGTCGCTTACTGAGGAAGATCGGCCGTGATGGGTCGCCTGGATCAGCAAGGTCGATCTTCTCGAGTTCCTCCTCCTGCGGTCTGGGCTCGTCCTGTAAGCATTCTGGTGCAGCCAACACCTCAGAGGAGTCGATGGTTGTACTCAGACACTCCTTTTGGTGGGGGTTTAACCCTGTTGGCCTAGGGTTTACCCCCGTTGACCGTCATAAACCATTGACTCTGTACACGATCTTCCCATCGGGGTGGAGGATTCTGGTGGCTTTTGGTGAGTCTTTTTCTGGTGGAGGACTCAAGCGAAGTCGCTTTCCCTTCTCTCTTAGTTCAGGGGCAAAACACCCTCTCTTGGCGTCTTCCCATTTTGGCAGTGGCAAGGACTGGATTTTGGAAGGAGTTGCCTCTCCTTCCGGGGAGATCTCATCAAAGAAGGACGCCTCAGTGATGTGGGTCTCATGCCTTTCGAAGGGCGATGCTGATGCTGGCACAACCACCATTTTTCCTTTAAGCCTAAACTTCAAGCACTGGTGAAATGTAGATGGAACGGCCTTGAACCTGTGAATCCAAGGTCGACCCAGCAGTACATGGTACGAGGTGGAGCTTTCTATAACATGGAACCTTGTGGCCGACTTAGTGGGGCCGACCTCCAGGTCGAGGGTGACATGCCCCATAGTCTTCTCCCCTTTCGCTGCGAACCCGGAGATCTCGATGGTCTGCCTGGTGACCTTGTTTAAGGGTATGCCTGCAGAGACTAAAGTATTGGCTGATATGATATTTACTGAAGACCCTGGATCGAGTAGGGCTCGCCTCAGCTCGACCCCATTGATGAATGCTGTGACATACAAGGGTCGGTTGTGATTTATGTATGGTGTTT
The DNA here is from genome assembly GCA_039720395.1 of Liquidambar formosana. Lineage (NCBI taxonomy): Eukaryota > Viridiplantae > Streptophyta > Magnoliopsida > Saxifragales > Altingiaceae > Liquidambar > Liquidambar formosana. The sequence continues at coordinate 12,807,480 of CM077822.1, forward strand.
CGAGATCAGCATCACTGAAAGTAAGGGCGGTATCGTGATTCTTGAGGGAACGTTTGATCGATCCTTCACTGGAGAAAGCTTCTTCATTTGTTTTATGGGCGAGGTAGACCATGGCCTTAGTCGCCTCGAAACGTAAGGGTTGTGAAAAACCCATTTGATCATAGAAAGCTTTGAACTTTGCATGGTCCTGGAGTTTCTCAGCCATGGAGTCGTACTCGCCTTGACCCGCTTCTTCGTCACCACAGAGGTCGAGATATGCAGCTGTCATAGCTTGCTCTGCCCTGTTGTGTGTGGGAAACGGATCTGCATCGATATCTCGAGGTGGGGCGATCTCCAGGTCGCCGTTTTTAAGTTTTTTGTCAAAGAATCTACGGAGAGCCCAGCAATCTGCAGTAGCATGCTTGTTGAACCGATGATAGGCACAGTAGTTGGGTCGAGTTTTGTCAGCTGCAGTAGGTCGAATCGCAACCGGAGGGAGGCGAATGATGTGGTCTCTGACCCACCCATCGAGTACTGTCAGTACCTCGTCCATAGGACAAGGAAAAGGTGGGGGTTCCTCGACCTCTTTCGCCTTCTTGGAGGATTCGTCTTTCTTAGGGCGCTTCGTTTCAGCAGCCGCTGCAGCTGGTGCTGAACTCCGTTTCGGATTTCTCCATTCTGACCTGGGAGCGCTTCTGGCGAGCTCCTCCTGTTTGCTGCGGTGAGTATTTTTGGCTGCTTCGCAGAGGCGAGAAAACGACCCAAGGTTCGAGTTTTCAAGATGCAACCTGTACGATGGAAGCAAACCATTTAGGCATACCTTTACCAAATTTTCTTCCGTGATTGGGTCGTAGCACCGCATCGTCTTTTTCCTGAATCTTTTGATGAACTCAACGGGATCCTCATCTTTCTTTTGTCTTTCTTGGCTTAAAGTGATGATAGTGAGCCGCTCCTCCACATAAAAGAACTTGCCGTGGAAAGCGAGAACCATTGCGTCCCAGGTCGGTATGGATTCCGGGGCAAGATTGGAGTACCAAGAGTAAGCATCGACGGTGAGCGATTTTGAAAACTCACGAAGTCGCAAGTTCTCATCAGATCGATGGGGTCCTAGTGCGTCGAGAAATCGCACTACATGTTCCCGTGCGTTTCCATCTATCCCGTTGAATAAGGGAAATTTCAGGGGTGGCGTATACCCTGGGGGGTATGGTGCACTTGCCAGCTCGAGTGGGTATGGAGGCCTCATGTCGAGCTCAGGTGCTGGTGGTAAGGTGAGCCTAGCTCGCTCCATCGCCATTCTTTTCTCCATTTCTTCAACAGTAACGAACTTCTGAACTGGGGGAGGTACCGGCGGTGTATGTCCTGGCGGGGCTCGCCTACCGTTCTGGGCCGCTTCATCCTGGGCCGATGCTCCCATAGACGGTCCTCCCTGAGGGTTGATCCCATGAGGAGGGTTCTCGCCTTCAAGGCGAGGTTCGCCTGTTGGTGGGTTTTCTCTTTGAGAACGTAATTCTTCCAGGATCCGATTTTGGGTGTCATTGATTGCTGTGAGTGTAGGGGCTAGGATGTTAATAAGATCATCCAACGGAGGATACTGAGATCCTCGAGACTGGCGAGATCGCCGACTTTGGCGGCTTTGACGGGATCGGGCTCCACGCCCAGACTCGCTGGATTCCTCCTGATTGCTATCTGCCCTCAAGTTGGCAGCTCGAGCCCTTGAAGTTCCGGCCTGCGTGCTTCCTCGGGTAGTCACCATCACGTGTACTGCCTCCCCAGCGGAGTCGCCAAAATGTTTGTGGGGGATATCGACGTGGAGTCAACAGAGCCCACGTGGGTCGTATTCGAGGAGGTCAGCCACGTATGATGGTGGGACAAGTGGGGAGATCTAGGTGGAGGAGAGAGAGAAGCGATCTGGGGTAGCTTTTGGAGTGGGAGATAGGCAGGGAGAGAGTCGACCTAGTGGGGCGCGACCCGTATTTGGAGAGGCTTCAGTCCAAATGAAACCTTTTTGGAGAATCCCCTCAATCAAGGGAGAGATTCCTTGGTTGTTAGTGTTGTTGGTGAGGGGATTGAATGCCCCCGTTAATGAGGCCAAGAGGCCTTTTATAATGCCAAAGACCTGGGACAGCTGCTTAATGCAGGTGGTAGCAGACCTAGGGTAATGGGGTAGCAGACCCAGACCCTCCTGGGTAGGTCGGCTGCCATACCCCGTTCTGGTGCTGGCACCCATGCCTGTAAGGCTTTTCGCCTGTACGAGGTATGGGTTTGACCTGTCAGCTGTCCCATCATCTTTTGAGGTTGTTGTTGTGTCATGTCACTTCCCAGCTGTCCCCAGATCGACTATAGAGGTGCAATTCCCGATGCCATGGGTGCGACCTTCTTAGAGAGCCTTCTCTCCATCCACCAGACCAAGATCCTCCAAATGTCCCAAGTGTTAAGGGAAGCTAAGGTCGAGCGACCTTGCTTGAGGGTCAAGCTCGCAATCGAGCCCCCTGGGCTCTGCCTCGACCCAGGCTAGTTGTTGAACTAGGACCGTACCTCGAGGTACTTCGAGGGGGATCAAGTAGATCGCCGACCTCGACTCCCATCACGCGATGTGACAGGCATCCGACTCGAAGAGGTCGCGATGACCTACAGTGAGATGATCCGGGCATCCTCGATATAGAGGGCGTCCCTCCGGGAAGGGGCATCCTCGAGGGAGTGGACGCTTCCCTCAAGGGTATGTCGATGGGGGCGACAAGGCCATCCTGAGTGGGATTGTCCAAACAGTGCCATCTAGGCGACTGAGGTAGCGGAATAAGTCAAACCTTGTTGGTCAACTTTCCACGTGGCGAGGTATGATTGATTTGACGTGGCAGCGTGTTTTGGGGTATCAACAGATATCTTATGAGTTGATAACAACTTACTAATGACAATGAAAAAAACGAGTAACCTATTCATGCGTCATAACTTCTATACTTTATGTAAACTGAAGCAAACCTCAGGTGAGTGATATTCAAAATTGAAAAATGGAAAAATAAGAAAAAAAATATGGAATATTTATAAATATTTCAAGTAAAATATAAATATTTATACATTTTATATGTCGACCATTGCCCATTGGTCCCAACAATGGTGGGCTGAATGAGCCATAAGAAGGGTGGTAGCCTGATTCCTGGTCAAGTTAATTTTCCAAACAAAATGTTATTCAATGAGTACACCAGGTTCCCTCAGTTTTCTTGGTCTAAAAGTAACTTCGGACGTTATGGAGTGGATGACACAAGTCGAAATCTTACCTGGATTCAAGAAACTAATAATATTAACAATAATTAAAAATAAAAGTAGGCAAGGTGGCTCTCAGTTTTTTACAGAAAACTATTAATATTTTTTGCTTTATTATTATTATTATCACAACTGCTGCAATTATTTTTGAACTTCATTTAATGCCCAGGCTAGCATTCAAATCTCTAGCCTTGCAAATAGATTCTTCATTAATTATTTGTCCTTTCTTGGGGGGTAATTTAGCAATAGATTTTTCAATCTTAACAATATCACCCATTCTATAAATGGGTGGTTTTATTAATGTTCTTTCCCTAATTAGTTCTCACACTTGTCTTTATTAAGACAACAATCTAATTAGCATTAAATTAGCCAAACCTTTGTTTTAAAGTGTCATAAATTTCTTGCAGAAGACATCACACACCAAGATAGCAACCATAAATGCATAGCATGCCAATGTACGTTATAACAAAACCTAGAGATGGAAGGAACTCTCTATAAAGTCCTTAGGTGCCTAAGGCCCTTGTTACATCTCCTTCCCTCCCTCATTCCCTTTGTTCCCCGGCCTCGAGCCGTTCGCCGTGCTAGTTGCTCGATCATACCCTAAACTTTAATTTTTCTGTTTAGATTTTGTCACCATGTCTGGATATGGTAGGAACTTGAGAAACGGCAGCGACCTGAATCAGTTAAACCATGCGAGACAAAGGCCATACGATCTTACACAGATCGCATGTCGAGTATGTGACCAAATATTCATGAGCACTCAAGCTCTCATTAATCATGTTGAGTGTCACATGATATATGGTGATGCTTTCTCGAGAAGGCAGCACGAAAGGAATCCAAAACCCTACCGAAGGGAGATAAACCCTCTTGTCAATCCCTTCCAACATAGTCTTCCTTTGCCGCCCATACTGCGCCAAGAAAGCTATTCAGCTCTTCAAAACAATTGTTCGCCGGTGCAACTCTTGATGGCAGGGAGAAACCCTAATTTTAATGCAACCCAACTTCGTGTGCCGATGCCAACCCAACCACCGCATGGTCTCCCATCAGCAAGGAGCAACTGTACACTTGGGCCACGGCCTATGCAATCTGTCCTACAAAATGAGCAAAGAATGATGGATTCTCCAAGTGATTACACAAAACCGTATCTTAATAAGTTGGAGCGTCCCATACCGGAGATAGTTGAGCTCGAAAGCGACGATGAGAATGATTCGAACAAACTGGATTTGACCTTGAAGATTTGAAGCCTCAAAGGATAAAGAGTGTTTGATTTTGTCTTTAATAAGTGTATTTAGTCCATGGATGGTCTTTTAGGTTAATTATTTTTTTCCTTTCTGTTCTCTAGGGCATATGTCTTATCATTTTCATCAACATGTTCTTGCTTATGTAGATGGATTGCTCTTGCTTGGTTATTGTAATTGTTATTCAAAGTTAATTAATTTTTTTGATTCCTTTTTCATTTTTTAGGTAATAAATCGTACGTGGAATTAGTAAGCAACCACGCGTTGCTAACGCGCATTTTCAGTTACCACTTCATTAGTTAACTGACATCATGCTCCTGCTATTGAAAAGGAAAATGATAACATTATGACAAATTATGCAAATTTAGAAGTCACGTGTTTCATTAATTTGTAAAAATATAATTTAGAAAATGTTTTTGACATCACTTGATGGTTTAAATGTTCTATCCATTTGACTTAAAAAAGTGTATTTTACTTGATGGTCTAGATGTTCTATCTGTTTGACTTAGGATAATGTTCTACCTATTAATGGTTTAGATGTTCTATCTATCTGACTTGAAATGGTGTTCTACTTTATGATCTAAATGTTTTATCTATTTGACTTGGGATAGGCCGGATTGTGTTCTACTTGATAGTCTAGACCTATGAATTAATATGCAAGCCACAAATAAAAATGTAATTTCATGGAAACTAATCATATTAATGTAATGTCACCTGCAAAAATTTAAACCCTACATCCTTAATTCACTTCTAAATTTTGCAACTAACCATCAAATTTTAAGTATTACTTGCAATTTGTCATGAAGTTTCACCTGGTGATATTCATCTAGCAAAGATTTACATTGGTAATTATATATTGATGTGAAGGTCTGTAAACATCAAATGCAAAACTCAATGATCAACCCTCTATGTAGTTTTTGCGAGCCTTTTGGCTTTTCGCAACCGGCATTATAAAAAGCTACTTTTTAGAAGAAAAAACTTTTTATAAAAGACTTTTAAATGATCCATCAAACATTCTTAAAATATATAAAAAGATTTTCAGTTTCAAAAAGACCCTTTAGACCCTCCCAATCAGTGCACCAATTGCACATACCTTTGGGAGAAAAACTTTCATCAGACCAAGCTGACGTAGTGAGACCAGCCAATAAAATTGTTTGAAAGTGCTCATGTTAGGATGTCAGATTTCTAAGCTTCTTTATCAAACCCGGTTCAGTAGTTGTTAAAGGCAATTTCAAATTCAAAATTTTGAAAAACCGTCAACTCGAATTTCAATGTTAGTGTGATATATCTTGTTTTTCTTTTTTTGATAAACGATCTGGGTGTTTTATTAAGATGAAAGATTTTGTAAATCAACAAGAAAATGGTCCCTTACAAAATCAGGGACTTCGTCAACCCACACAAAATTCCTCTATGTCCTTAGCATGCCGTGTGTGCCACCGCATTACTTTCGCGATGAATATGCGAAAAAATCATCATATTAAAGAATTGAACTGCAGCATGTTGGATATCCTCAATGATCAGGCCCAAAGAATTAAGCAAGACCGTGGGTGTGGTGAGAGCATTAACAACCTCCAAGCTGTCCCCTTCCACTATCATTGAATTCAAACTCAGGTCACACGCTAGAACCATCGCATAGCGGACAGCTATAGCTTCCACTTCAGTTGCCGAGAAAAGACTTGGAATTTTTTTTTAAGCTGTCGCAGCGACTTGGCCCTCACAATCTCAAGCAATCACTCCCAACCCAACGCAATGCTGACCCAGAAATAAAGCCCCATCAGTGTTGATTTTGAAGACCCCCATCCTTGGCGGACACCATAGAACCCTTGGCCTCAAAACTGTGCTTGCCTGACTCTCTGAAGCATCAAAAAAATCCTTCCACAACCTAACTGCCCTTTCGATAATTGTGCTTGGCTCCTCCCTAATCCCATTAAAAACTAAACGGTTCCTGCCATTCCATAACGCCCATATGGTTATAATTGTTTGAGGAATCATCTGCTTGTCCATATGCACTTGAATTTCACCCAGCCAAGCCCCAAAATCTGGAAATGGTATGTCATCTCCCTGCTAACCCAACCCGCTACAATTCCATACCCTTTTAGCAAAATTGCAGCTTCGAAGCACGTGGATAATGGATTCGTGCCCCTGCCCACAGATGGGGCACAAAGGATCCACAGGAACTTTCCTTCTCGCAAGACTGACTCTTGTACGTTGGAAGAATACCTCTATATGCTCTCCACAAAAAGTGCTTGATTTTGTTAGGAAGGGGTTGATTCCAAATGAAGACATTTGTCGCACATTCACGATCATAGTTGAAAGTTTCCCTAGCTGGGTTACCATAGCTTCTACGCATACTGTCTAGAACCATCATATAGGCACTACGAACAGTGAAAACACCTGTACGATGATAATGCCACATAAGTCGATCTTTAGGCAGCCTATAACTAAGAAGTAAGTGGCAAATAGCAATAGCTTTATGAGGCATAAAGATACTTTCCACCAGGTCTTTTTTCCATTCTTTCTTCTCATAGTCAATCAATTCACTAACCCGTGCATCCTCTGCTAGAGCATTCAGCGGTGTGACCACCCTAAAGGTTGTGGGTGAGGGTAGCCACTTATCCTTCTAAATACGAACTGATTTCCTATCCCCGATCCTCCAGCGAGTGCTCCTATCCAACACATTTTTTACACCCCAAATACTCCTCTAGGAGAAGCTTGGATTCATGCCTAGATGTGAGTAAAAAAAACTGCAGTTGGGAAAATATTTTGCCTTCAGTATTCTAGCAACCAACGAATTCTTATTCGAGACCAGCCTCCAAGCCTGCTTAGCAAGCTAGAACATTATTAAAAATATTAAAATCTCTTGAAAGCCCAAACCACAATCTTTCTTAGAATAACATAACAGGTCCCAACGTAACCAATGTAACTTCCGTTCAGTATTTTTTTGGCCTCACTAGAAATTGCTAATCATACTCTTGATTTCGTTACAGAGTGATAATGGAATTTTGAAATAGCTCATAGCATAGGTAGGAATAGCCTGTGCTACGGCCTTAATAAGGATCTCTTTACCTGCCTTTGACAACAACTTCTCTTTCCAACTTTGCAGTTTCTTCCACACCCTTTCTCGGAGAATACTAAATACTTCCTTCTTGGATTTGTCAATCAAAGTTGGAAGACCCAGGTATTTACCATGGTTACCCTCTTGAGAAACCCTTAGGATACTACGAATTGAGGCCCGCTGAGCAGGGTCGGTGTTCTTACTGAAAAAAATAGATGATTTCTCCAGATTGACTTGCTGACCAGACAGAACCTTATATTGATGAAGAATGTCCATCACTGTTCTGCATTCCACCTCTGTAGCCTTGCCAAATAAGAGACTATCATCAGCGAAAAAGAGGTGAGAAATCATTGGGTTCCCTCTACAAATGGAAATCCCTGTTAGCTTATTTTCTCTTTTTGCCTTAGTAAGCATTGCTGTCAAACCTTCTGCAACAAGTAAAAAAAAATAAGGTGAGAGAGGGTCCCCTTGTTGGAGGAGACTAGAAGGATGAAAATAGCCACATTGATTACCATTGAAAATAATCGAGTAAGACACAGTGCTAACACAAGACATAATCAGACGAATCCACTGATTGAAAAAGCTTAACTGCGCCATAATCTTTTCTAAGAAGGCCCATTCCACCCTGTCATAGGCTTTACTCATATCGAGTTTCAAGGCAAAGGAGCCATCCCTTCCTTCCTTTTTATTCTTCAAAAAATGCATCAACTTAAAGGCCACTAGTACATTATCCGTAATTAGGCGACTAGGCACAAAGGCACTTTGGCTATCTGAAATAATATGAGGAAGTATGGTCTTAAAACGGTTAGCCAAAACTTTAGCAACAATCTTATAAACCACATTACAGAGGCTGATAAGTCGATACTGGGTAATATATTTGGGGCTGTCAGTTTTAGGAATTAAAACAATATGTGTATAATTAAAATTCTTTAACATAGTACCTCCACTGAGAAAAGAAAGAGTGGCATGGGTGATATCAGAGCCAACAATATGCCAATACTTCTGATAAAAAAGAGTTGACATGCCATCAGGGCCCGATAATTTGCTAGGATGCATTTGGAAAAGAGCATCACGAATCTCATGAGGTTGGAACTCCCATATAAGAGCCATGTTCATATCCTCAGTAACTCGTTGAGCAACCCCATCAAGACAGTGGTCTGTAATAGGAGGACATGAGGATGAAAAAATATTTTGAAAATAATCAACCAAAATACCTTCAATTTGATCCTCTTCTTCCTACCAATGCCCTTGATTGTCTCTGATACCCTTTATCAAATTTTTCTTGTGTCGCTAGGACGCTCTAGCATGGAAAAATGCCGTATTCCTATCCTCTTCCTTAAGCCAATCAATACGTGAGCGTTGACACCACATGGTCTCTTCCCTAGCCAAAAGTTCATCCATTTACCTCATTATGTTGTTTTCTTCTTCAATGGCTATAATAGAGGTAGGCCCCTGCTTGATAGCTTTGAGTTGATTATACATATCCTTTAACTGTCTTTGTACATTGCCAAAAGTAGCTTTGTTCCATACCGACAATTGTACTTTAGTAGCCTTTACTTTCTCATTGACACAATACATGGCAGACCCCAAAACCGTGCCCGACCAGCCATCCTTAATAACCTGCTCACAATTATTGGATCGAACCTACATCACTTTAAACCGAAAGGGTCTCTTTTTCCTGGCTCGAACCAACCGTGTCCACCAATATGGGAAGATGATCTGAAGTGCTACATACCAAATGCTCCACACTCGCTAGGGGAAACAAACTACACCATGGTATTATCATAAGAGCCCGATCAAGCCTTTCCTTGATACACTCCCCCTCTGCCCTATTGTTGCACCATGTAAACTTTGGCCCATTAAAACCCAAATTGCAAAGATTGCATCTGGTAATAGCCTGTCTGATCAAAGTCCTGCATTTGCCATTCGGTTCTCGGTACTTTGCCCCCATTTTTCCTCTGCCTCAACTATCTCATTGAAATCCCCCACACACAGCCATGGAAGAGCTGAATGAGTATGGAGGGTTACCAACAAATCCCATGACAGTTTGCGTATAGACACTTCTGGTGACCCATAGAAACCGGTGATACGCCAAATTGCAACCCCTGCCTCCATAATTTAAGCATTAATGTGGCTTCCTGAATAACTGAGGACATCCACCACCAAACCCTCCCTCCACAGTAGTGCCAAACCTCCCGCATGGTTGTTGGCATTAACAATTAAGCCATAAGCAAAACCCAACTGAAACCTGACCCTCTCCATTTCACGTTTATGATGCTTAGTTTCCTTAAAAAAAACTAAGTTGGGAGCTTGCCACTTCACTACATCGTGAAGGGCTCGAACTGTGGGAGGGTTCCCAAGCCTTTGACAGCTGAAGCTTAAAGTTTTCATGGCTCTTGGCAGGACTGGAGCCCAGTCGACACCGATCCATCAATTGAACCAGTTTGAGACCCATACCTCTCTTCCACGAGTCGAGCTCTATTACTGTTACTGCACTCGTCACCAGATGCAACACCTTCCTTCGTGAAAAGCCCCTCAATTGACTTTCGCTTCCTTATTTTTGCTGGCCCCAATTTTTCCCCCATGTTTCCTCGGTCATTGTGTGCTCTGTGTTTCCAGTTCTTGGCTTTAACCCTCAATTCCACCTCATCGTTCACATAAGACTCCAGTATGGACTGTTTAGTTAAGAAACCAATATTTAAATCATCATTGCCTGACTTAGGTGCAGAAGGGCCTCCATTTGACTCCGTTAGAATCGTGATGGTCTTGGTTATTTGGGCCTCCCTACCATTGGGAGCTATCTGCCCAATAATAGGTTTAGCACTACTTTCTAAATCCAGACATATATCAACCATTCCCCTTTCCACCTCATTTGACTCTACGGGCCCACCCATTGCCATCTGGGAGATTAGCTTAAATCTCTTGCCATCATACACGCCTACACTCTCCATTGGCACCCGCGAAGCACTCCTAGTATCCTTAACAGATTCTTTGAACCCCCATTTGCTAACAAAACCTGGATCTTGTGCAATCCCAACTCCATCAGCAGAAGACGTACCAAGATTTTTGTTAGCCAGCCTGCAATTGGTTACTTCTTTTCCCGCTGCCTTATTCTTTCTTTCTTCCAATAATAGTGCCAAATCAATTACTCCCACATGTGTCGTAATATACTCCTCTTTATGGTCAGGTACAAAGGTAGCTCCCCTATTCCGATTATCTATTCCTTCAATTTCCACCATCTTATCCTTCCTAGTTTGATCCAACAACTGTCCTTCCTCCACGGCAGCAGCCACTACCCTTTGGCCACTGGCACCCTCCTCCTCCTGTCGTCGACGCTGACTATCTACCTCCATCCCCTGACCCATGCGTGCAGAAGGTTCTTCCTTTCGATCTTTAGCAAACTTTATGCTTTCTGGCGCCCGCAACCAAGCACCATACTGAGGAATAGCAATAGTAGTTGCTTCACCATCTACAAATTTTTTCTCACAATCCTTTTTGGCATGCCCAAGCCTTCCACAATAGTAGCAAAAAATTGGCAACCGCTCATATCTGAAAGACACCCACATGGACTTGCCACTGAGTTTAATTGTGATGCCATATATAAGCGGTTTGTGAATATTCAGGCGGACGTGAACCCGCATATATTTCCCCCAGCAAACACCCTTTTCTCCATGCTCGACATCAACATACCCCTCCCACACGGTTCCCTATAAGCTTCCCCACATCCTCATTCATGCATCCAAGTGGTAAATTGTAGACTTGTATCCAGAAAAGAGCTTCCTCCAATTTGATGTCCAACAGCTGCACCCCACCCTCATACTCCTTTAATAAAATCAATAACTTTATCAAAATTCCACGAGCCATTCTCCATAACCCGTCGTCGATCTAACGGATAATGAAATTGGAAGAGGAAAAGATTCTGCCCAATCTCGATCACAACCATACCTCGAACAGGCTTCTAAACCATCTTCAAAGTCGACTTCATGGCATCCACATTGAAGGATCTGTCCGTGAGGATCTTTCTAATTAAGCAGTAACGTGTCTTATTAGTTTCCTCACCATCAGCCAATGACGACAACTCGATATCAATCTTCTCTTCATCAGTGAGAACTAGTTTTTTCAACATCTCGTCCCATGACTCCTCCATGCTTGAAAACTATTTCACAGCCTACAAGGAAAACCCCACCAATCTGGAACTCCCACAAAGGGTAAACCCTCGAGGAGATCCAAACTTGTACAAGACAAGAAAAAGCAACTCCCACGAGAGAAGCTCTCGAGGAGACTATATTAGTGTGATATATCTATACTACTATATAAAGCCAATTCCTTTTGTGGTTGGACTGCACCTGGAAATACTAAAATATCCTTATAAGTTAATAAGACTAAGAGATGATTTGGTAATTTTACCAACTTTAAAAAACCCACCACCTCTTTCCCCTTAATTTTTTCACACATGCAGTTTAAGAAACCTAGTAATTTTCTCCCACACGTGTGCTCGATTACTAATACTCTTTTAATCTTTTTGTCTCTATTGGGCATTTTCTCTCTACTCGTATTCTCTGATCCAGCGGGAATTTTAAATTTCTTCAAACAATTGACATCCCAAATATGGATGACACACACAAACTCTCCTTTTGTATCACTTTCTCTGAAAAAATATCAGCTGTCATTGTCGGCGGCAAGCATTGCCGGCAACTGTTGACATTTCTGCCATTGACAAGCACTTGAGCTCCACCCGGCCCTCATATTTAAAGTAATTGCCGGCAGCACAAACATGTTGCCCACGACCCCGACGCTCTACTGTTGAACAAATGTAAGCCATCTGTTTGATAAAAAACCTCAATGATAGAGGGGAAGTTTCGGAGGGCAAGTTTTCTTCATCTTGGAGATTATTTAGTTTCTGTGTCTTCCTAAAACTCCTTTTTTATTTTATAAAACCTTAAGATCTAGTGATTTAATGTGATTACGCATGCCATATACTTTTTATTTATTTATTTAAAGTCAGTTCAAAATCCTATGCTTGGTGACTTTCTCCAATTCTATGCATTTGATTGGCAGACTATGTGATGTTCTAATGATCAGGCCCATGGTGAACCCAAGGATTCTTAGTGCTTCATCAATGAGACCATTCAGAGTGGCGTCCGCCTAAAATTCCAACTAACGTCCATCTAATTATGGGATTTATAAGAGATTGTAGGTTTTTGATCGTTAACCAACCAAAATTAGGAATTGACTGTATTGGTTTGAACGTGGCGTATTCTTAGTTTAATTCAAGATATTGGAAGATCATTCTGGTGTTTTATGAAGTTGGCAGCTTGATCTTTTGAATTGGGTGGCAGACTAATATGCTTTAGTGATCTTTTTTTTTTTTTTCTTCCTATAAAAATAACATCATTACATGTAGACCTATAAATGGATTGGATTTTGATTCGAATTCAATTCGAATCTAATTCAATAATTAGGATATGGTTAGGGACCACATTACGTAGCACAACACCTAAGACCATCTCTTTATTTATTTATTTATTTATATTTATTTATTATTATTTTTTTTTTGTGGAAATAAAATTGGAAAAGAGGCTTCATGACTTGAAATTGATGTTGTGTAAATTTAGTGGGATTGAGAAGTTAAAGATTGCAAATGGTCAAACTCATAATTGAACCTTCCATGAATAAAAAGTATTACGTAAGAGAATGCGGCACTTAGTTGAACTAGAAGCAATATCACACAACACTATTTGCAATATTATGATGATTAAAAATATTGGTTTTGCTGATCATGCAATATCATAATGATTCTCTACCATTTTCTTCTCAACAAGTAAAACTACAAAATTGAGATATTAGTTGGAGTCCTAAAAAGCCAAAAATACAAGGAGAATGTATAATTTTTCCTTTCAACAAGGTGCCAACAACCTAGAAGAAAGAGCATACACGGACAAATATATATGGTTGCCAAAAATAAACAATGTACAAAAAGAAAAAGGACACCCCAATGACCAATCTATATAGGATTTAAACTTAATTGGAATTGAATACACTCCATACAGGTAAAGAGTGAAAGAGAAGCACTAATGAACATTATTTCACAATCAATTGTTTGACAAATTCACGCTAACAAACATCTCCCTCATTTTTGGCATTTAAATTTCTTCTCAATCTTGCATCTCACATCTGCAATTTATTCTACAAGTCTTCAAATCATTGAAAAAGACCGTCTAGATCTGAAACCTACACAGCAAAAATCCAAGAAACAAATAAGTATGAAACAATTTATTAAAAATCGTTTTAATTGAATGAATTAGATATTAATAAAATATTGAAAGAACTACACATTGATTGTTGAAGCATATAAGAAAGTGATCTTGATCAAAGTTTAAGTATTGATGTAAATCTTATTATTAATTTGCACATTTTTGTGTGCTTATCTTTTTTATTTTTTATTTTACCTGAATTTATATACACTAGATTGACAATTTTTCTAGCAGATTTTCCTAGAAATCAAATGGAGCCTAATGTTTGCAAGACTTGGTTATTGTAGAGAATGAATACTGCCTTGAGAAGCTAATTGTTTATTGGCTTAAAGTATACTAATAATCATAATAATAATAATCAATACTGAAAAAAACTTGGGATAAAAAATAGGAAATTATAAGCTCTCCCCAAAATCACATGCTTTATTATCAATGAAATGAAAATCCTTCAATATTACGATCCTAATGTCTCACATCGGTTACGTATAGACTTGATCAAGCGTATATTAGCTCTTAGATACCCTCTCTTTGCAAGCCGGTTTTTAAGAAAATTCTATCCAAGGGTTCGTACCATCCAATTTTCTCTAGGGCACTAAATTCTTAGAACACATGAGAAAGAATGAAAATAATCACACCTGATCAACAGAATAAGGTCACTGGTGGAAATATTTGTTAGCCCTTGCCCCCAAAGAAAGCTGATCAAGTTGGTTTTATCGGTTGAGGGATGTCATCTTTTCGTCCTCTCGAAATTGAGCAGAAGGTATGATTGAATGGAGACAGTATGCTTTACTTATTTCTCTTATCAGCAAGGCAACCCCATGACTAAGGGTGTGTGAGAACAAAAATTGACGATTTAATGTAATCTCCTCGCAGGTGCTACTTTTCAAACACCTGGTGAGCAAATAATGCTTACCTAAAAATTACATTGGTCACACCAGAGTTGAAAAAAAAATAATAATAAAATTTGTAGAAAAGAACAAAAAAAGACTGGATAGAAGACCAATACAAGTACGCATTACCGTGATCATCGGTGACGATGCTTGTCATGCCATACAGTCGGCTCATGGCAGAAAACGGTTGTGATCGCAGCGATGGGGTCATCAAAGAAGACCGTGGTCTTCGGACAAATTGTATAGTGAGAAAATATAATAGAGAAAGAAAGCCAGCCACGGTCTGCACAGCAAAAATGAATACGCTTGTTTGTAGCCTAATAAATGAAATTCAAAATTTTGGCTTTCACAAGGCGGGAACTTTTCTTACGGATAAAAAAAAAATGCTAGGCAGTTAACGTCTTTAAGCTGCCCTTAAATGGCATGTCCCTGCTGGAGTCAAGCTGACACATTCATAACATGAGCTTAAATTGCTTTACAAATCACCCAATGTTAATTATGTAGAACAAAAACCACTCACGACCGTGGAAAAACTGATAGCAAATTGAGAACATTCATCAATGGTAAGAACTACTAAATATCTAACTAATGACTAGAATTTACATATATATAGGATGATGATTAGGTAAGCACGTGTTTATATAACTTATATTGATATCCGCATTAGTGGGATATGAGACACATTGAACCAATACAAAAGGTACAACACTCAATCTATAGTGTTGATATAAGTTATATCAATACGTGCTGATGGAAACATAACTGATATATATAGGGTTAATCAAGTGCGGGATATCCCAGAGTATCCCGTTCGATCATGGCCGTTCATGAGCGATATGCCCGCATTCACCTACATTGGGAGTTGAATGTAGGTGATTAGGTATATATATATATATATAAGATGATGATCAGGTAAGCATGTGCTGATATAAGTTATATTAACACCTACATTGGGAGTTGTACTTTGTGCATTAATGGGATATGAGGTACATTGGACCAATGCAAGGAGTACAACCTCTAATGCATGGTGCTGATATAACTTATATCAACACGGTGCTGATGGGAACATAACCGTATATATATATATATATATATATATATATATATACAGGTTTGATCCTATCAGCTTCAGCTGATATAGGATACATCAGCATGAGTTAATCTTCGCCGTCAATGTCTTTAAAGGTTGATCGAATGGTTGGGATTCAACTTTCCATTTAATCCGGAGTTGGTACGTTGCAGGCTTCTTTTTCAGCCTCTACAAGTCCTATCACGTCATGCCTCGAATGGCGATGCACAACTGTGTTTCAAACACAGCTTCAAACCAAAACACATTTAACCCAGATTCAGTTCAGTGCAGCACTCGCACACACAGCCATGGCCACCGCTCCTCTCTATTCACTGTGAAGCTCGCATACACAGCCACTCACACACCACTCGCACCACTCGACACCACCTGGCAGAAGCTCACCGACGTATTTGAGGATTATAATAGGTTTAATAAAATTCAAACTTGATGGAGTCATGTTCTCCTTAAGCACACTTCTTACAAATTGTCGAAATCTGCAGACTATTCTTTACTGTCTCAATATCTTGCTGTGTTTCTTTCTGGTGCTAATACTATTGTGGTGGTTTAATAATTCCTAAGCTGTCTAGTCTCAATCTGCACACTCTTAAGCTTTCTGTTTGAAAGCATCAATGGTCTTAGCTTTCTGTTTGAAAGTATAGATGGATGGTCAGGACTTAAATCATCTAAATCCCTTTAAGTAAACATTGGCATGAGAGATCTCCCTAGCTGTATAGGTTTCAATCTGCAGCTTTGTCAACTCTGTCAACAATGAGCCTTCTGAATGAGACAATCTTTGGGAAATGAAAAACTCTTATGTTCATGACCAATTGGAAGAAAGCCTCCTTTTGCCTATTCAATAACCTTTGGTATTTGGTACCATAGAATTTTGAAGCCAAGATCATTAAGCAATTAAAGAACTCAAAACATACACAGAGAGAGAGAGAGGTCGCTCTTTTTTTTTTACCCATTAGTATGCCTCTCTTCCTTTGAGTGGTTGAACTTAGCCTAAATTCCCGCCGGAATGTTGCCAGAGATCCCATTATCACTAACATCAAGGGTACCCAACCGGGTCAAGTTTAGCAATGTTTTCGGAATTTGACCAATAAAGTTATTTCTGTCACCGAAAAATTCAATAGGGCTGCTTAGCAGCCCGATCTCGTCCGGTATCGACCCAGTAAAATGGTTATTCGAAATTTTCAGAACTTGGAGGCTCTGTGCTGTGGAGATCATGTTAGAGACTTGCCCAGAGAATGAATTTCCAAGAAGTTCAAGGTAGTACACATTTGGTAAACCCCAGAACTTGGCCCGAACCTCATCGGAAAGTCGGTTATTTTCTAACCGAACCCTGGTCAAGCTCCAGCAATCTTTGAGACTAGCCGGAATTTCCCTAGAAAATGAATTGTATATCAAAACAAGTTCTCCCAATGAACCTTTTAGGTACAAATCCGCCGGGATTTCGCCGAAAAATTGATTGTATGACACGTCGAGTCGTTCTAACGGCGAGTTCTTGCTGAGTTCACTTGGCGACTGCCTGCTGAGATTGTTGTTAAACAATTTGAGTTCGTATAAATTTGGTGACCAGGATATACTCTCCGGTAAAGACCCCTCAAATCCGTTATCGTTCAAATTCAGTGACTCGAGCGGTAATCGGCACAACTCGTTTTGAATCGTCCCTCCCAACTGGTTTGTCAATGCATCAAACCTCCATAGCGCCGTTAAATTCGAAATTCCTACTGGTAACCGGCCGAAAAACAAGTTGTTGTAGAGTTCAATTTAGACAACACTTTTGAACTCAGTGATCCAACTGAGGATCGACCCGTCGAGACCGTTAATAACTGTGTCATTTATTTTCAGAGCTAAAGGAAAGGGTCTTTTAATTTCTTTATGTACTTCTCCTCACTGAACCTTTTCTCCATGGCACGAAATTGATAGCCAAATGATAAACCCAAAACCCTTTTTCTGTTTGGTACTTTGATATATGTTTGGTATGACGATGATGGCTGTAAGAATCAAAATATAATTACAACACACTTTTGTGAAACGTCTTTTCAACGGCATGGTTAGTATATCCTAACTTTCAAATACGCCGGTGAGCTTCTGCCAAGTGGTGTCAAGTGGTGCGAATGGCTGTGTATGCGAGTTTCACGGTGAAGAGAGAGGAGCAGTGGCCATGGCTGTGTGTGAGTGGTGCACTGAATTGAATCCGGGTCAAACGTGTTTTGGTTTGAAGCTATGTTTGAAACACAGTTGTGCATCACCATTCGAGGCATGACGTGATAGGACTTGCAGAGGCTGAAAAAGAAGCCTATAACGTGCCAACTCTGGATTAAATGGAAGGTTGAATCCCAGCCATTCGATCAGCCTTTATAGCCATTGACGGCGAAGATTAACTCACGCTGATGTATCCTATATCAGCTAAAGCTAATAGGATCAAACCTGTATATATATATATATGGGTAAATTGCATAAAACTATTCATAAGTTTGGGGTGCAGTTCATTTTGTTACCCTCAAATTTAAATCACATCAATTTGATACCCATGCTTTTAAATGTGTTTTAATTAGGGGTCTACCGTAATCAACCGTTTGTTGACCAAATGGTAAAGAAGCACGTGACCTTAGTTATTTTTAATATGCCTGCTTTACCCCTCTACACATTTTTCAGCACCCAAAACGGCATCGTTTTAACCCCCTAAATATTTTTAAAAATAAAATAAAAAAATCACCAGCAGCATTGCTAGTTCATCTTCTCCGGTGTAACTCGCCGGCGATGCACAATACATATATATATATATCAATTCTCAAACCCACCTTCAACACAACAACCTTTTTTCCTCCTCAATCCCCGTAAACAACAACAGTCAAGAATCACCCACCATTTTCATCCTTCGAGACCCAAAACCCAGTCAAGAATCACCCCCCCCCCCCCAAAAAAAACCAACTCCTAGATTCTCCACCACTATAGCCTACCACGGGCTAAGACCCAAAAAGGCAAAAAAGACAAAACAAAAAACAAAAAACTCACCGTGAAACTAATGCCATACCCACTGCCCAACAGTACCGCCTCCCCCTCACCGTCATGAAACTTCACCAAGTCGTCACCCCATGAAATCCCCTTTATTATCGTCAACCTTCAACCAACCCATAACCACAACCCTCATTACCAATTTACCAATCCACCGATTGACATAAAACCTCGGCTCTTTTCCCTAAATGGTAGGTTTTTTAGACTTTATTCCAACTTTGGTGTGATTTTTAACTTTATTCTGAAACAGCGATAAATCGTGGTTACTAACCACGATTTTATTAAAATCGTGGTTTGCAACCACGATTTTAGCTTTGAGTATACAACCACAATTTTGAACTTAATTCCCACACAACGATAAATCGTGGTTGCTAACCACGATTTTACGCTGTGTGGGAATTAAGTTCAAAATCACACCAAAATTGGAATAAAATCTAAAAAATCTACCATTTAGGGAAAAGAGCCTAAAACCTCTGCCCTATCATCACCTCAGCACCATCGTGAAGCAACTCCAGCGCTGACTTCGAAACACCGTCAACCGGTCCAGATGGTTCTCCATCGCAAACTAGTCCAGCCGGATCTGAAGTGGGTCGATCCTGTATCGTTAACGTGTATTTTGAGGCGCGATCTCACAACACCTCGACGCAAAATCTAGACCCTAAAAACATGAGAGAGAGAGACGGTGAGAGGGTGAATAAAATCTTGATTTGAGCGGGATGAGTTATTCCCCTAAACGACGTCATACAACACAAGGGTAGTAAAGTCATTTTGCCATTGCTGTTAACAACGTTATTGATTTTAAGTTAACGAAAAATATGGGTACCAAATTGACGCATTTTAAACTTGGGAGTAGCAAATTGAAATGCACCCTAAATTTAGGGGTAGTTTTCTGTAATTTACCCTATATATATATATATATATATATATATATATATATGCATATAAAGTTCTCTCTAATTTTATATTCTCTTTAATGCTGTTACATGGGTTTGGAAATTTACCAATACGATGTTTGAATTAGTTTCTCTTTAAGCAAAGGTTAAAAGTACTAGAAAATATTTTAAACTCAGCTTTAGTGTTTGTGCACGTACGGCTAAGTGTTTATAATACAGAAGATGACAGCCAAATTCTATCAATAGTACTGATGGTCCCTCAACACTAGGCCTCATCAAAGCCTAAAGCCCATGGGCAACTTGAAGCGTAGCCCGAAGTCCGAAGGAAAAAGCCCATCTCAAGCCTGAAAATGCCCAAGCCCGAGCTTGAGCCCAACTTGAATACCCTTGGGTTAGGCTTGGGTCTTTAGTTGAAGCTTGAAGCCCAACATTGTAGCAATATGAATATTTTTCAGTTTTTGAGAAATTATTTTTTGGTGATAACTTCCCAGATTAATACCAATAAAAGAGTATTATACATTAACTTATTACAAAATAGACAGTCAACGTAATACAAAGTGACTACAAATGTGTTCCGTTTTGGTATTATGATGGGAAGTTGTCACCAAAAGGTAATTTTTTAATTTTTTTTCTTACAAACTAACCGTAATATGACTTAGGCCTGAGGCCTGAAGCCCAAAAAGGCCCAAGCCCTTGGGCTAGGCTTGGGCTTCACATTTTCTTTTATGGCTCGGACTGATGAATAGTGGAAGCCCAAAAAACCCGACCCGATGCCGAGGCCTACTCAACACCTTATTTCTTTGTTGTGTGCTTAACAATTAAAATTATGTTTGGAAGCTTAGAAGAGAGAAGAAAAGAAAGGAAAACATTAATAGGAGAGAAAGAGAAAGAGAAAAGAAAGGATTGTGGTTTTTCTCCCTCTACTTTACGAGTTTAGGAGAAAAAAGAAACTATTTATTTCTTTTTTACTAATATACTCTTAACAAGTTAGTGTATGGTATACATCACCCTTGAGAAGTGGACCGAATGATGCAAGGCTCTCTTACAATGCAAGAAGTCTTGGGTTCCATTCCTACCATTCCCCCTTAAGGTACCCCATGGACGCGAGCGGATTCAGTGCTAAGGCTATGTCTTCTCGGCACCGTGCCAAGGTGGTCTGGATTTTGACACATGGTGCGACATTTCATCCAACGGTGGAGAAACTCCACTTGATAAAACGATGCCAAGCATGTGCGTTTTGATCCCAAATGCATTGTTAACGGTAGCTACTCACCATTAACCCAAAATCGCCACTTCTCCATCTCCCCTACCATTCCCTTTCCCCTGCCATTCATGCCTGGGATTTCCCCATCGACGCAAAGGAAAGCTTAGCCCACTCACCTTGCATTTTCCCAAGAAGGGGGCAACACACAGCACCCCACCCTCTCCGGCCAACTCCATTTTTTCCGGTCATTGATTTATCAACAGAAAATTAAAAAAAAAAAATAAATAAAAAATAAATAAAACATTGAAGATTTGGACAGATTCTAAGCAACAAACTTTAGAAAAAAAAAAAAAAAAAAAAATCCAAGAAGAAGAAGTGAGGGTTTGGGTTTTTCATAGTAAGGATTTGGCGGTGATGGGTCGGCTACATCACCCGACACTGTGGCCGCTTGGCCTAGAAGCTGACGCCGACAACTTCTACAACTTCCGCAACCCACAATCTTCGACGTCGGCATGCATTTTCCCAGCTAGGGGCAACACAAACGTCCCCACCCTCTCCGGCCAACTCCATTTTTTCTGGCCATTGATTCATCAACAGAAAATAAAAATAAAAATAAAAATAAATAAAACATTGAAGATTTGGACAGATTCTAAGCAACAAGCTTTAAAAAAAAAAAAAAAAAAAAAAATCCAAGAAGAAGAAGTGAGGGTTTGGGCTTTGTTTACTTCTCCCATATGCAGCAGTTCATTGCACCACAACCCAAACCTTAACAAACCCCATCACCCCCACTTTGAGAAATACATAAACCAGTGATCCCTTGCCACCACAAAACCCTTGTCTCCATTGCCGCGTGTTCTCGGATCGAACCCACAGCAAAAAAAAAAAAAAGGAAAAGAAAAAAAGAACCCAATTCTGCTACCATGACTGGTACCATGACCATCGAAGTGCTATTTTTTCCCTCACCGTCGAATCCTCACCGTCGACCATTAAACCAGATCTGGGTTCGCAAGTTGCAACCAGAGAGCCAGATCTGGGGTTGTAAATTGAACCTTCACTTGATGACGGGCTTCACCCTCCATTGACCACCCCTAGATCTGGGTTGCAGCTATCAGATCTCGCCGCCAACCTTCTGCCGCTGCTAAGGCTCCATTGAGAATCCCTTTTGTCGTCGACGACTCTCCCAGCTTCAGATCCGTCAAGATTTTCCCGGCCAAGCCCCCCTGTAGCCGGCTACATCACTGATTTGGGTTCAGTGACTTTGTGTTAGTACCTGCTTGGCTTAGAAGCTGACGCCAGCTACATCACCCGCTTGACTTTGCTTCAGCCTCAGATCTGAGTCCTATTGCCTTAGATCCCAATGACTTTCCACTGCCCCTCTCCTTACGGAGAGAAGGGGTGCCCTTCTTTTGTTGGTATTTTGGGGTGCGCCGATTTAGACAGATTCTGAGAAAACGCCCCCTTCGCCAGCGTCAAAAGTAGAGGTTAGATATGAACATGGTTGCTCCGAACGCCATGGCCTTTTTTAGGGGTAACGGTGAATTGTCTCGTTAAAGTTGCATTTGAGAGGTAAAACGCACATGTCTGGATCGTTTTATCAAATGGATTTGCTTGAACCGTTGGAGTGCTGCGCCACGTGACGCGATCTGAAACTACCTCAGCACGGTGCCGAGAAGACATAGTCTTAGCACTGAATCCGCTCGCCCCATGGACGTTGGTTGTGTAATTGCCTGGCTCTGTATGTGACATGATTGAAAGCTACAGTGACATGATGTGAAAGCACGGAGACCTTTTCTGTCTGCAATGTGAGAACGTAGAACAACGCCTCGTAGAGCGGGCTAGAGGAAGAGACCTTATCTGCAATGTGAGAATGCAGAGGAACGCCTCAAAAAGCAGGCCACAAGAAGATAGCTCAAAAGTCAACACCTTTTTGATCTTTTGATGTCAGCCATCCATTCATTTTATAATAGTCTCGAAAGAAAGGGGGAATCTCTCGGAAGGTTCCTCTCCAACTTCCCCTCCCTCCTTTCTCTCTTTCCGGGGGATTTCTTGTCACATTAATTATATAAGCGTAATAAGGGAAGCTACTTCAACCCAAAAAATCTATAAAACTGAACGACTCACTACTCTCTTTCTCTTTCTCCCTATTTCGGTATTTTCCTTTCTCTAGAACTCTCAATTCTCTATGAAATCTCCTTCTGATATTTCTGAAGCAGAAAATCTGCCTTTTCCTTTTGTAGGTTTCTTCAAACATAAAACCCTCATTATGTATTGCTTTGTTTCTTTCGGGTTTTGCAAATCTGGTTGAAAAGAGTGGCTTCATGCACCGTGATTTGGATATGCGTCTTCCAGATATGGAGAGAAGAGTATTCAGGAGGAACCACTATTCATCAAGCTGAGTCAAGCGCAGTTGAGCTGAACTTAGCTCACCTCATCTAGCAAGCCGAGCGGAGCCCAGCCCGAATTCATCGGATAATTGTTGAGCCGAGCTCGAATACATTGGTCTTGTCGATCAGATAAGACATATCTACTGTGTTACTGACAGACAAATTAATGGCGACGACTTCACCGAGACACCAAGACCATCAAGAGATAGAATCAATTGATAATGATCCCTGCTTACCGGTTAGTCGTGATCGTGAGTCACTCGAGTCACAGGCACCATCTTATCTTCCTGCTCAACCAGGCCATTTTCGAGGTAAGTATACAAATTAAGGTTCCACAATATCCTTCTTAAACCATTGCTCACATTTCTCTCTCTCTCTCTCTCTTTCTCTCTCTCTCTCTTCTATGATCCATGTGTGTATACCAATTACACGATTATAGGTATCGGAATTGAATTAGAGTATTAACCGAATTAGAATTTTTTGTTAAAGGTTGACACCTATACAAACATACATATATAAGGGCATGTATACATACAGTGTATGTGTTATGATATTTTAATAAATTAAAAATAGTATATTTTTATATATTATTACTTTGACCGTTTGGTTTTGTAACTTATATTTTATTATTATATTTATCATTTACACATCTTATGTTACAGGTGCATTATTGTCTATTTTATTGTATCAATTATTTGTGCATTCACGAGAGTTATTGGTTGCTAGCCGTTGAGGCTTCACAAGCAACATAGTGGGCTGAAGCTCCTAGTCTTCTCCTATTAGCTATACTAGTTTTAGACTAAACACAGGATGTAAAGTCATAATTATATTCTATTAATGCATATATTAGAAGAATTATTTAGAAATATCATCACTACTTTACCTTTTTTTTACTTTTCATGATAAATCGGCTAAACCAAAGAAAAACGGAGGAAAAAAAAAAGAAAAAGCATTGAAACATATTTATTTTTTACTGACCAATTGCCTCCCAGGATTTATACTTGCCCAAAAGGTCCATATTGTAAGGTCTAATATACATACAATATTGGATCTTTTAAATAACAGCCAAGATCTTAGGAGTATGACAATTGAAAATTTTCGTATAACTAATAATTAAATCCATGCAAAATAATTCAAACACAATTTGTGTGCTAAAACTCTTTCTTCAAAAGACCGATTGCACTCAATTTGAGAAGAATGTGGTCTTCTTGAAGATGTCAATGACTTGTGATCCCTCCGTTCCTAATTGATCATCCCCTTTGAAAAAATACGTTTTTTTAGGAAATCCTATTTGATGCACTCACATCAATATATATGTTTTGACATTTCAATTTTGCCTTCAAGTGTACAAAACATTGGAAAGAGAGAAAATACTTTTCTAAGGGTATTTTAGGAAATGAAATAAAAAGAATCATTGACTTTTGGAATGTGATAACAATTTTGAAACATCCCAAAAAGGAAAGGAAGCCAATAATTTAAAAACGGAGGGATTATAAGTTAGTATTTGCGTTAGTATCTTATATTAAAAGTTTGGAGATGAAAATTTGAACTCTAGTACAAAGAAAATAAAAGACATTTTTTAACCTGTGACCAATTTGTGGTTGATGTTTTTAATTTGATGGAGATGCATGAGCATTGTCATCTATTTCTTCATTGTGCTAGATTAAATCTCCTTCTTTCCCGATAGTAATCCACAAGTTTTACCTATTCGCGTTCTTCCTATTGTAGCTCTTCTCCAAAT
Organism: Liquidambar formosana; assembly: GCA_039720395.1. Lineage (NCBI taxonomy): Eukaryota > Viridiplantae > Streptophyta > Magnoliopsida > Saxifragales > Altingiaceae > Liquidambar > Liquidambar formosana. The sequence continues at coordinate 12,832,469 of CM077822.1, forward strand.
TTTTGCTTAATTACCTAGGGCTCAAAGCAATAAAGTAATTAGAATAAGAAACAATCCTGATCATTTTTAGTAAATACAGTGTCTAAATTGAAAACTGAGACCTTATGAGTGAGAAAGGCAATGGCAGGAGCAGCCTTTAAATTACCATTTCTATGGAATTGAACCAAATTACCATTTAGTAAATACAGTGTCTAAATTGACACATGAACTACCATTTCCATAGAATTTCTATGGTGGCAATAGCCTCCCCGACCTTATTGTATTTTATATTTCTAATTTATCTTGTGAATCTCCAATAGTATGTTTGTGTGTTGTGTGTGGGTGGATTATAATTACCAACTAAAATTATTTGCCTGTAGTCGGACCTATTTGTAATTTCCCTTAAATAATAAATTTGAAGGTGCCATTTTATCAAATTAAACACATTCCAAAAATTTTAAAAAATTGTGTTAATGATTGCAGAGTATAATCTCAATGTGGACCTTAAGTACTATCTCCCCTTGTACCAAGCTGCATTAAATGGTGATTGGGAAAGTGCTAAAACATTCTTCCAAATTGATCCTGATGCAATGAAAGCAAGGATTTCAATAGATTCAATGACGGCATTGCATGTCGCGGCTAGTGTGGGATCCTATCAATTTGTCGAGAAGCTCGTGCAACTGGCGCCTGTAGAAGTGCTTGAAATGCAAGATTTGTATGGCATGACGGCCCTCCATTATGCTGCCTTGAGCGGAATCCCAAGGGCCGTCGAGACATTGGTGAGAAAACACCCTGCTTTGACGCAAATTACGGACTTTGAAGGACTTACGCCAATCCTTTGGTCTGTTGTTCGGCACAACAACAAAGAGATCTTGTGGTACCTATCCAGGGTAACTACAGATAAGCCTCCTGGCAAACCTTTTACCGGTTGTATGGCTGGTCCGCTCATTTGTAATATGATTTATGCAGGTTCCCATGGTACGTAAGAGTAACAGTGACTACGTAGAATTTGCCTACAACTCAGCATTCCACACACAATCACATCATTGATTTCAAGAAAATCTATTACTCATTTCTTACCACTCATTTTATGTGTCAAAACTTATAAATGGATAGTTGAAAGCAATCCTGTGGGATTAAATATGAAAAATGAAGAGAGGTGGGTGAAGCTGGATTTTCCATAATACCCTATGCAATTTACAATTTACATGTTATAAGTCAAAAGTTGGCAACGTACACGTGCTCCATTGTGGTTGTTTGGAAGCCTGTGCGCATCCGTTCTCATCTTCTTATCCACCTTCTTACCGGTTCTGTATACGGGCTGAGGTGGCAGTGATTTTTTTTTTTTTTTATTTTTAAATTTTTGAGCGAACCTCCAATATATTCGTAGAAAAAGCAAGAACCACATCATTGGATCGGGTAATTAGGTGCACACTGTACTTTCACTTGATTTCATTGTCTTTTCTCCCCACCTCCTTTCCTTTATAGACTAAACATGCGTGGACAGATGTTGCCCTATATCTAATCCGACGGTACTCGAACTTAGCTACTGTGATAGATGCTGGAAATCAAAGTGTACTTTCCAGGTTGGCAGAAAATCCTTCAGCGTTTCTGAGTGGAGGCAGGCTTGGATTTTGGGAAAGATGCATATACCCATGTTGGTGGTCTCTCTGTCTCGCTTCTTTTGTTGTGTTCACCATCTTCTGTTGAAATTACACATTTTTTCTTGGTTTTTGGTTTCAGTTGTTCCCGTGGAAACGGAGGATCCCCAAGAGAACTCAGGAGACCTCGCCGGATCGCCAACCTTATTACGATGCAGGATCTATTCAACTCAAGGTTTGCAAATTCTATGCTTGTTTCTTTGGTGCTTGGAAAAATAAACTTAAAGCCTTAAATGATCGTGACGCATGCCATCGTGCACTAATGGGATTAGGGTTGGTCCTGAGTTATTTGGGGTCCTAGTTTTGTGCGGAAGCGCGATAAACAAATAATTTTTATGGTGGTGAAAGTGATTAATCAAACAAAACAAGTGAATCGATTCAAGCACAAAAATAAACAAACAAACAAAGAAAAAAAGATACAAGATTTACGTAGTTCGGCAAGATGCCTACGTTCACGGACGGCGATGATCAATTCATTATGTGTTCAAAAGAATACAAGATAGATCCCCTTTACAACCAATGACGACTTCCAAGTGGCTCTCCTTGCATAAGGATGAAACCTTAAAAACAATCCCTTCTATAAAGTGAGTTATAACATAAGTGAACGAGTCGGGTTGGGTCAAAAAAAGACCTAACTTAACAAAATGAGTTAAAGGAAGAATTAAAGACAAATTTCAACACCTAGATAAACTTTTAAAATGGGATCTTTTATACATATTCATAAGTACAATTAAATTTATACCTAACAAATTTTTTTTCCTAGTATACAAAATTTGCATGTATATATGATTACTAAAATTTGGTTATATAAATTAAGATAACAAATAAATCTTTATAGGAACTAAAAATAAATAAAATTGATCTTTTTCTATCATAATTTAGCAAAATTCACATATACAAGAAGGAAAAAAAAAAATACAAAATGTAAAGCTATAATAGCAAAAAGAAATGAACCACCTATAGTAAAGTATCACTTAAACATTACTCTTTTCGCATTTTTAGCTACAAAATCATTAATTAAGCTAATATAATCAACATTTTTTATCACATAATTTTCAATGGATCGATAATAAAGTTAAGAGGAAGGCTATTGCCACCACAAAAAGTACTCTAAGCACCCACTTAGTTTACACGTTTTAAAATTTTATAAAAAGTATAAAAGATTTTTATGAAAACTAGTCTTAAATCCACTAGAAAACATTATTCTTAACAACTTTGTAGAAGAAAATATTTCCAAAATCTATCGTTTAAGTAGATTTTTTGGCTATTTACAATCTTTGTTTTATTTTTTATAAAATGTTTCATGAAAAATAGCCAAAAACTGCATTTAAACTACAAATTTGGAAAAACTTTTTTTTTTTACAAAGTTGTTCAGAATGTTGTTTTCTAGTGGAGAACTCAACTAGTTTTCGTAAAAACTTTTTATATTTTTCATAAAACATTAAAAAAATATAAACTAAGGGCTTAGAGTACTTTATGTGGTGGCAATAGCCTAGCCCTATAGCTAAACGAGTCAATGGGCTATTATGGACTTGGATTAGGAACTATTTGGGGTCCTTAGATTTAGATTAGGACTTTTACTAGTCTATGTATTAAAATAAATGTGTTTGTTTGTTTGTTTGTTTGTTTTTTTTTTTTTTTAAACCTACTACAAGGGTAACAACTAAGTTGGGATCCTATTTTTTGTTAAAATTTGAGGGGCCTCAGGCAACTGCCTGAGTAGCCTACTATCGAGGCCGGGCTTGAATGGGACGTGGATCTCATATCCATGCATGTGAGACTCACCCTCAAACTGTGTTTGGTTTGTGTGAATGAAATACCAAGGAAATGGAATGGGAATGAGAATCAAATGAAATGATTATTTCATTCTAATGTTTTGTAAAAGGTGGGAATTAATGGAATGGAAGAGATAAGGTGGAACCACTTTTTGTCATTTTATTCCCCAAGGGGTGAAATTGAACATTTCTCTTAATTTGGGATTGAATGACTATTTTTTTATTAGAGGGAATAAACCCTCACAAGGAGAGTTCAAATCTTTTGTTCAGGGGTGGAGGCAGGGGGGTGCCAGGGGTGCAGCTGACCCCCCTCACCTATTCAAAAAAAAAATTTTACTATACATATATGTCCACAATTTTAAATCTAACCCCTCTGAAATATTTTTTTGACCCCTCTAATTTTATTATGGAACCCCCCTACTCTCTCTTTTCTTTTTTTCCCCACTCTGACCCATAAATCATGACATCATTTACTCAAGTCTTCAAAACCCACTCGTGACTCGTCCATTCTTGTTGACTTTTGTAAACTGACCCCTCCAAGACTCCAACTCTCCAGCTCTCCAACTTTCCAAGAATCCAAGGCTCATTATGAGTTTGGTGGTATATATTGAAAAAGATATTTTTGATAGCATTAATAATGAGATTATCATTTAACAGTTTCAAAACATGAAGATTCGTCGAGGACAATTATAAAGTAGGAACGTAAGAACTTTTGATGGGGTGAAAATTTCGATTTTGACCTCAAGTCGTCTTTTGTAAAAACTCTTTTTTAGTGGTTTTGTTGTCACGTATATTAGTACCAGTAAGTGTTCTTTTATTTCTTTTGTGGAGTTCCTAAAGTTTTAGCTAAGGCTCTTGGTTAGTGCCTGTATATGTCTCATGTCCTTGGGTTATGCCTCTTTTTGGTTTAATACATACATTACTTCATAAAAAAAAGAAAAAGTAATTATCAATGAATATTTAAGATTTTGTATTAATTATTAAGTTCAAAAAATTTTCTTTATTCTTATCAATTTTATTGTATATAGAAGGCTACTTCAAATGATTATTTAATTTATAGAGTTAGAAAGAGGAAAAAAAAAAAAAAAACCACAGTTACATTCAAAGAAAGTCGCCCCCCTAGCATAAATTACAGGATCCGCCACTGCTTTTGTTACCCTTTTGTGTCTCAATCTTCTGTCCCTTGCCTTACAAGACACCACTTGCCCTAAGCTTCTATTAAACTGTCTTTTTTACATCAATGTTGGCCCTAAAATATAAAAAAATAAAAAAATAAATAAAAAAAGACCAAATGAAGGAAATAAAGAAGAATTGACCCACTCCTCTCATCCCTTCAACGGACAACAATCAGACTACTGCTAGGATGACCGCAATCTCCTCCGCCTAACAAATAGCACCCCTCTCTCTCTCTCTCTCTCTCTCTCACACACACACACACACACACACAAAAAGATTAATTCCATAAAATCATTTTATCTGAGAATTAAATGATTTAGGTTGTACCTTACCAAAAATTTCAGATCTTGCCATCTTCAATATATTCTAACATGATGCATCGCTATCCTCACAGTTGCCCCAATTAAGCTACTGCGTAAAATGGAATCTTTCCTTTTGGGTCTTCATTCTCCTTTCTTCCCTTTCTTTTTCATTATCTTATATTCTTATTAAAGTAACGAATGGAAGATGCTGCTCCCATGGAGAAGAACTTCCATGCTGGCTTGGTTTTGATGCTCCCATGGAGAAGAACTTCCATGTTGACTTGGTTCTGATTGACCCATGATACTACGTGACCATGTCATCACGGTTGCATGGAAGTTCTTCTTGCTCCCATGAACCCAAATTAAAGAGGCAACGTGGTATGTTGTAAGCTACGGGACAGATGATGGGAACATGAAAGGGTTACAAAAGATTTGAACTACCTCTAGGAATGGTAATTGGGCCTACCAAATGCTCACATTTTTTTTTCTAATAAAAAAATAATGGAATCAACATTCCATTCACATCCCCATTCCAACACAACAAAGGCAGCCTTAGTGTATGTGCTATTATGGGTAAAACAGCAATATTGCTCTTCATTTTAATGTATCATTGCCCATTGATGAGATAATTGAAACTTTATAGTTAGATTAGAGAGTGGTTTATGTAGAATTTTGTGTAATGACCCATCTACCCCCAAGTTTTCAGCGTGTGAATAGAGCTGGGTGCTTCTATGTGCATATGTATCTCTGCGTGCGCGTGAGCATTGAGCACTAGGGGTGTTAATGGTTTGGTTTTAGAGTAGATTTCTGATGCAGACCACATCGCGTGTTTAGCCTTGAAGTTCTTAGAGGCGATGGATCGTCGAGAGGTCAAGCGAATGGGCTATTTTCGGGATTTTTATTAATTTAACTTAGTTTAATTTATTAGTTATTTATTTATTTAATTTTTATTATTGCATTAAATTAATTAGTTTCCTAGAGAGTTAATTCTTACTTGTTCTAGTAGAACTAGGTTGTCTTGTTTTAGTAGAACTAGGTTTTTCTTCTTACTTGTTTTGGTAGAATTAGGTTTTCTTGTTCTAGTAGAACTAGGTTATCTTGTTCTAGTAGAACTAGGTTTTTCTTTTTAGTTCTCTATATAAAGGGATGTAAGCCTTTTGGCAAAGGGTGTTAAGTTGATTATTTTATGAGATTAATAATATTGAGAGAGAGAGTTCTCCTTTATTTTCCTACTTTTGTGTTCTTGAGAGAATATTGATTGTGGTTGCCTACTATCTGGCATTGTTCTTGCGACAATCAACAGATTGGTGGACGCTTGTTTGTTTTTTGGTGAGCTAGTCTTGACCGCGTATTTTCTGCTGCATCAGTTGGTATCAAAGCTCAATTTGTTCTTACCGTCGTGCCAAGACGAGGAGGAGGACGTGCCGGAGGCCGTGAAGCCAATCTGGAGGACGTGCATTATCGCGAGGACATGGCCGGAATGCGACAAGAAATTTTAGACGAGCTACGAACTCAACTCAAAGGACAACATCTTGAAGGCAGACATGGTCGTCGATCTCCGTCTCTACATTCTGTAGAGGTAGAGAGTATTGGGGGTGAAAACGAGGATTCTGACATCGAATTCACTCCGCGAGGGAGGCGCAAGCCTAGAGGTAATAATCGTGATTATCATAATTTTGACAATCCTTATGCTGACTATGTCCCGCAAGGGAGAATGAGGCAAAAGGGCGAGGAACCTAGTGTTGTAGATGATACTCGACGATGGGAGAGTGGTATAAGGGTTGATATTCCATAATTTTCAGGTACGTTACAACTTGATGAATTTTTGGAATGGATTTTTACTGTGGAAGAAATTTTAGATTTTAAGGAGGTTCCTGATAATCGAAGGGCTCCGTTGGTGGCTATGAGATTTCGTATGAGGGCTGCTTTTTGGTGGCAAAAATTGAAAACAACCCGTAGTCGACAAGGAAAGTCAAAAATTAATTCGTGGGAAAAATTAAAGAAACATCTGCGTGGAGAGTTCTTACCGTATAATTATACAAGAACGATGTACCAGAGGTTGCAGAATTTGCGGCAAGGAACTCGGACGGTTGATGAGTATACTACGGAATTTTATAAATTGGTGTCTCACAATGATTTGGCTGAAACAGAGGATCAATTGGTGTCTCGTTATATTGGAGGTTTGCGTGATTAATTTCAAGATACTTTAAATTTATTTGACCCTTATTCTGTATCAGAGGCGCACCAAAGGGCTATTCAATTGGAGAAGCAATTCAATCACAAGCATGGAGTATCGCCATGGAATGGTGGTAGTCAAAGTGTTCGCATCCCGCCAACCCAAAGTAGACCGACGCCTGTGAGGAATCTGACACAGTCAGCACCGGCGGCTAGACCACCTGTTGGAGGTCAACCCCCTAGGACAGCTGGACCTAGCACTAGTGGTGTTCGTTGTTTCACGTGTGGTGAGTCCGGGCATTGCATGGCAGAGTGCAAGAAAGGTGGGCGTTATGGTAAAGGGCTATTCGTAGAGAATGAAGAATTTGTGGGTGATCATGATTATGAAATTGAGGGTGAGCCGCACTTTGATATGACTGAGGGTGACCATTCGCCTGACGAGCAAGTTGAGGGTGACCAAGGGCAATTACTTGTGGTGCGTAGAGCTTGTTTCACTCCTAGAGAAGTCAATGGAGATGCGTGGCTTCGTAGTAATATTTTTCAGTCAACATGCACTATTGGCGGAAAAGTATGCAAATTTGTTATTGACTCTGGGAGCTGCGAGAATGTAATTGCTGAAGAAGCTATCAGAAAATTGGAGTTGGCTACTGAGCAACATCCTAATCCCTATAAGCTTTCGTGGCTAAAGAAGGGTACAGAGGTAACCATTTCAAAACATTGTTAGTTACTTTCTCTATTAGTTCTACTTATAAAGATAAAGCATGGTGTGATGTAGTTCGTATGGATGCATGCCATTTATTATTAGGTAGACTTTGGCAATTTGATAGGGGTGTTGCACATGACGGGATGAAAAATACATATAGCTTTTTGTTTATCAATGTTAAAATTGTTTTACTCCCTAATAAAGAATTGGCACCTAGATCTAGTGGAGAAAAAAATACAAATTTATTGTCTATGCATAAATTTGTCGAGGAAGCAATTGAAACTGGGATGGTTTATGTGTTGATGGGTAAAGACACTATTGAAAGGAATGGTGAGAAAATTCCTGAGCCTGTTAAAAAAATTATTGGTGAGTACAAGGATCTTTTTCCTAATGAGTTACCTATGGGGTTACCACCTCTTAGGGACATTCAGCATCAAATTGATCTTGTGCCAGGATCCAATCTGCCTAATCGACCTCACTATCGTATGAGTCCTAAAGAACATGAGGAGTTGAGGCGTCAAGTAGAAGAGTTGTTGGTTAAAGGACACGTTAGGGAAAGCTTGAGTCCCTGTGCTGTACCTACGTTGCTTACACCTAAGAAGGATGGGTCTTGGCGTATGTGTGTTGATAGTCGAGCAATAAATAAAATAACTGTGCGTTACAGATTTCCTATTCCTCGGTTGGATGATTTGTTAGACCAATTGGGTGGAGCTACTGTGTTCAGTAAATTGGATTTGAAAAGTGGATATCATTAGATTCGTATCCGAGAGGGTGATGAATGGAAGATTGCTTTCAAGATTCGTGAGAGGTTATACGAGTGGTTGGTGATGCCATTCGGACTTTCTAATGCTCCGAGTACTTTCATGCGTGTGATGAATCAGATATTTTGGCCATTCATTGGAAAGTTTGTGGTAGTTTATTTTGATGATATTCTTATTTATAGTTGTTAACACCCCATTTTGTACCACTTGACACCTCAAGCCACTTTCTGAGACCCGATAATGAAGGGCAGTAGCCAACAGACCATCGCAAGCACGCGCGAAGGACTCACGAGGACACAGCAGGCTGGAATGACAATTTGATACCCCATGCACGTACGTGCATGGGATATGCACGTACGTGCATATACCATGCACGTACGATCATGACCCTTTTTTTTGAATTTCATCGCTTCCCTCCGAATTTGTTTCTTACCTTATGCAGCCCCCACGCTGACGGCTGCTGGGTGGCGGCTGGGAAACCCTAGAAACCCCCGAACCAAACCCTAATCCCCGCCTATAAATACCCCGCTTTCATTCAAGAGAAAGGATCCGAATTTTGGCTACCAAAACCACCACTCTAGAAACCCTGAGACTGACGGCTGTGTCCACGAGAGGTCCAGAAAGCACGCTTGTGAAGGGATCGCTGCTGCCCGAACCTGAGGGTAACCATTCTCAATCCTTAATTTCGTTTTAGCATGATTATTTATAATATTGCATTTGATATGTATATCCTGTCATTTAATACTCATAATTAGGACACGTTCAGATCTAATCCGGCACCGATTCATTTGTGCATTTAAGGTTTGAAATGAGTTTCTCATCCATTTCAAATGCGTAGGGCTACATAAGATTTATCCGTTAACTCCAGCATTTTTTCCGCGCATGATATATCTCTCTGTTAATTCTTAGCATTTAATCCGCATGGTTTAGGCCCACAAATATCTGTTGCATCTTTATTAGCATCTGCTGTCATTTCGCCATCTAGGTCTAGGTCATTTTGTCATCTCTAAATCGCATTATAGCCATTTTTCTGCATACATTCGAGTCAAAGATCTGTTCGGGCACAGCATGGTAGGCATCAGATGGAATTTGATAAGCATGTACGTACGTACATATGGTATGCACGTACGTGCATCTCATATGCACGTACGTGCATGAGCCATGTTTTTACAGTTTAATCCCTTCTTTTCTTTTGCAGGCAGTATAGGTACCCCTTTGCAACCTTGTGAATATTCTGTATCATATATATCTGTTTATATATCTGGTCTTCCTTCCCTTTTTCTCATCTGTGCATGCCATTATCTGAATTCGATTGCATAAGCGTTTGGTTGACGGTTGAATTCAATTAAGTTCCTTTTTAATTAAAGCCAATAAGTGTATGTGAGGCCGGATTTTAGCCGGGCGCAGACGGGTGCCTAACACCTTCCCGTCCGCGTACCTTAGCTCCGAACCTTAATTCTTTGGGTGATGACGAGTTGGGCCCTTGCTAGGGGTCTATCGGTTCCCGAGGCCAAAATCGGGTGGCGACTCCCTCTCCGCCCTAATCGTCCGCGATTAGTGGCGTACTCCCGAGCCGACGTGGTGAAAGGACACGGCGCTCACAATAGTGCTAATCCTAATTTGCATCTTGAGCACTTAAGACAGGTTTTGTCAGTTTTGAGGAAAGAAAACTTCTTTGCTGCATTGCAAAAGTGCTACTTTATAACTGACAAAATTCTATTCCTTGGGTATATTGTTTCAAAGGATGGAATTTCTGTTGATGAATCTAAAGTGGAGGCAGTCAAACAATGGCCCATACCTACCACTGTGACTGAAGTGCGTAGTTTTCATGGGTTGGTATCATTCTATAGGCGTTTTATTCCAAATTTCAGCACTATTATGGCACCTATTATAGACTGCATGAAAATGGGAAAGCTTACTTGGACGGAAGCTGCTACAAGGGCTTTTCATGTGATAAAGCACAAGCTCACTATAGCTCCTGTGCTAGTGCTACCGAATTTTTCAATACCGTTTGAGCTTCATTGTGATGCATCTAAAGTAGGTATTGGAGGGGTTTTGAGTCAAGATGGGAGACCCGTGGCGTACTACAGTGAGAAATTGAATGGGTCTAAACTGACTATAGTACCTATGATGTGGAGTTCTATGCCATTGTTCAAGCATTGAAGCGTTGGAGTTCTTATCTAGCCTACAATGAATTTATTTTGTATTCAGATCATGATGCTTTGAAGCACCTCAATAGTCAAGCTAAGTTGAATTCTAGACATGCTGGTTGGGCAGTTTATTTGCAACAATTTACATTTGTTATCAAGTATCAATCTGGGGCATTGAATAAAGTGGCAGACGCGCTTAGTAGGCATACTTCTTTGCTTACTACCATGAAGACAAAGGTACTTGGTTTTGATACTTTTAATAAATTATTGTCTACTGATCCATATTTTTCTTCTATTATGGATGATGTAATAGAAGGTAGATGCATGGATTTTATTGTGCATAATGGTTTTCTTTTCAAAGGAAATTTGTTGTGTATACCTGAGTGTAGCTTGCGCCTGAAAATTATAATGGAGCTACATAATGAAGGTCACATGGGGAGGGATAAGACGCTGCAGTTGGTAATGCGTACTTATTTTTGGCCATCTATGCGAAAGGAGATTGCTAAGTTTGTGGATCGTTGTAGGGTATGTCAAATTTCTAAAGGCACTGCGACTAATGCTGGGTTGTATATGCCTTTACCTATACCTACACAACCGTGGACTAATGTGAGTATGGATTTTGTCTTGGGGTTACCACGTACACAAAGGGGTGTGGATTCTATTTTTGTAGTGGTGGACCGATTTTCTAAGATGGCGCATTTTATTCCTTGCAAGAAGACTAGTGATGCACTGCATGTGGCTCAACTATATTTTCAAGTGGTGTATCATTTGCATGGTTTGCCAATGACTATAGTTTCCAACAAGGATTCTAAGTTCCTTAGTCATTTTTGGAGATGCTTGTGGAGGCTTGCTAATACAAAGCTTGATTTTACTAGTGCCTATCATTCGCAGACGGACGGTCAGACAGAAGTTGTTAATCGTTCGTTGGGAAATCTCTTGAGATGCTTACCTGGAGACCATGGGAAGAATTGGGATAAAAGATTGTACCAAGCTGAGTTTGCTTTCAATCGTTCTATCAATCGTAGCACTCAGTTTAGTCCGTTTTATATTAATTATGGCTACAATCCGAGATCGCCACTTGACCTTGCGCCTGTTCCTGACTTAAAGCGTGTGAATGCAAAGGCCGAAGATTTGATTGCTCAAATTCAAGAAATTCACAAAGCTACTTTGAAGAATTTCCAAGAGGCTACTTTGAAGTACAAGCAAGCTGCTGACAAGAAGAGGCGTTTGGTGGAGTTTGATGTAGGAGATTTTGTCTATGCCATCTTGACAAAAGATAGATATTCTGTGGGAGAGTACAACAAGTTGGCTGCGAGGAAAATTGGACCATTGGAGATCATTGAGAAGATTAATCCTAATGCTTACCGTTTGAAGCTTCTAAGTCATATTCGCACTTATGATGTGTTCAACGTCAAGCATTTGGTCCCGTACAATGGAGATAGCTCGGAAGATGAGGTTGCGAATTCAAGGGCGAATTCTCTCCAACCCGGGGAGGATGATGCAGACCGCATCGCGTGTTTAGCCTTGAAGTTCTTAGAGGCGATGGATCGTCGAGAGGTCAAGCGAATGAGCTATTTTCGGGATTTTTATTAATTTAGCTTAGTTTAATTTATTAGTTATTTATTTATTTCATTTTTATTATTGCTTTAAATTAATTAGTTTCCTAGAGAGTTAATTTTTACTTGTTCTAGTAGAACTAGGTTGTCTTGTTTTAGTAGAACTAGGTTTTTCTTCTTACTTGTTTTGGTAGAATTAGGTTTTCTTGTTCTAGTAGAACTAGGTTATCTTGTTCTAGTAGAACTAGGTTTTTCTTATTAGTTCTCTATATAAAGGGATGTAAGCCTTTTGGCAAAGGGTGTTAAGTTGATTACTTTATGAGATTAATAATATTGAGAGAGAGAGTTCTCCTTTATTTTCCTACTTTTGTGTTCTTGAGAGAATATTGATTGTGGTTGCCTACTATCTGGCATTGTTCTTGTGACAATCAACAGATTAGTGGACGCTTGTTTGTTTTTTGGTGAGCTAGTCTTGACCGCGTATTTTCCGCTGCATCAATTTCAAACCAAAGCATTATACTTCGGTTTTGTTCTTATCAAACCAAATCCAAACCATACTATAAAAAAACCAAACCAAAAAATTTCGGTTTGGTTTGGTTCGGTTTTAGTTTTAACCTATCAAGTGGTAACAAGTAATTGAAAATGAAAAAAAATGATATGCCAAACTCCAAATAAAAACATTTTTAATAAAAACATTACACTAGCAACTAAAAAAACATTAAACATTGTATCAAAATGGAAACATATTGACATATGTCAATCCAATATCTCACACAATATTAATAGCTAGTTTAATACATGCCAATCTAAAAAAGGAAAAACAATAAGAAACTTAAAATGAGACGAGGTTGAGGGTGAGAGACTTAGGGTTTTGTACTATTTTAAATATATTTCCTATTATGCCCTTATTAGAATAGGAAATTTACAAACTTTAAGTTTGATATATATAATATATAAAATTATATATCTATTATATATTTTTCGGTTTTTTGGTTTCTTAAAAATGAAAACCCAAACCAAACCAATTTAGTTCGGTTTTCTAAAATTAGAATCAAAACCAAACCTAATGACAAAAATTCCAAACCAGACCGATCAGTTTGATTTGGTTCAATTCGATTCTCGGTTTTAACCTAAACCAATAACATCCCTACTGAGCACCATGTGTATGCGTGGACGTGCTTGTGTGCTTAAGTGGTTGGGGCCTGGGGTGCTTCTTGTTTAGAAATGAATGTTGTAAAATTATTAATCCCCTGCTCCCGCCAGTCTGCGCGCGTGCACCTCTTCAATTAGCCAAAACCATATATCATTCCAAATTTCCAAACTTAAAATGCCACCCTTCCTCTTAAAAATACCATTTTTTTTCGTTAAAAATGCCTATTTATAAGGTGGATGCTCTATATATGGAACCAATGCATAAAATGCTCCTAAGTAGTTAATATATGGTCGAGGTTTGGGTCGTTAATTTATTAGTGATTTAACAAAGTAATTGAGCTAGTTCCTTTTTTTCCATTGCAGTGCTTCAAGGTGCAAATAGAATATTTTGGAAATTGGGTACGTATGCAACGTTTCATAGCCCCTACGGGTAGTTTTTTTTTTCTCATTTTATTCCTTATGCATTGATTTGGTTTTCATTTGCAGCACCTGGTATCAAACACGTCCGTGATGAAAAGTTGAAACATAAACAAGCCACCAAATTAGTAGAACATGTTTGTAGACAATTGTTAGAAATGAATAACTTGCAAATTTTGGAATTTTTTAAATCGCAAGACATCCTTCACATCGCCACAAGGTTTGGGACAGTGGAAGTTGTTACAATATGTCTCCAGTTTTTTCCATATCTAATTGGATGTATGAGAGGTTATCATCAAACCATATTTCATGTTGCGGTTCAGCACCGCCAGGAAAAGATTTTCAGGCTATTGCGGGAGAAGATTCCACGAAATATATTCCATGCTTCATGGACTGATGAATCAAAAAACAGTATCTTGCATTTAGCAGCAAAGTTGCCACCTTCTCCTCAACTCAAATGTGTTTCTGGTCCAGCTCTACAAATTCAGAGAGAATTGCAATGGTTTAAGGTAGTGGATTTTACTCTTAGGCCTACTACTTATTGTTTCAACATTTTAAAAATTCATAAGAAAAAAATTTCTATCCAAAAATCCCTATCAAACAATTTTTGTCTTCTTCTGTGCTAAAAAACACTGACTGGACTAAAATGCCTCTTGGTATTGTATACTTCTAACTATATATCAGCATCTACCCAAATGGTTAAGAAAATGGGGAATTTTAGATTAGCCGGGCTACCGGAAAATAATTACAGTTAGTAGTTATTGTTAGTTAAGTTAGTAGTTATTTATTAAGAAAGTAGAAATTTGTATTGAACTTTAATTATTTTTCAGTAGCCCGACCAGTTAATCTAAAATTCCCCCTTAAAAAAAATTAAGCAAATCGTATGGTCAGACTCACTAAACCTAGCTAGTTAAATATTTGTTCTACTTATTTCAGGTATGTCATAGTGGTGAGCCCCAATTATCTTCCGGATGATTTTTTTAAATATATATATATATTAGTTAGCCCCAATTACTATTTGTATGCCTTATTTGGTTTAATTTTATTCTTAATCCTTATTTGGTGGACCTTGTCAATAAATTGAAGTTTGCCGTGAAGATTCTTCAAATGGAAAAATTCACGAGAAATAATTTTTGGAAGAGTTTGAAGCGATTGAAGTACTATTTATTTGTTTGGGATGGAAGACTTCAAGCTCATGCAACGAACTTAGGGAGAGTTGTTTTCAAGTGGAGGAGACTGATATAGGACAAGTCAACCCTACTTGTCGCCTTGGCTGGGCAGCATTGCTGGATTACCAGAAGGTCGCAAAGGCTTATGCATCCAGGGGCAAATCTAGTTAGATTTAGGAAAAAGTCTCACTGTGGGAAGGAAAATACAAAAAAGTTGCACATGGCCAAATCTAGTTAGATTCTTAATTAGATTTGCTTAATTTGCTTATTTTGTTTAATTTGCTGATTTTGCTTTTTCCTTTCCAATTTTATTGCTTTCCTAAGTTTAATAGAATTCATTTTCCTAGTTTACTTAGAGTTTAAGTATTAGTTCTCTTTAAATAGGCTAATAGCTCTATGGGCAACAATTAACTTTTGATTTATTTGAGAGTTTCCTCTGTAGTTTGTATTACTTCTCGTGGATTTGAAAACCCTAAGTTATTAACGTTTGTCGTAGTCATATCCTTTAGTTTTTGCTGCGTCATTTCCTAATAACACACCACCTTCACATGGAAGCTCCTCGTAAGATCAATTTTACAACAACTCTACCCGGAACTTCACTACAACTGGCCAGAAAAACAACAATAGTATTTGCCTGTCTGAACATACCTTTACAAGAACAATCCTCCATCTATACTAATATACATATATACATGAATGTATAAATGTTTTTTTTTATTGTTTTTATTGTTCTCCTTTTGTACCTTTTCCATTCTGTCTTTTCTTGTATTATCTTTTCTCCGTTCAGTAAAATTTTTATTTTCTTATTGTTGATAAAAAAAATCAAAAAACAAAAACTAAGGACATGTGCTATGTAGGAGGTGGAAGATTTCACTCCTCGTTACAAGCAATGGAGAAATAACCATGGGAAGACTCCCTGGGAATTATTCATGGATGAGCACAAAGAGTTACTCGAGAAAGGTGAGAAATGGATGAAGGATACATCCAACTCTTGCATGGTGGTCGCCACTCTTATAGCCACAGTAGTGTTTGCTGCAGCATTTACTGTCCCCGGAGGCGACGACAACAACAAAGGCAACCCAATTTTTTTAAAGCACAATTCATTCATAGTGTTTGCCATATCAGATGCATTAGCTCTATTTTCTGCTTCCACTTCCCTCCTATCATTCTTATCTATCCTAACTGCACGTTACGCAGAAGAAGATTTTTTGAAGTCACTACCACAGAGGTTGATAATAGGTCTTGCTTCTCTCTTCTTTGCTATAGCCACCATGATGATCGCATTTAGTGCAACTCTTTCGATTGTGCTCAGTGAAAGATTGAAATGGATTTCCATACCAGTTGCTTTAATAGCATGTTTTCCGGTGACTCTATTTGTAATGTTGCAGCTTCCCTTGTTTATCCAAATGGTCCAATCAACATATGGGTCTGGAATCTTTTGTCGACAAAACAATCTGAAGCTTAAGGAAGTGGGGGAAACTGTATTAGAATGTGTGTAAGAAGAGTGTGAACAGTAAATGGCATATTTTAGTTTGCAGTTGTGCTTAGTTTAAACAAAGTCCCAGAGATCTCTCAGTTATGGTGCATTTTTCGAAGGTACCTGACTAGGTCACAGATTTCTTAATTCACTCTTATCCATGGCATTGTAGATATTATTGTTTCCTTTGATTTCAACTAATCTGCAACAGATTATCACAATCCTTCGGTAATGAGCCATCAGCCCATTACTTCAAAGACCATACAAAACCTTTTTAATATTCCAACTTAAGATCAAATAATTGATTTGGGTAGAAAAAAAAAAATGCTAAAATCTATGATACGCAAATTAGAATTTCCCCATCTCATCATCATCATTGACCCCAAAATCTTTAAAAATCAAGCAAAGATGGACTACATGTTGTAAGAAAATTTCACCCTCTTTGTCCAGCTGAGGGTACACAAATGGATGTCAATTATTTAGCGATATTATTCTGCAATATTAAGTGATAGCCAAGATCTAATGACAATATCACAGTATACAAACAACACAAGAAATGAAAAAGGAATAAATAAATAAATAAAAAAAAATTTGATGAAGGGGATATATACCAATATCTACTACCAAAGAATACGCAGTTAAATAGTCCAAGTTTTTGCCTTATTAGGACACAACCGACTAAAGAAATTAGAGCCAAGTAAAAGAGGAAATTAAAATCCCCACGGAAAAATAACGATCCTCACCCTTGCAACCCTTTTTTTCTTAATGTTAGTCTGCTCTATTAATTCAACACAATCAACACAGGATCAAGCTAAGCGAAATAAACTCACCGAAACTCATCGCAAACAAGACGGCAATGGCGCGACGACTCTGGTCTTTTGTAGAGAGAGCAAATGGGTTTGATACAATTTTTTGGTGCCCCTCGGCCCTCTTCTTACTGTTGTTGTTGCCTCTCCGGCTTCTCCATCCTGGACCCCAAAACCAAAACCAAAACCAAAACCAAACGATTTTTTGGACCAAACAATTTTTTGGTGCAGCGGGAGCAGAACGACGAGATGGAGATGCGATGGGGAGTATGTGAGAAGTGCATTTCATATTTTTCATAAAACCTTTAAAATTTTAAAATAAGTGGGATGTGCAAATAAATTAAGAGTAGTAATAGGCGCTTAGGGATCCATAGTGTTTCTTCTCATTTCCGCGTGCGAGGGCCCCGAATGACCTGGGGAGGATTATTCAGTTTGAAAGACTAATGATGTTGTGAATTGCCAAATATGGCGGAATTATGTTATGAATGATTTTCATGTTCTCCTGTACTTGTTTTAAAAATTGTGATATGCAATCCCCTTATTATCTCATTTTATTTAATTGTTCATAATGGTTTTAAAACCTTGATATACAATTTTGAAAAATGTATCCTACTGAGTTTATACTCACGCCTATTTTCAAAACTTTTTGCAGACTTTGAGCAAAGTAAGGATGACTCTTATGAGGAGGCATCACATCGGACTTAGCATATGCATTGCATTATTGGTGTTGTGCAAATGCATATTACAATTTTATGGCTTGTATATTATTTAGACAGACTTATTGTATTATACACTGCTTGTATTGACTCTAGAACTCTGTGGGAACTAGTATGCCAGCTTAATTTAATTATCTATTGTGGATGGTTGAATGATTTTGATTTTAAATTGAACAGGTTTAAACTGTCGAGAACTTGGTATGTCCTATTTTCAGATAGGACCATGCCGGATTTTCTAAAAATATCTTATAAAGCTATAATTTTTATTATAAACCATCCTTGAACTTCATTTTATTTATTCTTCTTTCTATTGACACGTCATAGCATATTTTCGGGTCATGACCCACACATTCTATTCACGAGTTCTTTATTGGGCTTATCGACACTACCCAAAGTTATCTTATTCTCACTAGCATGTATTCCAAAAATTAGCGTGATATTTGTAATGACTTCTAAAATAATTAATTTATTAGTTAATTAAGATGGGTTAATTAGATTAATCTAATCAAATAAGTAATTGAAAAAAAAAAGGATGAAACCTCCGTTTTTCGGAAGTAGGAGGCAGAGAGGAGAGAGAGAGAAAACGGTGGTGATGAGGCACCAAGCACTGCCTCTTTCCCCCCCTGATACGTATATGTATGTATATATATATGTGTGTGTGTGTATATGTATATGTATATATGTATATATGTATATGTATATACACACATACATATATATACATATACATATACATATACATACATGTATATGTATATGTATATGTATATGTATATATGGTTGAGAGAAAGAGAGAATTGTTTTCGAATGACACCAGAGAAAGAGAGAAAAGGAGAGAGAGAGAGCAATAAAGAAATCAGAGAGAAACAGAGAGAAGAGAAAGAGACCAAGTGAAGAAGAAGAAGAGAAGAAGGAAGTTGAATTGGAATTCAAGCTCAAACGAATTTAAATTTGGTGAAAGACTTTTTCTCTTCTTTTATATTGATTATAAGTAGTAAAAGTTGATGATATTGAGGATTAAATCGATGGTTGAGAAGCTTAGAGTTCATCCATGGCTTCATGGAAATCTGAGATTTTGAGTTCAAGTGTTATACAAGGATTCAAGGTACGAAAATTTTGTTGGAAGATGGATTAAGCAGGAGAAAGTGTTGTAAAAATTTGAAATTTCAATTCTTTGTATTTAGGGAGAAATAAATCAAAAATCATAATTTGGTTTTTGATAAATTGCGAGTTTTCAACTAAATATTTCTCATGTTTTATAATTTTAATAGATACTAGAGATCAAGAGCGTTTCGTGGACACATGATTCAAAAATTTTGGATAAGAAATGAGTTCTGTAGAATTTTTCAAAGTTTTGAAAAATTCAAAAAATTGAAATTGAAAAATAGAGGAGTTAGAGGTTGAAGATGAACAGTATAGGCCATTTGACTCACCTGACCCAGTTTGACTGGATTGGTCCGTTTGACTAATTTGACCCGATTTGACCACCCGACTCGGTTTGATTTATTTGATCGGTTTAACCCACTTTTACTGGTTCGATCCGATTGACCAATTTGACCATTGGGTCAGTTTGACCCATTTGACTTGGTTTGACCTGATTTGACTATTGAATCAGTTTGACCCGTTTGACATGATTTGAACCATTTGTATTGTTAACCCAAATTGAACCAGTTTAACTCAGTTTTAACCCGAAATTTATCTCCAATATTTTTATAAAATTAATAATTTATTGGAGAGTTAAGGTGGTGTTTGGATTTCAAGAAAGTGAATTTTAGAGAAGGTCCACTTTTGAATTTCAAATCCTATAACTGACTTTAAATGTATATAAAATCTTCATTTTAAGTCCGATTGTAATGAAACTTAGACTGTAATGCTCCTACTAAAGAGCACTACAGTCTATTTTAATTTGCCCAAATTTCATGAAATTTGAAATTGTACCCCATTGAGTTAAATGACCATTTTGCCCCTGTTTACCCAAAATGGTTCTAGTGATCTTTGATTTTGGCATAGTTTGGGCCAAAATATTCTTAGAACTACCCTATATTTACAAAAGGGTTTTAAGATGAAAGTTTCACAAAAAATTTGTATTTTTACATTATACCCATTTTACCCCTATGATAGAAAAATGATAAGATTGGTTGGAACCAAAATTGAGAATTAAAATTCAAGGAATATTTCCATGAGTAAACACTTGAAGTAATACCTTTAAATTCATAAAGGGAGGTGCGATTAAGAGAATTGATTTGTAAGTTGAATGTTATAAATTGTAGACTTATTATTGAAAATTTGACGACAAATCAAATGAAGAAATTAGAGTTTCATATGATCATTATCATAATGATTGAAAACAAAGAGTTGCTTAATGATGGAAATGAGAAATTCGTAAGTTGCGATATGAGATGGTTTATCATAAAAAATCATTGTGTAAGAAAGCAAAGGATTGCTTAACAATTCTAATAAAAAGAATTCGAGTTATATCTTGTTATGAAATATAAACATTTGAGAAATAAATCAATAAACTGATTTATTATTCGAAGTTTATTATGAGTTATAATTTATGACTGTTGAAATAAATCAATAAGCTGATTTATTATTCGAAGCCTATTGTGACATATAAATGTTGAAATAAATCAATAAACTGATTTATTATTTGAAGTTTATTATGATTTATGATTGTTGAAATAAATCAATGAGTTGATTTATTATTTGAAGTTTATCGTGGCTTATGATGTTGAAATAAATCAATGAACTGATTTATTATTGAGAATCATTGTGATTTATTATATTGAATTGTGACTAATGATGGGTAGACAGTCGGGATTGAGTCATCCCTATAAATAGTGCACTATTATACAGTGTTGGCATGAGGTTAATCAACTGTATACACATATGCATGAGGTATATATGCTATGGCTGAATTTTGACGTACATTTGGTATGAGACCTATGTATGTTGGATTGCAAATGAGTTTTTGCAGGTCACAATATGAGAAAGCTACGCAGGTATGAGAATTGAGATGAAGTATTTATATGTTTTTGTGTTATATCTTGAGAAAAGATGAATATGAAATAAATGTTGATTGATTATTCAACTGTGCTTGTATTGAATACACATGATAAGGAATTAGTCCTCACTAAGCCGTAATGCTTATAATGTTATTTTAAATAACATTTCAGGGTAAAAGTTGAACAAATAGCTGGAAAGAATTTTAGTGGAACTTGATCTTTACAATAAAGTAAAGTTAATGTTTGTATAACTGATAAGAGTAACAATTCGTATGTATATGTAGTTACTCTGATGTATGAAATCCACAAGCTCCAAGAAGACCAGTATAACTTAACCATAGTTAAAGTTTTATTTTGAGAAATAAACGATGATGATATCTAAATTGATTGTAGACATGTCTTTAAGGGGTGTGACAATATCACTATTCCTCATCTTGAGCAACTTGTCACTAATCTGGAAAGCCTTATAATTAGCTGTGTAAGTCTTTATTATCTTTACTACGTCATTATCAAACTTCTTTACACATTTTAATTTTACTTTCTCCTCTAGGAAAGGTTGGAAGAAATCCCAAAAAGGGGTTCTTTGTAGCCCTTTGATGTGCCTTTCCTCTAACTTCAAATTTGATAGCATCGTCACAATTGCTATCAAGTACGATCACATTTGTTTTGGTTTGCTTTCGTTCTTTTTCCCACCATCTTTAACGCGCATTCTTTTTGTTGGTGCTGTTTTTTTTTACACCCCACTTCCTGTGATTGATTTTAGATGCGATAATGAATTTAGGCAATAAGTCGTAAAAAGTTTAACTTTAAAAGTAACACTATACTACTAGTCAACACAGTTGTAACCCTTTTGCAATATAAATGTGAAATGTAACACATTCTATATAGTTGCAAGTAGAATAAATTTGTAACACTATACCCTATTAAGTAACAATAGGCATATATGACTTACCCTTGTATATTTCAAAAAAAAATGAGTCTGATAGTAACAACATACTGTTGCAAGTCATAATTTAAATAAAAAGCAAAACATACTTCATGGTCAACAAGAAGACATTACCACTAAAGTCAGATATTTAAGGTATAACTAGTAAATTGCCAAACATTTTTTCATTGGTTAACATTAGAACATTTTGATTTTCATGGTCAACTAGTGGCAAAAAGCTCATTTTACTAAAAGATTCCATGAAGACAACACATGAGTAACAGTATAGCATTTGAAAATTCTAAAAATTGAAATCAAAATTCAAACAATCTATCAATTAGAATAAACAACTCCAACCCAATATCAATTAACTATTGTGCATCTAAAATTCGAAACAATACAAAACCCCCCATTATAGTACCAACTTACTGTTGGAAGTCAAATGAAATGACATACGAAGATATACCCAAACTAATCATACCCAAAATCAAATGAGGTAGTACCAATTTATTACCTAAAATACCTAAAATCAAGTGTAAATTCCAAAACCAAAAAATCCCCAAAATCAAATGTAGTAGTACCGATTTACTTCTTCACAATAAAAAATCAATGGAAAATCTAAAGAAAACTACATCCAAAAATTGAAAATGGTAGCAATTTATTGTGTCATCTTTACCATTTCAAAAGCAAATAATCATTTAGAGTAGTGGGGAAAATTGAAAAAAAAAAAAAAACCCTAACTAGTATCGATTTACTATTTTACATCTAAAAAATGAAATCAAACATCCAAAAATCATTAACAGAAAATCGAAATGGTAGATGAGATGCAAAATACTCACTTCGTTTCGCCATTTCTACTATTTTCTTCCCTTCTCCAGTGAAATTCCTAGCACAATCCTGTCTCAGAAAAGATGCGACCATGCTCGGCAAAGATAGTCAGGCTGGTTCATGGGAGAAATAACTAGGGTTTCTTGATTTTTCCGACGGGATTCTTGCCAAAAAAAAAATCTCTAGCAAAAATTGGAAATCCCTACTATTACGGTTTAAATAATAAGAAACTATTACAATGGCATGGGTGTAATTAGTGTATCTTGTGTAAAATGTGGGGTAGTTTGGACCATTCAAGCTCAAAAGGAGTTTTGAGAGAATCAATTTTGTTTTGGGTTATATTCTAAAAGGTATCTTATACTAGGGAGCTATGGCCAAAATTCCCATTTTGTAAATATAAAAAAGAAATTAAAATTAAAATGGAATAGGTAAATCTATGGTATTTACTTAGTCAAACTAAAACAAATTTTAACTAGATGATTCACTGATTCACATATTATTTTTAAAAATAAATTCTTACAAAGGCCATAAAATTCAAGATGATTCTTGGTACAACATAATTTACTTAGTGAAAGTCACTGGACCTAACCCACGTTACATGAGAGAAGCTAGCCCTAAGGAATGGGTTCCATTAGGAGTGCAACATGGTTCAGATAGATCTGAGGAGCAGATTGATTCGATCAATTTGGTCCAATTTTGGTCTGGTCTACGATTTAGGGGGTTTCAAAACCGAACCAACTGATACCTTAAACCAAAAAAAAAAAAAAAAAAAACCGAGAATCAGATAATTTTTTTTGGTTCGGTCCAGTCCGGTCCGATTCCGTTTCTAGTTCGATTCCAGTTCAATTTTTAAATGACCGAAGGGAACAGCTATTGACCCCCCCTCCCATTTTGATCATCCTCATGCTTTAGGTTTTTTAGGTTTTATGCAAAATATAAAAGGTTTTTACGGAAACTGACCGCCTAATCCACTAAAAAACATCATTTTGAACAACTTTGTAGAAAAAAGTTTTTCCAAAATCTATCGTTTAAGTAGACCTTTTAGCCATTTACAATCTCTATTTCATTTTTTTGCCAAAAAGCTTACATAAATAATAGATTTTGGAAAAACTTTTTTCTCCAAAGTTGTTCAAAATGATGTTTTTCAGTGGATAATGCGGCTGATTTTCGTAAAAGCATTTTATATTTTGCATAAAATTTTAAAAACCTAGACTAAAGGGGTTGGCTGATCAAAATGGGGGGGTAATAGCCTGGCACATGACCAAATTAATTCGGTCTAGTCCAGATTTCCCTCTGGCCCGGCGGAGTGGTAGTCCTAGGATCCATGAATCTAAAGATCCTACTTTTCAGTTTAGTCACACATTTATCCATAACAATTAGAGACACCAACAAAAAAAAAAAAAAAAAAAAAAAGGAATAAGTAAATCTATAGTGTATGCTTGGTCAAATTTGTGAGATTAGTCCAAATTTATTTTAATCAAGCCCTTCCGCTTAAATTTTTGCGCAAATATCATGGCTACCCACACAATTTTTGTTCTTTTAATATGAATCTCGCAAGAGTTTATAGAGTTTCTTTAAAAAAGGATTTGGATTTGCTTGAGGACCTGGGTTTGGAGACCTTTGTCTCTTATTTGGGGTATGAGAAAATTAAGGGTTTTGCAAACTGTTTTATCATTGCCTTAGAGGAAAACATACATGGGAAATTTTAATCAGGATGATTGGGAGTTCTTGATATAATATTTCCCACAGAAAAAAGATATAATTGGTCATATAGAAATTGTGGGAGTTCTTTGAGTAATAATATTATTATGGGAACCTTGTTGATAGATAGGGCTGCAAATGAGTTAAGCCGCTTATTAACAGCTCGCGAGAAAGCTTGTTAAGGGCTCGGCTCGAGCTCGATCAAATTAATAAACAAGCCAAGTTCAAGCTTGAATTCTAAGCTCGTTTAGTAAACAAGCCGAGCTTGAGCATATCAAAGCTTGGCTCGAACAAGCTCATGAACAAGCTCGTTAAAAGCTCGATGAAAAGCTTGTTTAGGGGCTTGACAAAATGCTCATTAGTGGGCTCATTTAAGGGTTCATGAGTGGGGATATAATTGTTCCACTGTACATTTTGGTGTGAAAAAGATACTCATTCCCTAGTATGCTAGTAGTAGATGTTTGATGCTTTTACTTAACTTAGTAGATCAAGTTTTGGCATGAAAGAGATACTTCTTTTGCGGAATCCAATGGAAGTATAATGGTATGATAACTTGTTTTGAAGCATATATGAGTGTTATAATGTGCTACAAGCTTCCAACCAATAACTTTAGTTTTTTAAGTTTATTGCAACTCTTTATTTAATAGTACTGAAAACAGTTATGGCCTTATGGAGTTTTGATTTTTGGTTCTTTATGGTTCATGCTCGAATGATGTTTTTTACTGTCAATTTCTTGGTCTATGCTTGGGATGATGATTCTAAACCATTTATCCCAAAAAAAATAAATTAATTAAAAAAAATCTTAAACGAGCCAAAGCTCGAGCTCGGCTTGAGGTCGAATATTTTTTAACGAGCCAAGCTCAAGCTTGAAATTTAGGCTCGTTAAAAAGATCGAATATTTTTTAACGAGCCAAGCTCAAGCTTAAACATCCTTTTCTTTTCTTTTCTAAGAGTTTGTTTGTTTGTGTTTTTTTTTTTTTTTTTTGACCCGGGAATAACAAACTCAGAAATTATTGTTTTATTATTTGTAAAAGTGGCTTGCAAATAAAAAATGGCACCCCAAAACTCATTCTCCCCCAGATAAAATTGGACAAAAAAAAATCCTCCTTATTGTTATAATGGTAAGTTCCAATTTCAATGAATGCTTGCTGCCTTTTTTTTTTTTTTTTTTTTTTTTTTTTTTGGATAACCAAAATGCTTGCTGCTTTCTTTCACTATGAAAATATTTAATCCTGCTCCTCTTAATAAGGTTGACTGAGGAAACGACAAATAATGATCCATGGGGCCCCGAGGCCAGGACAATGACTAGAATAGCCATGGCATCCTATGACATAGACGATTATTGGAGAATCGTGGATGTTCTTCACAGGAGGTACTTCTGATTTTAGACCCCCAAAAAAATAAATAAAAAATAAAAAATAAAAGGAAATTTGTGTAAATCTTCTAATTGAAATTTGACCCAAGAATAGAAATTTGTATTTACAAATGTAATTTATTGGCATAGACCGCATTGCTATAATTTCATGGTCGTCAAAAATAAAATGCAGGTTGTATAGAATTGACTGGAGGTAATGGGGGCTACGCTATAAAGCATTGGTGCTGCTTGAATTCTTACTAACTCATGATCCTTAGGACTTTGCCGATGATTTTCAATGCAACATTTATGTCATTCAAGAGCTTGGGACATTTAAACATATAGACGGAAAAGGGTAATATTTATTTTGACCCTCTTAATTGCTTTTTTTTACCCAAAAAATGGATGAGTTTGACCCTTTTATTTATTATAATAATTTTTGTACCCTATACAAAGTTAAAGAACAAAATCCCAACGTGATCTGCTATTGAGAAAATTTTTTTTTTTCCAAATTCTTATCATTACTCTTGAGTCTTGACCCTGCAAAACTAATGTTCTAGCTTCGCCATTGATTATATCAAAGATATTGAGCCAACATCAATGCCGTCTCAACCTGTTTAAATTATGAAATTAAACTATATGTTGAGAAAAAAACGTAAACAAACACTTAAATGGGATAATAATTAATAATTAGTTAAAATAACAACACTTCAAATTTGGGTAGAACTTAAGTAGTGACATGATAGGTTATAGGTAAGAATATATTTTCTCTCTCGTAAAAAGGCAAAAACAAAAACAAAAACTAGTGTAGTTTCCATAAGTTTATTGACATGGAAGTCAGATCTGGTTAAAGACCATGCCAGATTTTTCTTTTCTTTTCCCCTTTTTTTCTTCGAAGACTTGCTCTAGTGATCATGACTCATGAGAAGAAATTGGAGTAAATCCAGGCTTGTCTGGGACCCTTCAAGGTAGGTTAGGTAAGAGCTTGGACCCATGCATTAACATGATGACATGGGTTTACAATTGTTGCAAACTGCAAGCCTGTCACCAATCACAAATGCTACCATTATTCTACTGTGGAACAAAAAAAAAGAAAAAAAAGCAAAGAAAGAAAGAAAGAAAACAGGTTGGGTCAAGAAAATGTCTCATTTTGGCAAAATGACTTCATATGCATCTTCATTTGGAATGCTCCAAATTCTAGACAAGCTGGCAATTTTACCAAAATATTACACAGGCACACAGCTGGTGATCGAAAAGTGCCATGCATTTACTTACCCCCAAAAAAAAAAATTGGAAAAAAAAGAAAAAGAAAAAAAGAGCCATGCATGCATGAAGCACAACATGCAGCAGGTTACCTGTCTGACTCGGGCGGATCTAGGCAGGGGCGGAGCCAAGATTTATCTCTAAGGGGGGCACTGTGCTATGATTCTATGAAGTGAGAACTGGGAACTAAAAGCCTTAGAAAGCAATTTTTTAAAAAAATTACTTTTTAATTATCATTTTTCAATTTAATACCAAAAAAAGGATATTTTTGTCAACTTATTACAAATTGTCTGTAAATATACTTTAAAATGACTACTATCTTCCTCTTTTTGGCATTATGTTGAGAAATAGTCATGAAATTGTAATATCTCTCCCAAGAAAAAAAAAATTTTGGTTCAGCCGGGGGGGCACGTGCCCCCAAGGCCCCCCCTGGCTCCGCCCCTGGATCTAGGGGTGGTTAGAGGGGCACCTAACCCTCCTCACCCATTACATTTTTTTATTTTTTTTATTCTACGTATATTCTGATATTCTAAATTTGACACTGCTAAGTTTTTTTTTTTTTATCCCTTATATTTTTTAATTGTACTACCTTTTCTTTCATTTTTTTCTCCGTATAGATAACTCTTACCCCTTTTATTTCACAAAAGTTTGATTTTTCTTATTGTATCCTTTTTATTATAAATGAATATTTAAGTTTTACTCGCATAGGTAGCTCAATTAGCAAGCCTTAGGGGTGAAATATTTCAAGGTCTTGGTTTCGAGGTCCAGTCTTAGTCAATCCTTGTAGGAGGTTGCAAATATTTGGGGTTTACCTCAATTCCACGAAAGGTTTATGAGGTGGAGTCGGCGGTCAAGGGTTCCACATCATTATAAAATAATAATAATAATAATAATAATATTTAAGTTTTTATTTTAATTATTAAGTTCAAAAAATTTTCTTTATTCTTGTTATTATCTATTATGGTGGGCAATAAGAGAAAAAACATTATTACAGGGCTATTTCAAATGATTATCTAATTTATGAGGTGAAAAAAAAGAAAAAGAAAGAAAGGCTCCGCCGCTGTGCGTGCACAGGTTGGTTATTATGCTAAGCGGACTGGAATACCTTGTTGCCACCCATAATACAGATACACATACCTATATATGTAGGTATACGTACATTAAAGATTTAAATTATTTTGTTAACTAGCTAAAATGATGCAAATCATTGATTAAATGCCGGCCATGTAGACATTCAAAGCATCTATTGATATGGGGAGTGGGCCTTCCACTGCTGCATGCTCTCAATCAGTGTTGCATGCTAAACTTTGATTAATTTATACCCTTCTGAAAGATGATAATAATGTTAGGGAACCTGCAATGAAATGGCCGGTCCAGCTGGTGATTCCACCGTTTCCGGCAATAAACAGTGATATCAAGTTTCCATTTTCATCCTTCCAACATCCACAAAGGGGCATTCAAAGCTTTTACAAAGGGTGGTTGTGGCTTCGTCATTCTAGTAGGGACCAATACACGGTGAGGTAGACTTCCAATCAAACGGCTGTGAGGATTTCACTAGACAGGTGGACGGTAGTGATGAGAGAAATCCTTATGGGCCAACATCACCCCCGTCCCCGAGACACATGAAGTGGGACTGTGATTTTCAAAGGGTGAGACTCAATCGAGCCGAGTAAATCGTTTGTATGGGATTTCTCTCTCTCTCTACGCGCACTTTGCGTTCCAACATTGCTTGTCCGCCGGTGAGGCGGTGACCATCGACGGTGCCTGCGGCACAGCTGCTGAACAATACTCTGGCCGTTTCGCAAGTAATTACCGCCTCTCCGATCACCGAGGTTGATAAGGCATTTGTGAAGCAGTCCCTTTCACCGCTGTTGTGACATTCTTGGTTAAAGATATCAATGTGTTCAAATTGCCTCATCATCCACAGTACTTAATTTTCTAGTTTTAATCATCAATTCTCCAAGTAGCTTATTTCTCTTTTGCTCTATATTTTTATATTCCAATTTACGGAGTATTATTTTTATCATTATCACGTGTTCATTGTTTAATATAATAGGCGTACCAGATGTTTGATACAATTCCTTCATGGAAATAATTCTCGGTGGATGTAATCAAACAGTATGATATAAACCAAGATGAAGAATGCAGCTCTTTTTTTTTTAATAAATATTTTATGTTGAGTCTTTAAATTAGGGGTGGAAGATGAATTCGAAAAGTTTAAAAATAAAAATGGTTGGATGTGAACGTCCACAGTAGGGAGAAAATTGGAATATAAGTTTTTGTTCTTACAAAAGATATTCATTCATGAAGCCTAGAAAAAAATAAATTTGTTTGCAAAAACACCCATTTGGTTGAGGTATCTAAAAAATTTTCCTTATAGTGCTAAAGAAAATTTAGAAAGGATATTTTGTTACTCTTCTTGATCAGAGATTGATTTCCTCTGTGGGTCAGTGATGGTTAATGAATAGCGAAGGAGAATTATAATAGGCAAGGCCATTTAGAGGCATTGCTGAAACCAAAAATTTAGAAATGATGAACCAGAAACCTACCGCATATCACTTCATGTGGATCCATTGAAGACTTTCACAGTGAATGTAGGTTCAGGGTCGGTTCTGGGGCAAGGCGGCCGCCTAGGGTCTCACATTTTTGGCTAAAAAACGAGGACCCCATTTTGGGTCTAACTTTTGTAGTAGGTTTAATTTATTTTTTTGGAAAAGTTACAAATTGCCCCCCTGATCTTTGAGTGGAAATCACTTTTCACCCCTCATCTTTAAAATCGGACAAATAACCCCTTCAAATTTCAAAAATGTTATTTGGACTTATGCCGTTAAGGGAATCCATGAAATGACTATTATATCCCGGGACATTTTCATCTAAAGATGCAAAATTACATCCTTACCCTCATTTTATTTTACACAGGATGAAGCTTCCTTGGGAAGCTTATGGATCCTTACATGGAGGAGGCGATTGGATCAGAAAACTCGTCGGAGTTGCAACGGCAACTCGTCACCTCCAAACCCTAACACCACCAAACCATGAAACCCAAACCACCACCACCGCTTCCATCACCAAAGACGACTACTTCGCTGCCGTCCACCACATCTCCACTATCGTCCATCGCCCTTAACAAGCTCTGCCTCACTGTCACCTCCGACCTCGTCTACCGCATCCTCCATAGCTACTCCACCGCTGGGACCGAGTCCTTCCGCTTCTTCAACTGGGTTTGCACCACCCCTCCTACAAACCCACCACCATCAAATTCGAAGATCTCATCAAAACCCTAGCTCGCACCCGCAAGTACGAGACAATGTGGAAAATCGCCAAGCAGATGAAGAAAAAAACCCCACAATCTCTCCCCATCTATCGTTTCCTTCATCATCGAAGAGTACAACAAACAAGGTTGAAACCCAAACCCATTCACCAACACACAACATTCAAATCTGAAGCCCAAACCTTCGTCACCGATGGCGTGGTGCACCATCCACAGCAGCTCAATGGCCATTTGCAAATCACCGTCGAGTTATCGCTTTTGGTTATTGCAGTTCTTCATGGTGGTTGTAGATCTGAATGCTATTGGCTGCTCCGACATTGCCCAAAAAGAAAAGAATGACGTAGAAAGGAGCTACCATGGAAATCTGATCCTTTGATATGTAAATCTAATCATGAGTGGCAGGGGTTTTAGTGAATGTGGTGGATGATAAGGAGGTGGACTTGAATGTGGGTATGGTGATGGCGAATTCTGTTGCTTTCAATGAAGAGGTAGAAAATTTTCAATGGAAGGGAGAGGTTGGAGTGAGGGTTGAGTGATGGTTGTGGGTAGGTACTAGGTACTAAGCTAGGTTGAGTGGTCATAGTGGTGGTGATGGGCAGTGCAAAAAGATGGTGATGTTGGAATTTAACAAATTCCACATCTGTTAGATTGAATTTCTTTGCAAAATTTAAATCCTCCAAATTCGAAGTATAAATTCCACCTGAACCCTAGAAATTCCGTGTCTAGTGAGAATTTGCTGCTTGTAATTTGGGAGTCCATTTTAAATGAAAATGAAGTATAGTTTGTCAACGACATCCTGTGAAGAAACAGCCATGGATACCATGGTTGGAAGCGAGATGGAGCTTCAATCAATGATAGAAGAAGCCAATGTGAGAAGCACGTGGGCTGTTAAGGGTATTTTGGTCTTATTTGTGAAGTATGAACGCACGTGACTTTTTTTGTTAAAATCATAACGTCTAACAGACGGAAGGGTGTAAAGTGAATATTTTTTAAACTTCAGGGGTTATTTGTCTGATTTTAAAAATGATGGGTGAAAAGTAATTTCCACTCAAAGATCAGGAGAGTAATCTGTAATTTTCCTTTTTTTTTTTTTTAAAGAGAATAGTTATTGCAACTCCTTAATTTTATTTGCACACCCCACTAATTTTTATTTATCAATATTTTACTAAAAATATAAAAGGTTTTTATGAAAATTTGTACGTAATCAACTAGAAAACATCATTTTGAACAACTTTGCAAAAGAAAGTTTTTTCAAAATTTATCGTTTAAGTGGATTTTTTAATCATTTACAGTCTCCGTTTAATTTTTGGCCAAAAAGTTCACTTAAACGAAAGATTTTGGAAAAACTTTCTTCTCTAAAGTTGTTCAAAATGATGTTTTCTAGTGGATTGCGCGGTCAATTTTCTTAAAATTTTTTTTATGTTTTTCTAAAATCTTAAGAAATTAAAATCAGTGGGATGTGCAAACTTTATGTTGGTACTAGAAAAAAAAAAAATTTGAGTATGAAGGGTCTCATTTTTAGAAGTCGCCTTGTGCCCCAAAAAACTCAGAACCGACCCTATGTAGGTTCTGAGTAAATGTCTTAGTAGTGGGTTGCTATTCTCTGGATAAAATTGTTTATAGAATGTACTCGAATTTTGATGCTACTAGCTGAACAGAGTCTTAAAATGGCCCAATTTTTGTACTGATGTAATTATATTTTGTAACTATGTTTTATTCTCTTTGAAAAAGAGAATTAAACATAGCTTGAGTTGGTCATCAATGTACTAAGAAAGAAAAAGAATACTAGCCTTAAGTTCGTCTCAATGTATCCCAATTAAGGATGCAACTTGGTATAGCTTGAGTTTGATCGGCACAAGATATAAAATTCCAACTTGTTTCATGAACCATTAGTCCTTGAAATTGGAACAATTATAATATGGTATGGTATATATCCATGATATATAATATTAATTCTCAAGTTGGATCAATTTACCCAATCAAGTTGCACTCTCTTATTACCAAAACTACTAGAGGCTACTTCTTCGAATATAAAAGGCTTATTTCATTCCTGTTGTCAACCCATTTTAAGTTGAACAATTGACAAATGCCCCATTTTTGCTAATAAAAGAATTCACAGTAGGCTTTAAGTCCATAATTTATTATCCTCTCAGCCCCGTCTGGCAGTCAATCAGACTTTCAAAATACAAATTACAAACTCATATTATAACATGGCTGTCCATTTATGTTTGCAAAGAAAATTACATTCATGCTGATCCAAAAAAAAAAAAAAAAAAAAAATTTACATGCAATCTGGAACATTAAAATCAGTTCATGACTACAACAAGTACCATTTAAAACAGCCGGATGCCATGGCTAATATTGCAAAGACCTATTTATCTCTTTAGATAGCAGCAAATACTTGAAATAGTCTTTTTTTTTTCTTTTTTTTTTTGGTTTTCCAAGGTGTCTCTAGGTTTCGCCTAGGATTAATCTTCAGAGATACGGGTGCCAAAAAAAACCTTGATTAAATTATTGAGTTTTAGTGGACGATTGGAAGTCTACTTCCTGCACCAGTGCTTTTATCTCCAGAGTACAAGCTTTTAGGAACCTTGATTAAAAAGCTCATCGTCCAAATGCCCTTGGTCCTGGAATTAAATATTGCATTCAGCTGTAATACCTTGAATACGACAGAAAAGAACAGAATCAATGACCTTCCCAGCTTCCCACTTTATAAAGAACAAAGGAACAAAGATGGATCCATAAGGACCATAAACAGTGGTACTTTGCCTTTAAAATAAGTTCTCTTCAGCTTGCTTTAAAAAATATTGTTCGAGAACATCCGCCGAAAATTACTTCGTTAAGGAATTTTATCGAACATCTGGTAGGCCTATATTGTATTAAACAAAGAACACCAAATGATAAAAAAAAAAATACAGATATGATTATAGAGACATGGATCAAGAGACAAATAACGACACCTAAAGAATTGAAAATGAAAACTGGAAAATTGAATACTGTGGATGATGAGGCGCTTTGAATTCTTCAACTGCAAATGTCACAAACAGCAATAAAAGGAGTTTAATTGGTTGGTCTGACCAAGTCAGTTTTGTGAATTGGTCAAACGGTTCCACCGAAGTTTTTTCCGACCTGCAGAGGGAGTAAAAGCCACACAAACCCAAACTGATTGAGAGAGATACGTATGCATGTGCAGTTCATAAATGAGGCAGTGGTTGCTACCTTTCATTTTTGATAATCAAATGAGAATATATTAGAGGAAAGAGACAGGGTCATTCCTAATCTCAATTTTTCCCAAACAAAACAGAAGCAGATAAGTCAGAAATTGGTATTGAACCAAATATTGCCTTCAAGCAGAGGATGCCCTATCATCAATGTGAAAGATAATAATAAAGGCCCACAAGGGTATTTTTCTCATATTTTTAGCTGCAAAATCACTAATTATGTTAACATAATCAAGTTTTTTTACTATCTCATACGTAATAGGTAATATGGTTAATTCTTAGGTTAAGTAGATTATTTGGGCTTTTCTCTACATAATTGGGTTAGAAACTATTTGGGGTCCTTAGATTTAGATTTGGGCCTTTACTAAAATAAATGTGGTAAACCTACTATAAGGATAACAACTGAGTTGAGGTCCTAATTTTTTTGTAAAAATTGGGGGCCTCAGGCGGGTGCTTGAGTGACCTCCCATCAGGGCTGGCCCTGCAATATACCATCCCTCGAAAGAAAAAGAATAACATTTTAACTAGCAAACCATGTTATAATTAAGGTTCTAAGAAAAAAAAAAAAATCCTCTGATCATATTCAAGTTACTCAAGCTTCAACCTCTTAAGCATTCTCAAAAAATCCGTAAGCTTTCAATGCACATTCCAAAGTAGCCTGCAAATAAAATGTATGTTAGACATATATAACTTTCTAAATTGTAAGAATAGCGAGGTTTCTTGGCCATTTACAGTTTTTGTTTTTGTAAGAATGAAACAAAAACTGTAAATGGTTAATAAATCCACTTAAACGAGAGGTTTT
Source organism: Liquidambar formosana (assembly GCA_039720395.1). Classification (NCBI taxonomy): domain Eukaryota; kingdom Viridiplantae; phylum Streptophyta; class Magnoliopsida; order Saxifragales; family Altingiaceae; genus Liquidambar; species Liquidambar formosana. The sequence continues at coordinate 12,866,814 of CM077822.1, forward strand.
GAAAAACTTTCTTCTACAAAATTATTCAAAATGAAGTATTTTAGTGAATAATGTGACTAGTTTTCATGAAATTTTTTTATACTTTTCATAAAATTTTGAAAATTTAAAAATAAATGGGAAGTGCAAATAAAATCAGGGAATGGCAATCCCTTTGTTAAATGGAAACCAGTAATTGGTGGGTTTTGACCTTTCAGTAGTTTTTTTTTTTTTTTTTTTTTTGATAGGAGACGTTTCACAAGTTAAAACATGAGACGTAAGGTTCCAAACAAGAACCGACTGGACCTAACTCACGTTATACGGGAGAAGCCTCAAGAAATGGGATCCATGAGTCTGGAGATCCTACATTTCAGTTCAATCACATTTTCCCATTACCGGCGATTATATATATATATTTAAAAAAATTAAATTGAAAATGGAATAGGTAAATCTAAGGAGAATTTTAGATTAGTCGGCTTATAAGAAAATAATTACAATTAGTAGTCATTATTAATTAAGTTGGTAGAATTTTGCATTGAACTTAAATTTTTTCCCCTAGCCCAATGAATCTAAAATTCCCCACCGTAAATCTATGGTATATATTATATACTTGGTCAAATTAAAATGAATTTTAACTATATGATTCACATAATATTTTTAAAAATAAATTCTTACAAAGACCATAAAATTCAAGATGATTCTTGGTACAATATAATTCACTTAGGGGCTATTTGGCAAACCTGAAAACCTAACTAGCTGAGGATAAGTCTGGGCAGTATTGTTTTTATATTGTTTGGTAAGTCTCTTTTTCTTATTAAACAGTTCAGCTTTATTCTAGAAATAAGGCATAAACACAATTTTTTTCAAACCAACTATGAGCTAGTTTATTTAAAAATCAAATAACAGTTATGTACTGAATCTAGTCTTATCTAGTTTTTGAAATTCCCAAACAGGCCCTTCATGGGAGTCAACGACCTAACCCACGTTATACGAGAGAAGCTAGCCCTAAGGAATGGGATCCATGAATCTGAAGATCCTACTTTTCAGTTCAGTCAAACATTTACCCATTACAATTAGAGATTAAAAAATATATTTAAAAATGGAATAAGTATATCTATGGTGAATGCTTGGTCAAATTTGTGAAATTAGTCAAAATTTATTTTAATCAAGCCCTTCCGCTTTAATTTCTGCGCCAAAATCATGGCTACCCACACAATCTTATTTAAGAAAGGATTTGGATTTGGAATTGGATTTGGATTTGGTTGAGGACCGGCCTGGGTTTGGAGACCTTTGTCTTTAATCTTGGGGTAAGAGAAAACTAAGGTTCTGGAAACTGTTTTATCATTGCCTTAGAGGAAAATTATGTGGGACTCTTTGGTCAGGTGGATTGGGGTTTTTTAATCTAATTGCTGTCAAAAGAAATAAGATCTCATTGGTGATCTAGAAATTGTGGGAGTTCTTTGAGTGATATTATTATGGGAACCTTGTTGATAGACCAGCTTAAAAGGCAAGCATCTTCTTTTCTACATGATAAATACAGAAATGCTAGGCTGGCCTTAACTGATGTTACTCAAGCGGAATTGTAAGTATTTTTCCCTTTCCTTTTTCCTTTTTCTTTTTAGGGAACATAGAGCAATTATTTTGTGCGTATACACGTATTTTCCTCAACAGTAAAAATTGTAAGTACGTTGCCAATAGCCTTGTGGCGTTGGCATGGGCAGAGCTAGGGGAAGGCCTTTACGGACATGTGCCCCACTGGCTCAACCAAGTTTTTTTTTGGTTTTATTTTTTTGTTTTGGAGAGATATTACCATTTGATGACTATTTCTCAACATAATGCCAAAAAGAGGAAGATGGTAGTCATTTTAAAGTATATTTACAGGCGATTTGTAATAAGTTAACAAAAAAAAAAAATCTTTTTTTTGGTATTAAATTTAAAAATGATTACTAAAAAGTAATGTTTTTTTAAAAAAAATGCTTTCTAGGGCTTCTAGTTCCCAATTCCCACTTCAGAAAATCATAATACAGTGCCCCCATTGGAGATAAATCCTGGTTTTGCCCTTGGGTGTTGGTGGCACTTCTACCCCTATATGGGAGATGTTGTAGGTTCAAATCTTCTTATCCATGTTACCAAAAAAAAAGAAAAAAAGTATGGCCTTAACGGCACATGCATAATTCGAAAACATGAATTAATACGTCAAATCTAATTGTGAACATCTGCAATCTTAAACATCCTTTTCTTTTCCTTTCTTATTTTTAATTCTTTTTGGGGGTAACTAACTTGGAAATTATTATTATTATTATTTGTAAAGGTGGCTTGCAAATCAAAAATGGCATCCCAAAACTCATTTTCTCCCAGATAAAATTTGACAATAAAATCCTTCTTATTGTTATAATTAATGGTAACTTCCAATTTCAGTGAATGCTTGCTACTCTCTTTCACTTCGTCAATATTAATTTAATCATGCTCCTCTTAATAAGGTTGACTGAGGAAGCGACTAACAATGATCCATGGGGCCCCGATGCCAGAACAATGACTAGAATAGCCGAGGCATCCTATGACATGGATGATTATTGGAGAATCGTGGATGTTCTTCACAGGAGGTACTTCTAATTGAAGAATAGAAATTTGTATTTACAAATTTAATTTATTGGCATAGACCGCATTGCTATAATTTCATTGTCATCGAAAATAAAATGCAGGTTGTATAGAATTGACTGGAGGCAGTGGAGGCTATCCTACAAAGCACTGGTGCTGCTTGAATTCTTACTAACTCATGGTCCTGAGGAGTTTGCTGATGACTTTCAATGCAACATTTATGTCATTCAAGAGCTTGGGACATTTAAACATGTAGACGAAAAAGGGTAATATTTTTAAGCCTCACCCATATCGGTCTTCTTTTTGGCTCCCAAACTAGGGTTATCCCAAGTCATCCGTTAGGCCCAGACTAATTCCCTTGGGAGCAATGACTATTACTCGAAATTTACAGTTCTTGAATTGCAATCCTTTACCATTTAAGCTACCCACTCGGGTGCAACTTTATCTTTGTTCAAACTTCAAAATGTCGATCATACCCTAATTATATTGTCTTTTTTTCTTCTTTTTTTTTGGGGTTAATCCATATTATGGATTAAAATTCTTCATTTTAGGTTCAACTGGGGTGCTAACATGCAAAAAAAATCAGAGAGGATACTACGACTTCTAGGGGGAGGAGAGACGCTCAAGGAAGCGCGTTTAAAAGCTATCAAAGTAACGAAAGAAATCAAAGGATTTGGGAGCCCAATGTCTTCTCCTTCATCATCGTCCTCTAAAATATCAAGAACTTCATCTTTTGGCTCATATTCTACTACAAGTTCTCCGTCGAATGCAGTAGATGAACTAAACAAGTCATCACCCACAAAAGCAAGCATAGAAAATTATTCGCGAAGAGAAATACAAGATCAAAAGGTTAGTAATTCCATAGAGACTGATTTTGAAGGATTGCGCCTTTGGGATTGCACTTCCATTCAAGAATCGGGTTCTCTGCTTGATCCAGAAGACAAAGAAAATGAGAGAGAGGATGGTTTCGCAGGTGGAAGTCCTTCGAAATGTCATGGTGAGAAATCCACATTTAGGAGTTTTTCAGATGTTGGAAGGGTAATGAAGAAAAAATTTGAACGCCAATTTTCTATTGGATATTAGTCGGGGATTACTTGTAAACTAGTAATCGAGCACACGCCATCTTTTCAAGTTTTCACTCTATTTAGTGAAATTGTTATGTCAGGTTTTAAGTTTTTTAAACCGCATGTGTTTGTGGGAAAGAATTAAGAGGAAACAGATTGTGATGAGTTTTTAAAAGTTGATAAAATTACCAAATTGTCTCTTAACTTTATTAACTTGTAACGGTGTTTTAGTATTTCCAAGTACAATCCAACCACAAAGGGAATTGGCTTTATATAGTAGTATAGATATGTGTAGTTTGCCTTACTGTATTCTCTTATATAGATGTATTAATAAATGTTACCATAAGAAATGTAATGTGCATGTTCCGAGCACATTCCCTGCAAGCATTAAGAAAATGTAAATTCTGATGAGTGGTCTTATAAGAAAATGTAAGGTACTATTTTATCACTTCTATTCAATCATGTCGATGTATGGTCGTATGACATTTTCCCCTTTTCCATCTTATCCAAAGAAAAAATGAAAAAAAGCTCATCCAACTTGATACAAAAGAAGCAATTTGTCTTCCATGGCCTCCTCCAACACACTCTTGATACAAAAGAAATCTTCTAGTAATAGAGCAGATGCCATAGAGAAGACATATAAAATCTAGGTCCCCTCGATTCGATCACCCTTTCCCTTGAACTTGAGCTGGTCGCACCACATCTATAACCTTTGAACTAGGGGTGCTAGCGGGTCGGGTCGGATCAGTTTTGAGGCTCACCCACAGTCCACCTATGGACTATCGGGTTCCACATGATCAGGCGGTTTCAACCCACACATCACTTCGGATCCCCCCACATAAGTGAGATGAGTTTACTGATCTAGTGGTTACGGTCACCTTAGTGGCAACTATTGATCTTTTAAAATTTTCCCAAAAAGAGAGTCAAAAATTGTTTAAAATTCAAAACTCTTTAAAATAAATATAAAAATAAAAAAAATTAAAAATAAAAAACTAAGAGGTGTATCATTTTATTTAAATCAATAAGCATCTTTTAGAGTTGTGTCTATCATGAAATGGTTTTTGAGAGCTTTATATAATTCAAGACTCCTATTCCACTTTTATGATAATGATAGACAATAAAGAACATAAAACTTCTCTCCCACTTACTCTTCTTCTACAAATCTATTATTTTCTCTATTGTTATTTTTGGCAATCGATCTGTACTTGGCACCCTATCTATTGCGAACATGCATCGTAGATCAGATATCCTGTGAAGAATTTGGATTGTATCTTGAAGTCATATGCAACCACCAGAGCCCGTACATAGGGAGGAAGGCATATGCGGCTTTAGGACAATCAATGTCATACTTCTTAAATTTTCACGAGCTATGTTTTCTCTACACATTTCATTTAATTACCTTATGTTAACTTTATTAATTTGTTCAATTCATACTCTACATAAATTTTGATAAATTTGATTTACAAAAATGTATTTGATTCATATATTTTTGTTATTTGATTGTTCACATATACTTTCTCCAACAAATAGAATATTTAGAAGCTGCGCCTATTGGCAAAGGAAAAGGGACACTAAAGGGGAGCACGTTGTAACAAGCTCATCCTCAAGTAGGAAAGGAACACAATCAAAAGGCAATTACAAGTCGTTTTGAACGGCGGCGAAAGCTCATCAACCATCTGTAGAAGAAAGGACGGGAAACAAGTTGCTGGCAATAGTTGTACTCAGTCATACTGGTGTGGAGCCGAACCCATCCAACCACTGAATCTGGTTTGATGCTCTTTTAGGATAAAAAAAAATGAACTTACGTGGTTTACTGGGATCCATTTTAAACGAGTGTACAATCGCGTATATTGGCTACAAAAATCCAGCTGAAGTAAGATTTGAATTTGAACTCAACCAACTAGCCTCCTATTATGGAACTGTAACGTACCACAACGATACCAAAAAGCATACTTGTCTGGAAGACAAAAGAACAAGGCTACAGCTGAAAATCCGCTTCCTTTGAACAAGTACAGAATCGCAATGCCTATGAAATTCGCTCATAAAATTGAGATGAATCTCAAATCAATTTTTCCATTAGCTGAGGATTGATCTCATGGATACCAGAATCATCTATCATTAAGTTTTGATTTATGGACTTGCTTTAGTAGTTTGATTCTTGAGTTGGCATGTCTTTCATGCTGTAGAATATCTTCAACGAACATTATGTGTATATGTAGATATAAATCTGTAAAATATGATTAAAAAACAATCAGAAAAAAACATGATTAAAAAAAAAAAAAAAACTCTAAATATAGAGAGACGTGGGATTACAGTTTTTCATTGAATATAGATATAAATCCATAAAATATGATATAAAATTCAGTAAAACATTATATCAATCCAATAAGATTCATATAGAAAGAGAGATATTCAAAGTTTCTTGGACTTTAGATCAAGAAATGTAAAATATGATATATATAAAAAATCAATGAAAAATGATAAAAAATTTCCCAAATCATCTAAAACATTCAGATCTAAAGTATATCGTGCATGTGTAGAATATCCTTAACGAACATTTTATATATAAATCTATAAAATATGATAATTTATTTTTTTTTTAAAGCATGATTTTAAAAAAAAAAAAATGTCTAGATACAGTGAGATTATAGTTTTTCATGGAATATAGTTATAAATCCATCAGATATGGTACAAAAATCAGTAGAACATGATATTAATCCAATGAGATTCATATATAAGCAGTGATCTTCAAAGTTTCATGGAGTTCAAATCAAGAATTGTAAAATATGATTGAAAAATCAATGGAATATGATAAAAAAAAAAAAAATTACCTAAATCATCTATATTCAAACTTTCATAGAGTTTTTAGATCAAGAAATGTCACTCATAGATGCTTGAAAAACAGAAGAATGATCACCGCCGCAATAGAGAGTTCTCAGTAAAGGCCAAAGTTGGAGAGAGTAGGGTTTATATAGAAAACACTCATGCCACAATCACCATTTTGATGTAGAGATAATAATAATGTACTCCCTTTGATTCTCTCTTATAAATGTATTATGTATTATAATAAATAATAATAATAAAAAAACCTAACCTTTTATCATAATTACAAACCATCTATATAGTGAAATAATTAACCTTTTACCATAATCAATCTAATTTTTTTTTTTATCACTCTAATTACTCCTATTATGTATAAATTCAAAGGGGAATTACAAATAGGTGCAACTATGGGCAAATAATTATAGTTAGTAGTCATTTACTAGTGCTCATTGTCTCATTTGTATTAAACTGTAATTATTTGCTCATAGCTAGGCCAATCTGTAATTCCCCCTAAATTTCAATACCACAAAAGCCGCCTTTTTCATATGCACTCTTCACATACATTCTTTGAGTTCGGACCCAAAATAAAAAATAAAAATACATACAACCTTTGAAGTGGATTGGAATTGGGTTTACCTGCTCAATATATAATGGGAGTTACCACCGATTCTCTTCTTCCAGATTCTTCTTCATCCTTCTAAGTTCTAATAGCTTTTCTCCACCGCCCTTCTCTCTGTATATCTGTCTCTTTCTTCTCTCCTTATCTCTCCCTATCTCCCTTTCTCGAATTTTCTGGGAACTTCAAGTCGTTGAAAAAGCAAAAAGTGGGTGAGGCCCCCAATTGGTGTCTAGAATGTAGAACAAAACCAAGTATTAGTGTGTGTGTGTCACAAGATGTGAAGTAGTGTGCAGCAAACATCTAGTGTGAGACTGACAGCATCGAACAGAAGAGAAAAGGAAATGGTTGCTTTGTTATCTTTATTATCTGTAATTTGTTGTTATTCATATGAGTTCAATTTTTGTTAGTCTAACAACGTTTAAGTTAGTCTCGTAGACACATTGTTTTGTTCGTAAAGTAGCATTGCACTGAACAAAAGATGCATTTAAAATAAAATGACCCATAAGCATCAATTTTATTCAAATAGAGGTAGACAGCATTAAGTCACTGGGACTAACCTAATAGTGAAAGAGGGGGGGATAAAAGATAGGATTAAGATATGTTAAGCATTGAAACCCCTCCAATTGTACCCCAAAAAAAAAAAAAAAAAAGGAGGTAGACAACATCGAATTTTTGGATAAAACCAATTAGGCATAAATTAGATGCAAAGTTTTGAATCAGAGTTCATGAGTCTCTGTGTCCTACCCTACCTTTTGCACAGTGGGCTTGCAAGTACGAGGCTGTGACCGAAAAGTTAATAGATCTTACACTAGGATTTTACACAGTAAATAAGTTAGGTTATTTGATGAGTTTGGACCATCTGATTTTATCAAAATTATATTAGATATATTATATGAAATTTCTATGAAAATGTTGGGGAAAATCTCCAAACCATATAGTTTGTCTAGATAAGTTCTATCATGATAAGTTATAAATTGACAACCCTGTTTGACAATTCCTGCTTGACAACCCTTATTAAGTGATCAAGAGGCGGTCATTGGAAGAGTAAACCAGCTATCTTCATGGGTGTCAATTATTAGTGATTTTGTGTTGGAAAAATAATTGATACTCTAGTGATTCTGTTGAACAGACACAATTGTTTTAAGCTTCACTTGTGCCCACTTCACTTTTTCCTTTACAATGTTTGTACAATTTGGTTATAGTGATTTATGTGCACTTGCCTTGTAGCGGTGGTAGAATTTCTCCTCATCTTGTGGGGGAAGGGCACGGGTTGGGGGCTCGAATTTCCCAATAATGATAATGATGATGATGTATGGAATGCCCATGTGTGCACACAAAAAGGGCAGCTTATGCAGAATGGCATGCAAGTTTGCCTATACAGGTTTTCATTAAGTGTAAACATGCAGCAAATGAATGACCCTTGTGGTATGGTGGCCAACTTAATCGCTCTTCACCTTAAAAGAGTACAAAAATAAATCTAAGAGGTTTTTTTTTTTTTTTTGGAGGGATTCGAATCCCTAATCTATCCTACTCCTACCATTTTCTCCACCTTCCCTCACCACTAGACTAACCCCAGTCAATGGCGGAGCCAGGGGGGCCTTTGGGGCATGTGCCCCCACTGGCCTCAAACAAATTTTTTTTTTTTTTTTTTTTTTTGGGATAAGTTACCATTTGATAACTATTTACCAACATAATGCCAAAAAAAAGAAACTGATAGTCATTTTTAAGCACATATACAATTCATTTGTAATAAGTTGATACAAAAATCATTTTTTGACAAAATCATAGCACAGTGCCCCCATTAGAGATAACTCTTAATTCCTCCCTGCCCAGTGGCTTAAAATAAATCTTAGAGTTGGTCGATCATTGATTTGGAAATTTATTTATTTTTTTTTTTTTTGGTGTGTAAGAAAACTATGTATCATACCAAACTCACATAAATTAGGGGATTGTGAGAACCAGTACTCTAGTAGAAAAAAATAAAAAATAAAAATGGGCATCCGTACTCTAGGAAAAAAACCATTCTTTTTATTCTATACTCTGTACTACTTTTATCTTTTCTGGGTAAAAAGTAGTGGATCTTTACTTCTTATCCATTGTCATTTTCTCTGAAGACAAGGAAAAGTGCAGCCCAATTTTTTTAGACAAACAATTGGTTTCATATTGAATTCCATGCCAATATATATATATATATATATATATAGATATAGATTTCCAATTACTTTTTTTTTCTTTCTTTCCTGGATAAGTAATGCAAATTACTTGATTGCCTTTATATGCATGTTCTCTTAAAAAACAATTTCTTTTTACATATTTGGCAGAAAATTATGTGCATTATATGTTGAGAAGTCTAAAATCTAACACGACAAGCTTAATATACAAGTGTAGAACATACTTATATCCACACAAAAAGTTTAAATCTATTGATAGTGAACCCATTACTTGTATATTAAGTCCCTCGCTTTCACTCTTCTATTCTTTGAATGTATGATCAATTTACATTTGAACCTCAACGATATGTATATTTCGAGGGGAGTGGGGACAAAAGTTAGATGAAGAAGGGGGCCAAGGATCAATTATTCAGTGGTAGACCCGAGAAGAAACACTCAAAGACAAGATGGAATACTAAAAGCTGTTTTGGGACATCCACAAAAAAGTTGGCTAGTTGGGTTTGAAAATTAACCTACCTTTACTCGGGAACGCAACAGGGACCAAATGAAAGATAGCTTCCGGCCATTAGCACGTCTTTTTCGGGAGGATCTTTCAATGTTCATTTCCTCACTCAACCAACAGAGGCCTAATTAACAGAAATTTATTGACACTTGTGAGGTTGGCTCACCGAATTTAATATCGATCCGAGATTCCGAATTGCATCATTAGCCTGCTAGTAGTAACAAAACTACATCATTGCTTCTTACAAATCACCATCCGTACTAGTGGGAATAAGTGAAAATAGTTAACGAAGTCGCATAATATATAGTTTATATCGTTACAAATCACCACACGTGATGCCCATAATATGAGTGGGAGTAAGGGAGAGCTATTCCTCTACTGTAAGGAATCAAGTACTGTTCCCAAAATTTATTCTTGTAAATACTATTATCGCCAATTTCATGTCTCTAAAGACAAGCAAAACAAATGAACCTGCTACCAACAACCATGCATTAACAAAGATGACCTTTGTGTTTAAATATTGCTTAGAAGGAATCAGACCTGTTCCATGTCGTGGGATCGGACCACAATGGACCCACATTCCACCCTCCTTCATGCAAATTAATTAAAGTCTACAAATATTATTTTTAACAGTGATTTTAAATTGCTCACTGATGATACGTACCATCCATTGATTGAAATAATTTTTAACTCTTTTGGCTCCATACAAAGCTATTAGAGAGGGGAGATGAACCAAAAATGGTGCTTCAAGATTATAATTTTCGAAGTGTGAGACATAAAGTACCGAAAAGGAAAGAAAAAAAAATGCAAGTGATCGAAAAACACGAATCTCACAGCCATATTTTTTTTTATAGATTTTTTGCAGTAGATAGTTGCATAAATTATCCTAATTATTCTTATTAATTAAGAATTACATGATACTTTTTAGGGCACCGGAAATGATGATCTTGGAATGTAGTATAATGGGTGGTCCACTTATACATTGAACAATCCCATTTGTCGGAGCAAGTAAGGACTATATGTTTAGTGGGTTTTGAATTGTTGAAACATATGGTGGATCATTAATCGAGATGAGATTGAAACAAACAAAACTTTTCACCATAACAATGGGGTCCAATAGTGCATCATGCATGCTTATTTTATTATTATTATTATTTTTTAATATTATTTTTAGTTGAATTGATAATATTTTCGTGGGACGGTTAATAAGTATAAATATTATGGATAATAAAAAAAATTAAAAGCATTAATTGATATATATATATATATATAGTCCTGATTAAGTCAGTATATGTTGATATAAGTTATATTATGCATTAGAAGTTATAATCCATGCATTGGTCCAATACGTACACCTCATAACCTACTAACGTACGGAATACAACTTTCAATACGAGTGTTGATATAAGTTATATCAGCACGTGCTCCCTTGACTACTATCCTCTATATATGTATCACTGCATTGAATGGTTAGAAAATAATAAATCCAAGAGACTTTGACATTTTGGGGAACCAATTTAATAGTTTAGTTGGATGAGTTAGTATGGTATGTGATTTTGCCAAAAGGGGGTGATTGGTTTGATGGTCGTTGTAGCCTAATTTTTTATTTTTCCCAAGATAAAGTGTTTTATTTCATGATCAAATTCATGGCCCTATAAGCCTATATCATACAAAATCAAACTTTCAAGCCAAGGGGGACACCCACTATTCCCCTTCAACCATAACTTTTTTGGAGCCCAGAGGACAAAACATATTTTAGGGCCTCCCTAGTTGTGAATAATTATACTTGTTTTGTCGATCTAATAGTATGAAGTAATTGGTAAAGACTTTTTTGTAGAGTTCAAACACTCCAAAATGCATCGATGAATTGGGATTGTTAGGGATTGTTCTTTCATTGGCTAGAAGGGGGGAAAATTGAAAATCTAGCTGTTGGGTGTGTATTATTTGTCTGTAATTATTTGTTATTTTGACATAGATGTTAACTCTTTTTTCTTAACATTTCTCAAAAATCATGCTAGAAAAAATGGAAGGAAAAAGAAAACAATGCTATGTGTATAAATCAAAACTCTCTCCATTCTTTTAATATATATATATATATATATATATTTTATTGATATAGGTTAATACTGCACGACACGGGTATACCCTACGAAAGTGTTTCGTATAACATTGCTCTTCTCAGAAGGGTCCTACTCGCGGCGTATGTAAACGTCTACTCAAAGAAAAGGAAAAGGAAATCCCAGTTGAGCATGGAAGCAAACACAAAGGGACATACTAGTCATTATATGATTGTGCACTGATGTTTCTTTTACTTGAAAAAAAATATGAAAATAAATAAAATAAAATAAAACAAGACGAGGAATCCCCTACTCATTATTTACATAATTACATTTATAGGACCACATTCTTTAAAATCATTTACTGCCACATTCACTGTACAGCCATGTTTTGGTGCATCATTATATGATTCCCGTAGATTTTATAATTTATTTATGACCCTATGGATCCTGAAATTTTGATTTGCCCCTAATTTTATCAAAAAATTCCTTCACCTTAGCCGCTGTTGTTTTTGGAAAAACTGAACCTCCAGATTAATCAAATAGCACCCAAAGTGACATCATGTTTTGACTTCTTTTTTAGATGATGAACGTGATATTCATGAATTGCACAATAAAAAGGAGGAGATCGATAAAAAAAAAACAATAATTTAAATGATTGTTCTGGTTGGCGGATGGTGGACGTTTTTGGATGGTTGCCATGATCAAGCTACAACTTATGTGAATTTGAGTACATGTCGATGCCATGTTAGAGCTTATCCTCTACTCTTTCAATTATCCAAACATATAAATAATATACCTATTTTTGGGTAGCTCAGTTGGTAAGGGCGAATTTGTAATTTTGTGATTAAGTGCACAATTATGGGTTCGAAATTCCACCAGGTCGGACAACCCAAAATTTAAGTAGAGGGTCATAGCGATGAATCACTGCATTAGTCTTCTCGCGAGTTTAAGTTTCATGGGTGAGTTCAAAGGACTCTTCTATGAAATGGTTCCCTGTTATCCAAAACAATGAATAAATAATGTGGTTAAAATTGTTTGAGATTTTTTTTTTATTGTTTTTATCTTTGGAGTACTAAATCTCACCCTTTTTCTCATAGGTAAGTTTCCTCCCCTGACCTCCCTGTTATTGAGATACCACTTAAGTTATTATGCTGGTGATAAATTTCGTTGGACATTAGTTTCTTAATGATCACTACTTTTGTAGAGATATTTAAATAAGATACCATTACCTTATGCATGATTTTTAATTGTACCTATTTTTTATTCATTTTTAAAAGCCTTTTTTATCTGTAAGATATTATTACATGTGGAAAATACTTAGCTAGTTAGCTCCTCACAATGGAAGAATTTATCTTAACTCTCACTCATTATCGAATCTTACTAACTCACTTAGAATCACCCACAGAAGGTTGAGCCAGGATCCTCTGTTTGAATTAGGTACTTGGGTTCATTCGACAGCTTTAAAAGGCTCAACTCCTATCCTATATATGTGCTTGTTTTTTTTCAACTGTTGGATTACCCAAGCAACCCAAGTAGAGGATCCTCTTTTCATAAGATTTCATTACTTTCATGAATCTTGAACTTACTTAATTCATATTACTCCCTTCATTCCTAAATCATTGGTTTTCTATCATTTTTTGAATATTTCAAAATTATTGTCATATTTTAAAAATCAGTTATTCTTTTTATTTCATTTCTTAAAATACCTTTAGAAGGGTATTCTCTCTTTTTTCAGTATTTTGTATATTAGAAGATAAAATCGGATTATCGAAACAAAAATATTAACAGTAAAAGCATTTAAATAGGATTTTTTTTAAAAACGTATTTTTTAAAAGAAGAAGGTAAATCAGAAACGGAGTCATTAGAAGGTTATATGAAACGTGGTCTACCCAAAAAATTTCTTCATAATTAAAAAAAAAAAAAAATGGACTTCCTTTTCAGTTTTGGACGAAGAGGCTCTCTTCCACTGTTCCACTAGCCAACTAGTGTCCACTATTCCTTAAAACTATATCACTTTCATCCACTGACGTCATTACTTCGTTGAGCATCAACGGTATCCTTCCATCAAAATCAGGCATTTTGGTAATTTGACTTAGAAAATCCCAAACCCTTTTTGTCCGACTAAGCCACATTTGTCCTTTTATGCTTCTCATCATCTGCCACCGCTCAACAAACTAACCGAAATTGCCTAAACTACCCCCTCACCTCCTTCTCGTTTTCACTCCAAGCAAATTCAACGACGTGGATATATATATGCTTTTTCTCAGGCCACTTCGCTTTCCCTGTTTGGTATCCGAGACCAACAGTCACTCTTTCTCTCTCTAAAACCTTTCTCTCTCTCTCTCTCTCTCTCTATGCATATATATTTATTTTTTATTTTATATTTATATAGATGATAGCCATTAAAGCGCATCTTTTGAGTTGTTTCTTTCTTTCCTCTTTTTCTTCCTTCTGCAACTTTTTCCTCTGGAAGTATGAGTTGAACTTTCTCTCTCTGAAAGCAAAAACCTATTCATCGGTACCTTGAGTACAAGTGTTTCATAGGATTGATTTCTTTTATATGTATATATATATATATATTGGTTTGCATGTGATGATTCTCTGATCTTGCTTTGGAGATCAAAACCCTAGTGTTGGAACCCGCTCTCTTCTTCTCTCACCGATTCTTCATGCGATGAAGTCCTCGACTCGGCTTGACTCAGCTGGTTTTCAGCTCACACCTACTCGAACCAGGTCATTTTTCTGTTCTTCCTTTTTTTTCTTTCCTTTTTGGGTAAAAACCAGTTAATTTTTCCACTTAGTCCAATTGCTTATGCAGTCAATTCGATTTCAACCAACTGCTTAATCGAGAGTTTTTGGCTGTAATATGGCATGGATTTGGGTATTTATAAATTAATTTATCAGATATTTGTTCTTGAAAGCGATCTGATTTGCGGTGTGTAAATCTTCTGGAATTTGATTTTTCGCAGTTTAATTGCACTTTGTAGACTTCAATTTCAGTTGGGTTATTGAGTTTTTATAGTAATGGATTCACTTTGATCATCTTTTTGTGAACCATAGAATGGATTTGTGTTCAAAATTGGATGTTTTATTAGGAGGAGGATATTTTATTTTCTCCTGCTTTTGCCTTATGGGTGGAGTCATCGATATCGGCATTTTAAGAACTTACATTTTGATTGAATAAACACTGACATTTGGTTCTTAGTATTTTGATTTTGGTGAAGTGTCCTATGTGGGTTTTAAGTTGTCATCTGGCCAATTTTTGAATTGAAATTTAACATTGTCGTGTTTGCAAATTATGGGTGGAGTTGTACATATCAGCATTTTTAGAGCTTAGATTGCGATTGGTTAAACAGTAACATTTGTCTCTCATATCATGATTTTAGTAGAGGGTCTATGCAGATTTTAAGTGGTCATCTTGTCATCTTGGCAATTTTTTATTTGGAACCAAACTGATACTATATTTTTTTTCGGTTGCCTTAACAAAATTATAGGTGTGATTTGATTATTACTGCAAATGGGAAGACGGAGAAAATTGCTTCAGGTTTGCTCAATCCTTTTATTGCCCACTTGAAGACTGCCAAAGATCAGATTGAGAAGGGAGGTTACTCAATTATACTTGAACCGGAACCAAGCAGTGATGCAACATGGTTTACGAAGGGCACAGTAGAAAGGTATGTAATGTTATATGATGCTCCTCTCAAAATGCGCTTCTTGACCATGTGTGTGAGGACAGTTTCCGTAAGTGTAGGTGCAATTCTGTGACTGATTCCCATTTAGGTACTGTTTGATTATAATTTTGGAAGTAAAATTATTGCTCTTTGGAGAAAATATTGAAGCATTTTTTTCTTTCAAAAGCAAGAAAAGTACTTCCAAAATGTTCTCGAACCATTGCTTTATGGATTTCATTTGTACTCATACCAAAGGGAAAATTTTGTAGATCAATAATTAAAAATTTGACAGGATAATGGGAAGTTTTAATCTTTTTTCATGGCAGGTTGAATTGGGCGAGGGTGCTGTTTGGAAAAATTGACTAAATAAACTCATAATGCATTATAAATTTTATGACTTGATAAGTTTCAGTTCAATCTAACTTATGGCATAATGATTTCAATTGAAATTATGTGGAAGTGAGTCTTTAGGTGTTGGTGGTATTCCTGAGATCCAATAAAGGTGGATAAAACTCAATATGTAGCAATACCAAAGAAAAATGTATCATGAAAAATCTAAAATATAAGTTATAAATAATAGAAAAAAACTATGGAACAAGGAAATGGGTATAATAAATAATTCACTACAACTAATATGATCTAAGAGTTCGCTACATATATTTTTGTTATAGTCTCACACTGTTGTATAGGATTTAGATCTCAAATATCCAAAATTATCTTGAAAATAACTAAAATAGAGATAAATGAGTAAATATCATGTTATCCTTCACTGTTATAAGTCTCCATTGTCAATTATTTTCTTGACCAGCTCGCATAATAATTCAGTATGAGGTTGAGGGTCATTCTAAATGATAGAAGTGTGTGACTTGAACTTTGATTGGACCATGGAGATGTGTGATTTTATTTGCTACTTTGGAATTCACAACAAAATGTGTCTTTGTTCCAACCACTGCATAGGCCCAAATAAGCTGGTTGTCTTGAGGAGAACCTTATATATATCTATAATCAATAAGGATCAGGTGCAGGATGTCCTGCACCGTCCGGGATGGATTGGGCCTCGTGGCTGTCACCGTACAGCTCTGCACCATTATATCTGTCCCAGATGTCACACACCTGATCATTTTCATTCACGTCATTTAGGGTATCAATGCATATTTCAGTCATGTCATATATTGGCTACTTGCCTGTGATATATATTGGTATTAGTAATTGTGTCAAACACATCATCCTATCCTCCTATACATTTATCAAGAGCAGTGTCGAGCTTGCCCACTTATTTTATGTTGCTTTTATAAGATCCCCATTGCAGTGGCAAAGAGGTTGTAGAAACTACACAGATTTTTTATGGGCCGTTTTAGTGGATGAGATCAAGATGCACCTTGTGAATTGGAACTCAATCTGTACCCTAAAAGAAAGAAGTGGGATTAGGGTTTAGACACTTGGTTGATATGAACAAGGCCTCTTTGGATAAATGGTTATGGTGGTATGCGGTGGAGAAAGATGCACTGTGGAGGAAATTGGTGGCTTGGAAATTTGGGAGTGAGGAGCAGGAGGGGGACTGGAGATCAAAAGTTGGTAGAGGCTGTTAAGGGGTGGGTTTGTGGAAATCCGGTAGTAAGGAATGGGAAGACTTTGGAAAGCAGATTTGATTTAGAGTTAGGCAAGGTGGATTCCATTAGATTCTGAATGGAAGTTTGGTGTGTATAGAGATCTCTATGGGAGGAATTCCCCACCCTTTATGAAAGTTTGATTTAGAGATCTTTCTCGTATACATCCAGTATAGGACCCTCTTTCTCTTTTTTGTAAATAAATTCTTTACTTTATCAAAACTTCAGAGTGTCTCACAATGTAAATTTAGATTCTGATACCATAACATGGGAGGGACTTTCATCAGCTTTCTACGATTTGCATTAATTTGTCAAGGAGCACACAACAATTATGTAAAAATACTAAAACTCAACCCAGCTGACAGCTGCGCTCGAGCATTCAATATAAATATGGACCAAATCAGTAACCAAGGTGTTTTCCCATCTGAATTATTCTTATTGTTTTTCAATTTCGAAGCTGGTGTTCACTTGAGATGTTATCTGTGTTATAATTGTTGAGGTTTCCCTTCACATTGAGATTGTTGAGCAGAAATGGTGCTTTGTTGGCACTTCCTTCCCTCAGCAAATGGCATGGGTAGACTAATAGATGTTGGTTTCTATAGGTTTGTTCGCTTTGTGAGCACTCCTGAGGTCTTGGAACGGGTATACACTATAGAATCTGAGATCTTACAGATTGAGGAAGCAATTGCAATTCAGAGCAACAATGATATAGGGCTGAGCACTGTAAGTATTACTATCAGTATCAATTGATCCGTATCTCACAAAAAGGTTAATTTTCAGTTCTATTCTGTGTTGTAGGTAGAAGACCGGCAAGTAAAACCTGTGGAAAGCATTGAAGGTACTGTAGAAAAGGGCAATGATGTGTATCTTGTTATAATTTTGTGAACATGAAGTAGAATACGGGTTGTTTTGCATTTCTGTTTTTAATGTGCCTATTTTATTTTTATTTTTTCTTTTGGGGGGAGGGGATGGAGCTTATCAAATTTCTCTTCAAGTTCCTTTGTAATTTTCTTCCATCTTATATCTATTGTAATATATTGTAAGGTAAAGATTCCACGAAGAAAGGCTTTGACTTTGCATTGTTATGTTTGTTCTAGAATTTGATTCTAGGAATCAGATGCTGCAGAGAATTACTTGTTAATTTTGATATTTTTAATGTAAGTTTGAATTGCAACCCATGGTTTTGGACAGGCAGCAAGCCTGTGCCGGACACTGATGAGGAGAAAGCAATTGTCCTTTACAAGGTAAGTGGGCACCAAATCCCTCATCATACAATGGACTCTTTTGGTAAATTTATTTTAATTTGGTTTATTGGGTATCTGGCAGCCTGGTGCACATCTGCCTGAAGCAAATGGATCCACACTACGGGAGGAAACTTCGAAGTATATACTATTTCTATCATGAGTAATGAAATTATCCATGCAAATTTAATTGTTAATCGAGGGGTTATGTATGAGTGGTTGTAAATTTTCATCCTATAATAGCTTCAAACCTTGTTTGTCTTGATGTGATTTTTTATTCTTTAGTTTCCCGGGCATCCATATTCTGTAGAAATCAAAACCAGAACATCATTAGCATCCCCAAGCATTAATACATGTTCAATTAGAAGTCAGGCAGATGGTCAAAATGCTTAGCTTCTTTTGACAGATATTCCCTTACTATATTGTGGTCTTTTGAACCCATGCCATGTAGGCAAATCAGATGCATGTCATCTCTGTTATTCATTCAAACAGTAATTTACCTAATATCACATTTCTGATTTCATCCATATTCTGTCTTACTTCTGTATTGTTATACTTTATTTAGCATATTTTGATTTTACTACTGAAGAGGCGAAAATAAATGGTTCTTCCATAAGTACATCCTCATGAACATATGAACAGATGGATGTTTATGTGTCTGCGTGTTACGTAGGAAGTGACATTGAAGATTGTACTGAAGGAAAATTAACATTAGCTCTGAACTCCTGGGTTCATATAAAACCCTTGCTAAAATTTCCTTGATGGTCCAAAACTCTCCTAACCAGGAAGTCATCTTCAACAATAAATGTGTAAGAATTTGGTTAGTTGTATCGGTCCCTGTGTCTAAAATATTTGCAAATGCATATATATAGCTGTCCCTGTGCCTAAACTCTATAGACTTGCTATGCTACCACTCTTATCTGTGCAAAGTGGAACAATCGTATTTGCTCCCACAAATTATGGCTCCTCGGCTATTTGCTTTAATTTAAAATACTACTTATATTAAGTGTCCAAAATTTACTGTATCGATGGGTCTATTTGAAGTCAATTTTATTAACCAGTCTGTGTGATGGCTTTTGGGTTGGTGTCTGAAACTTGATATCATAGAGATTAGAGAGAAGGAAGACAGACTTTTCATTGCCCATAAGTTCTGCCCTGACTTTTCTCTGTTTCATTCCTGTTTCAATTTGTAAAGTGATCAACACGTTTCTTTAAGAGTGAACACTTTCCCCCAAGAGTAAAGTTTGCATATTGTAATCAGAAAGCAAAAGTAAATAGGGGTGGTGTCTTCTTCATGCTACATTTAAATTTAAGATTTTGGTGACTGCTATCATCTACTTGTATGTTTTATTGGTTTTTTATCACAATAATTCAGAACTTATTTAGCAGTGTTAATCTGATATAAATTCGATTTGCATATTTAACTAGAGTTCAGCTTTTGAGAGTCCTGGAGACACGCAAAAGTGCACTGCAGAAAGAACAAGGCATGGCCTTTGCACGTGCTGTAGCTGCTGGTTTTGACATTGATCACATGGCACCGTTGATATCATTTGCTGAATGCTTTGGAGCCTCGCGGTTGATGTAAGCAGCATATCTTTAAATGGACCATTTTCATATAGTGTTTTGTTGAGGTCGAGATTTTATATTTTTCACTAACTGACAAATGGCAGCAATATTTCTGTTTAGGAATAATTTGATGATCTTAGATTCATCCATGCAACAGGGATGCATGTTTAAGATTTATGGAATTATGGAAGGCCAAGCATGAAACTGGCCAATGGCTTGAAATTGATGCGGCTGAAGCTATGTCTACTCGATCAGATTTCTCGTCCATGAATGCATCAGGCATTATGCTTTCTAATGTGGCCAACAACCAGAAAGATTTCAGGGAAGCATGGCCTGAATCCCATAATGAGTTGGCTTCGGAAAATAATGGGAAAGCAAGTATTGATGCAACTGTAGGTATGAACTCAAATCATATACGAAGTATCTCAAAGATAAGAGTTTTCTTTTTTCTTTTTATTTTTCTTTAAATATTTTTATTTATTTATTTATAGTCTCATGGATGAACCCTCAGAATTTCTTTTCTCTTACGTTTTGACCGAGCCATCAAATTTAATTTCTAAAAATGGAAAGAGGGTTTTGTGCTTTCTTATTATAAATATTATAAATTATCTAGTTTTGACATATGAAGAGGCTGTTTAGTTATTCCTATGAAACGGGGTTTGTTGCTGAGAGTACCACATCAGCTAGTGAAATTCCAGGGTCTTGAGAGATGTCAGATTAATACTTTCTTTGCACACAACACACAAAGAGAGGAGAGAGGGCATTAAAACTATATCTTTTCTGTCATCTACTGTATAAAAAGTGGTTTATCACATTGGCTAAGTTGCAAAGCGTTAGAGCTTTGTTAGTTGCTCAAATATTCAAGGGAAGAACTCTATTCCTCTAAAGGGTTCCCATAAGCTCAATAAAAGCATTCAAACTTTTTGACTCTGCATTCCAAGACCATCACTTTTTCTTCTTCTTAGTCCCTTTTTTTTTTTTTTTTTCGATTCCTCAAAATACAGAAAATGTTTCTGTTTTGGCTCAAAAGAAGCACTAGTTTAACAGTTGTAAGACACTGTACAGTGAATAAAATAGGAGAGGTATCTTTGTCCTCTCCATATTTTCTTGTATGTGTTATTAATTTCAGAAATGTTCCCTTTTTATGTAACAAGTCCACTACATTGTGGGGTCAATCTTTATATGATGTCTTCATAGCATGTCCGGACAAATTGAATTACAACACAGGTTTTAAGGCCTGAAAGATTTCTGAAACGCATACATCTAAAAAAGAAAGAAAGAAAGAAATAATAATAATAGTGGGAATGTCCTTTATACATATTTCTCTTTAGCTTATTTGATATACCCTTTCTTAAGTTGGTGTTGTGTTTTCTTGCTTTAAACTTTTCTTTGCATTTCTGAATTGAAGAAATTGTGTCTACTCATGTGCCCAGATGAAAAGTCTCCCATGGAACGACAAATACCTGTAGGCCACCCTGAATATTTTCAGGGCCAGTTTCCTCACCATATGTACCCACCTTGGCCTATTCATGGTCCACCAGGTGCACCACCAGTCTTTCAAGCATATCCCGTGCAAGGCATGCCTTACTATCAGAACTATCCAGGAAATAGCCCATTTTTTCAGCCACCATATCCATCCGTAGAGGATTCTAGATTCAATGCTGGCCAGAGAATGGGTCAGAAAAGGCATTCCATGGATAGCAATACTGAATCTGAGGCCTTGGGAGATGGATGCTTCCAAAGCAAGATCGCAGGATGATTTGGAGTTGGAGAAGGAAGCTTCGCAAAGTCGAGAATCACGAAAGAAGGCTAACCGATCAGGTAGGAAGCAATCGGGCATGGTTGTCATTCGGAACATCAATTACATCACTTCAAAGAAGCAGAATTCATCAGGTAGCGAATCACAATCAGCCACTGACTCTGAAACTGACTGAGGAAGCTGGAGATTTGCAGGCTGATGCTCCACAAATGAAACATAAGAACTCTTTGGGATCCACAAAAAGGAAAGGAGCCCATACAAAGTCTGTGGATGCATCATTTGATAATGACACAACTTATGGAAAGGAGGCAGATGGTGGGCACTGGCAAGCATTTCAGAATTATCTACTGAAAGATACTGATGAAGATAAACATGCTGTTGACCATGGCATGTTTGCAATGGAAAAGGAGGGTAAAGTAAAGCGGCGACAAAATACAGTGGGTAATGATCCTTCAGTTCTCGTTGGACGAGATCCAGGTGAAATTGGAGAAGGAATAACCGATTTCCATAAAATCAGTGGAAATGTGACCCGCATGCGGAAGGCATCAAATGATGAACTGTTGATTTCTAGAAGAGAGGGTCATTCTGGTGATGGTATAGGAATCCAAGATGGTCAAATGGATGTACAATTCACAGAAGTTGGTGGCAGAAGGGTTGGATATAGGAGGACTAGAAATGATGATTTTATGATTCATGGACGAGAAAACCAGTCAGATTTTACAAGATCTTCCTCAGATCCACTTGCTGTAAATGAGTTTGACCATGCCACCAATGACTTGGATAGGAGCTCGTCACGTAATATGACTGATGAATCCTTCATAGTTCCATTAAGGTCTATATCACTAGATCAAGTTGGGACTGATGATAGAAATGCTATTGACATGGATTCTGAGCTCCCATCAGCACTTGAGAAGGCAGACAACAATAGGGCTGGAAGCCAGGTCAATTACGAGCCAGATGATTTGAGCTTGATGCCTGAGCGTGGTACAGAGAAGGGGTCAATTGGTTATGACCCTGCTGTAGACTATGAAATGCAGATTCGTGCTAATGGTGCTGCTTCGGTGGATAACAGAAATAAGGAAGCAGTGACTGATGTCAGGCAAGGATCAAAGAAGTCAGGCAACGACCGAAGGTCAAAAGTTATTCCAGATGCTTCAGATAAAAGGAAGATTGTGGGGGCAATAAGGAAAGGAAAGCCTTCGAAGTTGAGTCCTTTGGAGGAAGCGCGAGCACGCGCTGAGAAATTAAGATCCTTCAAAGCTGATCTCCAGAAAGTGAAGAAAGAGAAGGTACTTTTCTTGTCCTTTCTATAACAGTAAACCCCACATTAAAAAGTTAGAATGCTCATAGGAAAGCAATGGCAGAGCCAGGGGGTGCCTTTGGGGGCACGTGCCCCCACTGGCCCTCAAACATTTTTTTTTTTTGTTTTTGGGATAAGTTACTATTTGATAACTATTTACCAACATAATGCCAAAAAGAAGAAGATGGTAGTCATTTTTAAGCATATATACAGTTCATTTGTAATAAGTTGACACAAAAATCCTTTTTTTGGTATTACATTGGAAAATGATTACCAAAAAGTAATTTTTTTTTAAAAAAAAATTTAGAGCTTTCAGGTCCCACTTCACAGAATCATAGCACAGTGCCTCCATTGGAGATAAGCTCCTGGCTCTACCCCTGTAGCAAAGTGGTCAGTGATCTTGGGTAGAACTTATTTGACCCAAGTGTCACCATTTTTATTTAAAAATTATCTTATCAATGAATTTATGTCTCTTTTGCCAGCTAGCTCGTTTGGGCCATACAACAGACTTCTACATCTTTTAAGTTTTTTTCTTTTCAGGAAGAGGAACAGATTAAACGGCTGGAAGCTTTGAAGATAGAGAGGCAAAAGAGAATTGCGGCAAGAGGCAGTTCCAACCCTACTCAGGCAACATTGGCCTCACAGAAAACCAGAAAAACAATTGCCAACAAAACTTTCCCCTAGCTCCCACAAAGGATCGAAGTTTAGTGATTCAGAACCTGGATCCTCATCACCTTTACAGAGGTTCCCTTTCAAAACTGCTTCCCTGGGATCCAGTGATTCCCAGAAAGCCTCTAAACCCAGATCCAATAATGGCAGCCACTCAGCTGGAAATAGGTTAAGCCAGTCAGGTGTCATCAGTTGCCAGAATCAAAGAAAGAGAACAATGGTGTTACGCCTGAATCAAAGGCATCCATAGTTCGGATTAGAAGATTATCAGAACCTAAAATGAGCAGCAGCCATCATGTTTCTTCAGTGAAGCCTCGAAGCACTGAACCAGTATCAAAGCCAAAGATATCTGATGGGCCTGAAAGCAAGAAGATATCTGCTATTATGAACCTTGATAAAACCAAGGCCGCAACTCTTCCAGAACTGAAGATTAGAAAATCTAAAGGACCTTTGGATGTAGTCCAGAACAAATCAGCAGGGAAAGAGTTGACACAGAAAGTGAATGGGAGCAAGTCTTCTGTAACTTCAGAAGGTGCTGAATTGAAGAATACTAATGACAAAATTTTGGATCCAAGAGATGGGGATGACAATCCAGTAATTGAGAAGACTGTTGTGGTGCTGGAATGTGAGAAGCCGTCCATTCCCATTGTACATGCATCAGAAGAAAAGATGGCACAACATCAGGGACATTATGATAATTATAAAAGAGGAGAGCAAACTGAAGTGCCACTCTATGCAGCTAATCATGCACCAGTTGCTTTACCACTTGTCGTGGATGCTGTTGATAGAGAACCTGTTAAACGTCAATTGCAAGAGCAATGCAGTTCTTATGAGGTAGGAATTCTGAGAACTAAATAATTGATTTTATGACACTTGATTACAGTGCATATGTTTTTGAGTTCAATGGCTGTGCATTGAACTTGCAATCTTTAATGAGTAAAAGTATATAAACTTACACCAGTTGCTCAATGTTGCAAATCTATGATTCAAGGGTGATAAATAAAATAATGGTAGAAATTCATATCAGAAGTATTCATTCTATTACATACAGAAACCTGATTCTTTGCACACGTGGGGTTCAAAAGAGAAGCACAGCTCTTAGAATGTTTGTATTTAGTTTCCCTCATCAATATGCTAGAGAATTTATTGCTGGTTTTAATATTTTCTCAGGTTATATTTCCAAATTGTATTGGTCTTTCGCTATTAGAATGTTTTAATGTGAGGTCAGCTATTAAAATGTTGCTATTCAGTAACAAAAGAACTTTTGCTTTTAAGGGGAAGCTTGAGTTAAGCACATAATCTTAGTTGTGATCCATGTCCTAATTATGAATTTGGTAGTTTAGTATTGCTGTATGTTTGTCACTTTTCCACTGCAAAATCCTGAAAAGTGAAAATTATTTTAACCCTTAATGTGAAGAAATATTTCAATTATTTTATTTGTGCTGAACTTGCTGAAGCTGTAAATAAATTCCCCTGGCATATAAAATTGTGGGAATTACAGATAGGTCTGGGTACAGGCCAAACATTTACAGTTCAATACAAATGATTACTGACTTACTAATAAATGGCTACTAACTTCAAAAAAATGACTATTAACTGTAATTGAACCTGTAATTGTTTTCCCGTAGCTGGACCTATCTGTAATTCCCCCTATAAACTCTGTCATTGTTCAAGTTAGCAACCATGATCTGATTTTTCTCATAAAATATATCTTCCTGCTCAGGTGACGACAGGATCTGCAGAGAAGGAATTACCAAAGTTATCAAGCATGAGTATTGCTGAAAAGCCGTATCAAGCCCCTTTTGCTAGGGTATCTTCTTTGGAAGATCCATGTACTAGAAATTCAGAGTATGGCAGAGCACCCCCTACAAGCTTAGAGATGGCAACAGCAGGAGCAGAGACTGTTAAAGTGCATGTATCTGATTTTAAAAATCTAAAATTAGAAAAAATTCCAGAAGCATCGGAGAAGCCTCAGGTAAAGGAATCATCGAAAGGTTTCAGACGACTATTGAAGTTTGGAAGGAAGAACCATAGCTCGGCTGCTGGTGAACGAAATTCTGAATCAGATAATGTGAGTGCTAATGGTTCTGAGGCAGATGATTATGTGACCAACACTGCTTCTTCCAGTGAAGGTAGTATTGCTCATTTCAATTCCTTTTTACACTCTGGTCTATAATGATGTACGAAATTTATGATGCTGTGCCATCTAAGCCTTGAATTGATTGCGTGAATTCAGATTTGGAATGCTTGATAGACTCAATTATTGTTGAATCTATATTTTTCTCACTTTTCTGTTGTAGCTTTAGGTCACATTCAATGATAACTAGTTCACGAGCTGACCATTATTTTTGGTTTCCATCATCAGTTCATACATTGAAGAATCTCATCTCTCAGGATGAAACCCCCACTGCCGGAACTACCACACACAAGTGTAAGCTCTTACTACACCATAAACATACTTAGCGGATTCTTTTTCTTTCCTTTATTCCTCTATTGGTTAAAGAAGAAAATGATGAGATTAACAAAAAAATGAAGAAATATATATTATTATTATCAGATGTGGGTCTGGGATCTAATGATTTCATTCATTTGGATGCAGCTTCTCGACACTTCTCTCTGTTGTCACCCTTCCGTAGCAAGACTAGTGAAAAGAAGCTGACAACATGACAGCAGCGAATGCTGTTAAATCTGAAGGTGAGGAAGCATTGTGGTGTTTGTTCTTTTCACCCTCCAGCTGTGAATTGTTACATATATTTTGGTTTATTGATTTGGCTTGTAATTTAGGTAGTGAATCAGAAATGTTAATTTTATAGTCTGTGTTAATGTAAAAACTGGTCATTTGTATACATTCAGATCCATTTTTCAATGTCCACATGGTGAATTGGTTTGCAGGTCTTTTTTTCTTATGAATTATATAAACTTATAGAGTGTAGACTTTCAATGGTAGTTGTCGTGCACATAATTTATCGGATGTGGGAGGACATGTTGGATTCTTGATTTTATGGGATGTTACCCACTATTTAATAAATCTCACCAACTAAAGAATGAAATTTGCTATTTCGATCCGATAAGATGCAAAGGGACTGCAGGTTTCCTAATTGGTGACTCTTTAACAGGAATTTAATGGATAAAACTGGTACTATATTGAAGCAGGAACTTAGGCGTTGTGAGGAGCTCACTTCGTTTGGGAATTGGGTCCCAATTTGGCCCACCACAACTAGTTCATGTGCAATTGATGGTGTGCTCTTTATAGCCACTCTTTATCCTCAAAAGGAGATCAAAACAGTAAAATCATCCAGGTATAAGGATAGTTGTTTTCTCTTGCATCAAAATACAATCACTACAAAACATCTATCAGTCAGAAGTTTAAACAAACATGACACTGTATCAGTCAAAGCGAATGATTAGGCAAGAAATGTTGCTTCTGCTCATTCTAGTTAAAGCCTCTTTTGCTAAGCATTCTGCAGCTTCTTGCGGGTCCTCTAAGTGCCCGATGAGATTCACTGCCTCTTGATTCTTCATTACCTGAGCAAACACGTAAACATGATTTTACTTGTTTAGCTGAAATGGAATGGTCTATAATCAAAGCATCAAGCAGAAAATTTGTGATTTAAAGGTGGTCATAAAAGCTTAATTGGGCAGTAACTACGATAAGTTTCCGATGAAGTTTTCTTTTACCTCCCATACACCAGTGCTTGCTAAGATGATGAATTCAGTATCAGAGTCTATCCTCTCAGTGCCAACAAGAAGCTCCGAGCTTTTACTGGGTTTAGTGCCTGCTGCTGCATTGCCCGAGTCGCATGCCAGTATGCGGACTTTAGGTATGCGAATCGCACCTGAAATCAAACAGCAACAGAATCAGATTACACACACAAACAGTGCGATGAGAGCTATTGAAGAATGGTTTTTATGATGCCACACTTTCATGTTGCACACAAAGCTTTTGGTTTGTGTTCCATGCCTGGAATTAGTTTATGAGACCAATGCCTTTTCCCCGTCTGCTGGTGCCTTCTGCTTATCTGATGAGCCACACCATCTCTACACACAACAGCTCTGAAGTCACCCATGTTAGCTATCACAAGCCTTTCTCCATTTATCACCATCACAGATGCTGAACCCACTTTCCATGCCTCCTCTGCTTTCTCTGTCTCTCTCACCTTTGCTCTTGCACCAAGATATGCTTTTCTCATTGCATCCTTGCTCTTCCTCGTTATCTGAGACTACAGAACAGCACAAACCAATACATCATTCAAAATGCATCTCTTTATATCGTTTTCGGGATTCGATAAGGGATTTTTTCACGGATAAGAGAAAAAGGTGAAAAAGCAGGCCGTATCAAAGAAGTGTCAGTGTCAAACATGTATCAGACACCAACTGTCAGAGCACCTCTAGCAAACTAATTTTTTTGCATGCCATCTTGTTTACCTCTTTAATCTTCCTATCGAACAAATGGGACTGCATGTGCTTGGTGACTCCATCGCCAATTCGAGAATCGAAAACACCAAAAAACCACAACTCAACCTCTTCCATTTGCTCTCTCTGCACCACAACCGAGCCAGGAGCCAAACTCCTCCAGCCCACCTCCGAATGACCGATCCTCGACCACATGATACCCATGTGAAATGGGCATCATCCACGACGGCTTCTTTGTACTCTCAGACTCCCTTTTGTTGATTCTGGCGTCTCCTATGAGAAATCGTCTCAGATGAAATGCCTGCTTGATTTGATCAGTACTTTAAATCACCAATGAATTCAACAGGTTTAAGTGCATGCATCAACATGAATCAACATTTTTTATAAATTAAAAAAAAAAATATATATATATATATATATATAGAAGCAAATCAATCAGAATTGAACAACACCCATAATCAAAATCTTCAGATTTTACCAGCCCCCCCCCCCCCCCCCCCCCCCAACCCAAAAAAAAAAAAAAAAAAAAAATCTTAGGATTGCCCAATAACTCCAAGAAAGGTTCAATAAAAAAATTCTTATCAAATTTTTTTAAAAAAAAAATGGAAAAGGAGAGGGTCACCTTGAGCTTGAGATGAAGATCCTTCAACCCCATGTCTATCCCTGAAATCTGAAGAGGAAAATGGAATGGTAGAGATTTTCAAATATGGGATAGAGAGATTTTTTTGGCTAGTCTTTGGGTTTTTTTTTGTTTTCTTTTTGTAAGAGATATGTTAAAAAGATGTTTGGAGTCAATAGGGAGTCTAAAGCTGGAAAAACTTTTCTATTCACGTCCTATTTTAGGGTTTTATGTAAGGGGGCATTAATGGGAAAGCCATTTATTAGCTTTGAAATTTCTATTGTGGAAAATTAACATGTAACGGTCACTTTCTACTTTTTAGCATAAACAGGCAATACTAATCCATCTGTTTAAGTTGTTTTTTTTCTGAATTTATCTAAAATGTAAGATAAGGTTTTTTTTTTCCTTTTTTTTTGGGTGTATGGCTATGTAAGACACACGCAGTGTATGGGAAAAACTGAGAAAGAATTATGGGAAGCATGATGGACTACTACTCCCTTTGTGTAGCCCAAGGGCAGGTTAATTTAACCTTCTTTTAAATTGGATAAAAATAAAATAAATAAATAAATTATCACAGTGTAACCCGCATATAAACCCTTCCTCTCACATATATCCCGTGGGTGATTACATATGATCAAGTGTAACGTTATCCCGAATTCAAAAATCTCGAATAGAAACAATAACGTGAGATTTACTAAAGGTCCCATCTCATTGTACTTGGTCAATATTCCTTAATTCAGGACAGCTAGTACTTGTCATTAAAGAAAGAGCATACAGGTTGGTTACACAAAATGAATATACAAATACAGAAGTAAATAACGGAATAAAAATTTGAAAAGAGGTAAGATTTTAACTTTGGAATTACTCCCCTTTACTTATGTCCTGATTTGGAAAGTAGGACACCTCTGTTTGATGCACCAAGTGAACAACTCATTTAAAATTACAGGAGTAATTCATTTAAGATGAGGCAGCGCATTGTCAGTGTGCAAAAGAGGCTGACAGGTGGGTTCTCTTGTATGCCTTAATCACTTAAATTAAGTAGGGTTGATTAGGGCTCACTCAGTGGCTTCTAAAATTGAAAATGCCAAATGTGCCAAAGGAAATTTTTTTTTTTAGAAAATTTTCTTAATATTTGCCCTATGACTTTTTATAGCACAAATCCATCCTTTAGAAGGGAGTGACACTTAAAAATGACGAAATCATACCAAAAATAAAATAAATTATGATGAAAGTTACACCTACGGGTTGGTTGAGCCATAAGGTTTTGGATGTGCTCTCTAGAGATTATCGTTTTTCAACTTCTTGCTGCAGTTATCATTGACTATGTAGGCATGTAGCATTTCATATGAACCCTTAAAGGATTTGTTTGGGTTAAAATCTCGATGGGAGTAAGGTCTAGAAAATCTATAGAACTTAAAAGTTGGAAATTGTGCATTACTTAAAATTTTAAAATGATGCCATGCCAAATACAACATAAACCGGTGGTGGACTCATACTTTGAGTATGAAGCTAAAACATCCGGCTAGGAATTCATGAATTGGAATTTTTGATCTGCCCATGAATAAGTCCGGTCATCTATTTTCTATTGGCCTGTGATACCACGTGACCATGTCATGGTTGTATATAAGTTTCTTTCCTGCTTGTACCTCAACCCCACTCAAGTACCACCAAGCCGCAAGGGCGATTCTTACTCCTTACCTAACATGTTAATTGAGGCACAGCATTAATTGATGTCATTAATGTATAGTTAATGTAGATAATCAGTTTTCAACCTCTAACTAGTCCAAATTAAAGTCTTTCAATACTTTAATTGGGTGGCAAATGGCTACCTGAAAATAGAAAGAAAAAAAAAGATTACTTTTTTTCCTTTAAGTTTGGTCCAATTCCCTGACTAGTATTTCCAATCCTAAATTCTCAATCTAGAAATATTCGCATAAGAACAAAGAAGACGACTGGGTAAGTATTTTTGAAGTCGGGAAATGACACAAATAAGTACAAACCCTATTATACTTCCTCTAGACTTTCAAACCCTACTTTCTTAAACATGCGTTGCACCAAATTCCACGTCAAGGCTCAGACTGACTTACCCCTTGTTTGGTTCTCATATTCCACTCTAGGAAAAAAAAAAAAAAAAAAAAAAAAGAATGAAAGAAAAATATAGAATGATATCAGGTGAAAATTATTATAATTATTTTTATTCTTTTATTTTTTTTATTACAATTAAATAAGGAAAATTATAATTTCTTATATTCTATTTTTCTTCCTCGTTAAAATCCGAGAACCGGATGGAGTTGAGTTTATGATAGTCAAAATAATTAAATTAAATTCCACATCTCTCCTAGAAATTTCACAATAAACCCAATGCGGTTTTCATACGCGTTAATAATTTTAACAAAAAACTTGGACTCTTTTGGCAATTACAATTTCAAATCAACCCATCTTGAACACGTTTAGGTGGCCCTTTCACCATGACTCGTCCTAATCCCCGGTCATCCAATGCTTTTGACAAACTCGTCTCTCACGGAAAAAACTGATCAATGCTCTAGAAGTACGTAGAAAGGCACCAAGGCATGGTTATAAATTGATGATTACGTCTATAACACACACATCTATGTCATTTCTGAAAATGATACTTCGTAATTTTTATTTTTTTATTTTTTATTAATAATTAACGATTAAAGATATCTCAAATTTTACTCTTGTCAAGGTTTCATTCC
Source organism: Liquidambar formosana (assembly GCA_039720395.1). Lineage (NCBI taxonomy): Eukaryota > Viridiplantae > Streptophyta > Magnoliopsida > Saxifragales > Altingiaceae > Liquidambar > Liquidambar formosana. The sequence continues at coordinate 12,898,189 of CM077822.1, forward strand.
AGATTAATCTTTTAACGACTTATGTTTGTTGGAAATATACCTACATCCCACATCGCCAAATATTGGATTTGACATAACTTTATATACTTATTTAGACCTTTACTTATAAGTTTAGGTTTTTAAGTTAGGAAATTTAACATAGTATCAGAGTATGTCGTTCTTGAGCCTATTGAGCCCATATTTGTTACTCACAGTGACAGACCTATGTTAACCCTACACATGAGAGAGGAGTGTTAAAAATATACCACATCCCACATCGCCCAAATATTGGATTTGACATAACGTCAGTATACTTGTTTGGGCTTTCACTTATAAGCTTAGGCTTTTAAGTTGGAAACTTAACATGGTATTGTTAGAAATATAACACACTCATATACTTGTTTGGACCCTCTACTTACAAGCTTAGACTTTGAAATTGGAAACTTAACAATGTGAAACGTTTCATACTCACATAAGTAACGATAACTATAAAAAGTCAAATCGATGACTTCTAAGAAATACACCCAGGCCTCAATGGATAAATGGGAGAAACGATGACGTTTATCCCCTTGAATTATCAGAGGAATTAACTTAATCATCTTGAATTTTAAAATGCATCAAAATGCTTCCTAGGCATTTGATAGTGATCTGTTGGTGAAGGTGCTGGATACTAGTCATGTGAGTGTGAGATTTACATAAATAAAAAAATAAAAACATATATTATAAAACAGGTACGTGTCCATGTCATGGGACAAAAGAATGTAAGTAACTGAGATATCTTTAGTACGAATATTAAATTTAAACTGGGATAATTATAATAAGCTTTTCCTTTTTTACTTTGGTTTTTTTGGTGGTTGTTGGCAAAATCCAATGTTTTCATTTTCGACCTTTTTAAACGGGGTTGAACCCATTCAAAGGTGGGTTGAAAGGTTTTTTTAGCGACTATGAATTGGGTTGGGCTAGTCCGAATGCAGGAGCACCCAATCCTGAGGCCCAAACTTTTATTTGAAGTGGGCTATTCATTACTCAAGGGGAACGGCTATTCCAACCCCCCATTCCTATAAGCCCACCCCCTATTCTTTTGGTTTTTAAGGTTTTATGCAAAATATAAAATTTTTTTATGAAAACCGGCCGTGATGTCCACTAGAAAACATCATTTTGAACAACTTTTCAGAAGAAAGTTTTTCCAAAATCTATCGTTTAAATATACTTTTTAACCATTTATAGCCTTTATTTCATTTTTTGCCAAAAAGTCTACCTAAATGATAAATTTTGGAAAAACTTTCTTTTGCAAAGTTGTTCAAAATGATGTTTTCTAGTGGATATCATAGCCGGTTTTCATAAAAACTTTTTATATTTTGCATAAAACCTTAAAAACCTAAAGGATGAGGGGTGGGCTTATAGGAATGGGGGGTTGCAATAGCCGTTCCCTTACTCATGACTCATTAGGCCTCACATTGGGTCGGGCCAGCACGAACGCATGACTACAAGGGACCCTTTTTACCATTTGTCACATTTGTTTGCACTTCTATTTATTTTAAATTTTTTAAGATTTTATGAAAAATATAAAAAAAATTCATAAAAATTGACTATGTTGAGTACTAGAAAATAATATTTTTACACAATTTTATAAAATAAATTTTTTCCAAAATTTATAATTTAAGTGAATTTTTTGATTATTTATATCTTTTATTTATGTAAAAATGAAACACGTATGTATGTATAGATTGGGATTGAATGAAACAATTTTTTGTATGCCTGGGTAAAAATAGAAGTCTTGATTTCTTCACCACCAATATTGCCTCATTAGCACTCCCACTACCTCTTCAATATTACCAATACCACCACCAACTCATGATTACCACCATCTCCCATCACCTCCACCATCACCAGCTTTTTGTATAATTTTTTATTTTATATATTCCATGCGTTATTGATGAACTAGACATTCATAAAGATGTTTCATGTTGTATATTATCTGCTGAAGATATAACAACAGGTCATGAAATTATCCATATATATATAGGTGATGAAATTTGAGTAGGGATGAATTCTATGTCGGAATTATGAAAATTCACCTCATAATCTAATGGTTTTTAGATAAAGTATGATTAAAATATGATAAATAAAACATACCCCATGTATGTGTGGTTATATAATACAACTCACCTATGCACAGGGTGCAATCCCTAACACACAATGCTGTTATAAGAAAATCAGTACGTGTTGATGAGATTAGATCTGTATATATATAATACCATTTATCATTATTTTGACAAATGATCTGAAAAAGGCTATATAAAAATGTGAAAGGTTATAATACCTTACCCTTTTTATATTTTGTGTAAATAAAAGAAATGTTAAGCTTTTTTGAGGTGTACATATCACTATATCAGTACTTTATTAATTAAATATGGGCGTGCATGTAGGTAATTAAGGCATCATCATCCCCTCAAAGATTAGATAATTTCAATGTGCATGTTTGGATTCTCCCTTGATCCTATCACTTTGGATGTGTGTATTTAGAACTTTGGATTATATTATCTTGGAAAGAATGGAAAAAAAAAATTTAAATAAGGGCTAAAGAAAGAAAAGATGAAGCTAATGACATTGTAGAAGATGAAACCGATGCCATTGTAACTTAATAGTATTTGCCGCACTTGTTAAATAAATGATCTCGTATTCAAGGTTATAGAAAAACATTAAAACTTATATGTTGATATTAAACGAGTCTGTGGATAAGGGTACATTCTATCATTGTCCCAAAAATTAAAATTTAAAAAAATAAATTAAAAAAAAAAAAACAAAAAAGAGTAAAATTAAATTTCTCTTTATTAGTGACCAAAAAGAAAAAGGAAAAATAAATAAATACTCCAAATAACAATTCCTAGCAGCAATTTGTGGTGAACTGTAATTATTTTCGGGTAGCCCGACCAATCTAACATTCCCCCATTCCTAAAACCATCCAAAAACCCTCTCTTTCCCTCTTTCCTCTTCCCAGCACTGGCAGAGAGAGGAGAGCAAACCAATCCAACATGACCCTCTCTCGTCTCCTACTTCCACAAACAAGACTTCATTTCCACACAAGAGGTAAACCCCACTTCACACAGAAAACGTTTTAGTACAACAAAGTTTGCTTTAAAAAGTAAAAAATAAAAAAAATCATTTCTGGGTTTTGATTTCAGAATCCATGAGACTTACTGCAGGGTTTCCCAGACCAACAAAGTGGTTCTCTTCTTCTTCTAATGGTAAGAACGAGAAATCATCGTGTCCGAAGAAATCGGAGGCCGCGAGGGAGCAAAAAGCTGTAGCTGTGGAATCGTACGTGAAAAAGTGAAGTTTTCTGAAAACCCATTTATCCTACGTACTTAGCAATTTAGTTATTTATGTGTGTGTGTGTGTGTGTGTGTTTGTTGTAATTACTACCAGTAATGGGTATCTTAATATGAATCCACATTTGTAGATATTTTTCACTCTCTTTGAGTTCTTTATTTATTTATTTATTTTTTCCTTTTAACATGATGGTTACATATATGCATAAACAATACAATATAAATTGTCATATATTGTGAAGAATGCTTTCTGCTATATGGGTTTGAACCTGTAATTCGTTTTTTCTCTTTGATCCACCATATTTTGTTAGTTACACAAATGCCCAAATCTGCAATATTCATTCCTTTGGGTGTGTGCCTCCGTATGTGTTTGTGTGTGTGTGGAGAAAGAGAGCTAGTTTTGAGGTTGGATAGTGAAATATAATTACTTGCATCAGGTTAATTTACTATATAATAGGATAAATGTTTTTGGATTCTATTGCATTCAGTACTTTGATTTTATAACAAATGAAGCAATGCATAGTAAGATGAAAAGCATGAAATTGAGCCAGCAATAATTGCAATGAATTTTTCTTCATACAGTAGTAAACTAGTAACAGAAACAACAACGACGACAGATTCAATCAAACAATAGTCAGTCAAGATGCTGCCTAGGATTCACTCCTTTGTTTAGTCAAATTTAAGCACATCTACTCACTTAATTATAAAGCTCCAAAGTGGTTTTTAGGAATAGTAGATTATAGTTCTTGATAGTTGGCTCAAGTTAGAGCATGATTTGAATTCCTACTAGAAGGTATTAAGTGTCTTAGTTGTAGAAGAGGGCCCAACAGCTAAAGAGAATCCCAGTGCAGATCTCCCCTGATAAACGATCAACTTGTTGTCCCTCTTCAGTGCTTTTTAGGCCTACTTTAAATACTGTATCTTTTAAGGCATTAGCTTCATATGGGCACTTCCATTGTATATAAAACAGGTATTTTTTAGAGTGGAAGAAGTATGAGAAATGATTGTTTCAGTTAGAGAAGTCATAATATTTCATGTGCTTGTTTTTGTGTCTTGCCATGTCCTCACTTTTTATTGTGCTGTGTTTTAAGAATTTACCTTCTCAGCATGTCCATATCTTCATAAGCTCATGTATCCTGGCCTTTTCGATGCAACATAAACTTTGGGACTTGCAACTTGCACTTCTTATGGGCGTGGCATTAATCCTCTCTCAATGTATCCACCTCTAAGGCTTGAGGCCACTGGGACAATGAATTGGTCTAAAACAAAGCACTTTATCTATGGGCATTGTTGAATAAAACAATTGGTTTGCTTGTTTGTTTTTGTTCGGGGTAGAAAAATAGTATATCAAAAGCCCAATAACGTGATTGTCTAGTTCTCCTAATCTTAATTTCTGCATGTGTGCCTGTGAGTGTGAGAGGGAGAGAGTACAAGTCCAGAAAAATAAAAAAATAAAAGACTTAGTTTTGAGGTTGGATGTTAAATCCCCCATCCACCATGGTTGGCTAGCAAAAATTCAAAAAAAAAAAAAAAAAAATTCAAAAAAAAATCAAAAAAAGGTTGGATGTTAAAAGATCATTACTTGCATTGGGTTAATTTACTGTATAATAGGATAACTGTTTTTGGGTTCAATTGTATCAGTATTTTGATTATATAACAAATGAAGCATGCAAAGTAAGATGAAAAGCCTGAAATCAAGGCACCAATAATAGCAATAAATTCAAATAGTAGTAACAGCAACAACAAGAAGAGATTTTATTAAACAATAGATTCATTCAAGGCGTCACCTGTGATTTCATTCCTTTGTTTTTCAAACTTAAACACATCTACTCACTTAATTTTAATGCTCCATACTGGTTTTTGGGAATAGTAGATTGTAGTTCTTGATAGTTGGCTCAAGTTAGAGTGTTCTTTGAATGCCGACTAGAAGCTATTAAGTGTCTTACCTGTAGAAGAGGGCCCAACAGCTGAAGAGAATCCCTGCACAAATCTCCTGGATAACAATTGACATGTTGGCCCTCTTTTGTGTTTTTTTAGGCATACTTTATATCCTGTAGCTTCTAAGGCAGTAGCTTCTTCTTATGGGCACTTTCTTCAAAGGGCTTGTCACCAGCTAAGTAGCGCAGACTTTTATGAAGCGTCTGTGATGTGTCAAACATATGCTCAACACCGATATACGTTTTCTACTCACTCGTTGTCCAAAATCTTAAAATCTTAAAATTTAAATTTAATTTAGTTTTAGTTTTTTTTCTTATTTTAGTTTTATATTATTTTTTTATTTTTAAATGTTGGACACTTGGCCCACATTACAACTTCTCCTTCACTTTATAAGTAGAGTATAACTGTAGATTAATAAATTATAGAACCATATGTGTATATAATAGAGGGCATTTTTAAAAATGGAAGGAAAGAAATGGTGGTCTCAGTTGGATAAGTCATAATATTATATGTGTGCTTGTGTGTGTCTTGTCATGTCCTCACTTCTTATTGTGTGCTCCATTTCAAGAATTTGCCTGGTCAGCAAGTCCATATCTTCCCAAGCTCTTGTTTCATGTCCTTGTCTAGGCAACATAAACTGTTGGGACATGCAACTCTGTCTCAGGGTCATGTCATTATTCTCTCTCAATATATCCCCCTCCAAGGCTTGAGGGTGGATTGAATCCAGAGGGGGCAAATTGATGCCACTGGGGCAAAGAATTGATCTGAAATGAAGCACTGCTTCTATGGGCATTGTTAAATAAAAGAATTGGTTTTTTTTTTTTTTTTTTTGGTTGGGGTAGAAAAATAGTATATTAAAATCCAAATTATGTGATCCTCTAGTTCTTCCAGTCTTAGATCAAGTATCTTGAATATGTCACAGGACATATAAGAATTCTTTTTCAGATATCTGTTTGCTCAGAAGGTTTCCCTTGAAAGAGAAGAACAAAGCCTGACAAGTGATCATAGGGGAAAATTTTTAACACTCTCAATGCCTCTTTTGAGTACTGGTTGTCCATTCCAAGAGCGAAGGACTTGGGATTTCAGGCTTTGTTTAGTCAAAATCTTGACACTTGACTGATCCTCAAATATTTTTTGAATTGGATTTTTTAACAGTGCAGCAAGCATTGAAATCACATCCTAAACCAGGTTAGCAATATTATATTCAATAGGATTTTTATTTTATTTTATCAACATGTTCAATAGGAATTACATACCTGTGATGACTTTGATTCAACTCAACAAAGTCTTATCCTAACTACTTGGAGTTAGCTACATTTTTTTTCCTTTTTGTTTCCTCAACATTCGCTCCATTTACATAAATCTTCAAATTAGTCACAAGCCATCAAGCCCTTTCTCATAGTGTCGGCACTGATTCTTTTTAGCTTTCTCTTAGTCTTTTGAAGCCTTCATCTTGAACTAAATCATTTTCTACCATTGCAGACATTGGTTTGTTGTTGACTTCCTCTTGTCTTCATTTTGCAATTGTTGGTATTTAATGAACATGTATTAAATGATTATGATGAAGGACAATAAGCACTGTAGTTTTTAGATAATAGGGACAAAAGTAAAATTGTGAAATCTAAATTGGGCGTTACCTTCATTTGAATATTGCAAGGATATACATTAACAAATATCTCATCTAGTCAATGCATTGGTTATCAATAGGGTATATCAGTATATGTCATTCGGTATCATGAATCCATTAGCTTTTTAGTAATTAAAAAAAATGCAATATTAGGAACAAATTAATGTTTTTAAAAATTCTGTTGTCAAGTTTTTTAGTGTTTTTGAGTTTTAAAGTTTCTTAGGAGATTGTCTTTGGTATTAAGTCTGTCTGAGACATTTTCTGCGAATTCAAAATCTTTCATATTATGAGATTAATAAGTCTTGTTCAGTTAGAATTAAAGTTTGAAGTTCCATTTACATTATTAGCATTAATTGTAGTGTAATTGTTTGAGGGTGAAATAATATATATATATACAGGGTAGTGTTCCAGTCAGCTGCAGCTGACTTAGTGGTATGTCAGCTGCGCTGATCTGGACCATTCATTCTGTTAAAGGGGATCCAGCGGCTGTGATAGAAAGATCCTATTACCCAGATCTGACCCGATAAACCTTCCCTCTCTTCCCTCGTTCTGATCTTAAAACACCCAAACACGAAGCCGTTCCTCCTCCTTCTTTCTCCCTCGCCGCCCCTCCTCCTCTCTCCCTCACACCAGCAACCCATTCATCGCCCCTCCTCCTCTCACTGCGAATCTCCCTCGCACACTAGCAACCCATACCGTGAATGTTCTCCCTTGAACACCGGTAACCCATACTGCTCTTGTTCTCACCACGAAGCTCCCTCACAGCACAAAGTCCTTACCGGCAACCCATACCACAAAGATCTGACACTCACTGCCGGCGGTGAGGGTTTATAGAAGAGGGGAGGAAAAAAAAAAAAAAAAAAGAAAAAGAAAAAGAAAAAAATAACAGAAGAAAGGTGATTTATTTTCTTTTGTGGGTGTTCAAAGGAAATAAAGAGGATCCAAACGTAATCATAGCCACAATTTAGTTATTATGTTTGGAAGACGGCATTGTGCCCTAATTTTTAGTAGATTTCTCTTCTTTTATCTTCCTTTCCATCGTGCCTTGCTTTCATTCAACCTTTCCTTTCTTGTTCTTTAATATATGGCTGCGAGGGAGAAAGGAGGAGGAGGGGCGACTTCATGTTTGGGTGTTTTCAGATCAGAAAGAGATGTGAGAGGGAAGAGAGGGAAGGTTTATCGGGTCAGATCCGGGTAAGAGGATCTTTCTATCACAGCCGCTGGATCCCCTTTTAATGGAATGAATGGTCCAGATCAGACCAGCTGACATACCACTAAGTCAGCTGCAGCTGACTGGAACACTACCGATATTGAAAAAAATCCCATGTAATAAAGGATTATCTTTCTCCACATCCTCCCCAAATCCCCAACTATCTTGTGTATCCATTCTCTTTCTCAATATCCACCCCCACTATCTTATGTATTTCCCTCCACGCAACTCTGCCCATGAGGCCATGAACCACCATCTCATCTTAAAGTTATCAAACTAGTACCTACCATTTTTTGTTCTCTTTTAGAGTTTTATAAATAAAAAATAAAAAAATGCACATGCACGTGCACCACTTTTGCCACTTGATTGCGTGTGGGTGCGAGAGAGAGAGACAGAGAGAGAGGTTGGCAACTGTGAATATATGTCATATATCTGCAACAAGTTGGCTTACCAACGAGCAGTCTCCAGGGGAAAAATAAAAAATAAAAAAGCAGTCTCTGAAGCCTCTATTGTTATCTTTGACTGTGCAGATATATGGAAATGCATCCTGGGGTCTTCCAAAAGCAACACATGTCCAAAACAAAGTAGGGGGATCATGGTACACTCTAAGAGGCATCCTTACTAACCTAAGGAACAAGATGCATTCTCAATTTCAGAGTCACTTCACTAATGAAACATCAGATTCTACAGTTGATACCAGAGCTTCTCAGGCTACTACAGCACATAATAGTCCACATAATACTGAGCCCCAAAATATATCTCAATTCTCAGAAGCTGTACTTGATTCTAACAGTAACAAAAATGTTATTTCTACAAGTGCAACAGCTCATAAAATGAGGGGAAATTCTTCTGAGTATATGATCAATACAACTGCTTCTGAGGATATTAGGATGAACAATAATACAGATGATCCTAAACTTGGTGAACCCAAAAGTATAGTTCAAGGATCTGAAACTATTGTGGATTCCCTTGATGAAGACAATTGTATTTCAACTAGTGCACCATCCCCTATAATGGGTAAAACTTCTTCTGAAGATAATACTGATCTTGGTGAGACAGAAAGCATAGTTCAATCGTCAGAAGCCATAATGGATTCTCAGAGTAATGAGGTGAATATTTCAGCAAGTGCAACTTCCCAACTAATGGGGGAAAACTCTGCTGAGGATGTGGATCAGTCAAAAGATATTTCAGATAGATCAAAGCTAGTTGAACCTGAGAATGGGCATGGGCACCATGAGGAAGCAATGTCGGGCTTACTCGGGGGTTTTGATGGAGATCAGAAGTCAGAGTATGAGCACTTGTTTTCCTCTACATGTCAGCTTTTAAAAGAAGCTTCTACAACATTGGAAAAAGATGGTGCAAATAAATGGACTTCATTTGGAAATGAAAACCGTCAACCTGACTGAGAAAATTACAACTTCTGGTCCAACACCTAATGGATGCTCTGAAGTGGGTGAAAGACCTGCGTCATCTGGTAGTGCCAAGAAGGGCAAAGGGCTTGCACACCTGTTTATGAGGGCAATGAATGATCAAGCAGCAATAGAAATGGTTGGCCATGCAAACAGTATTCTGACATTGGACAGTGTTCCAAAAAATTTAAACGAAACATCAGTGGAGGATATAGAAAAAATGTCTGACATAAAGAGTTTGATGACCTGCATCAAAAAGCTGCCTAGAGAGCAATCAATTAATAAATCTCAGGACAATATCATCTCTAATAAGACCGACCAAGTCAGTAGAGGCTCAACTACAAGTATCCAATCACGAGCTAATTTACAAAAGTCTGGTGATAAGGGAGGACAATCTTCATTGAAATACCATGCTATGGGCATGGAAAGTAAGAAGTTCAATTACGGAAAAGAAAAGCCAAGTACAGAGGTCCATTTCATGGCATGTACTGAATCCATGGGCCAGGATGGGGACAAAAGTGATTTGGATGTTGCCGTGTTTGATCACATAAAGTTAGAACCAAGTCCACAGGTTGCACTTCCAACTAGCAAAGAACACCTTAAGAAAAACCCTGATACATACTTACTAAAGAAGGAAGTAAGCAGAACAAAGTATTGGTGAGGTTCTTAAACAAAAATGTCAAGAACAGTGATATTACTTCTGCTTTGGAGGATTGTGGGCGCATTGTGAAGATATATCAAGTTCCCTCTAAAGGAAGCAATTTCATTGACGCTTACGTATATTTTAAGGTCAGTGTCTATTGGTGCCTGGTGAGCATAGTAGTTCTAGGATTCAGACGCTGTTATTAGTGATTTAAATCATTCAATCTACAGTGCCGCTGGATAATTTATAGAGTTTGGACATTTGTCATTCCACCAAACCAGCCCCCACCCCCTCCTCCCCCCCCCCCCCCCCCCAAAACCCAAATTTAAAAAAAAAAAAAAAGGAACTTCCAAAATGCCTTGTGATATAGGTGAAATGACGAATATGTACCACCTGTGGAGGGAGGAATTATGCTCTATATTGTTAATAGTATAAAAAACCTAATTTTTCACTGTCCAATCTGTTTAACCATCTCTCTTGGTTCTATTGCAGACAAGGGAAGGGCTGCAGAAAGCTCTGAAAAAAACTGATCTGAGGGTGAGAAATTCAGATGCCATTGTTGGGACAACTTCTTCCTTGGAAGACATGCCTAATAGAATTTCCATTCCTAACTTGATTGTTGATCCTGATGTTCCTGTTTCATTAGTGAAAAATCCCAGTCGAACAATTATGATTAAAGAGTTGACTCATGGAATAAGCTTACGTCATCTGAAAGAAGCTTTCTCCTTCTGTGAGAGTGGCATATCCAGGTTGTTTCTGGGTTCCTCAAGTTCTGTTGCTTATGTAGAGTTTGAGGTGAGGATTTTATACCTTTGCAACTGGTTTGCAGCAGTTATAATTTATTAGGTTAGGTGTGTTTGATAGCAATTTCCACATAGAAAGGCTTTCTAAGTTGACTTTCTTTAAAAGAAGTTTTTATATCCAGTTTGTGTTTAATAACTTGAAACAATTTGGCTTTTGAAATGATTCGTATAAGAATCAGATCCAACCTGATTTGGGGGTGATGAAAACTGAATTGGGGGACTTTTTCTTCTATAAATAACATCTAGATGTTTGTCATGACTACCCAGTGCCTAGCACCATTGACACTTCCCCCCCCCCCCCACCCCCCTCTTTGTGTGTGTGTGTGCATGCACGCACGTGAGTGTTTGCAATGCTTTGGTTTTGAAGCCCCAGTCCTAGCCAGTAAGTGATAGGCAAGGTTCCAACCCCACCCCTGCCCAATGTAGAAGCTAAAAGGGAAAATTGTGTAATTTGTGTTTTAAGTTACTAACTAGGAGGCTAGGAGCTGTTTTTTCACCTCGACCTCTTTTTATTTTCTTTCGAAAAGACCTCTGAGTTAAGCCCGTTCGAAATTGTTCTAGTGATTTTTAGAAGCCATTCCTTGAATTTTCTTCCAAACACTCTCTTAAACTATCCAAAGTTGTCGCTTTACAGATCTCAACAGCTTTTATTACTGTTTCTGTTTTTTATGCTTGTGTCACTTGGCAGACAGAAGATGCCAAAGAGAAGGCAATTGCAAAACATTCCATTGATGTTTTGGGAGAGCGGTTATTGATCTTCAGAATTGATGCACCAAGAACAACCGTTGTGAGGATGTCGATCAAAAACCTCCAAAATCCGTTGAAGAGTGTCCAATCCATATTGACATCTTACGGGCAGGTCAAGCATATACAATTGAGAAATAAGGACACACTAGATGCATATTTCAACCTCGCCGAATGGCCAAATATGTTGAACATTCTCAATAGGTAATAAAATTTATAATTTGCAATATATCATATCCAATCTTCCAATGTTCTAATTATGCTTCTGCATATGTACCCAGTTTAAATGGAATGAAGGTACACGGCTGTCAGTTGCTTGTGCAGCCAGCTCCTGTGTATCCTCCAGATATCCTCCAAATTCTCTGGAGTCAGCCAGATGGAAGAAGACACGTGAAAGCTGTGATGCACAATTTATGTCAAAAGCTTGAGGTGAATCCCATAAATACAACTGGGTTAACCCATCTTCTAGCCAAGCACTATGGAGAAGGATTTTAAATGAAGTATAATTGCAAATTTTGATTTGCTAACGGCAGGTATTATTCTCGAGGAAAATCCCTTATTTCATCATGTGTGGAGGGTTGCTCCTCTTCAATCGAGTTTTAGATATAGCAAGTTAATGCAAACCATGAAGGTCAATTTTGCAACAATGTTTGGACCATAATTTAAGCCCTGTCAATATCATATTGTTTTCAAATATAACAATAGCTGATTTACTGATTTTGAGCCCTGCTTCTATGATCTTGCTTCCTATAACCAGTTTGTCTTATGGGCTTGTGGCACTGGGGCTGCCCAAGTGACCTTAGTGTATGAGGATGGAATTTAAAACGTCCTGTCTGATTTTGAGCTCTATTTATTTACTTGTGAGTTTGAATTGATCGATACAGGAAAGTTGTGGATCCCATTGCTAAGAGTTTCTTGCAAGAAATTATTCTCCTCAAAACCCTTACTTTTTTAGAAGAAAAAACATCATAGGAAAGTTGAGGTTCTACTTTCTGGCGGCCTTATTTTGGTAAAGAAATTGCCCGAAGAAACAGAAGCTTTTCTTTTACTTGCCTTTACTTTCCTCCATTTCACTATTGTATTAGTTTCTTGACCACCAATTGAGCATTTGAATGGCGATCATACAGGCATAAAACGTTATTGAAGAAGGTATTATTTCCTTTATTTCCTTTTTACTTTTCCTTCCAATGTAAAGTACAAATGCCAACAAGTGAGATTTGGCTAGGGACATTATCAGCGTCCTTAGGCCTTCGTTATTGTTTTGGAACCCTGCTACACCATTAAGTTCATGACTAAAATTATACCATTAGTAAGTACCCCGCAGTGTAAAGCAGAAGGTGCATATGGGCCCATTTTGGAAGATCCTCATCAAAGTTTTGGATTCTTACATTGCATTTCTGTTGCACTTTGCAGTGAAAAATCACTAGACTCAAGTATCTTTATTGTAGCGATCATCACCTTGATCGACAGACACTTCTGCTCTATTTGGTTCATGGTTTCTATCAAGGAAAAAAAAATGAGAAGAAAAGAAAATGAAAAGAAAAGATAAAATTATATTAAGCCAAAATTATTTCAATTCTTCTTTTTTTTTAATTTTCCATTACAACCAAATAAAGAAACGTAAAATTCCCTATATTTTAAATTTTTTCCTTGATAAAATCCACAAACCAAATAGAGCCTACAGGTAAAGGAAAAATGGTACAGAACCTGCTAAAAAGCTTGTTGATAGTTGTCCATCGTAATGACAATGGCTACCCAAGCTTAAATTTCTAGTTCGAAATTGACATAGAGGTAAGCTACGAGTTCAGGCTTGGCTTTGTTTGCGTGGAGCTAATTTATTAGCTCTGTTAGCTTTGCTTGGAGCTCAACTAAACGGCAACAAACAAATCCCAAGAACAAAGAACTCCTAAAAGGCGAGTTGAGCTCTGGCCAAGCTTAAGCTTAATCCATCTTTAACCAAGCCGAGCTTTAACAGCTTCCATGCAGCCCTAGCAGATCCTGGGCAGCATTTTTAAAATATCATCACATTGGCCACGGCATGGTAATGTTTCATCAAGCCAATCGCAGATGTGGTGGCAAGTAATGAAGGAAATCAACAGACAGTTGGGTTCCCAGACAGTGCAAGTTGCTTTGTTCTAATCAATGCTTTAACCCTTTCCCAACAGAAAACAAAAGAAAATAAAACAGCAACATCATAGCGGCAACGCCCATGCTGCCGAACAAGGAAATAACATGAATTCCAAGACGAGAAAAGTATCCAAATAAAACTAATACTGAATATAGGGTCTGCCACAAAATACTCGGTCCTCCTTAAGATGTACTTGAAACTCTGAAATAATAAAAACAGAAACCATCCAAAAGTACAACTCGCAAAAGATTCATAACAAAATTGGGATTCCCAGAAATAATAATGCTTAGGCTGCATTCTGTTTTTTCAACTTTGAAAGCTCTTGCCTGATCGTTCCAGCCCTCTGCACATACATATTTTAAAATACTTTAGTTTGGCACTCAAATATAAAAACTTACAAGATCAGATGTAAACATCAAACACAAGCAGAAATGAAATATGTGGTATTGGAACAAACCTTAATCTTTGCCAACATGAGCTTGAACCTATCGAAGTCATTCAGAGATGCCCTTCTCTTCTGAACAATCAGCTTTCTGCCCCAGGAGCTGTTCTCCCACTTGTTCTTGACATCTGCCATCACAAAAATACAGTTGAATCCAGAAGAAAACTATAATACTATACATTATAAATAAATAAAACAAAAATAAAAAATAAAAAGACAAGAAAACAAAAATTCAGATTATTGCACAAGAGATTATCTGTACCTGCAGCCTCCATGGCTTCAATCAATGTCTTCTTCTTGGGGACTCTTTTGATGTCAATTTTGATATCTGTCAGAGAGAGCCTCTTAAAATTCATTTGGGATCTCACCATATCAGGGGCATCAACAAGAGCCTGTCAAGATTCACATGCAAATCGAAAAGTAAGATGGCTACTCAACCCCAGCCATGTAGAATCAGCAAGGCTTAAATGTTCAACATCAACATCAACATCATCATACGTATTAAGGTGAAAAATAACAGGCACGTCAGGTTCTGATCACAAAAAATGCTTGTTGGCCTACTGATATAGTACATTTACAACAAATATCACTAGTACGCTGTTTCTAACATCCAAAAATAATATCAAAATTGTAAATGTAAAATAAAATAAATAACCTTGTACAAATGTCCTATTCAATACCATACAGCAAAGTTGGTTACATAAATCAAATATGGAAAGGTTACAATATAGTGATATACGTATTTTAAATCAATATGGTAATTCTCAGTTTTGGGCCTAAAATGTGGTTGGTTCAACTTATGTTTCATGGGGCTTATAATAGTTCGGTTCAATCTTAATAGGTCTAGCAGGTTCGAAGCCTTAGCTTACTTGGTTTGTCTTTCAAATTTACCTGTTTCCCAAATTAAGTAACCTATGTAATTGATGCATTGGCATATTTTGAGGAGGAAAAAAAAAGTTTTCTGTTACTTGCTGCTGGTTTCGAGTTTCCTCCCAAAACCTATGAAGATGTAAGTGATTTCTAGACACCTAATAGTGTGATGCTAGTAGTTATCTCTCTACTAATTATTTTCTTATTACCCCTGCATTTAGAAACAAGTATTTTCAAATCCAATAACCCTTTCATGATCTTTGATATTTCCCTTTGAAAGTCCAACATTATAGCTCCCAACCCACAATTGACACATATGTGAGTATTAATTCATGTCAATAAATTCGACTACAAATATACTAACTTCAATTAAAACCATGCACGCAAAAAAAAAAAAACTTAAATTAAAACCCAACACAACACAAGGATGAAAAAATTGATAAAACCCATTATATGCATACGTTATTTTCTGGAAATTTAGCAACATAACAATATAACATGTTTAATACTACTCAATCTTCTCAGCTGCCCATTCAACATCGTGTGTGTGTGTGTGTGGATGTAAGTGTGGGAAAAAGACATCACGAATGACAAACATCAGATAAAAGATCAGCGAGTGTAGCACTATACTAGAACAAGTGACAAAACACCGCAATAACATTAAGTAAGACACTGAACAATCATAAACATTCATATAAATTTTTACGACTACTATCAGCACTGTTTTCTAAAAAGGTTCACTTCACACTAGCCAAAGATGTATCCAAATTTAATTAAAATAAAACCAATAAAAAAATTTCAAAAGATATGAAAGTTGTAGAACACAGAAATAATTCAACAAGCATCGGACAAAAACACGGCACAAAACCCACAGTAAATACATATAGAGCAAGATATAAACCCATCCTAAAATTTCATCAATACATCATTATGAACAAGAAGAAATAAAAGATTTCTCAGTTTGGCTACCAATAAAATGCAAGAAAATAAAAGAAATTTTTTAATTCGAGATCAGTCACCCGTTATTTAGAAACCAAAACAACGTAAATAGAAAAGATCCCCAAAATTTTCTTCTTATTTTCCTTTCTTTTCCCATATTTTCTCAGTAACCAAACAGATACCAAATGAAAGAAAAAAAGCACTTACTCGGTTTTGGTCGAGAACGTCGACGATGACGACGAGCTTCCCATAGTCCTTCCCGTAGTTCACCAGAGCAACCCTACCGATCTCAACGTATCTTTTGAACGGCTACAGATTCAACAACAGGAAAAATTACAGGTTCAGATTCAATGCTGAAGAATACAAGATGAAACTGAAAAAATTTGCAGAGATGATCTTACCATTTTTTATTCGGCTGTGTCTGTGAGAGCAGAGAGGCTGCGAAGGGGGAAAAGCAAGAGGAAAATGTAAGGGAGGGAGGGAGGTGAGTTAGGGTTTTGTTGGTGTTTTTATAGGGTTTCCTTGACCGTCCGATCTAGGTGTTTTGATATTAGGGTTCGGTTCAAGATGCAAAATGAGTTGGGTTCGGGCTTGAGAATGGGTTGAATATTCGGATGGGTTAAGTGCCCAACTTGACAAGTAAAATACGCCGAGACGGGCGTATTATTTAAAAAAAATTCTATGGAAATGTTTTAAATCGCCTATACGGATAGAAAAATGCTATTGGATTTTCCTTAACGGTCTTCTAAAAGAATCTCTTAAAAAATCTTTTATAATGTAACGTGAAAACAGAGGTAGATTTGTCGGGCTTAATAATACAAGTTCATTTTTGTTTTCATGTTACATCATAATTCAGTTATGAGCGGATTTTAACTTTAATTAAAAGAATGGAAAGTAAATGATAGATTTACCCTTTTTTTTTTTTTTTTTTTTTTTTGTCTTTTCTTTTCTTTTGGAACAACAAGGGCATCCATGTTTAAGTGCTCATTTTGCAAGTGTTTTGTGTAAAATATGTTTTTTTTTTAATTATTTAATTTGGAGGGGGGGTGAGGGGGAGGCTAAGAACTTCATTAGATCAAGTATAAAATATGGTTCTGTGTTCAATATTTTGGAAACTTGGGTTGTAAATGAACAAAGTTGGTCATGAATAACTAATGAATAAATTTCTCATTCAAATTTAATTGTTTATTAAACAAGTTAAGCACAAGCAATTCAAAATCCGATTTAGCTTCCCTTGTATCAAGTTTAAATCAAACTTTTGAATGAGTGGAATCTCTATACAACATTTTAGATTTTTCAAAGAATTAAAAGGTTGTCTTCTTTTAATGACACGAGTATTAATGTTTGAATTTATCAGTCTTTTAGTTAAAAAATTATTTGTTTTTCTCATACTATAATTGGTCAGTGTATTCAAATAAAAGTTAAAAATTCATCTAGTCACACATTTATAGTACCCGATAGAGTATAATGAAGGTGGAAAAATAGTGTGAATCAACTTTTTATATCAATTCATTTGTCTTATTTTATATAACTAAGTTGATGACATGACAAGTCTAATGATATTTTTAAAATTATTAAGTAATACGGGATTTAAGTTCACAGAATGCTTATATTGATTTATATTATAAAGATTAAAAGTAAAGATAAATTCCAGTGCTAGTTAACGACGCTTTTAAAAATGCTATTGGCAACAGCGCTTTCATTTTTTTTTTTTTTTTTAAAGGAAAAGGCTAAAAGCCATTAACACCTTTAGCCCCTCTTTGTCCCGCGATTAGGGTCTCAACACTTGTCGATTCGCGGGTCTCCGCCCTCTGCCGTCGCCGTCCCGTGGCTTGAACAGGTGACACTCGTCTCTCTCGCTCTGCTCTCTCTTGCCTCTCTGAACCTAGGGCTTTGTGAATGTTTGAGGCTGGTGAGAGACGGCCAAGCAATACAGCTTACATTAAATTGGATAATTATGTGATTTTCATGGCGAAGGACGAGGGGTTTTACTCTATATATGAGTCAAAGCCTGATGCCCAAATAGGCAAATACCCAACATATTGTTCATCAATCCATCAAATGATGGATCGAGTACAAGATGGCTCATAGGCTGAAACCGATGATAAGGTTATCAGCTAATACCCAATTGCATTTTCTCTCCTCTTTCCTTGAACTTTCTTTTCCAGCATTTTCCCAATTTTCATTTTCCTAGGTTGTCTCTAGAGCTACCATCTGTATTCAACTTGACCCATCCATTTGGAGGAAAAGACCAAGAGGCAGACCTCATCTGCTTAGTGGGTTTGATACAGTCACACTTTGAAGACTCCCTTCCCACTCTTTAGCTTTCATCACAATGTACTCCCAAGGTTCACTAGGCATAACAAAGTTGGCTTCAAAGATCCTCTTATTATATGCCAGTTCAAAATCATCCGAGTTCCAAATTCAAAGATGGACTGCCTAGGAATGGAGTCAATAGCACTCTCTATATATGAGCCCAGTTTTGGTCAATGCAATCTCTGAGCTCAGAGGAAAAAAGGGCTTGATGAATGATGAGCCCTAGCTGGAAGGTTACATCCCTCTTTAGACAAAGTGAGTGTTATCCCCCCTATTGTAGAATGGTTTAAGTAGTGGAACAGAAGGATTCCAAACAGAAAACATATATCAACAACCAATAAAATACATTCACGTGAATGCCAATCTACATCAATCCCAACTTGGGTTGTTAATCGAAAGGATTTAAAATTTTCTCATTACAACTTCAATATATCATGTTTGTAGTTAAAAAATAAGTTGTTTTCGATCTGGATGGGCTGCACAAAATGGGTTATTTACAGTTTGTAGCCTATAGGGCAAGCAAGCTAGCACATTCAATCTATACAACACCTTCCTTTTGCAAGATTGATCCCAAGTCTCTTGCTTTCAATATAGTGATCACTTGTACCTTGATTGTATATACATGGATGAAAAAGGAGGTCTCTCAAATCTTCTTTTCTTTTTCTTTGTCAGTAATCATTCACTACTACATTAGAGTTTCTCTAGACTTGAAGCACTCCTTTTTTCTGTAAAATTTATGATTTTCTTCTATATTCATTGAAAGTCATTTTTCTATATTTTCCAAAAAACTATTGGTGTGGCAAGGAACCTTTTTTTTATGGATTGTCACATTCAATCCCAAGTCTCTTGTACAACCACCAAAAGTTTACCAGTAAGCTATCCAACATGTTGTGTGTAGCAAAATCATTTTGTTGTATTGATCCTAGGTCTCTTCAATAATATAATGATCATGTACTTGTCCCACATTGATCATGAAAAGATGAAAAAGAAGATCTTATATCAAATCTTCTTTTCCTTTCCTTTCTATTTTTTTGGAATTCATTGGCTAATCTATCGATGTCTCAAAGTTGTGGTATTCTTTTTCATATTCCTTATCTACAAAATTTTCTTCCTTTACTCATCGAAAGTCATATTCCACATTCACCAAAAAATCAACTCGTGTTGCAAGAACATTTTCTTTCCTTCTTATCTTTCCTTTTGGTTGGGGGGTGGGATGTCCTAATGAAAATTTATTCGACATTTTGATGACAATTAACCTGATATACGAGAAGACGATTTTGTTCTATCCTGCAATACGTGGAATGTGAAAGGCTAGTAAGAGAAACACAAAATATTTGTTTTAAAGAGTGGCAAATTCCGATCATTTTTTAATTATGTCCAATATATCTGTAAAGAATACAAAGTTCAACTAAAAAGGATTCCAAGTCACACTTCATAGTATGATACTCATTTTTTATAATTAGTCAAAGAATTATATATACATTATGGATGCAAGATGGCCCAATATGTGACCTAAAACAGAGAATATTTATTGGAAAAGGCTCTATGTCCTATGCTTGTTGACTCTTAAACGTTGTTGAAAACCTTTATAATGCTTCATGGTTAACAACACTCCTTGAAATGCAATCTTCATGCTATTGCGCAAGGCAAAAGCTGGAGCACACCTCTGCCTTCTTTTGTAAGAGACTTTAGAAGAATGGACCAAAGAGTGATACTCAGCCAAAAGAAAAAAAAAAGGGGGCCAAGGAGTGATTCCTTGAAGACTTCTTGAAGATGCCCTCTTACTGATCATTTTAAGATTTCAAAATTTGTTTTTAGTTCTATTTATCATTTATGCTATGGTGGTCCATAAGTGAATGAAATTTCCATCCAATCTTGATCCCTGGATCTTTGATTGTGACAGGTGGGTATTGTTTTAATTTTATTTTTGTCTCTCTCACATTTGGATTCCTTCATATATGCTAAAAAAAGGTGTGTGGTCGACTTTTTCTCTTTATTTTATACTCGAATGGACAGTGCAATGTTTGATTTTTCTTCCTCCTGCTACCAAACCTTCAGCCCTTATATCATAAATTTGAAGGACTACTGGAGAATATATCACAAACTTGGGTTCAAGTCTCTTCTAGATCTTGATTCTTGACAAATGAAGATTTTGATTGTTTAGAATTCAAGCATATTATGCATTTTGTAGCACGAGGCATGTTGTACTTTGAGGCGAACCTAGGAAACAAGAGGGGGCTGAGTTAGGCTGGGCGCTAGCTCTACCATGAAAACAAGGATCCATCTTTGGCACTATTTGGAAGCCCCAATTGTGGGTGGGATTAAGATTTAGTGATGTAACAACATTATGTGCATGATCGCACGACTAGTGTTGCCAGCTTGTGCACGATCGCATGGCTGGCAACATACTAGTCGTGCGATCACGTATAATATGGTGCTATAACAAAACCAAATCCAAACCTAGGTGGGTGTGGTCAGGCCTATAGCAATATTACATGGACGATACTTGTCTCCGCATAGGTGTACAATGCTAATAGATTAAGAAATATTTTGACCGATTTTGAAAGGATGGCGATTTTGCCAGAGCCCAAAGCTTTATTTCCACGGCTCCCAAATTTATATAAGATTGGTTGGACCATTTTACCCTAAAGTAAAAAGAAACCAAAGTCTAACTTGCCAAGAAGACCCTTTTGACTGCCGCTTCCATGTTCTTGATATGCGAGTTCTTTTCATTCCTTCTTTACACTAGGCCTCTTTCTTTTTTTTCTCTCTCCCTATCCTCCATTAACGCTTCTCCACGCTCCGAGTGACTTTCCAACAGACCTCTTCTCCGAGTAACTTACCCGCAGAGCTTCTGACTAAGAAATGCTTCGATCAACTAACATATTCTCCTTCTGGTGTATTCATTTCAGTTGGGAAATTTTATTTATGTCAAAATAGATACACCCAATCCTTTACAAAAAATTAAAAATTGAGATGCAAGTCCTTTGATCTTTATTTATTTATTGGGTACATAGAGTTTTGTGTTCTTCACCTATCATAATCTAGTGGCTCATTTGCCTAATTACATGTCTGGCTAACATCCTACACAACCTGTGGAGGGCATAGAACCCAATTAAAGAAAGTCAAAACAAATTTCCATTTTATTCAGCACAGACAATTGAGCTAGAACCCAATTGATGGCTGTGATCATGGTGTTGGGGGGAGTTTGCAAACGGTATGAAAGAGGTGATGGTGGTGTTGGTGGAGATGGGAGTGGATCTGTGATGTTGCTTATGATGGCAGGGTGGTGGAGGTTTTAGGGACAACAGTAGTTCAGGTGGTGGCTGCAATGGCGACACGCTGAAACGATGGTGTTGGTGGAGAAAGGGGCTTGCATCTCAATAATATAGAAGCCGCAGTGATCAGAAGGGTCTTTTTGGCAGATACTTTGGCTTCCTTTAACATTAAAGGATAAAATAGTCCATCCAACCTTGAATAGATTTGTGAGCCGTGGAAATAAAGTTTTAGGCTCTGGCAATATCGTCACCCTATTGAAATTGAGGAAACTAAAGTAAAAACTAACCTAAAATTCAGAAAAAGTCTATTTTTTGGTAAATTACCCAAAACTCATTAATACTCCTAACAAACAATAAAAAGCCACATTATTGATAAAAAAAAAAAATGCACCCTTTGCCAATTAGCTAGCTTGGTCCTAATGGCATGTCTCTTTCCCAATTAAGGTATGAATTTTATAGAGGCCTTGATTTCGACTCTACTTGAGTGTTGTGTGTGAATCTATATCCTCCTATTATTTGGTAAAATGCAACATTTTAATGAGATTTTATTACTCTTCTAAAATAAATAAAAAAAATATTTTATCACATTCTTTATTTAATGAAGGCCATAATAGTTTTATCATTATTTGGTAGGACCGTAGGAGTCCAAAATAATATTAAGTATCTAACCCGTGTGGGTTTTCAAAAAACTAAAAACAAAGAAAATTCCAAATCCATCCTGAACCCGACTGAGTTTCAAAAAAGAAAAATTCTAAACCTGCCCCTGGATGAAATATCTCAAATCTTCTTGTACTCTTGCTTTTTATATTTCAAGAACCATTTGCTCTTCATCAGAGAAGCTCCAAATTAAAGCATTCGTTGTCTGTAATTTCTTCTTATTCAAATTCATGTTCATTGTTCACCAAAAACTTTTGGGGTTGCAACTTGCAAGGAGCCTCCCACCTTTTCATGGGCGTGCGTTTTGGTGGGGGTTGGATATTCTATTGAAATAATTTAGTAGGGCCTACACAAGTCATATTCCAGTCTCAGGCCCGGCCATGGACTACAAAACCGGGTATCTCCTAGAATCCTAAAACTCTCACCACTCCTGAAGAAGAGGTTGGATTCAATTCCAAGTCTGTTGTAAAACCACCAAGAGTTTTGAACAATTTTTTATTTTATTTTATTTTTTATAGCTGCATTAATTACAAGTCTGTTACTTTCAATAATATAATGATCATTTGTACCCAAAAAAAAAAAAAGGGGGGGGGGGGGAAAGGAAGAGAGAGAAGATATCTCAAATCTTCTTTTTCCTTTCTCTTGTATTTTTTGGAAATCATTGGCTACTCTATCATTGTCTTTTTTTTCTTTTTTGTGGTACATTGGGAAGGGTTTGAATCCCTAACTTATCCTACTCTTACCCTTTTCTCTCACCCTTCCTCACCACTAGACTAACCCCAATAGTTTAGTGTCTCACAATATTGTTGAGTTCGTTTTCAAATTCCTTTTCTGCAAATATTTCTTTCTTACTTTCGGAAAGTCATATTCCATATTCACTAAAAATACCTATTGCTATTGTGCCAACCATTTTTCTTATTTTGGATACCCAAGTCGGCTCTTAGGCCTAATGAAATCTCTCGCCTCTAATAAAGTCGTGGGGTTTGTAGAGATTTTGATTGCTTCTCCATTTGGATGCGTATGTGGGTGTGTATCCTATTGTTGTTTGATAAAAGAAAAAGTGATATATTTAACAATGAACCCAAGCTACGAGAAACACTATTAAACCTACAATACTTGGAAGTCGAAAGGTTAGTATATAAGCCCTTTTTGAGTTTTTATGGAGTCAGGCTCAACTAAAAGAAGATCCATAAAAACGACCACAATCTTTTAGCCCCCATTAATGGTGCTATTGCACCAAGCGAAAGTGCACACTTCTTCGTCCTTTTGCAAGAGACTTTAGAAGAAGGGACAAGGAGTGATTCTCTGAAGATGCCCTTGCCCTTGAGTCCTTGATTCATTTAAGATTTGAAATCTTGTTCATATTTTTAGTACTACTCATGCTATGGTGGTCCAGTGGTCCACAAAATAAATGAAATTTCCATGCAATCTTGATCCCTGGACCTTTGATTGTGATAGGTGGATAGTGATGGCAATGGCACGAGAAATGTTTATTTCATTTTTCTTCTTTGGGGGTAGGTATTTCATTTCATTTTTGTCTATTTCTCACAATCGGATTCCTTCACTTATATATATATATGCTAAAAAAAAAATTGAACAATTTCAAACAAAATTAAGGAATACTATCATAACTAATTTTATGTGGGCTCAATTTTTTCTCTTTATTTTATACTAGTTTGTTATGTATATGTGATGATGTATGTGAATGAACAATGCAATGTTCACAAACCCACCCCCCACCCAATAAAAAAAAAAAACAAAAAAAAAATGTTAAATCAAGCGTTCAAGTTTCTATCCCCAAATCTCTGCCTTCTAAAGTTGTTTTTATTCAATATCATTGGCGCATATTCCTCCCCCCCCCCCCCCCCCAAAAAAAAAAAAATAAATAAACAAACAAACAGATATCTCGTCACATGCTATCACATAAGAGGACGTATGTGAGTAGGACCATGTCTGCTAGCTACACCCAAGAATTTTTCATTATATGGGGAGAGAGATCACATAAGTTGCAAGAGCGATGAAAATTAAATATTAACAAATAAAAAGAGTTTATATATGTATTATTATAAAATAACAAGTGATGAATCATATTTTGGCTTTAAATATTTTTTTAAAAAAAAATTAGCTAGGTACATGCAAATCATATACTATTCAAATTAGGGCCATACATTTTCTTCTTATGCATCTTTTTTATATATATATTCTTTATATTATTTTTTGAGGTGAGGGAATATGTTGCTTGTTTATCCCAATAACATGAAGAACTGATACCTCCTATACATCAATGCCTTCCAGGCTTCACATTTATGCCTTCTTTTCTATATGTCTTGTCCTTAAATAAATTATATGTGTAGTGTTCTCTTTTTCAACTTTTCTGAGTCTATTCTTTGGCATTTTATATTTCACACTCTAGAATTCGTATCCAAACAGTTTTTTTTTTTTTTTTTTTTTAATAAACAATTACCATAGTAATCAGTTGCACAATGCCTTCTAGCGGTTGAATTGGAATCTCTTTTCTTTTCCTTTCTTTCGAAATGTTTTAAACCCAATGATCATTAATAGAGTATTTGGTAAAAGGGCCTCAATACTTTTGACCTTTGGAATCCGAGACCGGTGGGAATTGATCGAAAGAGGAATGGTTGAATATAATGATAAGCTAATTAATAGTATGATCCTGAAAAAAAAAAAGCAAAAAAAAAAAGAAAATTCAAAGTAATAATAATGTGTTATTTCTTAGAAGAAAGTTGTAAAGTGATTTACTTTTTATCTAAACTTTCTGTACAAACAAATAAAATGGTAACGAGGGGACTTTGAATGATGCGGCGGCAATTCAAAATTAGAAAGTAACTACGGAAAAAGAAAAAGAGAAAAAAAAAAAAAAAAAAAACAAGAATATTGCATATTTGCATGCGTGCAAAATTTTTTAATAGGGCGGCAATTCAAAATATTTTTAAATGGAAGAAGGTCAACACGTAAATGCCTTATTTATTTATTTATGTATTTATTTATTATGGTATCACAATAAAAATAAAAATAAAAATAAAAAGGAATTTTAAGGCATTTCTTTAGGCTCCACGCTTCTTTAATCCAATGGCTAGGGGTGCCAGTGTGCCACAATGGTCTATCGGACCCCCTCAGCATCTATCTAAAAAGGCACTCTTGTAAAATTACCATTCAATTTCTACCAGAAAAGGGAAAATTTACAATGGGCAACATAATTAAGTTCATTATGACAAAAACCCATCTTAGATGATGGCTTGGTTACAAAAACCAACAAAAAAGCATGACTCTCTTTATATATATATATATATATATATATATATATATATAGTAATGATCCTATCAGCACGTATATATACACACAGTAATGATCCTATCAGCACGTAATGATATAGACTTCTATCAACACGGTTAGAAATCTATAATTGCTGATTACAAACCTACAATTGATTGATTACAAATTTACAATTGACTGACTATATGATTGATTATAAACTTACAAATGACTGACTATATATATATATATAATTGAGCGCTTCTCTTTTCTTATTTGGTCAATCATATATCTTTGCGTTTCTCTTTTCTTATGTGGTCAGTCATATATCTTTTCATTCTTTCGCAACCACAATTTTGATGGGCCTTGATAAGGAATTTTTTTCTAATTGTGTCACCTCAATCAATGAGTGGTTGTTTTCTTTCGAAACAACAATTTTCATGGGTCTTGACAGGGAATCATTTGCTAATTGTGCTACCAAAATCAATGGGTTAGTTGGATCAGACGGCACACCCACACCCTCATTCGATTAGGATGTAATGTGCCTTCTCATCACAAGACATTATCATTCTAAACTAATAGCTACATAAAAAATAAAATAGAATAAAAAAATATTCTCAAGTCTTAACCCTAGAGTTAAGTTTGGTTAACACAATTAATTACATACCTTTTTGTTTCAATTCTCAAAGATAAACACAAGCCAAAGTGGAATATTCTCTCATTAATTTTAGGGTAGCATAGTTGGCCATTTTGCATGGTGGGAAGGTGGAAGGTGGAAGGAATCTCATGTATAAACCATGGTGAGGCTTCTTTTCCCACTTTCGGCCATTCCTTTTCCAAATTTTATTTGCAATTAAATTCCACATTAATTCTTTGAGATTTTTTTTTTGGATCCTCCCCTCCGGCCCTCCCCCCCTCCTCCCTCTTAAATGCTATAAAAGCTCTCTCTAGCCTCTCTCTGTACAAACTCAAGAGAAGAAAAGCATGGGAGAAGTAGCAGCAGACATAGTAGAAGAGAGAGTGATGGACATTAGTCTGAAAGACCTCTCAAGGAAGCTAGAGGAATTTGCCAAGGCTAGAGACTGGGAAAAGTACCATAGTCCCAGAAATCTACTCCTTGCTATGGTAATTTTCTTCCCTCTCTTATATTTTAGAATATATATATATATATATATTTAATTACTCTAGCGCCATTCGAGCATCGTCTTCCTTACAGCAAAACAATCCCAAAACATGTTATGCGTATGTATTCATCCTCTTCTTTTTGGTTAACCCAAGTTCAGGTCCCAATCTACTCAGCCAAAAAAAAAAATAAAAAAATAAAAAAAAAGGGGGGTAAATTGCAGATAATTCCCCAGAATACCAATGTGCCCCCTTATGTTTAATTTTTGTTAATGTGCCCCACCGCATGTGACACTATTAATAAATCTGTGTTGCCCAAAATGCCCTTGACTCTCCTGTAATCGTCGGAA
Organism: Liquidambar formosana; assembly: GCA_039720395.1. NCBI lineage: Eukaryota > Viridiplantae > Streptophyta > Magnoliopsida > Saxifragales > Altingiaceae > Liquidambar > Liquidambar formosana. The sequence continues at coordinate 12,925,250 of CM077822.1, forward strand.
CCCTCACCGGCATCATGGCTAATTGGGTGGCCATCGACGATTGGTTTCGTCTTCCAACTGAACAGTGAGGTATATTAGTAAAATTAAAATATAAGGAAGATTATCTACTGGCCCTCTATACTTCAAAGGGGGATTTTTTGCAATTTACTCAAAGAAAAAAAGTGTTCATATGATCATGTCCCAATCCCTCAATCCCCCAAACTGTGCCCTTACTGAATTTTCAAGGGTATAGCGCAGCTAGTCATCCATTTGTTCGCAATCCCCACCACCAAAAAAAAGGTGGGGCTCAAAGGATGGTGTGCAGATTGCAAACCCCATTTTACCAGTCATTCTAAAAGCATTTAGGGAGATGGGATGGACGTACCAAAAAATCTTAATGTCGACTAAAAAATTAGACAAATAAAATGGTAAAAGTAAAAAAGACTGAATTAGGATAGGCTGAGAATGGCATATTTCTCATCCTGATTGTGTACTTACCCAAAAAAAGAATGGCATATATATCATCATATCAAGTCACGTACCTTTGAGAAGGGCAACTCAATCCATCCCTTTAGTAGAGCAACGTACGTGGGCATCTTGACAAATAATTTATACGGTTCTGCATCAGCATTGTCGACGATTTTGAATTTTGTACTTGGAAAATTTTCCCATACTTCCTTTTTTTTTTTTTTTTCAAATATTTGAAGATACCATAGTTTTTTCTTTTTTCATGGTTGCTATTTTGTTTCTGATTTCCCCTCATATACTTTTTTGTTTTTCACTTTTGTGTGTTTGATGTGTGTAGGTTGGTGAAGTAGGAGAGCTATCAGAAATATTCCAATGGACGGGAGAGGTGGACAGAGGCTTACCAAATTGGGAGGAAGCAGAAAAGGAGCATCTGGGAGAAGAGCTATCTGATGTGCTGCTATATCTCATTAGGTTGGCTGATATCTGTGGCATTGATCTTGGTGATGCTGCCATCAAAAAAATTGTCAAGAATGCTATCAAATACCCACCTAAGGCCTTTTAGAAAACCATAGATTGTATGTGCCATTTTTGGTTGGTGCATGATCTAGGAAAGAACCTTTTTTGTTATAATCCAAATAAAATTATGCAATAAATTAACTCCCCCTTCATTTTCTTGTGCTAAGCAAATTACTGGTTTTTTTTTTCTTTTAATAAAACCAAACGAAAGATATCACAGGTCATTGGGTTCAGACGAATCCCCTCATGCATCCAATAGTGAGAAAGTAAAGACTTGAACTTGAAACTTACAATGCCTGAGCCGTGGTCCCTTTATTCCAGACTACCGTACTCCTAATTTCAGACTACTACCCCATGCATCTAATAGAGAATGTTTTAAACAAAGAATTATCGCCAGGCCGATTCATTTATTAAGCTCCGAACCATCTTCCTACCCATCTCTCTCTCTCTCTCTACTCCACCCCAGGATGGTCCCATAGTTTTCAGCCTATTCCACCAAATTCAAACTCAAAGTAATCCACTTAATTAAAAATACACTGACCATAATTATATTAATTAACTCTTGATTCCTCTGATAGCCATAGCCAAACTTGTTTCGGAAAAATGCACATACCCAAGAAAATAAATATATTTTAATACTCTTTATATTTAGTTGATTGATGACAATGCTTTATAAAAATTCAACTAAAACAATGTTAAAAATGTTCTCATATAATAAAGGAAATCATATAGCATTTTTTTTTTTATTTGGATACCAGTAGGTTCCAAGATGTTTATGTACCTGATTAATACCTAACATATTTAATTTGTTATATTTTTTTATCCCTGACATTTTACTAAAGTTCATATTATATTTGCATGTTTTTGCCTTTTCTCTCTCTTTATTTTTTATTTTATTTTTTTTTTTTATGTGCGTGTTTTTTTTTCTTTATTAGTTTTCTTTAATTTGAACTTTTCAACAATATTCTTTTTCAAGAAGGAATTGAGTCATATCTGTATGTATACCCAACCATCTATGAAATGAAACACTGGCTAGAAAATCAAATCCTCTAAGCTTGTATATTATTGAAATTATCCTTTAATTTTACATTATAAAATGATTGTAAATACAATTAAGCTTGCATTAGAGCCAACAAAACCAGAGCTGGATCACAAAGTGGGTACCTTAGACCCACATATTCGATCTGACCCAATTAATCACAAAGTGTCACATTCCTTAAGAATCTATAGAGTATTAGAGTACGTATAAACCATAGGAGGGACGCGTAAGCCATAAGTCCTACTGTTAGCCTCAAAGTTTCATTCCATGAAGATATTATGATCTTTATAATAACAAAGCATTGATGATTATGGATTAATGTTTATCATTTGAGTTGATCATTATAAGCTAGGTTTTTTCTATGCTCAAATATGTGATCATAAGAAAAAAGCCAAAGGGAAAAGCAAAGAGCCTCAAGGAAGAGAAGATTCGACTCTTAAGAACCCTATGAAATAAAGGATTTGAAGATATTGAAGAATTGGATATTTGGGTGAGAGTTAGGATTTTATGTAAATAGTTGAATGATGAAAGTTTAATGACTATAAAATCTATATACCATAGATCATGACCTTAAGAAGTCCTAAATTTTACTTGGAAAATCATCTATGGACTTAGAATTGGAAAATAGCCTATATCTTGCTATTTGGATTTAAGACGCCTGAATAAGACGTTTGAAATGTTTAAGACACCTAAATAAGACGTTTGAAAAGTTTAAGACGTCTGAAATTGAGTCTTGTCCACAGACCCTTATACTTACTCTCTGGATATTCAAAACGCCTGAATAAGACATTTGAAATGATTTAAGACGTCTGAAATTGTCGTTCTGACATAATAACAGCTAGTTTTTTAAGCCCCAAAAAGTACTCCAACGGCTCTATTTTTGAAAGAGCTACTACCAAGCGGTCATAAACCATCTAAGGCTATATAAATGGTGTCTCAAATACTTAAGAATGATGGATTAAAGAAGGGAAAAAGATTATACTCTTCCTACCCATTATTAAGCCCTAAATTCACATGCTTGAGTTTTCATTATCCATATCATATTAGATTGAGCTTAATTCTTCAATCACCCTATCAAGAGGGACTTGTTGTTGTACTAAATTCATATATATCTTTGTGAGAGATTGAGGGTTGGGCATAACCGTTGTTGAGCAAAGAGAATCTGTTTGTTGTAAAGGTTTGATTTACACCCGTAAGTAGATTCGTAAAAGGTTTGATCTCCACCAGTGAAGGAAATTGGTTAGTGGATTTTGAATCCTCAAGCGTAGCTCTTGAGGCGAGGACGTAAGTAGGAGAGCCGAACCTCGTTATATTTTGTGTTTGATTTCTCTAACTCCCTCTCATTTATTTGCTTTCATTAATTGTGCTATTTGCATCATTGTTTAATTTACTATATTTGCAAAAGTTTTTAAAATTCCATTTATTTTGCATCAACCCAATTCACCCCCCTCTAGGGTTGATTATTTGAGCCAACAATTGGTATCAGAGCAGTGCTTTGATTTTGATTTGAAATCTTTACTAAAGGTAAGATCATGTCAGAATATTTTTGAACCCTTATTGCCGAAGGTCAATTGACCCTAAGGCCACCTTTATTTAATGGCTTTCTATATAATTTTTGGAAAATAAAAATGAGAATTTTTATTCAAGCCTCCAATCATAAAGTATGAAGGGTTATTGAAAATTGACCCCATATACCCACTAAGACCTAAGAATAATGGGATTATAATGACAAGAGACTCATAGAAATCAATGCTAAAGTTATGAATCTTTTATATTATGCATTTGCTCCAAATGAATTTAGTAAAATCTTTAGGTGCACTAGCGCCAAAGAGATATAGGATGCACTAGAGGTTTCCTATGAAGGAACACCTCAAGTTAAAGTGGCCAAAATTAATACGTTTGTATGTGAATATGAATTATTTAGAATGAAGGAGTATGAGATTATTTCCAATATGTTTACTCGCTTCAATATTATTGTTAATTCATTGAGCTCTCTTGGCAAAACCTATACAAACTTAGTATTGGTGAGAAAGATACTTAGGTGTCTTTCCAAAGTTTGGGATTCTTTGACCACCTCCATTCTTCAAGGAAGGGATCTCAACAATATGAGCTTAAGTGATCTAAATGGCAACCTTACAACATATGAGCTCACTATGAAAGCTCATGAAATTGTTGAAGAAGATAGTAACTCAAGTAAAGCATCAAGCGATAAATATGTAGCTCATTTTTGCTTCATGGCATAAGAAGAGGAGGTAAACTATAATCTTGATGAATCCTCTCATTATGAAGAGCTTCAAATAATCTTTTGATGAGTTACTTGAAAAATACGAGAAACTTGCTCATAAAAATATTGTTTTGAAAAAGAAAATTTCTTTTCTCTCAAGTGTTATTGAAAATTTGAATAATCTTAATAATGATTTTAAGAGACAAAATGAGCAAGATATATGAAAAATCAATCCTTATTATGCTTTCAAAAAGAAACTATTTCTTTAAAAGAAAAGATTGATAACTTGACCCCTACCTTGACCAAATTTTCAGATGGTAAGGAAAATTTTGACAAAACTTTGGGAAGTCAAAGGTGTGTTTTTGACAAAACCAATTTGGAAAAACCTTACCTAAACTTTTTTGTCAAAACAAAACGTATTTAGAAGCCTAAAGGAGTTATAATTCTAAGTACTAACTCTCATAGACCCAAAATGGTTTGGGTACCAAAGAAAATTGCATAATTTTATTTTGTAGGTATGCAACCTCAAGCATAAGCTTATTGAAAAATTATGGGAGGTAAATTCAATTCATACTTATGAACTCCCAATGAACAATGCTTGTGCCTCAAAAGTTAGAAACTTTTTCATAAGGTGATATTGGTAAGAACTCCTTCTTTATTTATAAAAAGTTTTATTCTTTGAAGAGTAGAAGCATGAGCTTGGCAAGAATGCTATATTTATTAAAATCAAATCAATGCATGATGATAATGTTTTGTATATATATCTATTGATCTTGATATATACCTTTTTTTTATGATATTGATGCATGAAATGACTTATATTGCATATTTCTTTCTTAGGTGCTCCAATACTTAAAATCTAAAAATTCATACTAAGCCCAAGGTTCCTTTTCTTAATTGATATTTATTCTTTTCAATATCTTGACTTATATGCACATTATAGACTTAAAAGCATGATCCACATGATAATATTGATGCTATTCATTACTAGACTTATTGATATTATAAATCTCATGTATGGCAAGAAAATTTGTAAGCTTAAATGTGTATTATCTTTGGTATCATAAATATATATGAACATCATTCTTTTTTATGATGTCAAAGGGGGAGAAAAAGTAATGATTGATATTATATTCTCTCTGTACAAGATGATTATATGATTCAGGGGGAGCATATATAATATTCTTTGAGCTTAATGTAAAAATGTATATTGATGATAACCATTGGTATTATAAGCATACTCTATTATTATTAATGATTGATGTTATATTCTCTTTGTACTAGATGATTATATGATTCAGAGGGAGAATATGATTCAAGGGGAGCATATATAATATTCTTTGAGCTTAATGTAAAAATGTATATTGATGATAACCATTGGTATTATGAGCATACTTTATTATTAGTATCACTATGCATATTGTTAGGGGGAGAATGAAAATTGTATTTATGTGTTGACCTCCAACAATTTTAATGCTTATTGTTTTATGATCAACATCAATAGTTTGTCATCATCGAAAAGGGGGAGTATGTTAGTCTCAAGGTTTCATTCCATGAATATACTGTGATTTTAATGATAACAAAACATTGATGATTATGGACTAATATTTATCATTTATCATTTGAATTGATCATTATAAGCTAGGTTTTTTTTATGCTCAAATGTGTTATCATAAGAAGAAAGTCAAAGAAAAAAGAAAAGAGCGTCAAGGCTACGAAGAAAAGATTCAACTCTCAAGAACCCCATGAAGTAAAGGATTTGAAGATATTGAAGAATTAGGCATTTGGATAAGAGTTAGGATTTTATGTAAATGGTTGAATGATGAAAGCTCAATGACTATAAAATCTATATGTATATGATAGATCATGACCCTAAGAAGTCCCAAATTTTACTTAGAAAATCATTTATGGACTTAGAATTGGAAAATAGCCTATATCTTGCTGTCTAGATTTAAGACGCCTGAATAAGACGTCTAAAAAGTTTAAGACGCCTAAAAAGTTTAAGACGCCTGAATAAGACGTCTGAAATTGAGTCTTGTCCAAAAACCCTTATACTTACTCTCTAGATATTTAAAACGCCTGAATAAATCGTCTGAAATGAATTTAAGATGTCTGAAATCCTCGTTCTGACATAATAAAGGCTTGTTTTTTAAGTCCCTAAAAATACTCCAACGGCTCTATTTTTGAAAGGGTTGCTACCAAACGATTATAAACCATCCAAGGCTATATAAATGGTGTCTCAAACACTTTGGAATAATGGATTAATAAATGGAAAAAGATTATACTCTTCCTAACCATTATCAAGCCCTAGATTCACATACTTGGGCTTTCATTGTCCATACCATATTAGATTGAGCTTAATTCTTCATTCACCCTATCAAGAGGAATTTGTTGTTGTATTAAATTCATATCTATCTTATGAGATATTGAGGGTTGGGCATAACCTTTGTTGAACAAAGGGAAGTTGTTTGTTGTAAAGGTTTGATCTCCACCTGTGAAGGAGATTGGTTAGTGGATTTGGAATCCTCAAGCGTAGTTCTTGAGGCGATGACGTAAGCGGAGAGCCAAGCCTCGTTATATTTTGTTTTTGATTTCTCTAACCCCCTCTCATTTATTTGCTTTCATTAATTGTGCTATTTGCATCATTCTTTAATTTACTATATTTGCAAAAGTTTTTAAAGTTCCATTTATTTTGCATCAACCCAATTCACCCCACTCAAGGGTTGATTATTTGGGCCAACAATTGGTATCAGAGCAGGGTTCTAATTTTGATTTGAAATCTTCACTAAAATTAAGATCATGTCAGAATATTTTGAAACCCTTATTGCCGAAGGTCAACCGATCCTAAGGCCACCTTTATTTAATAGTTTTTTATATAATTTTTGGAAAATAAAAATGAGAATTTTTATTCAAACCTTCAACTATGAAGTATGGAAGGTTATTGAAAATGGACCCTATATACCCACTATGACCCAAAAAGAATGGGATGATAATGACAAGAGACTCATGGAAATCAATGCTAAAGTTATGAATCTTTTATATTGTGCACTTGCTTCAAATGAATTTAGTACAATCTTTAGGTGCACAAGTGCCAAAGAGATATGGGATGCACCATAAGTTTCCTATGAAGGAACACCTCAAGTTAAAGTGGCCAAAATTAATACGTTTGTATGTGAATATGAATAATTTAGAATGAAGGAGTATGAGACTATTTCCAATATGTTTACTCACTTCAATATTATTGTTAATTCATTGAGCTCTCTTGGCAAAACCTATACAAACTTAGAATTGGTGAGAAAGATACTTAGGTGTCTTCCCAAAGTTTGGGATTCTTTGACCGCCTCCATTCTTCAAGGGAGGGATCTCAACAATATGAGCTTAAGTGATCTAATTGGCAACTTTACAACATATGAGCTCACTATAAAAGCTCATGAAGTTGTTGATTCATTGAGCTCTCTTGGCAAAACCTATACAAACTTAGAATTGGTGAGAAAGATACTTAGGTGTCTTCCCAAAGTTTGGGATTCTTTGACCACCTCCATTCTTCAAGGAAGGGATCTCAACAATATGAGTTTAAGCGATCTAAATGGCAACTTTACAACATATGAGCTCACTATAAAAGCTCATGAAATTGTTGAAGAAGATAGTAACTCAAGTAAAGCATCAAGCGATAAATATGTAGCTCATTTTTTGTTCATGGCACAAGAAGAGGAGGTAAACTATAATCTTGATGAATCCTCTCATTATGAAGAGCTTCAAATTTCTTTTGATGAGTTACTTGAAAAATACGAGAAACTTGCTCATAAAAATATTGTTTTGAAAAAGAAAATTTCTTTTCTCTCAAGTGTTATTGAAAATTTGAATAATCTTAATAATGATTTTAAGAGACAAAATGAGCAAGATATTTTGAAAAATCAATCTTTATTATGCTTTCAAAAAGAAACTATTTCTTTAAAAGAAAAGATTGATAACTTGACCCCTACCTTGACCAAGTTTTCAGATGGTAAAGAAAATTTTGATAAAATTTTGGGGAGTCAAAGGTGTGTTTTTGACAAAAACAATTTAGAAAAACCTTACCTAAACTTTTTTTGTCAAAACAAAATGTATTTAGAAGACTAAAGGAGTTATAATTCTAAGTACTAACTCTCATGGACCCAAAATGGTTTAGGTACCAAAGAAAATTGCATAATTTTATTTTGTAGGTATGCAACCTCAAGTGTGAGCTTATTGAAAAATAATGGGAGGTAAATTCAATTCATACTTATGAACTCCCAATAAACAATGCTTGAGCCTCAAAAGTTAGAAACCTTTTCATAAAATGACATTGGTAAGAACTCCTTCTTTCTTTATAAAAAGTTTTATTCTTTGAAGAGTGGAAGCATAAGCTTGGTAAGAATGCTATATTTATTAAAATCAAATCAATGCATAATGATAATGTTTTGTATATATATCTATTGATCTTGATATATACCTTTTTTTATGAGATTGATGCATGAAATGACTTATATTGCATATCTCTTTCTTAGGTGCTCCAATACTTAAAATCTGAAAATTCATACTAAGCCCAAGGTTTCTTTTCTTAATTGATATTTATTCTTTTCAATATCTTGACTTATATGCACATTATAGACTTAAAAGTATGATCCACATGATGATATTGATGCTATTCATTGCTAAACTTATTGATATTATGAATTTCATGTATTGCAAGAAAACTTGTAAGCTTAAATGTGTATTATCTTTGGTATCATAAATATATATGAACATCATTCTTTTTTATGATGTCAAAGCTAGGGGGAGAAAAAGTAATAATTGATGTTATATTCTCTTTGTACTAGATGATTATATGATTTAGGGGGAGAATATGATTCAGGGGGAGCATATATAATATTTTTTGAGCTTAATGTAAAAATGTATATTGATGATAACCATTGGTATTATGAGCATACTCTATTATTAATAATGATTGATGTTATATTCTCTTTGTACTAGATGATTATATGATTCAGGGGGAGAATATGATTAAGAGGGAGCATATATAATATTCTTTGAGCTTAATGTGAAAATGTATATTGATGATAACCATTGGTATTATGTGCATACTTTATTATTAGTATCACTATGCATATTGTTAGGGCGAGCATGAAAATTGTATTTATTTATTAACCTCCAACAATTTTTATGCTTATTGTTTTATGATTAACATCAATAGTTTGTCATCATAAAAAAGGGGGAGATTGTTAGCCTCAAGGTTTCATTCCATAAATATATTATGATTTTGATGATAACCAAGCATTGATGATTATGGACTAATGTTTATCATTTGAGTTGATCATTATAAGCTAAGTTTTTTCTATGCTCAAATATGTTATCATAAGAAGAAAGCCAAAGAGAAAAGCAAAGAGCCTCAAGGAAAAAAATATTCAAGTCTCAAGAACCCCATGAAGTAAAGGATTTGAAGATATTGAAGAATTGGGTATTTAGGTAAGAGTTAGGATTTTATGTAAATGATTGAATGTTGAAAGCCTAATGATTATAAAATTTATATATCATAAACCATGACTCTAAGAAGTCTTAAATTTTACTTAGAAAATCATTTATGGACTTATAATTAGAAAATAGCCTATATCTTGCTGTCTAGATTTAAGACGCTTGAATAAGACATCTGAAATGTTTAAGACGCTTGAATAAGACGTCTGAAAAGTTTTAGACGTTTGAATAAGATGTCTGATCTGAAAAGTTTAAGTCGCCTGAATAAGACGGCTGAAAGATTTAAACGTCTGAAATTAAGTCTTGTCCATAGACCTTTATACTTGGGGGGTGTTTAGCAATGCAGTGCGTTACTACAAAAGCACTTTTTTAATGGGAGAAGTGCATTGGCATGTGTTTGGTGTGCAAATAGAAGTGCTTTAGCTTGAAGAGAAAAAGGAGCATAAAACTCTTTTAGCAAAAGTTAAGGGGATGTTGCTTTGGGCAGAAGAGGTTCTAACCTCTACTCAGGATGACGTTTCTCCGTTTAATGAATCTTTTCAATGTGAACCAATTTACCCATATTTATATTTTAAAATGACACTGATGCCCATGAATTTAGTAGTGTTCTTAATTGTAACTTTATATTGCTCACAAAGAACCTCAAAATAGAGCAGCAAACAATGCCACTCCTAAGGATCATCTTCTACATCGGTGCATTCTTTAACCCATATCTATGTTCTTCAAGTTCCAAGAGTTATATGAGAAACATATATATATTTTGCTATATTTATATATATACCAAAACAGAGTGTATAAGTAATTGTCCCTTTGGATTAAAGATTGAAGTGTTTCAACCTCCCTGACTCCCTACTAGCCCTCATGGCTGGTTCTATCAACTTTGATGGCTCATTCTAACAGTGGTTCCCATCGTCAAGGCACAAGAAATTTAACAACAAGAAGAGGAAAATAAATTATTGTACTTCATTAAAAACTCATATGTATTATGTAGAAGCCATTTTTTAAAAAAAAATTTGGGAATTGTTGGATCCAGTAGAATTTAGGTATAGTAGTTGAAAATGATCTTCTTTTTTATTTATTTTATTTGCTTCTATATATCTGTATATGAATAGTAGGCAATATGGAATGCAATAAAATTTTTACGGCTTATCGATGCTTGTGTAGATATGGTGCAAGTTGGTCATCAATCCAGATCTCATTTTACTTGAAAATGATGGAATATTGTTATTTGAAGATTAGTTGAGAAGATAGGAATAACTCATGATCAAAAGATAAGAAAGGGCATTAAAGTCAAATTTAGAATTAGAAGTGTTTCAATAGATATGGTTACCAAACAGTTAAAAAACTCTTCTTGCGTTAGAAGCTCTTTTAAGTATTCAGCAACCAAACACTATCATACCTCTTACAGTAATCTTTTTTTTGCATAGATCTTTTTTAAAAAGTACTTTGTTAAAAGATAAAGCTGTGCCAAATGGGCCCTTACACTTTGGATATTTAAGACGCCTGAATAAGACGTCTGAAATGATTTAAGATGTCTGAAATGATTTAAGACGTCTAAAATGGATTTAAAACGTCTAAAATCCTCATTCTGACAAAATAACGGTTAGTTTTTTAAGCCCCAAAAAGTGCTCCAACGGCTCTATTTTTTAAAGGGCTGCTACCAAACGGTCATAAACCATCCAAGGCTATATAAATGGTGTCTCAAACACTTTAGAATGATCAATTAATAAAGGGAAAAAGATTATACTCTTCCTACCTATTATCATGCCCTAGATTCACATACTTGAGCTTTCATTGTCCATATCATATTAGATTGAGCTTAATTCTTCATTCACCCTATCAAGAAAGATTTGTTGTTGTACTAAATTCATATCTATCTTTGTGAGAGATTGAGGGTTGAGCATAACCCTTGTTGAGCAAAGGGAATTTGTTTGTTGTAAAAATTTGATCTACACCCGCAAGTAGATTGGTGAAAGGTTTGATCTCCACCCGTAAAGGAGATTGGTTAATGGATTTGGAATCCTTAAGCGTAATTCTTGAGGTGAAGACGTAGGCGGGAGAGCCGAACCTCGTTATATTTTGTGTTTGATTTCTCTAACTCTCTCTCATTTACTTGCTTTCATTAATTGTGCTATTTGCATCATTGTTTAATTTACTATATTTACAAAAGTTTTTAAAATTCCATTTATTTTGCATCAACCCAATTCGCCCCCCTCTAGGGTTGATTATTTGGGCCAACACCTACACGAGTGTGAGTCCCTTCCATAATGTGATTTTCTCCATAAAATAGTGAAAGAGGTGGTAAAATTATAATTATCATAAATTGTCAGTGATTTACAATCTTAATTGAGATTGCTATTTTGATTTCTTTCATTTCAATGAATACTATTAAGCAAGGTAATTACATGATTCGACAATAGATACATGTGAAATGCAATAGTAATGATGTGTGAATTGCAATTTAACTCTAAGGTGTGGCCATGTGGGTCATTGGTTATTGAGACTTACACATCATGCCTGAAGTATAAAATCTTAAGTTTTTGTTTTGACTTTTCACTCTTTCTTGATCTAACCACCAATTGAATTTATCTCAAAGTGAGACACATTTCACTTTTACCATTTCATTTCATTTCCTTTCCCCCATTTTTATTTTTTAATTTTTCATTTTCGGGGACTCTTGATTCAAGTTGGTTTCAATCCTGAGGGGGTAGACTGAGTAATCTTAGGACCTCTTGTCATACATGTGAGATACGGGAATTATATGTGCCCAATGAGATTAATTAGATGCTGGAAGCCTCTTGATATTAAATAATAAATAATTTAAGTTGATTTCACTTTTATAACCTGAACTCCTCAAGTTGGGTCTCAGCGCCGAATTCGAGTTGGGCCGACATTTGTCTAATTCTTGCTCAAACTTGATGGGCTTCGAAACATGGTTAGGCAGACCAATAGTTTGTGGATTTGGCCTGAACCAACCCAACGTGGCAACGTGTATCCTTCGTCCCCTACAATTTAGGGACACATTAGTAAATTGAGATGAAGTAAAGGAATTCCTTCTTTTATCCCAATAAAAAAATTAATTCGTTTTCGTTTCTCCTTAAATCATCTCCAATGGTCGTATGTGCCAAGTCTACCATATTAATGCTATAATTTCGCATCCTACAGTGCCAAAATTTTATATTTTATTATGGGTTTGGATCAATGGATATAAGTTTTTAGAGAATTTATCCGTGATTCATATTTTGTGAAACCCATCATTGGATTATATTGTCTTCTCATATGAGCTATGTATGCCAAAAATTAAGTTGATTTAACATTAAAAATCGCTTCATCTATAAACGTGAAATTTTTAGTAAGTAAAAATGTAAGTTTTTTAATTAATTTGATTTTTGGCAAGCATTATTGAGGTGCATGAGATGGCTTGTTGTTGGAGCATGGATAAATTCTCAACAAAAGAAAAAAAAATAAAGAAAAATAGCGATGGTGGATGGGTCCCAGGGCCGGTCCTGAGGTCAGGCCACTCAGGCAGCCGCCTAAGGCCCCAAATTTTTGATAAAAAATAAGGGCCCCAATTTAGTTGTTATCTTAGTAATAAGTCTAAAAAAAAAAACATTTTTTTTTAATAACTAGATTAGAAAAGGCCCTGATCCAACTTTAAGGGTCCCAAATAATTCCTTAGTTTCTAACCCAAGTCTATGTACAATAACCCAAATGGCCAAATAATCTACTCAACTCAAGCCTAAAACCAAAAAATTTAACCATAAATCAGATCAGATCTAACACCTCTGTCAGTTTACGTCGAGCCTCCAAACTCCAAACTCCAACCTGCTCCTTTTCCTCTCTTAGTGCTCTCAACCTCTCATAGCCTCCATCCTAATTAGATTAGATCATAATTCTATTTGGAAAATTAAAAGTATTTGATTACCTCTCAGACAAAGAAATCAAGTACACCAAATGTCCAAACCATTCTCTCTGTAATTAATTAATTTCTATACTTTTTCTTTCCTATATATATATATACACACACATAAGGGGCACTCAAAATATATACACATAAGGAGCACTCTGATATTATTAGGGGAGATTTATTTTTAGAATTAAAGGTCTTGAAAGAAGTTTTACCAACAGATCTAAAAAGGCCAATTGAAGTATTGAATTATTTGAAAGAAATGGACAGTTGTTTCCCAAATGCTTGAATTGCTTATAGAATATTGTTGATCATACTACTTACAGTTATATTTGCAAAAATAAGTTTTTCAAAGCTAAAGTTGATCAAATCTTACCTTCGTTCCACTATGTCACAAGAAAGATTGATCGGATAAGCTATATTATCCATTGAACATGATATGGTAAAAAAGCTTGATTATGCTAACTTAATAAGTGATTTTGCAGCTAAAAATGCAAGAAGAGTAATATTTAAGTAATATTTTGCTATAGTTGGTTCATTTCTTTTTAGTATTATAGCTTTAAATTTTGTTTTTTTTTTTTTCTTCTTCTGGTATATGTGATTTTTTCTAAATTATAAAGGAAGAAGATAAGATTTTATTTATTTATAGTTCTTATAAAGATTTATTTTTTATCTTAATTTATATAAGCAAATTTTAGTACTCATATATTCAGGCAAATTTTGTGTGTATTAGGAAAAGAAAATTGTTGGATATAAATTTTGTTATACGTATGAATATGTATAAAGGGCCCTATTTTAGGAGTTCGCCTAGGGCCCCAAAAAACTCAGGACCGGCCCTGATTGGGTCCTATGCCGATGCGAGAGAGAAGTAAAAAACAGATGTGAGTCAATGGATTCTAATAAAGATAAAATTAGCCTTTAGTTTTTTGGAACTCTAAATGAACTTTTAATATGGGGTGCTTTTTAGTGATTCGTGGCATCGTGCACAACAAAACTTTGCTTTATTTTTCTTTTCTTTTCTTTTCTTTTCTTTTCACTTGAGTATAAGGGTTAAATTGAATTTTAAACCCTCATTTTTATTTTTATTTTTATTTTTGGCGAAAAATTAAAGACCCAAAGAGGCCGCTTCTCCAACACGGCACAATTTGGGGCGGAATGAGGTGAGCTCAGGCCAACCTAGCCCAATTCACACTCCTTTTCACGTAGGCTGCACTTAATTCAATTCATGACCCTACTTCAAGGTGTCAATGTGGTGACAGTGCTGCCATGTAGTTGATGCCACTCATCAACTACGAGATATTTCCATTGACCGGGTAACTAATTTATAGATTCAGGTGTGGATATAAATTTTCATCGTTGGCAACACTTATACTCAGAGGGTCGGCTTAGAACAAAAGATAAGATTAAATCAAAAAATAATAAAAAGGGCATAATTGCCATATACATCATGCGTCCATACGACAGTTTCTTCTCATTTTCATCAACGCGGCATTAAGGGAGAGTATCAAATAATCACAGTGGCATAATTGAAGTCCTATATTAATTGATTTCAAAGTTTAGGGTCCCAGAATAAAAATGACCCTAAAGCTCAATGCAACCGCATTGACATGCCGTGCACAATACCAAATCCTAACTCAAAGTTCAACATAGTTTCCTATAGAAAAAAATTGGTAACTGTCTAGCAGTGTTATTAAAAAATTGGTATTTATATTTCCTCATGACATTATAGATACCCCATGAGATAGAAACTAGAGAGAGAGTTATTTAGGTGAATTAGAATTTTGGGGTTAAAATTTAGGAATTTTTAAGATTTTTTTTATCAAATGACAACTTTACCTTAAATTTGTGCTTGTGTTTTACAATTCTTGAGGGTTTTTTGGTAACCTACTATGTACATCTAAACAAAGTTACAAATGTTTTTTATCTTAACATTATTTGCCTCCCCTCTAGGATGGAGGAGTTTCTCTCCAACCCTATTCATTTTCTATCACGTATCATAAATAGTTTTTTAAAAAAAATATGAATTTAAATATTCCAACAAACAGTTACGCGAATATAAATGCACGCATTTATGTTAACATATAACAAGTAAATATAGACTTACGAAATTATGAAGATAATTGTGCAAACGTAGAAATACATAAACACGATTGATTCTCCTTATTTATACGGACAGAAGGCGAATTATAGTGTGCGTACGTTGCCGTTTCGCGTCCTCGACGTGAAACGGACCCAGTCAGTTATTCTCCATTTCTTAAATCGAATTGAATCAGATTCTCACAGCACTTCCACCAAATCCAAGATCGTGGTGACGGTGGTGCTTCCTTCATCTCACCTGCCAGAGTCGAATCAAACCCACATTTCTTCTCCTCAATCCCTTCTTCTTTATTCATATAGATTTCGATCTTCCTCCAAATTATTCTCTGCAATTCCACTCAGATCGAGTTCGCCCAGCTCGTGAACCGCACAAACCGCACACAAAGCTGCATGTACAGATATCTCTTGCTCTTAACGATTTGTTGTATTATGCTCTTGTCACTGTATGTAGATCTGATCAAATGGGTTTTGACATACAGTCTTTGAGATCTGGTAGATTCACTATTTCAATGCAGTGTGCTGTTTAGTAGAATTTATGGGCTTCAATTGTTTAACCGTGATCAGATTAAATTGCTATGGTTATGTGAATTTTTTTTCATTGCCCTATGTTTGGTTGCTGAGAAAATTTGGAAAGAGAGGAAAAGGAGATTTTGAATAGTATGTTTTATGTTTGTTGGTTTTCTGGCCTTTTTCTTTTCTGAGGCCGTATATAAGAATAATCTAATGGGGCCTGTTTGGATGTGCTGTGGGAATTTGAATTATTTCATTGTGTTGTGCATATAGTTTCCTTTTTTTTCTTTTTTTTTTTTGGGTGAACCAAATTCATAATTGTGAATGGGGCCATTCGAGAGGTTGGCAACCATCATCGCAATTCGTTGTAGAAATTTCAAAGAGAGGCATTTCATGAATTTCTATTACGGAGTAATTAGTTTTGTTTTCGTTTACTTTTCAGTGACCAAAGAGAGCATCAGTTGTTATTTCTGTTCTCTGTTTATTTCTCTATTGCATCACTTGTTGAGTTTGGAAGAAGATCCTTTCACAAAGGCATTTTGTTACATATCTCTCTATTTTAGAACTCTTATTGGGTTGATGGGTATCGCAATTTCTGTCCTTAAATGCTATAATTTTTTTTTTCTTTTATAAAAAAGACCCTCTATTTTTCTTTGTATGAATAGTTAGAATTGGTTGGTTTGGTTTTCTAGATCAATAACTCATTATATCATTTTAAATTTCAAATTATTGACCGACATATTGAACAATTTGAATTTCATTTCTATGCTTGAATAAAACTTGCTGTTGCCTATGGTTCTTCTTTTAACATTGTTAAAGTTAATGGATTTTCATTTCACTCGAACTATTAGTGAATTTAGTGCACAAGAAATCTTGTAGTTAAGACAGCCTTGTTCTGACCTCTCAAACTAATTGCCATGTTTGTTTGTGCTGAATTTTTCTTATTGTGCAGTACAGCTAAAAAATGGAAGGAACTGTGTTTACCCCTTGTTTGGAAGGAATGAAGCATGTCAAGTCTGAGGAAGGGGAAATGCTCACGAAGCCTTTCTTGGATGTGTGCAAACTCATATTGCCTGTTATAGGTGCGTCTTTTGGTTTGGGCTTGTTAATGATTGGGTCAACAATGTGTATTGAGCTAACATACTACATGTGTGCTTGTTTTGGTTTGGGCTTCTTAACAAATTGAACTCTTCTATTTTCTCTCTGATATCAGATAAGTTTGGCGCTGCTATGGTACTAGTAAAGTCAGATATTGGTGGAAATATCTCCGTAAGAGCTCTTTTTTTTTCTTTTTTTTTTTTTTTTTTTTTGCATAAATGCTCCCTTGCTCAATTTGTGTTTTCTATTGTAAGATGTCATTCCATCCCAATATAAGATCTGAGTGAAAGATAGTAAAAGTAGTGCTTGCAAACTTCACTTTTGCTGCTGCTGCTTTAACCAGATGTTACTGGGGGAAAAATAAAAGAGAAAACAAAAATAAAAAAGACTAGCTTTATCAAGATTTGGCTGTTGTTGAAGGTGAAATGTAGCTTACTACCCATGTGTAAATCCTTAATCATTGCTACAGGAACTCCTAAGGTTACTGAGAAGTGACCCTAGGATGCAAAACCAGCTATACTGATAATTGAACGAAAGTTGGTAATTGGGTGTGCCCAAGCCTACCATAAGGTTGCTATGTGTTGAAATTGAATGGTTGAATGAGGAAAATTCAAAAGAAACAAAAGTTATATTTGCTGTTTTAATTCAATCCAATCCATTGACGCATTCCAAGTTTATATACTATTGAGCCTGCCTGATCACATTCTTAAGTCAGTGGCTTGTAATAGGATGATGGAATGGTAGTGCAGGATTTGATTTTTCTTGCTGGCCCATAATAATATTAACAACTCGAATAACAAAAAAATAACTTTCGTTGAGTCTTAAATTTGATTGATTTTTTTGTTTGGCTTGAGTTTTTACATTTGATACTTCATTTTGGTGATTTCAATGTTAATTTCACTTGTAGAGGTTGGAGAATAAATATTCTTCCGATCCATCCAAATACAACCTCTTGTACAGTATGATCCAAGAAGAAATTGAAGCTAAAACGGCCAAAGGATCATCCAGTTGTACCAATGGTCTTCTATGGTTGACAAGGTACATGATTATATTAGTATGTAGCTATTGCTGTACATGTAATTTTTTCATTATTCCATCTGAGCATGTGAATAAAAATTTATATAATCCAGGGAATGAGAATACCCTTAAGATATATGTTGCTGAATGTTCAGAAACAAAAATGATTATCATCAGTCTTTGATTTCCGAGAGAAATAATGGACAAAAAGAAAGGAAGGTGTCTGATTTCCAATTTGACAATAAAATATTTTGAAAATCTCTCTGAAAATATGTTAAGAACATGGATTTTGTCTTTACAAAAATTAAAGCTCTCTCTCTCTCTCTCTCTCTCTCATACCAACACCTTTCTCTAAATGGATTTGGTGTGCTCCATTCCATTGTGTTCTAGTAGTCTTGCTGGAGATGAAGGTATCTTCATCAACTTTAGCAAGGAATCCTTGCTTATATGTGAACCAGAGAGCTTTGGGTTTTTTTTTTGATAAGGTAAATATGTATTACTGAACAAAAAGGGCTTAGCCCATGTACATAAGCCATATACAATGACTAACCACGCACCCTTCTACAGCTTTAAAGGAGTTTACAAAATTAACAAAAGAAAGATTACAAGAGTTAGTGTGGGAAGAAATCCACAAAAATAAAGTCCTAACAAAAGAAGACTTTAAATCAATGATAGATTTCTCAATCCCCTCAAAAGTTCTAGCATTTCTCTCCCTCCAAATACACCATACGATAGCATGCGGAGCCATATTCCAAATCACTTTTGCCTTTATACACCCCCCTTTAAACCACCAACCCGCTAAAAGATCATAGGTAGTCGAGGGAAGCACCCAATGTACCCCAAACAAGTTAAATAAAAGCATCCAAAGGCTCCTAGCCACACAGCAATGAATAAATAAATGATCCACTGTTTCTGAGTCTTGTTTACAAATAACACATCTATTCGGCAAATACCAACCTCTTATAGCAAGATTATCCAAAGTTAAGCATTTACCACTTCCCACTAACCAACAAAAAAAGACAACTTTAATAGGGACCTGAGGAAACCCACGTAACTTTTGCCGGAAGAAATAAATTCCCTAAAGGTCTTAAACAATTGTAGAAAGATTTTACGGAGAATAACCCTTTAGAATCCTTACGCCAAACCAAGGAATCATTCTCATCCACTAAAATCTTACTATCATAAAGAACATGATAAAAAACCATTACTTCCTCCAATTCCCAATCATTAAAGTGACGAATAAAAATAATATTCCAATGCCGAGTACCCCCATCCCCTTCCCAACAATCCTTAATCAAAACATCTTTGTTTGAAGCAATAGAAAACAAGGAGGGAAATTCCACCATAAAGGCAAATTAGAGCATCATGCATCTTTCCAAAAAGTTCACTCTACTACCATCACCCACTTTAAAACCCACCTCTTTAACAAAATCATCAAAACCTTGCATAATCGCTTTCCAAAGACCCAATCCATGAGTACTATTAACATCATTAGAGCACTAACCCTCACTAGAAATACCATACTTCCATATTATAACATCCCGCTATAAACCTTGCTCACCCCTTCCAAATCTCCATAACCATTTTTCCCATGAGCGCTTGATTGGTACAAACAATGGATCTTACCCCTAAACCACCCATTTATTTTGGAAGGCAAATGGTATGCCAATCAATAAGGTGATATTTCCGCTCGCCTCCCACACCACTCCACAAGAAATCCCTTTGACATTTTTCAATTCTATAAGCCACGGACTTAGGAATCTGTGAATGGACATAAAATAAATAGGAATACTTGATAAAACACTTTGAATAAGTGTTAACTTACCACCTTTAGAAAGGTACCATTTTTTCCATCCACTAAGCCTTCTTTCAATTTTCTCCATAACCGGATCCCAAACTTTAGCATCTTTAAAGCGAGCCCCCAAAGGAAGACCAAGATAAGTCATCGGCAATTTCCCCACTTTACAACTTGATAGTAGCAAGATTATCCACATTATCAACACCACCCACCGGAATTAATTCGGTTTTTCTAAGATTAACTTTAAGCCCCAACACCGCTTCAAAACAAAGAAGAATAACCCTCAAATGTAACATTTGATCCTCCTCCAAACCACAAAATAATAAAGCATCATCGGCAAAAAGTAGATGGGAAACCTTGCCCATCCCAAACCTACCATCTCCCACCATGAAGCCTTCCAATAAGTTTGCATCCACAGCCTTGGAAATATATCTACTCAAAAGTTCCATTACCAAAATGAACAATAATGGGGAAAGAGGTCCCTTGACGAATCCCTCTAAAGCTTTGAAAAAAACCATAAGGGGTCCCATTCACCAACACCGAAAAGGATGGAGAAGATAAGCACCAAGTATTCCACTTTCTCCATTTCACCCTAAAACCCATCCTACCAAGCAAATAAATAAGAAAGTGTCAATTGATGTGATCATACGCCTTCTCCAAATCAATTTTTGCCAAAATGCCCAGATTCCCACTTTTAAGTCTAGAGTCCACACATTCATTCGCCACAAGAGCCGCATCAACTATTTGTCTCCCACTAATAAAGGTAAATTGTGATGGTGAAATGAGTTTCCCAATAACTTTAGTAAGTCTTAAAGCCAACACCTTAGAAATAATCTTGTACACACTACCAAGTAAGGAAATAGGGCAAAAATCACTGCACATCCACCACTTCTCCTTTCTTAGGAATTAAAGCAATAAAAGTAGCATTAAGACTATTTTCAATCTTAGCTCTTTCAAAAAATTCCTCAAAAACTTTCATTAAATCATCCTTTATAGCCCTCCAACATTTTTGAAAAAAAGCAATAGAAATACCATTCGGGCTGGGGGCTTTATCACCACATAAAGAATTAAGAGCTTTCAAAACCTCTATTTCATCAAAATCTCTATCCAACAAATTTGCTTCCTCTTGATCAAGAGAATTAAAATGCATATCATCCGTGGGCGGATGCCAATCTTCCTCCTCATAGAAAAGGTTCTCATAAAAGTCAACAATTTCTTTTGAAAAAATTCCTTCATCTTCCACATAAGTCCCATTCACCATTAATTTTCCAATGTAGTTACCCCTAGAGAGCTTTGGTTTTTCCAGAAAGCTATTGCCTAAGAATCACGGGACACACAACTCGGACATGGTTGTCATAGCAAACCCTTAAAAATCTAGGATACGACATGATAAGGACATGACATCAATAAAATATGTATTTTTATACATATAATTATATAAAATTTGTAGCATCAGATATTTCATTTAAAATGCATCTCTTTTTATAATTTTTGGAAATTGAGTTGTTCATGGAGAAATAGGATAGAAAAGAAAAGAAGAAGATGAAGAAGAAGTAGAAGCAGAAGAAAAAGGAAGCAAAGAGAGATAGGTAGCGTGTTGGAAGCATGGCGGAGGAGTGTGTGTCTAACGTGTACAACACTGCCATGGCACCTCTTGGGAGGTGTCTGTGTTTCTTAGACTATCGCATAATATATATATATATATATGCACAAGTGGGTTATGAGGTTCATTGGACCAATGGAAGAGGTACAACCCCCAATGCATGGTGCTGATATAACTATATATATATATATACTATATCGGTTATGTTCCCATCAGTACGTGTTGATATAAGTTATATTAGCACCATGCATTGGGGGTTGTACCTCTTGCATTGGTCCAATGAACCTCATAACCCACTAATGCACAAGGTACAACTCCTAATGTAGGTGTTGATATACCTTATATCAGCACGTGCTAATGGGAACAAAACCATATATATATATATATATATATTTTTTTATTTTTATTTTTTTTCCTTTTTCAGTAATTTAGAATTTTATACTTTGAATCTGTTGTGGGCAGACAAGAGAAACTTAATTGTTATGAACTTAGAGAATGTGTATATTATTAAAACTTATTTTTAATTTTAAAATAAGACGTATTTACGATTTATTTTGATAATTTTACAGAGCTATGGATTTCTTGGTGGAGCTGTTTCGCAATTTAATTGAACATCCAGATTGGGCAATGTCACAAGCTTGTACTGATTCCTATGGCAAGACCCTGAAAAAATGGCATGGCTGGCTTGCTAGTTCAAGTTTCACTGTAATGTCTCTGATGCCCACTCAATCAAATTTTGAACTTGTCGGTAAAACTTGAAATTGATATATGCTAGACTCTGGACTGCTGTTATGACAAGTATAGTTCTAGGAATTTAGAATTCCCTTTTTGAGTGCCTATAATTCTTCCTTGTTGTCATATTTTTATTGAGTCTTTGAAGTGAAGTATTCTTCTCTTCTTTAACTTCCAATTGCTTTTCATCTTAATTTGTTGATTTAGTGATTAAAAACTTGAAAGAAGATCCAGCTTGCATGAAGCAATGAATGCATTGCTGAATACTGAGAGGATTTTTCTTTTTCATTTCTTGTCCTTTTTTGGATGGTAGAAGGAATCCCTTGACTGTTAGCATGTCATTTTTCTTTTCTGAACATGATAGTGCAAATTAAGTTTATGACCAGGGTCCTTTGAATTATCTCATGTACTGCTAACGCAAAACTTGTCTTCCGTAAATTAGTTAAACACTTGAACCTTCTCTATCGGACTTTTTGACTTATTCAATACTGGAATCCCAGCTTGCCATGAAGCTTGCTCCGGATAGGAAGAAGTTCATGGAGGTGATAGGGAGCACGGGTGATGTCAATGCTGACATGGAGAAATTTTGCACAACGTTTCCTCCATTCCTTGAAGAGAACCACAAGTTTCTGGTAAGATATACCGTGAGTTAACTGACTTACTGTAAACACCAAATGTGTTGTTATATGTTGAGAATTGGAGATTGGCTGTATAATGGCTGTGGATTTTATTACTGCTTGCTAGGATATAATTTTAAGAAATAATTGAAGCGGGGGGAAGAATTTTCAGTTTTCAAGTAATGATATATTTAATATTAGGTTTGGCATCAGCTTTGGTTCCCCATTTTAGTATTATTTTACAGTTCCATTCTCAATATGAGTGTCTACATCAACCACTCATGAAAATGAACTGCGAGTGGACTATTGAAATACCCTTGCCACTTGTGAGATGACAGATGTTCTCGTCCATAAAAATGAACCAAAAGAACTCACAAATTTAGGAATCCTGAGGTGAGAGTTGGTGCGGAAGGGCCAAAGGGGTTTAGAATATTATGTAGGCTATAGGAGAAGGTATTCGACTATTCGGGAAGCGATAGACAGGATATTAAAGTGTTGGGTTTAGGCAAAAATTGAGAGTTTATAGTTTGTTTTGTTTGCTTCATTTGTGATCAAAATGATTTTTGAATGGTTAGGTTACATTATAACATTTCTTACTTAATTTACACTCTTGATGCAGGCTGGTGTGGGCATGGATAATCTGAAAGCTTCGTAAGAGGTCTCTTGATGATAGCTCTCTTTATTATCGTTCTTTTTTTTTTTTTCTTTTTTTTTTTTGGATCTTGTGCATTGACTTCTAAGTCTTCAGACTCGATAAATTGTCAGTAATTTCAATCTCTACTGTTAATTTGTACCCTCTGAAACGTTTTTGTTAAATTCATATCTACAGAGCTTCTGCGTATTGTATGGTTCGGTCACCAGGCTGACCCAGCTCATTAGCATCTTCTACTCTTTTTCTCTTCAACCATGCTCCAATCACAGAACAGTGAAAAGCGGTTTCTGGCTTGACTATTTAAGGACAAGGTGTGAGTCCTCGCCCATAAGGTGGGGGTTTGGATTCGGTGCTGAGTTGATAAAACTCATCACCATGCCAAGGTAATCTACACTCTTGAATGAGAGATTGGATGGCTTAGATTGAAAGTTGAAAAGGTGCTTCTAAAATAACCAAAATGATCTCATTGGACAACCTTTTCAACTTTCAATTCAAGCCATCCAATCTCCCATTTAAGGGTGTAGATTACCTTGGTATGGTGCTGAGGCACCGAATCCAATTTGGTGGGGCACTTTAGTTCTCCCGTGATTAGAGCACGGTGAAAGCGTTTTTATTTCTTGGGTGTCTGCAGTATGTTAGGGTTGGCATGAGTGTGGTGGTTTCCAAAGCCAGTCTAAAATCTGATGGAATTTTGGCCTGCAATTAAGATCATTGAGGACTCAATGGTTAGGAAAGGAGAGAAAATATATTGAAGAGGGGCCATAATTCTCTAATGCAGGATAACGGAAAACCATTGGTGCGTGGTGCATTCAGTATTTTGTAAGTCCAAAAATGGCTTCTATCATGGCCATTGGATCTTGCATGAAGAAAGATGCTACATGGGTAGCCAATTTGACTTCCTAAATGGTACTCTCTTTTCATAACTGGGTGGGTCCCAGATAGGTCCTACATAATGTAATCTTTTTAAAAACAATGCTACTCACCACACTAATTCACATAGCTGATGAGATATATGGTATCAAATCATATATAAATTTTTAATGATTAAGCACCACATCATCAATCATGAGAATTGGTGTAAAGAGTTATAAAAAAGTGGTACATATGACACTAGATATAAAGGAAATGAGTACTGCCCTAACTTGTCATTTCATCTTAAAAGACTTGAACTGACCTACAATGTAATGGTATCAATAGTACAAATATTAGTTAAATCAAAGAACTTAAACCATCAAATGGGCATAATTTTTTTCCCATTCCTTTATTAAAATCAAGCAATTATTGTTGCATTACTCAGTGGATATGGGACAAGCCGACATTGGACTATGTATATGGGACAAGACTGCATATGCCGAATGCGTAAGCATCCCGGAACCTCTTGATAGTTGCGGTCCTAAAACGTATCAATCTGATTAAAATGGAATGGTTAGAATTACCCAATGACTTGGTTCCATCAAACTTTATGGCAGGCTAGGGCTAGGTGGTCCCAACTTGCAATATGGGCTGGCTGACAGAATGTGTGTGCAGAGATACGAGTCCACAACAGCCGTAAGTTCTTTCTTAACCGATTTCCCCGCGCT
The DNA here is from genome assembly GCA_039720395.1 of Liquidambar formosana. Lineage (NCBI taxonomy): Eukaryota > Viridiplantae > Streptophyta > Magnoliopsida > Saxifragales > Altingiaceae > Liquidambar > Liquidambar formosana. Next base: position 12,950,577 of record CM077822.1, read on the forward strand.
TTCTACAAACAAGCCGTTAAAAGGAGTGCACCCAAATATAGCTGTTTAATTTGGTGGGGTATTTAGCTCTACCCCCCTGGATCCTAACCTGGAAATCCGGTCAGCTACTGGTTTTCTTTCACTAGCAACCGCGTTCCGGTTGCTATGTCGATCAAAACCTCTCTGCTTCCATTGGAATCTCACCCTTCTTCTTGATTTGATTACACACAAATCCATCAAGAATTTCTATTGCAACAGTTTTTTATATTTTTAATTATTATTATTATTATTGTTTTGAATTTTAGTCTTTGGTTTTATATATTTTAACGGAAGAGATGACAACATGCTTGTTCCATCCCATTATGTGGGTGTGCTTGGAAAATGGGATTTAAGACTATCGTCGCGAGCGTCGGGATTCTCTTGGCATTTTCTCGGATTTTCTTCTGAAAGGTGTGGTTTCTTTATGGGATTTTTTCCATCTTTTTGCATGAGGATTATTTATCTTTATTTTTTTAATTAGGCTTCAATTGTTTGTGTAAAATCCTTTTCTAGTAGAAATTTTCCTTCCAAAAAATTTGGCAGTGAAGGGAAATTTTCTTGGCTCACATTCAAACTTCCAAAAAGAAGTGAGGAAAAGTTGATTCTGTGACAAGAATAGAGCGAAAATAATTGAAAAGGCTCAGACATTGGAAAAGTCTCCATTCCTTTCCACAGAAATAGTTTCTAGAAAACTTTTCCCTGAATAGGAAAAATAAATTTCTTCCAATTAAATACAGAGTATATGATTCTCATGGAAATAATATGGGGCTAGAAGGCAAATTAGGATTTGTATGGTGGTATTAGCAAATGTTAAAACACTTCCAGTTTATTATTGCTTTCTTTGCTATTTTGAAGTTTGGCAGCAGTACCATTGAACAACGGCAAGCAAAATTCTTCTGCAGTGGAAGGTTTCTAGCTCAGATAGCCAACTTCTTCGACCAAAAATGACGACCAAGATGAAGGGCCTCTTGAAAGGCCTAAGATACATTTCACAAATATTTGGTACGTACGATTTTTCATTATTCGTAATGGGTCTATCAAAAATGCTTCCATTTGGGGCCTTTACTCGCTAAAATTAATCCTATTGTCGAATTCCTAATTAAAATTTAGTTGAAAAAATCAAGTGCAATTTGGTATCCCTTGTTAATAATTTGCCTCTTGGGTTATGGTCAATGTGACCAAAAGCATTCTGTGGGAAGCAAAGCTTTGCTTATGCTTCTTTTGGAGTAGAGAAATTTAACTTCTCTTTTCTTTTGCAGACAACGTTGATAAAGAACCAGAGATGCAGATTGGCCTTCCCACGGACGTAAAGCATGTTGCACATATTGGATGGGATGGACTGTCTGTAAATACGCCGTCTTGGGTATGTCCTTCATTTCTCTCTCTATCTCTCTCTCTCTCTCTCTCTCTCTCTCTCTCTTTTTCTTTGGGTTTAAGTCATTTTTCTCTTTTCATTGCCATTCTCAACTATTTGTTGCTAAACACAATCAAAATTATTTGATTTTTCTACTACTGCTACCAACTAAGACTAAATGCAAGCATCCCCATGTATGATGCTTTATTGCCTCCCTCCACCCTACCCTACATCAAGATATGGCTTGGTTTTTACTGTTTCACCCAAAAACAAAAAACAAAAAACCTGTGGTATAAATCATGTTTTCTGCGGGTTGTGAACATATTAGTATTGTGATTATTTGTAATGACAAATTGCAGATGAATGAGTTTAACACTAATCCAGAACTCTCGTCCGGATCATTAAATAGTATCAGTGAAGTCCTGGAAAAATCTGTAGTCCAAACGGTCCGAGGAAGGTTTGATTTCTTTTTTCCTCTTTTCTTGTTTACATTAAACCATATTTCTGTTGTCTATATATGGACCAAAATCTATGAGAAGAACTTCCATGTAACCGTGATATGGCCACGTGGTATCACTAGTCAATCAAAACCAAGTAGAATGAGATTGTCAGCAGTACTTTTTGGCCCCACATTCCCACTTTGCTTGGTTCTGATTGGCTTGTGACACCAAGTGACTCATGTCACAGTGGCATGGAAGTTATTCTTGAAATCTATATGGGTACCAGATGGTCCAGATCTTGGGAGTATATTGAATTACCCTTTGTTTCCTTGTTGAGAAAATTAAGTCAATAAAAAGAATTTGAAATTTGAAGATCAAGTTTTTGTTTCAATATTTGGGACCCAAGACAACTAAAACCTCACCTATAATCCTTTATAATGTAGTTCACTTGAGTTTCATTTTTGGGAAAACCCTAAACAAAATAAAACATGACTTTCGAATTTTGAAATTTTTACTAGTTTTCTTGGCAGCCAAACTGAATTCCCGACCCCCCCCCCCCCCCTTCCCTCCTCCCCCCTCTTGGGAACAAATACCTTAAGCCTGTGCTATAGAATATGCTCTCCCACCCCATTTTCTTGGCAACCAAACTGAATCCCCCCCACGCCCACCCTTAGGAACAAGTACCTCAAGCCTGTGCTATAGAATATGCTACCCCACCCCATTTTGACTTTGCTTCAAAGACTCGATCCTAGCGTCCCGACCCTTTCTTTGAATACTCAACAAGAGCCAACCCTTGACCTAGCGGGGATAATCGAGCTGTCATACTTTGGATGTATCTTTTTAGAGGTCATCATTTCAATTCCTCTAAGTTATAATTACATATGAAGTCTCTCAAACGGATGGTTAGGGGATTAGTTTAAATCTAGACCTCAATAAGAGCAAGGCCTAAGACTTCCAATTGTCAATAAATACATATATATATATATATATATATAAACTTACAAGGCTGATGGTGAAAAAATTCACTACTATTAGCATATGCTATAGGATAAGCTCCTCCACCCCATTTTGACATTGCTGGCAAGACTCGACCAACCTCCCCTACTAGCAACCAATATACATTTTAATACTTCATATATGGAAAAATACCTTTTTCCCTTGTTCTTCTTTGAATATTAGGTAAGAGCCTACCCTTACTAAGAACAGAGATATCACGTAAACTACAAGACCTAGAGTAAAAAAATTCACTGATATTTAGAGATATAATAGACAAATTTACATCTAATTGGTGCAGGAATTCAAGGTACACTACTCGAAAATTTTGCAGATATGCAAAAATCATTGAGGTATCATCCATCACCGGGTTCCCCTTCACCAAGCCAATCCCCGACCCGACATCTACCCGGTTCACCAAAGCAATCCAGGCGCCACCAGCTCTTCAGGTTCTTCAGTTGATTCTCCAACCCGAGATCCAACGGGCATTACCCGCCCATCAAGGCGACACCACCAGAGTTTGAGTCTCGGGTTAGCTTCACCCTCACATGACCCACAAACCATCCCAAAAAAGTCCCGTCGAAAGAAGTCAAAAGGGTCATCTGGTGGCGGGTCAACGAGATCATCAAGATCAAAGGGTCAGAATTCTTTAACCGATCCTTTCTCAGAATCTGGGTTCGGGTTCGGATCCGGGCTTGGATTGAAGAACTCGGTTTTGGAAGTATTTGAAGAAGGGCAGGAATGTGATGAGATCTCAACAGGAGTACGTGATTTGTAAATTGCACCAAGTTTGAACATAGTACCTTTAATTTTCGCCAAAGTTTATAATTTACCTTTTCCTACAAAAAAAAAAAAAAAAAAAAAATTGAATCTACATAAATTTATACCATGATAATTGGGCCCAACACCATCCGTAAATACCATACCTTTTTTGTTTTTGGCTAAACACACATATAGAAATATAGTTGGGCCCAACATCATAAATTTTCCAGCTCAAATTTGCTTATTCCTCTAATTTTATGCCGATTAAATGACTAATGATCACTAAGTATGGGAATTACAGAAGTCCATAGTGCACCATAGCCATATTGTGCAACTTTCTATATGATCTTAAAAGCTTAGGACTTTACTAAGAAAATTTCTTCAAATAGTGGGCCTTGGCTCCCACTATTCTTGCATATTTAAAATATAAATAAATAAATGAATAAAATAAAAAACCTATGAATCTCTTCTTCCGAGTTTTCACGTAGGACAATGCTATACCTAGCACTATAATAAAAGACAACATAGACAACAATGATATGGTAATAAATCTCTTGAGGTGATATTAAATAACCTAGAAGGTATTTTTGTTAAGAAACTCATGCCCGTTGCTTTTCCCTTTCAAACACATAAAGAGCATCCAAAGAAAAGGTAAACTATCCGTTTCATGCTCAATTTTAAAAAACAAAAACAAACACAAAAACCAAAACCAAACAATTGAAATAGTAAAAGGAGAAATGGTGAATCCCCACAGGCCACATGTATGGCTTTACATTTTATCCTAATTTTGACGCAGAATAATTATTTTGATACCCTACCAGTAAACCTCCGGCCAGTAACATGACCCCCCTGCGGTGTTGGAATACCTCTCCTTCCATCAATATGTCCAAATCAATGGGATGAAAACAGCAGGAGAAAAACTGCATGTACAAATGCATGACTGAACTGAGATGACCCCTCTGTTATATGTCCATATTTTAGTGCCAGTAGAAAAACCTTGGAAGCGTTATTAACAAAACACTGCATGTCAGATTTGTTTAGCCATAAAGTACATATCATGCAGCCATGCACTTACAGTAAAATGTCTATTAACATCCAAAAAACAGGTAAATCAAGAGTTTTAGAATAACTGGTCATTCTCTAATTATATGCAATTTATCAGACATTGAATCCATATCATGCCAACATACATTTGAATACTATAATACTACAATGCTTAATGTCATTAAGAATCAACATACGCCTTTTTAGTGGCTAAACAAACGACCACTTTAGCATTCTTGCCGATCCTGCACTCTGCCAAAGAAAACTTGTCCTGCAATGCCTTTCCATGAAAATATACTTCCGTCACTGGATTTGACATTTTTTGTTGGATCATAGCCTTCAGATCGTGAATGGTAGTGGTATTGAGAGCAGAAACTCTGAGTTCAGATAATTGCATCTGGACGAATTTTTGAGGCGACAAATTCATATGGAGAGCAGAGTAACCCATATGGAGGGTGGAATGCTCCTGGATGTTGTAACTTGCCAGATCCCGGCTTTCTTCGAGCCTTTTTCCAGCAAATATGATACTCTGGAGATCAACTGGCACCTGCACTTTCTGAAAAATCTTGTCCTTTATGTCTCTGACAGTGTCCAGATAGTGCACATCAAGAATTATGGTTTTCCCACTCCACGTTTTAACAAATATCTGAAACACAGAAAGCAAAATCTCTAACACTGATGCTTCCTTAATGTCATAATAAGCCAAGGTCCTGCAATCATCAAGTTCCTTTCCTGCAAAAATAACCCTCTGATCACTCGCTGGGATACCTGTCATGCTCCCAACTATTGCTTTGACATCACAAACAGTGTACAAGACCTTAACTTCAAGTTGCATGACTTTTCCAGTTGGTGTTTTCACACATATTGACAACACATCTATCGGATTAAAAACCAAATGCAGGGTTGAATTGCACTGAATGTTGAGAGAGGCCAGAGTCATGTTATCTTCAAGTTGTTTTCCACCATAGATAAGAGTGTGCTGATCTGACTGGATCCCCTCCTTGGCCTGAATCATGGCTTTAATATTCCAGATAGTGTCATAAGTCTTCGCTTCAACCATGATGGTTCTTTGATATGATGGTATCTTGATAAATATTTTTATTCCAATTGGATTCTGGAGAACAAGATGAAGAGTGGAGTTCTTCTCGATGCCATGATCAACTAGTGTACGACCATCCTTGAGCTGATCACCCAAGAAAAAAAGCTCCTGAAGATTTTCTGCAATGCCCTCTTTCTCACGTAACATTGCTTTAAGATTTTTAATTGTCTCAGATTTCTTGACATTTAAGGCTAAAGTTTTGATGACCTTCAAATATATATTTATCTGTAATAAAGAAAAAGAAAAAGGAAAAAAAAAAAATCAGGAAATTAGGGAAATTTTGAAAATTAACACAAAAGCATGATATTCTAGGAAGAAGCCAATAACCCTGTTTTGTTTTCTTTTTTCCCCCTTTTGATAAGAACCACAAGATAATAGTATTAAAAAATAAGAGCTACATAAAAGAATCTAACAATAACAAGGGAAAAGAGCCCAAAAACCAACCCCAAACCTAACACATGCTTACTAATATAATTATAATTTTTTTAAAAAAAAAAAAAGGGCCTGACACATGCCCAAAGCCCAACCCCAAGCCTACAAATGCTCAAGGAGGATAAAAATGGCCTTTAAAAACGTCTTGAGTAGAAGTCCCCTTTTTAGCCAAAAAGCTCACCTCTTGATTAAAAATCTAGCAGTCTAATACCCATCCCGCCTCACCCCAAGCTTTAAACTAAAACAGAAGATCTCCCACATCAAATTAGTATACTTCCATGACACGCTTAAAGATGCTAAAATAAAAATAAAACACAACTTAAATAACAAAATGGAAATACTGCATAATTTGAATGGTATACAAAGGCACAAACAAGCCATTGCAAAAAGCATTTGAACAGTCAATGGTGACAGGTCAAGTAACCAAGACACTCAAATATCAAATGCAACAAATAAGTTTACATGAAATAATTATAAATGTTTACAATGATTTTTCTATGTATGATTACACAAGTCCGATGGTTAACACCATAAACAAATTAGTTATTGCCTGCAAATATGGGAAGGCAGTTCTCAAGAATCATATGATACTTACCTAATCTGAGTCCTCAGCCACATCAATAAATGTGTCCTAGTTTAACCCACGCCACCCCCCAACCAACAACCCCAAGGAACAAAAAATGGCACCAAAAACATCATGGTCAGTAGCACCTTTAATCACCTCTAGTCCTTTGATGCATTTGCAGATACTATATGAATAACCTGTTGGCGTTGATTCCAGTTAACTTAAACCTCAAAGTTTTTGCAAAATTCTAGCACATTGTGCCATGACCAACAGCTAATTCCTTTTGCCAACAGTTCTTAAAAAACTGATTTTCCTTTTCCTTTCTTTTTCGTTTACCTCAGTTTTCGTAGCAACAAAATGGAGCAGACATAACAGTATATGCAGGGAAACATCTCCAACAACTATATATCATTTTCATTTCCAACATCAACATACATTTTGACAAGAATACTTTACTCCCAAAATATCCACACCCAAAAAATTCTCAACCCATAAATGGAAGCTTATTTTGGGTCACATTCAAGAAATTCAGATGTCACTTTGTTATTGAGAAGGTTCAAAACCATTACCGCCCCAATAAGAGAGGGTGGGGAATAGACAACCTAGTCTACTAGGCCGTCGTCATCAATGAAGCTTGTTGAATAGCTACTATATCTTTTAAATGTAATCATCCTGGAAAATAATAATAATAATAATAACCAAAACTGAGTAATATCTATTTTTATCGCCACTACGAGGGGGCAAACAGATGACTGAACTCTCAACTCTAGAACACATAATCAAACCCAAAGATATTAATAGGATAGTAAGGGCATGTTTGGTTAAGATTTTGAAAACAGTTTTCTGCTTTCGAAAATGGAAATCTAAAAATGATGCAAAAATATAATTGCCAAAGGGTGGGAAAAAAAAAAAAGCATGTTTTTCGGACAATCGAAAAGGGAATAATGGAAAAAATTGGCGTGTAAAACGCGTTTGGCAGGGTATCATCTAAAGCTGTTTCTCAAAAATCAAAATAAAAAATAAAAACACCGACCTGAAAGTGACTTGTTATCGAAACTTGTTGATACTTTCATTTTCCGAAACGGAAAACCATTTTCAAAAATTCATTTTTTATGCTTTCAAGAAAAAAAGAAAGAAAAGAAAAAAGAACGTTTGAACCCAAGCCAGACAAGCCCTTAATCTTATATAAAGAGAATATTAGGATCAAAGACGAACCTCTTCTTCAGAAGATGCGGAAGGATTGAATCGGCCACTCCGTGCTTGTGCTTCCATGGAGAATTGGAGATATTCGAAACCCTAACCCTGGAGATTCCGATGAAGAAAGTGGTACCCTAGAAATGGAGCCTGTTCAGCTCCTCTCCCTCTCGCTTGACCCTTCTTCTTTCGGGCGTCACTTTCCACCTTTTTATAACAATCGGTTGAGAATTAAAGTGATGCAAGTGAAGAATAAAAACAATAAACAAATCATTAAGCAATCTTACAAATTAAGTTTTACTTGGCACGTGTTGAACATAGGTCAGGTTTTTTTAGTTAGAATGAAGTAGGTGGAAATGAAATTAATCCTATACTCAAAATAGTTTAAAATAAAATGAGATTGAAATAAATATTATGGAATAAATACTATTATAATTCATTATTATTATTTGATTTCATTCTCGTTGAATTTTTACTCTTATTTGTAATGATGACCATTATTTTCTTGAATTTGTTAATTCAAGACGATGGATTGTGCTTTCTATACTAATTAAAATTTCTTGAATTGTTTAATTTCGAATTGGACAACCAAACAGGCTCTTATTCATGCAACAAACTTAGATATTTGTAGTTGCATGCAATATCTATTACATATTATAATTAAGAGATATATGCTGACATCAGCATTATAATGACATGGCTTCTTAATAAGCTTTCCCTCCAAATTCCTACCTTCTTCTCATCTTTGAGCCCACACCATGATGTCAACAACTCTCTTTCCTTTTTTTTCTTTTTTTTTTTCCTCATACACACTTCCTGCTCTCTTTCCCTCTTCTTCCTTTTTTTCCCCTTTTCAAATTTTAAACATGAAAACACTTACCTCCTGGTCGTGGTAGCAGCACTAGCTGTGATTAGCATAAACTTTTGGGACTACTTTGAATATTTTTAACATCCTACTATAAGCAGCAGGTGACAAGTCTTGATAGCCTTATTGCGAGAAGCTTTGTATGTACTCCACTTTACCTCTGCTTTTGAAGTTTGGATGCAGTTTTTTTTTATGTTATCTATATTGTTTTTTGGGTGGAGGATATAAGTTAAGAAAATGTGTGGACCCTTATTGGTTGTCTTCATATTTTTTTGCAATTCCCGCGCATCACGTGGGTTCATACTAGTTTTTATATAAATTAAAGCTCCACGGTCTTCCATTGTAGGTTCATAGTATTGGTGAGATGGGTACCTTGAGCCATCTTTGGTGCGGCCTCCTTTTGGAGGGTATTCAAATCATTAGTTACAAGCATGAATCTCTCTGCAAGGGTAGAATTGAGTGAGAGAGGGTGGGCGTAATGTCCCCTTGGAGACATGACACTAATCAATGGTGTACGCTTGACTGAAGCATAGTAAATGTCTCCCCTTAGAGCTTATTATGTTTTTTTAGAGGTGGAAGGATATTGGAAGTCACTTTTACTTGGTATGAGATACTTAGATAGTAAGAAATGATAGGGAATCTCGTCGACGTACATAGGGATTAATGGGAAATGACTTCATCAATGAAGACATTGTGGCATTTGATCTCCTTTTATCTTTGGTTAAACTAATGACTGAATTAAAGGTAACTGAAGGTATTATCAAATCAGCTCCTAGTGTTTATATGAACGAAAAATCTTCTTTTAATCCTAAGCCAAAAGGCGAGAAAAGGAGTAAGAAGAACAATACTTCAAAGTTTCAACTCCTGCTAAACCCATTGGAGACCCCACACAAAGTTTCATGATTCTCATAAGCCTTAAAATTATTTGGTCCATATAAGTTGTGAAATCTTATATAAGCCAAGATTGATTCTAGTAGAGGTGTGGCTAAAGGCAAGAAAAGGATTAGAACTAAACCCAAGGGAAAATGTTTCCATTGTCATATGGTGGGACACTGGACAAGGAATTGCTCGGATTATTTGGCAAAAAAGAAAGTTGTAAGTGTAATTGTTTCACCATTGAAGTTTAATGTTGGTATCTCAAATCTTGGTATGATAAGCTTCTAGGGCTAGTCTAGTGGTGAGAGAGGATAGGGTAAAGGGTAAAAAGTAAGAGTAGGATAGAACAGGTTAGAGGTTCGAACCCCTCCAATTGTACCCCAAAAAAAAAAAAAAAAAAAAAAAATCTTGGTATGATTACTCTAGTACAACAAACAATTTGTTGTTTATTGTAGGAAATTCAGGCCAGGTTGCTGAGTGATGGATCGATCAAGATAAGACTTATGAATTTTAGCGGAGCATTTAGTATTAGATTTATCTATTTCAGACATTGGTTATTTACCTTATTAGTAGCTTTTATTGTAACATCTATTTAGGCACTTATTTATTTTCAGCTTAAACTTGGGGGAATTTTAGATTGGTTGAGCTATCGGTAAATAATTACAGTTAGTTGTCATTCTTAAGACATTTATATCACACTAGTTCTTGACACTTAAAACATTGGTCAAATAGATGATTTTGGGTTGTACGTTGTTGTATATGATGCATGGATACTATTTAGGGTTGTGAGCTAGATTGTGAGATGTTAGTCACCACAACCAAACTTATTTTTTATCTTTTATCTTTTATCTGTACCATTGGCCAACCCTAAGTACTAATATAATTCCAATTGTGAGTAGGAAGAACTCTGTTTTGACCTTTTGTTTCCTGAGACAAATTATCAAAACCATTGGGTCCACCTTTAAGAGCATTGTTATTTGTTACTCTTCCCAACGGTTTCATTTTATTTTATTTTATTTTTTTTCAAGTCTCTTTTTCAAGTCTTTTTTTCTTTTTCCTATTTAATGTGACAATTGAAGCCGCGATTTCAGCATATAAAATCAGTAAGATTGTAATAAAATATAAAAATAGGCCTCCTTTAATTTTCTTTGAAAATATAAATGCTATATCAGCCAGTGAATTCATTGGGTGACAAATCGTCACTCACCCATGAGACCCTTGGTCTCATGGGTAAGTTTGTTTTTATTTTTATTTTTTAATTTTTTCATGGCTGTCTAAGGATCTTGGGATTTGGATTTGCTGCAGTTTGAGGTTTCAACTGCAGCATCCAGTAGCCGTAGATGGCGTGACACGTGGCGGGCTCTTCATCCAACGGCTGAGATTAAACACCAAACTTGCTGCCAGTAAACGTTAACGCCGTTTGGCCTTTATCAAACAAAACGCCAAAACGCAGCGTTTTGCTCCTTCGTTTAGAGCCAAAAGAAATCGCGAAAATTCAAAATCCCATTCCCTTCCCTTCCTCCCCGTGCTGCCTCTCTCTCTCTCTCTCTCTCTCTCCTCTTCCTCTCGTCTGGTAGAAAAACGAAACCCATTTCTCCTTCCCGTCGGAAACGAAACCCATTTCTCCTCCCCGTGCTGCCTCTCCTCTCTCTCTCTCTCTCTCTTTCTCCTCTTCCTCTCGGTTGGGAGAAAACCCATCCCCATTGCCGCTTCCCGTCGGACTATCCCCGTTCGTCTCCGGCGCCGGCGACACCAGATCTGGTCCCCACGCGAACCACCACCAGCACGCGGCACCACGTGCTGCACGGAGCAGATCTGACCCGTGCGAGGAGATCCGTCCCCTTCGTCGACGGCGAGCCCCTTCCCCCCTTTCCAGTGGTGAGGTCCCCCGAAAGGCGCTTCATTTTGTCAGGCGTCCCCTTCCCCCGACGGCGAGCCATTCACTGGAGGTAAGGGTTTCGGTTTTTTTTTTTTTTTTTTTTTTTCCCTTCGGTATCCCCAACCTCAAATATTTTTTTTGTGTGTAGCCGATTGTAAGGAAAGGGTTTTGAGACAGTGGTGAGGTAAGGTTTTTTGTTTCCAATTTTAATCTTAATCTGATTGTAGTGTTAATTGTTTAATTGTTTATTAAGCATGTAAAATTGGAAAACAACAAGAACTTGTTCCTATTTTTTTCAACAGCGGTGCTGTGCAAACGGCAAATATGCCCTGTCCAGCGGTGCTGTGCAAACGGCAAATTGTAAAACGGAGCTGATGTGCTCAAAGTGATTTACTTTCATCTGGGCTGTTAGTAACTCACTTCATTGCACACTACCAAATAATTTCAATTGATTTTCTTTTATCTTGACCTCAACTGGTTTCATATCTAACTTTGTCGATTGCATTAATTTCTTATTGTATCTTCCCTCCTAATGTCATTTGTATATCTTAATAACCTCATATCGGTCACACACATGTGGCCCAACATGATTTTGCTTAATAACCAAATAATTGCCTCTAAGAGTTGCTGAAATAACAGCATGATTTTTGTTCCTGGATGATTGACCTTCAGCTGAAGACTTGAAGGGTTGTGAAACTTGTTGATATAGTTTCACATTATGATCATTTGACTTGGTTTTGCTTTGGATTGAAAAATTCGATTAGATGTCATTTCGCAAATAATCTCGGGATATAGATTCACAATATTGAAACAATTTGATTTAGAATCACAATATTGAAACTTGTTAATTGCCTTTGTTTTGCTTTGGAAACACCATACACTCTGTTATAAAATAATTTCGGGAGCTCTTGCACAATGGGTGGGACCATTAGAAAGGACTATTAGGGTGGACGAACACTACACCAGCCAATAAAATAGAGTAAAGGCTCAACCAGCCCTTGCGTAGAGATGCAATTAGGGTGGTTTTGCTTTAATTCTAGAGAGGAACCCCTGGTTTGATACTAAAAGTACATGATAGTGTTTTGAAATTATTCTATGTCTTGTATATGATAAGTCTGGGCCTGTGTTATAATTTCTTTGATTTTGATTCTCAATGATAAGAATAAAATTTCAAGGTTCTGGGTTTGATATACATGCTCATGATATAATTATTAAAATCTTCTTAACTTTGTTTACAGTGTACAATAAATTATGGGTTGTGTTATCTTCTGTTTGCTAATGTAGATAGAGCATTATAATTTATATATATTTGATTTATTTCGATGGGAGGTAAATGTTGATAGCAACTGGAAATTTATTCACTCAAAAAGTTAACATATTGGAAGCTGTGTTTCTTTTTATTCTTGTAAGATTCACCAAGAAAACAAAGGGTGAAATTTTCCAAGAATTGGCCTCTTTATGTAACTTACCTTTCAAAATTTGAAGATCTTTTCTTGTTCATGGCCTCTTTAATCTTTATGTAACTTCTTGTTCATGGAATCTCCAATAAAACACATAAATGTTTAGTAGATTGCTCCTCATTGTTGCAATTGGGCAATGTAGTATAAGGTTGTCCAATCTGTTAAGTCCTACAGTCTAGGTTTGTTTATTGGCAAACTTCGGTTCCAAAACTTGTGTTGTAATTACCGTGTCATTAGTTATGAGTGATTGTATGGTACACCGTATCATTAGTTATGATTTGGCTAGATTTGATTGAGGCCAAATATGGTTAGAATATGTTTGATGAATATTTTGGAATATTTGGTTTCTTTAAGTGTTTAGGATTGTAATCTATTTAAACCTTTTTAGGGTTTTGATTAATGCAATTCTAGTCTTTTTAATTTTCTAACATGGTATCAGAGCATCATTGATTTGTTGATGATATTTTTTTAAAGGTGAACAAGTGAAGTAATGTCGTCTACAAACAACCCGCCCCCACCCAATTGCTTGAGAGCAGCCCCTAAATTGTGTAATTGTGGACGTCGAGCCGTCTTGAAGATATCGCAAAAGAACCATAGTAGATATTGCCTTTTTTATTCATGCCCTGGTTACATTGTGAGTAATATGTAAGTCTTGAAATATGTTATACTTTTAAGTTATTTATATTTTAACAATATTCAAACTTTTCAGGAACGAAACGGACACGATTGCCATTTCTTCTCTTGGTGTGAGCCGATAGATGGTGTGCATAACACTGGCGATGAGGCATCATCCACATTCCAATCAGATGTAGAGCATTATGGGCGATATAATTACATTCTACCTACATCGACGGAGTTTAGGATTATTGTCCGAGTGGTAATAATCTTGGCAATTGTGTATTGGGTTTTAAATAAGCTATGAATATTTGTAATTAAACATTTTGGATATTAATGTTATCATTTTGGATATTAATGTTATCATTTTGGATACGATGGTGTTTTCGCATTTCAATACTTATTATATGTAAACAATCAACAAATGACACTTGAATGTATTCAATTTGACAGGATATACCAAATGTCATTTGAATGTATTCAATTTGACACTTGAATGTATTCAAAGTAGTAGACAATTTTTTTTTTTTTTTTGTACTCTTGTTGTGAGAAATGGTTTAGTAGATGTATTTGGTGCAAGTTGAGAGAGCGTGAGTGAGGGTAAAATTGAAATCTAAAAACATATATTGCATACTTCAACTCGAAGTTGGTATCTATTTCAAAATTCCCACACCACCACCAATTTTAGGTAACATGTTTTGGTGATTACCATTTGCACCAAATTAACCAATTTCCATGGTTAGCACCAAATAGTTTTACTTGCATAGCCCTATCGTTTTGTCCAATACTTTGAGATCAATATAAGAGTGAACTATTACCCACCATGCCCAAGGCCTAACGTACCCTTATGCCTAATTGCACACTATAATGGTAGTACTCTTACAGTCTTCATGCAATTGGAAGCCACCGGAGTACTCCAAACTAAGGAAATTAAGTCCGAACTTAAGTTTCAACTTCAATTGCTTAAGCCAAGTTTGAGCAACAGTAGGAAATATAAACCTCATGAAAATGAAATTTGTTTACAATTAAACCCATCTCAATGAAAATTGTTTACAATTAAACCTCATGCTAATGAAATTCAATTATAATTTTTTTATAAATTTTGGCATGACCCTGTCTATATTACGGACATCCCAAGTTCTCGACTAATCAAACCTGTACAAAATCAAATAAATATAATTTCACAGCAGCCAGCAATATATGAAAATAACAACATATAGAAATTCTAACATGACATTGTTTATAACAAGTAGTCCCAAAAAAAAAAAAAAAAAAAAAACCAACTAAAACTAACTAAATATTACATTTAAAGTTTCAGTCCATAGTCCATGTATACATTAAACCAAAATACACCAGTGTACACATTAAATAATTAGTCTTCTCCCATTCTTTGCACTTCATTCCATGAGTGTTCATCAACCCTGAATATAAAAAGTTTAAAAACAAAACAACATTAATTTCTAACAAAAAATCACAATGATAGTATAAAACTAAGTTGGTTTATTTAATTTTTACTTTGCTAGACATGTTATTTGAGCCTTGAGAAGGCTCAAATGCCCAATTTGAACCATCAAGATTTGCAGTCAACAATGCTTGGATGCTGTTTGGTGGTGTGAACAACATCGAATCCACTGGCGGACCCAAAGTAGAAGCATCTGTCTGTATAGACAAATAAAAATATTAACATATATGTAAAAAATAAAATATATCAAAGTTGTATATGGTGGAATGAAAGATTTTCACCTGTGATTGTTGAGTTGGTTCTGGTGGAAGGGGAATATATGCATTTGCATCTTGTTCAATACGACGGGCCTATAAAACAATAACAAGTATGTGTAAAATGTCAAATATATACACAATTTATAAATAAACAACAAGTGTCACATGTTGGTGATTACCTTAGATGTGGATTTTGATTTGGATTTTGTGTTGGAATTTGATTTCGCTTTTGCTTTCGCCTTCGCCTTCGCCTTGTCCATGGCTATTTCCATTCCACTCTTTTCCCTATGTTTCCCCTTAAATGGGTCCTTTCTTTTCTTCAGTGTGAATGCATCCATCGAGTCGTCATCATTACCAAGTTGATCAACTGTTTGTTTATTTGATTTTTTTTTTTTTTAAATTTGGTATAAGAAACAAATTAGAGTAATCAAGAAAATGAATACAAAAAAAAAATACAACGTCCAAATAACAAAGAAAACGAAAAAAAAGAAGTTGGTCACCTGTTTCATGTGCTTCCCTTGTGTCATGTGCTTCCCCTGTTTCATGCGCTTCCCCTGTCTCTTGCACTTGCCTATTCAGATGTGCATGTATTACAGCTTCCAGCTTTGCTTGCAAATTCACTTGACTTTCAAGAACACAATGATATGCATCTTTATATTTGGAAGCCCTATCTGCTAGCTTCCTCCACCCTGTCATCATTATGGAATATCGTTCGGTTTCTTCCAACTTTCCATCTACATCAATATTGCGGCCATGCATATCATATACATCTGTGGATCTTGCATCCCTTGTCCACCTCTTCAATATATATTGGGCAGGGAGGTGCACGCCGTTCAATACTTCTCTAAAGATCTTCAAGGCATGTTTGCAAAGGATGCCACTCATTTCAAACTTTCTACAACTACAAGAGAGATTATCATTAGACTTCAATCTCTTCACATGGCCAACTCCACGTCCCTCATCATCACATACCATATAAATTCTATTCTCACCATCATCAACAGGATCACCCCTAACCTGTAGTGCAACAGATTTGAAATACTCAACTTGGAATGCCTCAAATATATCCTTTGTAAAAATTTTCCCGCTTGAACCAAGACTTTATAATGCTCTTTCAATTTTGGCTGCTTTTGAGACAATGCAAATTCAGCTTCCAACTCTTTGTAGCGCTTGTTAGACAGTAATCTCTCAAAGTGCATTAGGAATTGCATCAAATCATGATCTGATTGCAAATACTTTTTCAAAGAGGCATTAAAACTCTCACTCAATTGAGTACTTTTCATACCAGCACACCAATGCAACCTAACATATGCATGTGCCCATTTTTCCTTCACTTTATATAAAGTGCCCAACCAATGATTGCCACGCACATCAAAATCATCAAGCATTTGTTCCCAAGCAGCTAAAAAATCAACCTCCTCATCAATGTGGTCCATGAAATATGCCAACTTATCTTTTATAGAATTAGTGTATGAATCAGAATCAGTCTCAATCTCAGTAACAATTCTACTCACATGCTTTGTGGCATTTTGCATTATATGCCATTTGCATAGCCTGTGGAAAGTATTTGGCATCACATTAGGGATGGCCTTTGCCATTGCAGCATCCTGATCGGTTATGATGGTTTGTGGATGCTTATTCGACATAGCCTCCAAGAATGTCTGAAATAACCATTCAAATGACTCCGTGGTCTCGTCGTACATTAGTGCAGCACCAAAAACCACAACCTCTCGGTGATGATTAAATCCCACAAAAACAGCAAATGGGCGATGTTCTTTGTTAATCTTGTAAGTTGTGTCAAAACTCACAACATCGCCAAATTGACTGTAATCAATAATCATGCGAGCATCCGCCCAAAAAATATTGGTAATTTGTTCTTCATTGTCAAACTGAATAGCATGATAGAATGATGGATTTTTAATTGTTTGTTCTTTAAAATATCGCATCAAACTACCTGCTTCCCCATATGCCAATTTACTCATTCTCCTACTCCGAAGGTAATTCTTCTGATCAAGCTTAATAAATCCAAGGGATTCCCTTCCTCCAGCTTGTGTACTCATCAAGGAATATGTATCCCGAATGGAAAGCCCAGCTTCTTCAACCATAACCAATTCATTGCCTTGTAATTCAGAAATGCACCGTTGAGATCGCAACATATATGAGCATCCCCTAGGAGCAAGATCATGATTATGCTCCTCAACAAAGACGTTAATTTCATACTTCCGAGTGTCTTCATTGAATTGTACTCCCATTTTAGCCAAACACCCCGTCCTTGTCTGGCTCCTAGGATTCTTAGGAGATGCTGTTCCATTCTTTTTCCCCCGAAACCCCTCGTTTGAACAAACATAACTGCTTGAACTGATGCAACCAAGTCTCTTACTCTTATTGGTATAATGTCTTCGAACGCTAAAGCCCACTCTTCTGCCATATTCATTATAAAATTCATAGGCCTTTGTTTCAATATCAAACGCCAAACCGATCCTGGGCTTCCATTCCAATTGCTCAACATTGTCATCTTCTACCAACTCCATTCCTGCACCAACAAAATTTAAATTCAATACTCACAATAAGAATAAGTTTAGGAATGACATTACAATACAACGACAAAATCATTAATTTAAAATGTAACATAAAACAACTCATAGAATGACATGACAATACAACGACAAAAGAAGATATTTATTTATGTATTTTGATAAGCAACAAAATAAAATATTTTTTTTCTTTTTGATGAAGAAAACAATTTGGTGTGATAAAATGTATGCTACAAATTCCGAGAAGGTTAGTGCATTTACTTTGCAAATCTCACATCAACCCTCTTAGAAAAGGTAGAAATTTCTCCTCCATTTAGAAATCATTCCTTAAAAATAAAAAAATTAAAAAAATGAAGAAGAAGAAGAAAGGAGGTGGTGGACTTCATTTTATTTTATTACTCTATTATTATGAGTAATGAGGTTGGAGAATTCCAAAATGAGGTTGGAAAAATTGCAATTTTCCTACGTTAAAGAAAAGAAACCCAAATAAGAAAAATATAAATTACCCACAACAGTTAAGGTGGCACTTTTTTGAATGGTTTCTTTTAATACAAAGTGGTGCTTTCATGAACTTTTAGCTCAGTGTGTGGAATTGTGGAGCATAAGCCATCAAAATTGGGCCACCCTCCATTAATATATCATGAACAATTAATGAAAATGGGTTTGTTGCCATTTCAAAAACGAAATCCATCCCAAACTCTCCCCTCTCTCCTCTTCCTCTGTCTCTCTTCTCAACACCACTCAAGGTTTGGTGCACTCATGTCGAAACTAGGAAGCTGACCCCCATTACTCAAATCTGAACCCAAACCATAGCACCATCATTATCCTCTCTCAAAGACCACCAAACCCATCCTTACAACCTATAATTTCCTGATCTATGCCTATAAAACATCTTCACTTGAACAAAATAAGAAAAAGAGAAATGGATAAAGGAGAAATTAAGGAGAATATAAACGAAATAAAGAGGGACATGACAAAATAAAAATAAAAATAAAAAAGAGAACAAAACAAAATTTAAAAAAAAATTTTATAAAGAGGTGGACAAGAAACAGAACAGGAGATGCTGGTGGAGGTGGTTTGAGGATCTACTATACTCAAAGTCCCAAAAAATCACAATGACACTTTATCTGCTGAGTTATGATCAAGTCAAAATACTAACTACATATAAATTCTGATTGGAACTAAAGAATTCATTCATTCAACACCACATTATTGCACATACTAAGCACTTTTACAAAACCAAGCTTGCTAACAGGAGGTCTTTACCTCAATCGAGTTAGTCAATAAACACCATATGAAGGTCTTTACCTCTATTCTTTTCTATCAATCTTTTAAGTACAAAAATAGATTCCATGGTCAATATTGCCAGCAGGAAACTAAACTAATTCTCTGATACTGTTGTTTCAAGTCTTAATCTTTGATCAATCATTCTCTCCCACATTTTCATCATATGACTTAAGAGCTTATTACCACGATAGTTAGCGCAGATTTGAATATCACCTTTCTTATTATATAGCGGCACCAAAATGTTTTTCTCCATTTATCTAGTATAGTTTTAGAATTTAATATCTTACTAAACAATTTAATTAGCCAAACCACACCAACATCACCCACAAAATTTCAAGCCTCAATGGGAATTCCACCATCTCATCTTTTATCAAAACTCTCCAGTCATCACCTTTAATGCACTTAACATGGTTTAAATCTCTACTTTTCTTTTCCCTTGTCCTAACAAGTGACAAAATAGAGGTAAAGACCTTCATATAGAATAGAGGTAAAAAACCTTACCTCACCACTGTCTCAAAGGGGACGGATCTGGGTTCTTCACTCGATTGAGTCTTTGGACTTGGTCACCTCACCACCGGCTACAAGGAGGTCCTCGAGCTTTCCTGTGGACACAAAAAAAAATATTTGAGGTTGGGGCTACCGAAGGAAAAAAAAAAAAAAAAAACCAAACCGAAACCCTTACCTCCAGTGAATGGCTCGCCGTCGGGGGAAGGGGACGCCTGAACTGAACAAAATGAAGCGCCTTCGGGGGACCTCACCACTGGAAAGGGGGGAAGGGGCTCGCCGTCGACGAAGGGGACGGATCTCCTCGCACGGGTCAGATCTGCTCCGTGCCGTGCCGCGTGGATGGCGTCGGTGACATTGCCGCTGGTGCTGATGGTGGTTCGCGTGGGGACCAGATCTGGTGTCGCCGGCGGGAAGGAGAAATGGGGATGGGTTTTCTCCCAGCCGAGAGGAAGAGGAGAGAGAGAGAGGGGAGGCAGCACGGGGAGGAGAAATGGGTTTCGAGACACAATGCAGGTGGTTCGCGTGGGGACTCGATCTGGTGTCGCCGGCGCCGGAGACGAACGGGATTGTCCAAATTGAGGGAGAAATGGGGATGGGTTTTCCGAGAGGAAGAGGAGAGAGAGAGAGTAGAGGCAGCACGGGGGGGAGGAAAGGAAACAATGCTTTTGGCGGGATCGCGATTTTCATTTGCTTTTTGGCTCTAAACGAAGGAGCAAAACGCAGCGTTTTGGCGTTTTGTTTGATAAAGGCCAAACGGCGTTAACGTTTACTGGCAGCAAGTTGAGTCTTTTATCTCAGCCGTTGGATGAAAACTGCGCCACGTGTCACGCCATCTACGGCTACTGGACGCTGCAGTTGAACCACCAAACTGCAGCAAATCCCCTTCCAGGATCTTGAACTGATTTCAGCATACATACAACTTTTGGTTTGCAAAGGAGCCACCATGGGAAAAGTTTAGCAGGCGCAAACATCTTTTCTGGTGATCAACCATTGGTATTTGCTACATACTGATACAAAGGAATGTAACAACTCCAAAATAAATCTGTTATCTTAATATAAGAACAGGTCTAGAAAAAAAAATTTAGGAAAATGATACTTGGACCATATGTAGCATTGCATTCAGGGGCACACAGTTCAACATTTTCAGGTGACCAAAAAGAAAAGAAAAGGGACAAAAAATTTCATGAATGGCATAACCAAAAGAACATATATATTGTATACTAATAATACAAAAGTTGCACTGGACATCACAAACAGACACCCCCCTTTTTTCACCGTCTTTCAAAATAAAGATGTTCACATTTCAATGCTCAAGGAGTACATACACATATATACTCAAGGAGCGCTTCATTCAACATCTGAACTACATTTAGAAGTGTAGAAGCAGCAGCGGCAGCACACACCACTCACTCATACAAGCATATTTGAAGATGACAACTTGTGTCTTCGAGTAGTAATATAAGGAGTAGAACTGAGGTTTTGGGCAACTTTGGGCGAGAAACCATCACCTGGCTGTGCAAAACATGGCATTGGAGTTAGGGGAAGTTTATTTTCGAGTGGACTAAATGGGATGTGAGTTGGGCACTGCATTCCCTTCGTTGGACGCAGGCAAGCGAGGTGGCCGCGCAACTGGTTGTTGCAAATAGGAAGTTTGCCTGCTTGAACCGTTGCTTCCTTCTCTCTTGGGACTGGAGCTCCAGTGGGATCCTGCATATGCATTTTTGTTTATTTTAATATTAGTCATGCTATGTTTAATTGCCAAGAAACTGTAGGAAAAGAAAGAAAACCTTGGAATCTTACAACGAAATGGAACTGATAAATGACTAGACACACTGATTAAGAGTTATTCTGCCAGAGCTAAATACAATGAATAGAAGATTTATACCAGAAAAAGATCTCTGTATAAACAAATGGAGCAGTTGTAAACTGGCATGTAGGATGAGATTACCATAAAACCAGTAAATCATGGAAATTAATAAGTGAAGAAGGATGACATACCCCAAGCACTAGAAAAGTGAATGCTTGCTTATCCGCACCAAGATGGATTTCAATCAGCTTCCGCAGGTCAGCAAGGCTTGCATCTTTTGAAACCTTGAGAGTGGCAATAAACTTTCCAGGATTGTCCTTCGAAGCCTCCCACTTCACGTACACTTCAGTCAGACCACCAGTGCTTTCATGTACTGGGTTGTTGTTCTCCTTCGAGGCCAATTCTACATCACCGAAACACAGGTTTTTGTTCATCTGGATTTCTGTTGGTTTCTGCTCATTTTCAAGTTTAACTGAGGCAAATGGCTCCACGGGAAGTGGTCTAGTGGTTTCAGTGATCTCCTTGGGAAACAATTCCACAGAATCTACCCCAACTGTCCTCACTGGAGATGATTGAGGATCAATAGTTTCAGACCTCTTTTTAGCAGGTATTGGGGTTGCGAACTGTTGTGAAAGCTCTCTGTAGTTCCCACAAAGTGTGAAAATATTTTGAATTCTTACTCGTCTTGATTGAGGATCAATAGCATTTTCAGGTTCGCTAATCAATCCAGAACCCACATGCTTCTCCTCTGATCTATCTCTGAAATAATCTATTTTCTCTGAATTTCTGCTAGACAAATTTGGTGTCAGTTCAAAATTCTGAGGAGAAGATGACAAAGACCCTGTATCAAAAATGATCCCAGGACTACAACCATTTACCATCCTGCTTGAGCAGACCCTCTTTTCCTCAATAATTTCTTTCTCCACTTCTTCATCCTCCATATTCTCTTTATGTCCCTCCTCTTCTTCTTCATCTGCTCCCTCCTCAAAAACAGTGCTTAAGCACACTTTGTTCGTCATATGAACACCCCCATCTGTAAGTTTCTGATCATAAACATATGGTTCTGAATCACCCATATCCAAGTCCAGATCCATGGACTCCACCATCCCCGGGTCCCCATCAGCATAAATCCCTAATAACCTCTTGGCAAAGCCACTCCCATCCATGTTGCTCGACTCCTCGCCATTCCCATCCCTTGAACGGCACAGCTCAGACTCAATTTCCTCCAAACGTCGCCTCAGCATTTCAAGTTCCTGCTGCTGCTGCAATATCCTTTCTTCCATTCTCCTCCTCTCCAATTCAACAAACTCGTTGGCCATTCTCTGGCACTCCTCCAATTTCTTTTCCAACTCATGTTTCAGAATCTGGGTTCTCTCATTCACTTTCAAGTTAATCTCGTCTTCACTTGTCCCTGATCCCTTCCCTTCCACTTGCTCAAGTTTAGCTCTCAGTGCTGCAACCTCTTCTTCTTTCTTCAAGAGCTCGTTGTGGGCTTCATTGCGCTCCTTTTCTCTTAGCTGTTTCTCCATTTGTAGCTTATAGATGAACTGGTCCATGGCTGCGATCCTCGATCCTAATATGATTGCAGATGAATCTTCAGAACTAATTTTATCCTTGATTGGCGTATGAGGGCCACGAACTATACATTTTGCTTTTGCACCATATTCCAGGGTGGAGATCGTCCTATGTATCTCCTTGGGATCGGGGCTTGCACACAATATCATCAAGATTTTTGATTTATCATCCTCAAAAGAATCCTTACCAAAATGAACACAAACATATCTCAGAATTCAAACTTAAACCAAGTGACAACCATAATTGACAATAATATAAATGAACACAAACATATCTCAGAATTCAAACATAAACCAAGTAACAACCATAATTGACAATAATATAAATGGAGTATACCTGCAGAAGCATGGTTAACTTGCTATCTCTGAAGGGCACATGAGAATCTCCATTTGCAATGGATTCTACCACTCTCTTCAATGCTATATTTCCTTGATTGATCTTTCCTGTCTGCAAATTCAGTAAAAGAATAATAGATATACATCATTTATAGATTAAGCATTCTAGAGCTGGAATATCGGGGATTTGCAAATTGATAATAGCACAATAACGCGGACTTTATAAATTCTACCTGCATTTTTGCCTCTAATCCAATTTGACCAGCTTGCTCTATATTTTCAGAACCGGCCATGTCAACAAGCATCAGCCTTCCCCCAACCGTTGGAACATCAAGAATTATCTGGGAAAATTTGAGAGAAGGTTAAGTTGGTGTAACAACAAAACTTTGATACCATCTGAGGAAATTTTAGGAAATTCGAACCATGCAGTGGCTTCGAGAGCTTCGTTCATTACAGAGTGTACTCTTAACTATCCTCCGCTTCTCCACTTTCTGTATCTCTTTGGATATCTTCCCAGCTTCAGTTCCAGATATAAATGTAGCATTTTTTGCCTTCTTTCCCATCACTTCTAGTCTAACCTGCACATACAAAGAATAAATTTAGAACTTAATAAGGAATAACACACTTCCCATATAGAATTGACAAAATCTGCAGGGCCTATGAGTGGCCTCATTAAAAGAACAGTGGCACCACTTGAAATGGACTAAATAAATTAGAATAAATACATTGGCCTAATTAAAGGTTCATGCAGTAACTATACATCATAAGAAAGAGTAATGCCTGTGGATCAATCAAAGACTACTTGAATTTAAAAAATCACACATTCTATTCTTTTCATAAAAAAAGAACATCAACAAATAAAGAAGACCCAAATTAAAAAGTTCACTGTTTTTTCTTCCTTTTTTTTGGGCTTGATGGAACAGGATCATATTAATTTATTTTATAAACATTTTTACTTTTAACTAATGGGATTTCATATAGAAATATAGAATTAAGTCCTTGTTCAACAATCTCGAAAACACCTACCGGTCTTTGTGCTGCATAAAATCACACAATACAATCTTCTTATACTTGAATTTTAAAAATCACACATTCTATTCTTTCATCAACAAAGAACGTCAACAAATACAGAGCAAAAAAAAATAGTTGTTAACGGCAAACATGTCTATGTGGATTCCTATTTCCAATTTAACAAGTCCAATCCAAATACAAGCTAGAAATACTGATAAGATCAGAATAGAAGCATACATGGAACATTTCATCATTTATACCATTAAACAAAAACTCTAAAACCATTTTTTTTTTTTTTTTTTTTGCCTTTTCAAATATAAACCATGAAATCAAGAAGACAGATAAACCAAATATACCTTGGAAGCACAGGCCTTAGACCAACCAAGACCAAATCCTCCACCACTATTGCTCGACAAAAGATCATAAATCTCCTCATTATAAATTTCCAGAACAGTCACTTGTACAAACGTTCCAACCTTGATACACTGACCGTCAGCATCGCTTTCTCCTTCCCCTTCCCCCAAAATATCTTTCAGCGATCGATACACGATCCCTGGCTGCTTCGAACACCCAAACATCGTGTGACTCTTACCCGATCCCGTCGGCCCATACATCATAATGGTGCATTTATCCCCGAACTTCACACCAGTAATCCTCGACTCGACAAACTTCTTGTAAAACCCGTCAAGATCTTCCTCCTCAGATAACGAAACCCCATCGAGGCTGAAATCGCGGTACCCAATGTCCGCTCGAACCCGAACAGTCTGGCGGTCGGGATTGACCTGCAATATAGAGAGAGGTTTGTCTTTTCGATCTGGGTAGTCACGTATTCGGCCGATGACTTCGACCGGGTGCTCTGCTGGTTGTTGGGTCTCTTTCACTGCTGAGTTAGGGTTCGGGGTTGTGATTTTTGCACCATTGAAATGAAGGCGATGCTTCGATTGTGGAGTTTTTATCAGGGTCCCTTGACCTTGATTTGATTTAGCAGGTGTGGGAGCCATTGGAGAAAAAACCCAGAAACGATTTTCAGATTTTTACCGTATTAGAGAGAGAGAGAGAGAGAGAAAGAGAGATCTGAAGTTGGAATGATTGGCAGAGTTTCTGAATATTTTCCAGGAAAATTCAAGATTGATTTTGCAGAATTTCTATGTAATTTTCCAGGGAAAATTCAAGAATGAACTTCAAAACTCTGTTTTAGGGTTTAGAGAGACAGAGAGAGAGTTTAAGAAAAGCTGAGTTGAGAAAGAGAAGCTAAAAATGGAAGAAAGGAACACTGGAGTTCTTGAAATGGAAAGAAACAGAGAGGTCAAAAATGAAAAATAAAGGCTTTTGAAGTTTGAAACTAAAATATAGCCGTTACATTCCTAACGTCTCAATTTCAGCGGCGAATGGGTCCTCGCTCGTGATTGGACGGATGCATTTATCACTTGACAAAATTGGGCCAGGCCCAGGTCTCAATGATCATTCCTTGCTACGTAGATTCAACTGTAGTTGATGGGGGGGGGGGCTCCATCCGCACCCAAGATTTATTTTTCATCCCTTATTTATTTTACATTTTAAGGTTTTATAAAAAATATAAAAGATTTTCATAAAAAAATAATCACATAATCTACTAGATAACATCATTTTGAATAATTTTGTGAAAAAATGTTTTTCAAAATCTATCATTTAAATGAAGTTTTTAGCCATTTATGAAACAAAGACTGTAAATGGCCAAAAATTCCACTTAAATGATAGATTTTAGAAAAACCTTTCTTCTATAAAAGTTGTTCAAAATAATGTTTTTTTTTATAGATAACACTTCCCCTTTGTGGGTCATGCAAGTCAAATCCAAGCCCAGCCCAAGAGCATTAATTTTTCTTTAAATCCAAAAACGGGAAGGTTGTCACGAATGATCTCATTGGTAAATTGATGAGTTTTCTATCAATTTCAAAAGTTAATATATAAATTCAAGACAAGCTTATATCATATTGGATAGAAGACTTCTCAAGGATACCACGTACAAAAAATTCATGACAAAATATCTTATAGTTTGATCACACAAGTCGGTCAAAGTTTAATGCTCTATTTAATAAATTAAAATTCTTCAGCTTTGGCAGACAACGGTTTAAGAATCTTGCAAGCAACTGTTTATAAAGTGTGTGTCCCTTGATCCTAATCCTAAGATGATATCATTAAGTCATTTTTTGCAGCGACAAATAATGTAATAATGGCAGTTGTAGCAAAAACAACAGAAAATAACAGCCATTCTGGGTCTAATTAAGTTACCATTAAATTCGAACTTACTGCCATGATTTAGCCCACATTTGTTGATGTTATGAATGTTTTGTACATTCCCTGCACAGAGGTGAAGCAGTTTGAACAAAGCAAGCTCTCTTTCCTGAATTGTACACTATGCTTCCCTCCCCTCAATGTATAAAGCTTTTTAAGCCGTTTCCCAGTAAAATTAATTATTTGGAGTCCTCATTAGGCCAAATCAGGCCACCTAAGTATTAGGCTAAGCATCAAAGTGCACCAAGATTGAGCTGTGGAATATTGTTGATGCATACATACAGCTATAATTATCTAATCATATTGAGAACACTTGAAAGGCTATAGATTTACAGTTATCACAGCAGTTTGAATTGTTCCTTCTGGAGCAGCAATCCAACTTGCTTCTCTGTATACAAGTCATTTTAGATAACTACTGAAACACAAAACCAACAGCAAAAACATGAGACTGGCCATGTACTGGTACGTGTTGCATGAGAAATTTGACTTTCCAAGGCATGGTAGAGAAAATGCAGTTGTTTAGTGTTTACGATATCACAAAAACCCTCAGCTCGCCTCTATCTCCTCTGGTAATGCGGGTATCTGAATCGAGGTAGGTGACTTAAATTCACCACTTCCGGTATTTGATGGAGGCCTTAATGAATCAGGGATCCGAGGGATTTCCAACAGTGGTAACTGTGATAAGTTTCCAGTTGTCTTTACTGTTGTCTTCTCAAATATTATTCTAATATTGGAAGATCCTAATCACATCAAAAGTAGATACATTTTCAGGATAATCGTTCTCTCAAATTACAGCACAATACATGTCAAAAACTTGAAGAAAAAGGGAAAAGAAAAGAAAAGAAAGAACCAACCTATAAGTTCAAATTTGTGGGCTAATGTGGCAGTCACTGCAACAGGTTCAAGTGGCCACGGCACACCTAATTGAAGCTCTACAATATTGTCAAAATCTTTGCTTAAAATGTCAATCCGTTGAAATACCTGATCAAAACAAAACGTACTGTTAAAAGACTGGGAAATATTGGAACTTGAGGAACTTGGATACCTAAAGCAGGTTATATCTTGGACATGTAGCTGCAAGTAAATAATAGGGACCAAACAACAAATAGGTGCCACCTAAGAAAACTATAAAATGATATTTTAAGAACAGATGATGGACCATCTAATTTAACCATCTTCATATTTACACACCACTTTTGGGGAAAAAAAAGGCTCCAGAAGGTTTTCACAGTAACCAGTCTAAAAATTATTTGAAATCGGTGATATTTAGCATTCACAAACTCCTTAAAGAAATGCATTTTATAGTGGGTACTGAACCAATTATTTAGTGCCACATTTCCAGATGTGCTTGACAAATTGTGCTTTCGCTGAGGTCTGAGGCTAGGTACAGTCACCACCATGTCACAGTAGTCTTCAGAGTGCCTTGTCTAATCAGTAAACACAACTAGATGGAAATAAATTAGCAAGTCCAATATACAATAATACAGGGGAATTTCTAGCACACCTGGCCAAGAGTTATAGGGAGTAGCCTTCCAATGGGAGGCCCGGGCCGGCTCCCACCTAGAGTACGAGATGAAAATGCACTGCTGTATATCAATTTCCATCTCCCTTGCAGTTTATCAAGATCAGTTTGAGAGGTTTACAGGTCCTCCAACAGCTTCAATTTCCTTCGCAGCAGCATCAGCCTTTTGTATATCATCTTCATTTGCAGCAAGACCTCTATTTAGCCCAGAAACAGCACTCTGCAATCGATCACTCCATATGAGTTGAAAAGCTTATCTTGTTTAAAATATAAAATGGTTTACTATAAGCTTTTGCATGCCAGAATATAAAAATTCATGTATATATATGATATCATTTAAAATTGCATCTACAATTTCAAAGATGACTATCTCAACGAAAGGGTATCTCATTCGAGGGGCACAAACTGATTAAGCTCCACGATTAATATATTATATCTGAATGATGATTGAGCATGCTAATTCCATTTTCCTTTCTCTTTTTTTTTTCTTTTTCTTAATTCCATTTTCCTTTATCTCCACCTTCTCCACTAAACTTTAGACTGATGGATGGAAGATTGGAAGCTACTTGTCTGGCAGGGCACGAAATATTCCCAGAACTTACAATGTATGCTCAGCCATGTCCCAAGTATTCTACACGAATCTACTTTTATACTCATTAAAGCCCCTTTTGGTATTGAAGCTACAATGTCTCCACTTATTAAATATCAAATGTTCATGGATTTTATTAATTCCATTCCGTGACTCAGATTCCATTCTAAATGTCCATTGTCCAACAGTGTTTGAACTGTGCATACCCAGCCACTCCAAAATTTTGTTGAATTATAACTTATTGAAATCTGAAACAGAACAGGGAAAAACAAAGAAAGAAGGAAATGAAGAAAGCCAGGCCAATAACAAAGAATATTTATGCATAACCATTCTAGAATGCTCGGAGCCATGTCATGTGTAATTTTTTCCTTCTTCTAGCTGGGGCCAAACCAAGTCCTGCATTAAAGCATGGTAATCTAGAGTTCTAGATATTTTTCTTCAGTTCTTATTGATTCTGTTCACTCATTTGCAGCCTTTCATCGTCTTTTTCAGCATCTCTGACTGACATTTTCATCTTATCACTGACACCATCATCAATCTCCTTTCAACGTATCTCAACCTGACCAAGCAACACCCTCTCATACTAACTTTCCCTTCCCTAGCCAACACCCTCTCATACTAACTTTTATGAATCTGCTCATTAATAACTTTCTCTTCCCTAGCCTCTCCCCAATCATACTAACATCCCCAACACCAGTAGACTTAATCCTGTCAACATTTCCTGTCTTGTGTGGCCAAAGTTCCATACCATTAGCAATTCTGGACTTATTACAATACAATTTATTGGGATGAAACAATCAAATAACACCACATGAAAACCTCTACTTTTGCAACACATCTTTAATTATTTAGATAAAATCCCTTCTCATTTCTTCCTTATTGTGGTTGATAAAGGCACCAAATCGTCAATTTGAGTTGTCTCGAGTTTTCACTTTTAGGCATCACCCCACTTTGATTTGTGGTCTTACAAACTTCGTATCCCACATATTCTGCTTTAGTAGGACATAAATATAAACCTATAATTCCATGATATCCCTCCACAGTTATAGTTTGCATTGGTCCTCTCTTGTTTCATCCACGCCCAGATCATCTCCGTCTACACTTTCCAAGATAGCTTACATTTACTTTTCTGGAAATTGATTTATCCATAAAAATGGGCCCAGTGAAGAAAAGGATATAGATAGATTGGTAAGGATTGTCTTCTAGATGGTTAGACAAGGGTGTCAAACTTATCCCAATATTAAGCTTGTTGAAATTAAAAGCCAATTTTTTCCCATGTTAGCCACTTTCTCATCGATGTCCTAGCGGTTGTCAATCTCCAAACCCCCATCTATACCAACTAAAGATCTCTCGTCTTTGTACTCTGATCATTTTCCAAAATAAGAATTAGCATCAATGGGAAGCAATTTCGTGCTTATATCTTACATAGACTGTAGTAATTGTGT
The DNA here is from genome assembly GCA_039720395.1 of Liquidambar formosana. Taxonomy (NCBI): domain Eukaryota; kingdom Viridiplantae; phylum Streptophyta; class Magnoliopsida; order Saxifragales; family Altingiaceae; genus Liquidambar; species Liquidambar formosana. The sequence goes on from CM077822.1 coordinate 12,980,775, forward strand.
GGTCCTCATTAACTCTAGCATGGACTTCTACCATTTTTCTGGTAAGTAAGAACTCCTACCATACTACGAAGAATTGATGATTTTATAAAAAATACACTTTGATTATAACCAGTTAAAGACACTTTACTATAAAAAGTACTACAAAGAATTCTGATTGAATAAAAAATATACCTTGAACTAAAATAAACTCTCTAGATATAACTTATAACTGGTTAAGATTACCACCGCATAGTGTTTTATTTAGTTTTTACATTCGAATATACTTTAATAAGGCTACCATATAAAGTGATTAAAAATATGAACCAGTTCTTTTGCCAAATTTTTTTTACATTCTTTGCAAATATGAAGGTTAGGTTACAGCTATCTTTCAGAGATTACATAAATCCTTATATATGTTTATGCTGCATTTCATACCACTCAAAGGTCAAAAGTAGAAGAAAAATACCATTACTTTAATTCTTGAATAGTTCAGGCTCTAATAACTCTCATCAGTCTAGTTTTAGTAGAAAAGGAACTCATATTTGCTTTGTTGAGTAAAAATTCTGTAGTTCTTTGGAAGGATTACAAATGACATATTTTCATTGGAAGTCTTTAGAGCAAGATAGAATGGCAGCTGCACGTCCCATCATCTCATATGATGCGTTACTTAAAATGATAGCATACATTCATTACAGGTCACTATGATACTCAACCAGTCTAACGGCTTTACACATCTTCTCTCTTTTTATTTTTCATCTAAAGTTTAGATTCTAAACAGATATACTTCTTCAAGGCATACTAACTCTTATGCAACCACCTACACTGATATACATTTTTATTTTCATCAAGCATATACATAATTCAAGTTTATCAGTCTCAATTATTATCCAATCGGCATTCTGCCAGATCCATGACTTTTGATTTCCATAAGAAGACCCATATTTGGTGGCAATCGTTTAAGTATTCTAACCGACAAAATTTGAAACTTAAGAACACTGCAGGGCAAATAATTTTGGATTTATCAATATGAAGGTGAAATGACACAAATTAAGCAAGATAAAAATAAAAGTAAAATTGATAATATCAACAAGACCCAAGTCAAAATTCAAAGTAATTACCGTGGACGAGAACACAGACAGCAAAAATTATATACAATTCAAGCCAATTAAGCAATACCCCCATTTCAATTAACCAATAGGAGAGTCATTAAAAACAATAATGCATCAGAAATAGAAACTCTACCAATTACTTCACCCATCAGACTCACAGGCAGAAATAAACAATTCAGCCAAATAAAACAAGACGTCCCTTTCGATTTATCAAGAATAGAATCATCTGGGCTACAAATATGCATCTTGATATGTGTGTGTGTGTGTGTGTTTGTATCAGTGTCTGGCTGAACATAAGCACAACAGAAAGCAACAATTCAAGGAATACCCATTTCCACCAACAGAAAAAAGGGGAGTACCCATCTAGGAATTTATCAGTCTGAAGGCAAAACTGAGACCAAAAATGACAATAAAGGACACAAAATTCAACAAACCACAGTCCAGTATTTAACTGCTAACCAGTAATTTGAGCTTCAGAGACGCAATGAGCTCGGAATTCTCGTTTTCGGGTTTGGGTGGTGGCGGCGGCGGAGGGTCAAGAACGGAGACCTCGTCGAGTGCCGATCTCAGAAGATGATTCCACCTCCGAGATTTGGATTTTGTTGTAGTTGTAATTGTTCTGGGATGACGCCGATTCGGAGAGTGAAGGTTAGTGGGAAGAATACATGTGAAGGTAGGCGAAGAATATGAAGAAGATGAGGTTGAAGAAGAGTGAGAGAGAAAGGTCGGAGGAGATTGGAGAAGGGAAGACATGGATTCGTGTGATGTTGCTCTGCCTTCGGCAACCGACGTTGGAAGTGGAAAGAAGAAGAACCAATCATTTGAAGCGAAATGCTTTTTAAAATTGTGTTGTTATCTGTCGTGATTGGATGGCTTGTGCTTATACTGTAGAATAATAAATAATATACTCCAGAGAATCCGTCTGCCACAGGGCGCTTTCATTTTTATTTTTTATTTTTAATAGGAATATGAAAGTATCCGCTTTTCTTTTTCCTTTTTTTTTTTTATTTGGTTTGTCGGCGAGGATGTTTTAGGCTTTACCCTATAGTCTATACTCAAGGTTTCATTTTAAATTATTTCTTAATCATACATGTAAGGCGCTTCACATTCACATAAATAATAATCTATGTATTTATGTAATGAGTAAGAACAATGATTTTTAAGAAGTATGTTTAGAATCTGATCATTCGACCAACCTCGTAAGGGCGGCACTTTAATGTATGTTGAGTTCTTCTTGGCCTCTATTCATTTTGTGTCATCTATCATAAATAATTAGAAGTATAAAAGAAGATGTCTAGCTATGTGGTCGTAGACATGTTGAAACTCTATATATCTATATCTATATTTATATTTATATTTATTTATACTACCTATAAAAAGGTGAATGTGAGAAAAACTTTTGATTGACTAATATACTCTTATTTTAATTTTTAAATACATAACTATCCTACTGCATATATAAGAAATGCAGTAATATAAAACACATACCTTAATAAGAATTCTAAGAAAACTATCCAACTACCCTTTTGCATATATAGGAAATATAACAATATAAAGCACATACCTTAATAAGAATTCTAAGAAAACTATAATTCGAATAATAATTAAACAAAACCAAACTCAGATAGGAATTTTAAGGAAACGGAAACTATAATTCATATAATAAATAAATAGCCAGATTGTAAATTCCACTTTCTCCATCAAAAGTAGTTTCAACTTTCTCTCCACCTTTTCTATTAACGGCGACTTCTCCCTTCTCTGGTAAGTTTTGCTCTGCAAATTATAATATATATATATGGTACTCTGCTGGAAATTTGTTAAGTTGGGTTTTGGTTTGAATGCTAATAATCACATTAGGTTTTATTTAATTTTGTTCTTCTGAAAAATTAATTTTATGTAATCATATTTCATTTAAATTCTATATATCTTTTCTAGAGTTTTTTTTTTTTTTCAAGTTTTTGGTTTTTTATTTTTTATTTTTGCAATAAGTATTTTCACTTACTTTTGATTTGATTGGTAGAGTTTCATAAGCAATTTGCTAAAATGCTTTTGTGTTTGAATGCTAAACCCTTTATTTTACGTGGTAAATTATCTAATTATATTTTTGCTTTTGATGAAAAATTGTTCTTGGAAATATCTTATGGGAATTGTAAAGCTATTTTTATATGCTCATTCTCTTTCTAATTTTTTTCTTACTGATAAAAAATCCCTTGTAAGAGGTATGTATTTTATTTTATTATTTTTGTTTAAATGCTCAATCTCTATGTTGTCTTTCTGATTTTTTTCTTGGAGATTAAAATTCCCTTCTCAAGACTATATTGTTTATGGGTGATTTGAGAGGCGGGCCGAAGAACAAGGGCCTTAGGTTTCTAAATGTTCTTGATGAAACATCTTGCCTTATTTTTTTATTTGTAATTTTTCCCATTTTTTAAATCCTAAGATTAGTTTTCGTGCTATGTTATCTTTAGTTGTTTCAATTAATCGGATGTTGAGCTCCAATGATGCATTGTAGAATATCTTGCTACCAAGTGGGGATCCATAAATTCTTCAGCCAAAATATATATATATATAGGTCTGATCTTATAAGGGATATCCCGTTAAGAATTTTTCCGGGATAGTCAAATGAGAGCCGTTGGATTTCATCCGACGGTTCCAAATGAAAGAGCCTAATAGATGTTGAGGCAAATGAATAAAAAAATATTTTTTGAATAAAAAAATCTATTGTTTTGCAGACGTTGTCCCTTCCCCCTCTCTTTCTCTCTCTCTCCCAGATCCTCTCTTGCACTTTCTCAGTTTCTCCCTCTCCTCGCTGGTTGGAACGCCGGTGACTCTCTCTCTTTACATTGTCGATGAGCTGGTGCGGTTTCGTGGTTAACCTTGTTCAGATCTGACCCCCTTCCTTTTCTACAAACCCTTCCTTCTCACATCCGGCGACATTCCAACGAACCCAGTGAAGCACATCGCTGGCCAAACTAGAGGCAGTCATCCACTTGGATTTCTAGCATCTTTCTTTCTTTTTTTTTTTTTTTGGTTTCTCTACAAACCCTCACATGGTTGGCAAAATGGATACCAAAAGAAAAGGGAAAAAAAAAAAGGGGCGGGGGGAAGGGGGGCCATGGATGCCGGCGTCCATGGTCTCCTTCCTTCGTTGTTTTTTTTTTTTTTTTTTTTTTGGGTAAAATCCAAATCTGCTGAATGGCTTGCTTTGTTTGTTTGTTTGTTTTTTTTTTTTTTTTTTTTTGGGTAAAAACCTCTGATAATTTTTTTTTTTGGGGGGTAAAAACCTCTGATAAAAAAAAAAAAGAAAAAAAGAGGGGGGAGGGGATGATCTGAAGGGGCGGGGGGAAGGGCGGCCATGGATGCCCGCGTCCATGGTCTTCTTCCTTCTTCTTTGTTTTTTTTTTATATTTATTTTTTTTGGTAAAATCCAAATCTGCTGAATGGCTTGCTTTGTTTTTTTTTTTTTTTTTTTTTTGTTGGTAAAAACCACGTCCAAATCTGATTCTTTAGTTTAAAGAGAGAAAGAAAAAAAAAAAAAAAAAAAAGAGGGGCGGGGGGATGATCTGAAGGGGCGGGGGGAGGGGAGGCTATGGATGCCGGCGTCCATTGTCTTCTTCCTTCTTCTTTGTTTTTTTTTTTTTTTTCGGCGACGAGGTCCACTAGTGGTGATGGTGATGACTCTGGTTGGGTTGGGTTTGGGCATGGAGTTTCCTGGCCATATTTTTTAGAATCACTAGGGTTGGTGAACACCATTTTTTCCGGTGGAATGTTTTTTTTTTTTTTTTAAATTTTCTTTTTTGAATTTAATTAAAGTAAAAACAAAAACAAAAAAAAAATGAAAAAAGACAACCAATGAAAACCCCAACAGCCATTGCCGTCATGTGCAAAAAAAGAGAGGGAGAAAAATCCATAATGCAACCATAGCCGCCTACTATTATGGCTTGGTCCGGCGAGGAGAGGGAGAAAGTACAAAATGAGAAGGGGTAGAGAGGGAGAAAAAAACAGACGGGGGAGGGACAATGTCACACCCCAAACCCAAAAGACTAGATTTGGCGATATGATTGACACAACTCACAAAGGTTTACGCCTCACATAGGCTAGACCACTTAACAAAATCAGCCTCTAATAAACTTGTCTCCAATAATCCATCCACCCTAGCTATTCGTATGCGGAAGCCACTCACATCAAGCTATTCATCTGTGGGGAAAAATATAAGGGGTGAGCATAACGCTCAGCAAGAAAACATTACACAATATATACAGGAAGAGGTCAAGCATATTCGCACGATTGATTTAAAAAAACGTGAGTAACAAAACGATAGAGTTTTACAATAAATCATTTCTTTCAATTCGATAGGCATATAAACTTTTAGAAGTAATTCTCTTACTTTCAATTCAATAAACAATGACACTGAAACACTTCCGATAACAATTCATTCGATAAATCACTTTAAAATCACTGATCGATAATACAAATTAATAAAACACTAGTTCATACAAGTATTTCCTCTGGCTAGACTCACACTCAATAGGCGCCCATCATCGTGGGACTTTACACTACATCAGTACTGATGACCAACAGTATTAGAATCCCCTGTTGGCACGGACCAATTTTCCAACAGTATTAAAATCCCCTACTGGGACGGACCAATAATCTAACCAGAGTTCACACTTATACAATAAAAACATTTGACAAATATCTTTCACAAATAAAATAGATTCAAACACGTATGTAAAACAATTTCAATAAATGACTATTTTTGCTTGACCCACAGTACATAAGAAATAAACACTTTAATAATGAAACGATTTTGAAAACAATTGTCCATAAATCATTGGCTCACAAAAGAGGAATAAAAATCAGATTTATCTTTTATTTAATAAAAGAGGGCGATACATTGTGTAAGTTCCCTTACCTCAAGCCAAACCTTCAACAATCCAAGCGATCAAACTCCTAACAATCCCAACGCTACTTAGAACCTAAAATCAATAATATTATTTATCAATAAATCATACTTAAACTAAAGGGTCTCTCCAACTAGATGGTGCGTTAAGGGTTTAAAGTTTAATTCTCATGGCCTTATAATGCTTACTATATTTAATATAATTAATATATATACTAACGTGGCATTAAAATAGACTCGTGTTAAATTATAAGTTAATAGTTTTGAATTAGTTTTTAACACAGAAAAGTTACCAGTCAATCCGAGATAAGTTGACTGTCAACAGATGTGAAGTTGACAGTCAGAATGTAGTAAAACAGCAGCAGATTTTGTATTAACTTCCTATGCTACCCAAGGCAAAAGCAGAGGTTCACCTACTGATTTTCCCTCAACATCAGTCCCTAAATCTGTGGGAAAGATGTTAGTGGAAGGGTCTATGGTAGGATTTGAGAAAATTTGTAGTGTTAGACATGGGAAGTGGTGGAAGTGGTGGAAACCACCATTTTTGCCATTCCTTGTTACCTAAACCCAAAGAAAGAGATTTTTGGTGGTTGGATGATCTTGTGCAGTAGCTATGAAGGGGTTTTTTGAGTGGTGGTGATGATGGTTTAGTGGTCTTAGAAGTGATAGAGATGGAGGATTGGATTAGAGAAGAAAATATTGATAACACAGTAAAGTTACCAGTCAACAGATGGTAAGTTACCTGTAAACAGACACGAAGTTGGCAGTCGATTCGTACAAAACAGCAACAGCTCCTTCTTTTTCCTTCTCTCTTGCTTTCTTTTCTTTTTTTCTCTCTTTATATTGTTTTCAGTCAAAAGAATATTAATCCTCCATAAAGGTTTCTTATATAGGGTACAAGTTAATCTTAACCTAATTAGGATTACCTTCAAAGTGAGTGTTTGATTAGGATACGAACACTATCTCTCATTGATTAGAAAACAATCACCTTGTTTGGTTACAAAGTTGAACGTGTTTGAGGTTAATCCTAAATTAATTCATACGTTTAAATCTAATTAAAGGCAATCAATTTTATAGTTAATTAATTAAACCTAAGAAAAATTCGGGGTATTACAGACAAGGTTTGCATTTTTTGCCTCAAAAGGATAGAGAGAGAGAGAGAGAGAGAGAGAGAGAGAGAGAGAGAGAGAGAGAGAAAGAGAAGGGGAGGGGACAACATCTGCAAAACAATAGATTTTTTTATTCAAAAAAATATTTTTTTTATTCATTTGCCTCAGCATCTGTTAGGCAAAAGGATAGAGAGAGAGAGAGAGAGAGAGAGAGAGAGAGAAAGAGAAGGGGAGGGGACAACATCTGCAAAACAATAGATTTTTTTATTCAAAAAAATATTTTTTTTATTCATTTGCCTCAGCATCTGTTAGGCTCTTTCATTTGGAACTGTCGAATGAAATCCAACGACTCTCATTTGACTATCCCGGAAAAATTCTTAACGAGATATCCCTTATAAGGTTAGACCTGTATATATATATACACACACAAAGAAATTGAAGAGAGGTAGTAGTAAAGTTTCATTTGGATGAAGTGAAATAATATCCCATGATAGTAATATGGTGTTAAGACTCTTATCTTTTTGAACATGTACTTATTCTTTAAGTGATCCAAAATATATTATAATTTGTTGATGTGTAAGTCACATTATATAAACTACTAATTCATTAATAAATTTAGTCTATTCTTTTGCATATAATTTCTATGATACAATGAACTTGCCATATGGTTAACAATTCAACCAAATTAAATTCTCTCTAAAATTAAATATATACTTTTTCCATTTATTTTGGTTCTAACTATTCTCTTTTTTACTTTTTCATTGATATGTTTCTTATTGTAAATGTGTAGAAAATTGGTGAACAATGAATAAGTTATTTGTCAAGATTTTTGATAGTTACGTGTCATTATGTATTAGCATTTCTTTCCAGATCATTTTATGTACTCGGACTAAAACCTTCTATGGAGTAATCAATAATTTCTTAATATCTCAAATCTTCACACTTAATATGGATTAAATGTTAAAAAACAAATGACCGCAAAACCTTCCTTAAGTAAATAAAGTTTATATTTAATCGATATGGACAATATTTAAGAGATAATTACCACTAAATGATGGGCTATGCTACATGAAAAGGGTCAATCCCTATTCAAGCTAGAAAGATCTTGGGAAACATCAATCTTTTATATGTTTATTTAGCAAAAAATCATTTAAATCATTTTAAATAATTGATGATCTTGAAGTAATTGACGATCTTTGAATCATTTTATTGTTGACAAAAAATCCACGTACAACGCACGTGTGCAATAACTAGTTCATAGAAACATATAGACATGTTAACGACTAAACCTGTATATGTGAAGACATATGTTTACAAGAGCACTGCTGTATATCTTAAAATTCTTTGCCCATATCTATTTGCTTAGATATTGCAGTTTGGTAACCAATTAAAATTTCATTATAATAATAACTATTGATGATGGGTTAATGTGACGATTGGCACAACATTTTGACAATAGATTTAGACAAAAAAATTTGAGTACTTTAGCATTTTTCCTTTTTATAATCACTAGTTGGTGCACACGTGTGTTACACCTGACTAATTTTCTCTGATTTTGTTAGAGAATTTAATTTAATTTTAAAAGATAAATCATGAATAAAATAAGGGTGTGAATAATAATAACTATTTATATATATATATATTATTTTTTTTTAATTTTAATTTTTGATGAAATATTTTTAGGTAAATATAACTTCCAACAATGAATAAAATAAGTATATGCTAAATAAAGCAAAAGGTTTTGTACTCAATACTTTTTTTTAATGATGTTCTATAGTCTACATTCCTTCCGTAGATTTAGGCCTCATTAGCCTATGGGCAACCCAAAGCCCAGCCCGAAACCTGAAGGAAAAAGCCCATCTCGGCTCGAGCTTGAGCAGAGCCTGAGTATCCTTGGGCTAGGCCTGGGCCATTAGTTGAAGCCCGAAGTCCTGGCCTAAAACCCGACACTGTAGCATTATATATAATTTTGAATATTTTCCAATTGTTCGGAGAAGTATCTTTTGGCGATCACTTCTTAGATTAATACCAATACAAAGGTATTTTCTGTTACCTTACAATAAATAGATAGTCAACTTAATACAAAGTGACTACTAATGTTCCCCGTTTTGGTATTATGATGGGAATTGGTCACCAAAAGGTACGTTTTCACCTTTTTTCTTTTGTTATAACACTACTAGTAGGTTAATTTTGCTTAGGCCCTAGCCCGAAGCCCGAGCCTGTAGGCTGGGCCCGGGCTTCATAATTTCTTTCATGGCCCTTGGCGTAGTCCAATAAAAAAAGCCCAAGCCCTGGCCTAATGACGAGACCTATGTACATTCATATCATAAAAGCTAACTCATGTTCCTAAAAAGACCCACATCACCACCTTTAAAAAATCTATTATTTATGGGATTGGGAGGTTCTTATTTTATTTTTGAATAAATTAATTAGTTTTTTATCATTGATTTTTTTTTTCCTAGCAAAAGATAGGAGACATGTACTTCTACATGGGATCGAAACCACGACTTACGCAAACCCAAAACCCAATTAAGATGAGACACACCATTTTATGAGATTGGGAGGTTCTCATTTTATTTATGAGTAAATTAGTCTTTAACAATTTTTATGTGTTTTTTTTTTTTTTTTTGGAAAATATTGATATGAGAATAGACATACCCCATGCAAGGTTGAAATCAATACCTCCACAAATTCCAAACTCCTATTGAGATAGGACATACCATTAGACTAAAGAACCATTAGTCTTTGATTAAAGACTTGCTAAGTTTTGCCACATGTTGATGCTTGATTAGCAACCTTAGATTATAATCAATATGTGGCCATCATGTGTTAGGCAGTGAAGGGCTAAAAGCATTATCCAAAGTTTTATATAAAATGAGGAAAAAAAAATTTTTCTCATCGTTGATTAGGAAAATCAACGATTGGAATCAAAAGTACATAACCCTAACAGTCCCAGACTTATAAGTCAGAATCGAGACGTCGACCACGTTCGCCAAGCTGCCATCCTCACATTAGAAGTTCAAAATCATCTCAAAGATCGTCTCTCCATCACTCGTTCTCACGTGCTCAGAAGATGGCCAAGTTCCTAAACTCCTCCATCAAAATCATCCCAATTCTCAAAGATATTTATGTCGAAAACTTTTTCCCTCTTTTTTATTTTTTTTTTTATTTTTTTATTTTAGACTATATGTTGAAAACTTAATCTTTTTTTTTTTTTTTTTGGAATCAATATGTTTTGAATTTTTGATTGCATTGTTTCTAGTCTCTCTATTATGTATAATTAGTATACACATGCTTTCTACTCATACCCAAAAGGTGGATGCCTAATTAATATTAATGATTTGTTTTCCTTGGTTATTTTTTTGTTTTTTCCCCCTCTTTGTCAAGGTTTTTCGTTCATGGCTTCTATTTGGTTTTCGTGCATATGGTTTTTTTTTTTTTTTTATTTTAAATATTACTCCAAGTGAGGTTTTTTTATCCTCTTTATTTAGGTTTTTCTTTTGTTTTTGTTTAAGCAGAAAAAAACATAAAATTTTTATTTTTATTTTATTTTTCAACTAATTCATCTCTTGTTTCTCTTGTTTTTCTTCTTCTTGACTTTCCTTGGTTTTTATTATTTTGGCAATTGAACCAAACATGGGTGAAGTTTGTGTACAAAAACGTAATAGAGAAACCAAATTTTTTATTATTTGGCAATTGAAGCAAAGATTACATGAGTGAAATTTGTTGGGAAAAACTTACCGCACAAAGCAAAAGAATATAGAAGTTGCAGAAAAAGGTAGAAGACTTACTAGAGAAGGTAGAAGCTGCTGTTAATGGAGAAAGTATAATTTAGAATCATGTTGTTAATGAAGAGATGATATATGTTAGGGTTTTGGGGTTTGATTTATACGAATTATAGGTTACTTAGAATTCATGAATTATAGTTTGTAGAAGGGTAGTTGTGTATTTAAAATTTAAAATAAAGGTATATTAGCCAATCAAAAGTTTTTCTCACATTCAACTTTTTATTGGTAGTATAGATATAGATATAGATTGTGTAGATGTGAACATACATCTGTACAATCAATTTTTCCTTTTTTTTTTAAAAAAATTATTTGGACAATGTGCTAAGGAGTGTAAGGAGAAAGTTCCTCTCCATACTACGTGAAGAGTCCAGGTAATTAGTGCTGTTCCTCCCCATACGTAGTTATAGACAAGTTAACTTATTTGGACAGATAAGTTAGGGTGATGAACATACAAACTCTCACACAAATCTTAGGTAAGCTAGGTATATGGGCAGGGGCAGAGTTAGAAATTTTAATTGTGCTGACCGACTTAAAACAATTTATAGTGGAAAATTTTCAAACGTGATATTATATAGGCCTCTTTAATAAAAGCTCAATGTTCATCGTGTTGACTAATGACAAATGTTCTAGTTATTTACCCCTCTATTATCATTTTACTTGCACAATATATTTGAACAATATTTAATTTTATCACAAGCCACAATGATTGTAGATATTGAAACAATAAACAAAAATAATATAAGAAAAACTCATAACCTAATAACCAAAATACAAAATTTAGCATGTATAGTACAGCTAACCCTCATACGAAGTAATGAAGAAAATATGAATATGAGCTAGCCTAAGGTGTTATCATAGATTCAAAGAAACTACCCTTGTATAAAGCTATCTTTTCTTTCAAGATGGGGTTATTATGGTAAAATGATATTATGAATCTTGATTTGGTGAGGGGAGTTCCACCACTTGAGGTGCCACATGTACAAATTTTCTAAAATATTGAATTTTATTAGACCAAGTATCAAAAATTTCTAGGGGGAATTTTATATTGGTCACCCTTTTGGAAAATAATTACACTGTTAGTGGTTATTGTCTATTAAGTTAGTAGTCATTTATTAGAAAGTTAGTACCATTTTGCACCAAATTGTAATTATTTTCCCATAGCCCGATGAGTCTAAAATTTTCGATTTTCTAGAAACTTTGCAAGGGTTGTAAGCTGTAACCCCTTGTCTTAACGTAGCTTCACCCCTTTGCATGGGTAGAACCTCACACATACGCTAGAGGTGTACCTAGGTTCAACAATGTTGGGTATTTTATCTAGAAAGAAAAGAAATCAATTTCGGACTGTGGGTAATTATGTCTCTTAAGAAATATTTTATTGCTTAAAAAATTCTTGGGGTTTAATAGAATATTTATATGTAAGGTTTTGAATGTTAGTAAGCTACCGAAAATAGCTATAAAATTCAAACCTTTAAGGCCCACATCGCTTGAATGATGAAGTAGTTGAGAATAGATCAGTGTCTCGACCATCTTATCGTTTGAATTATCCTCGAGCATTATTCGAATGATTAGTGTCTTAAGAACATATCAAAGTCTCAGATCACCCATCGTTTGAATGGCATAATATCATTGTTTGAATGGTCCTACAAACTTATAAAAATAAACAAACTATTAACTCAATAACAAAGTTCTCACACCCTCCCAAAATTCCAATGAATTTTATACACTACAAAGGTTAATTATAATCTAACCACCTATGGTTTATAACTAGGTGTCTAAGTCGTTTACCATGCCTACAAAATGGGACTTGTGTTCAACCCAATTCCACATCATGCAAATCACAAGTCTTCTTCTCGATTAAACTAGTCAGAATAAGAATAGAAAAGACTGAAGAGCGTAACTTACAACCCAAGGTTTTTGACACTGGAATTTGCCAACACTAATCATAGACCTAACATATTAAACATTTGAAAAATGTTATGTCATGCGTAAGATCATTACCAATTTATCAATGGACAATACTTCCCTCCACCCCAGGGTGGAGGAGCTCCTCCCCCCATCATGATGTGGCATGCTATTTGATGAACACGTGTCTCATTCACATGCCTCTCACATGCTTATCAAAAACTTGTTTTCATTACTGAAGGAGAGAAAAGGAAGGCCGGAGCTCAGGTTCTCTCTTGTCGGTGCCCAACTTCGTATTTGGTTTTCCCTATTGTCAGTGCCCACTCTCTTCGGCGAAGATCTGACGCCGAAAGCTTGCAACCACCACAAACACACCTCCCTTGCACAACCGTTTGAGTTCTGAAAAACCAAACACAAAGCCCTTTCCTCCTCTGCCTTTCACAACCACGAAGAAGCTCACTGTCGGCGAAGCGCTCTCTGTCACAACCTTACTAGTTCGGCGACTCACCTCACGCTCTCCCTCACCTTCACGCTTTCCCTTCACATTGCCGGCGAACTGGTGCGGCTTCGTGGTTACCCCTGTTCAGATCTGACCCCCTTCCCTTTCCACAGCCCTTTCCTTCTCATATCCAACAAATCCGGTGAAGCACACCGCTGGCAAACCAGAGGCAGTCATCCATTTGGGTTTCTGGCATTTTATTTTATTTTATTTTTTTCATTTCTCTACAAACCCTCACATGGTTGGGCAAAATGGATACCAAAAGAAAAGGCCAAAAAAAAAAAAAAAGGGCTGGGGAGTGGGGAAGGGGGCCATAGATGCCGGCGTCGTGTTTGGTTTTCCCTATCGTCGATGCCCATTTTCTCCTGCGAAGATCTGACGCCGGAAGCTTGCAATCACTATAAACACACCATTCTTTGCACAACCGTCTGAGATCTGAAAAACCAAACAGGAAGCCCCCTCCTCCTCTGCCTTTCACAGCCGCGAAGAAGCTCACTGTTGGCCAAGCGCTCCCGTCACAACTTACCAGTTCGGCGACTCACCTCACGCTCTCCCTCACCTTCACGCTTTCCCTTCACACTGCCGGTGAATTGGTGCGGCTTCATGGTTAGCCCCGTTTAGATCTGACCCCCTTCCCTTTCCACAACCCTTTCCTTCTTACATCCAACGAATCCGATGAAGCCTAGAGGCAGTCATCCATTTGGGTTTCTGGCATTTTTTTTTTTTTTTTTTTTTTCATTTCTCTACAAACCCTCACATGGTTGGGCAAAATGGATACCAAAAGAAAAGGCAAAAAAAAAAAAAGGGCGGGGGTTACAAGTTTATGTCGTTGGATTGTCACCGGAGAGGGTGCAATCCGTCGGAGGCGGGATGGGAAGGCGACCAAGGTTGGGCGCCGCCCGGGAGAGAACTTGTTCTCCCCTCCTTAGTCTTCTCCCCAAATAAAACCAAAGTTTTAATAAGCACGTGAGAGGCATGTGGATGGGAACACATGTTAATCAAATAGCATGCCACCTCATGGGTGGGGAGGAGCTCCTCCACCCTGGTATGGAGGGAAGTATTGTCCATCAATCAACATTGCTACTGCTGTACTGCATTACGTAGAAAGTAAAAAGTAAAAATAAAATAAAATAAAAGTAAAAATAAAATAAAATAAAATTGCTGCTGATGTTTAATGACCAGACTAACCTTCTTGCGGAAAGGGAAGACGCGGACCCTCCAAAAATATTCAAAACTTAAAATCAAGATTTCGTCTCCCGCCCCAAAACTCCTCATCTCCTCACTCCTCTCTCTCAGTTCATGCTTCAAAAAACAAAGAAAAGAAAACTATCACCATTATCTTCACATCCAATTCTCCCATCCCACATTCCTACAAAAAAAACCTATTATATTTATATATTTATATAGAATCAGATGTCCACTTCATCGATTCGCCGGATGAAAGAGCGAGGCGGCGGCGGAGCGAAGGTGGCTGCTGCAAAACCCTCCAAAACCCTAACCCCCATCTCCGACAAACTCGCTGGCGATGCCTTCAAGAAGTCCGCCGGGAAAGAAAACCCTAGACCCATTTCTAGGGTTCCGGCGATGTCCCAAAAGCCGGCGATCCGGCCCATGCCGCGGATCGACAAGCTGTCGGCGGGGTCAGGGAGCGACGGCCAAACACGCACTCGGTGGTCCACTTCGTCGGTTCCGAGAGGTAGGAGCTCTAGTCCCTCTGAGTTCACTCGTTTGTTGTCCGATTTGAGGAAAGATCCGGTTCCTAGGGTTTCAGTGGAACGGTGCAGAAAGGGATCAATGGGCGATAGTGATCGGTCAGCGTCGAGTGGTGGGAAAGGTTTGGTTGGGGTTAGGGTCTCGGAAAGAGTTCAACAGAGGAAGGGTTTGAGGGATTCAGGCTTGAAGGTGAATGAGAGGAGTGATAATGGGATTAGGGTTTTAAGGGATTGTGATGATAATGTAAATCTTGGTGCAGAGAAAAAAGGTGAAAGGATTTTGGATGGTGAATTGGAATTGAAAGTAGAGGAAAGGGAAAAGGGTTTAACTGGTGTTAGGGTTTTGGATAATTGTAAGGTTGATGTTAATTTAAGCTTAAATTCGATAAAATTAGGCAAGGTTGATGTTAATGGTGGCCTTGGTGGGATAGAAAGCTGCAAGAATGAGTGTAATTTAGATTCCAATGGGACTGCTTTGGATGGTAATAGTGTTACTAAGGAATGCAAGCAGGAATCACAATCCGTTTTGAAATCTGATGGTGCAGTTGAAAAGGTTGCAAATTGTGTTGATCCATGTTCAAAGGGGCTAGGAAAAAAGTCTACAAATAATATGAAGGTCTCAGAGATTTTGAAAGAGAAGCGATTAAGTGAAGATGGTACAGGCGCTCGGCTTGGTAATACTTACCCAAGTAAGCTTCATGAGAAGCTAGCTTTCTTAGAGGGGAAGGTGAAGAGAATTGCTTCAGACATTAAGAAGACAAAGGAGATTTTGGATATGAATAACCCAGATGCATCCAAGGTCATACTTTCGGATATTCAGGATAAGATTTCAGGAATCGAAAAGGCCATGAGTCATGTCATAAGTGATTCAGATGGTAACATGGGTTCTGCAAAAACTGTTGAAAATGATGAGGGGCGGACCAAAATGGTTGAGGTGAGTCAAGAAAAGCAAGCTGATCATGTAAAAGGTTCAGTTCAAGGATTGAATAATGAAGAACTGGAAGCAAGACTCTTGCCTCATCAAAAGTTGCTTAGAAATCGAACATCGTTGAAAACATTATCTGAAAGTTCTCAAAGTTATCAACCCCATGTTGTAGAATTGGGTTGCGAACAAAGGCTGGAAGACAAGACACTGAGCCCGATTGATGAAAACCCCATTGCACAGGAGTTCTTGGCTTCTTTGAATAAGGAGCAGTCTAAGGTCAATGCAAGGAATGGGCATTTGGGGTTGGATTTCTGTGAAGTTCAGGACATGGATGGTGCTGAAACTTCAGAAATACAAGATTCTTCAAACATGTTAAAAGGAAAATTTGATGCTGAGCTGATTCTCACGACAAATGAAGCACTTGAAGATTTTGATGACCAGGAGAATAGAGAGGCAATGATAATTGAAGAGGAGATTGAAGATACTAGCATTTATCAGTTGAATGAAATAGGCCGCAAGACCTCAACAGGAGGGTGGTTTGTTTCAGAGGGAGAGTCAGTTCTTCTTGCTCATGATGATGGTTCGTGTTCCTTCTATGATATTGCCAATTGTGAGGTATGTAATATTGTAATGTATTGTAATTCTCAAGTTCCCTATCCTTTAATGTTTCTTTTCCATTTCTAGGGGATTTTATGTGTTTGTTTCAGATTCATTGTTATTCTTAGCTGCTTTCTTGATATTGATGCTTTATTTTCACTTCATACTTGTTAACGCGAAACATGCTAACTTGAACAGAGTAAGATGTTTTATGTACTTATATATTTTGTTGTAGCATGAATTGGTTGGTGGCTTTATTCATACATAGACAGAAGCAAATTGATGAACTGTCTTAAAAAATTAATTGTCCACTGACGGTACTTTTCTGCATCAACATTTCAGGAAAAGGCTGAATACATGCCGCCAACCGGAGTCTCACCTAATGTATGGAGAGATTGTTGGGTAATCCGTGCCCCTGGTGCAGATGGTTGCTCAGGAAGATATGTTGTTGCTGCATCTGCTGGGAATACTATGGATTCAGGTTTTTGCTCCTGGGATTTCTATACGAAAGATGTGCGAGCTTTCCACATTGAGGATGGAACAATTGCTTCAAGAACAGTACTTGGTCCTCTGCCTAATAACAGCTTGTACAGAAGAAATTCTTTATCTACCATTCTTGCCCCGGAAAACAGACAATGGTGGTATAAACCCTGTGGACCGCTTATTATCTCAACTGCCAGCTGTCAGCGTGTTGTCAAAATCTATGATATCCGTGATGGAGAGCAAATCATGAAATGGGAAGTATTGAAGCCTGTGTTAACAATGGATTATTCAAGTCCTTTGCAATGGAGGAACAGAGGAAAAGTTGTTGTAGCTGAAGCAGAAACTATTTCTTTATGGGATGTGAGCTCTCTCAATCCTCAAGCATTACTTTCAGTTTCTTCAGCTGGTCGAAAAATCTCAGCTCTTCATGTGAACAACACTGATGCTGAATTAGGTGGTGGAGTTCGGCAAAGGTGAATCTCTATTCTATGCTTTCACTAATCCCGTATTCTCATTTTTTTTCTGCATTTTCTGGTTCACTTATCTCTTCATTAAGCACTGCTCGTCTAGCTTAGCTTTTTGAATTTAATTTTGCAAGGTGAACTTTTATCATGGATTTGTTCTGCTTGATCAATGAAGTCATATGCTATTTGAGTATTAATATTCCTGTCTGATTATTTTGTACTTCAGATTGTTGCTTGTTTCTCTCAAATAAGCATGCATTTGTAGTATGTCTAGATATAATGATTATTATTGTCTCTATATCCGAATAGGATTTGATGTTTGCTTCTGTGATAATTGATTACATGTTCTAGCTTTATAGGAGCTTTAACAAAATTCTTTACCAGTCCTAAAATAGGTAATATTTGAATTGCAGATCAAGTTCATCAGAAGCAGAAGGAAATGATGGTGTGTTCTGCACCACTGATTTTATCAATATCTTAGACTTCCGCCACCCATCTGGTGTAGGTCTTAAGATACCTAAACTTGGTATTAATGTGCAGTCAGTTTTCTCTCGTGGTGATTCTATCTTCCTTGGCTGCACTAATGTAAGATCATCAGGGAAAAAGCAGTCTTCCTCACAAGTGCAACAGTTCTCGTTGCGCAAACAAAGGTTGGTCAGCACTTATGCTTTGCCAGAATCCAATGCTCACTCTCATTACACAGCCATAACACAAGTTTGGGGAAATTCGAACCTTGTCATGGGTGTTTGTGGACTGGGGCTGTTTGTATTTGATGCCTTGAAAGATGATGGATTGCAGCCTTTCACTATTGATTATGGTAACCCCCAAAAGGTTAGAGAAACAATTGGTCCAGATGACTTGTATTCGCCTTCTTTTGATTACTCATCATCTCGTGCACTCCTTATATCAAGAGATCGTCCAGCACTATGGAGGCACTTGTCGTAGGTATGGTACATGCTCCTATTAGCATAATCTGTCTGAAGAAAGAGGACTATTGGCAGTTAGGCACAATGGTATTCTGCTATTTATGTTCTGTTATCTATTGTATGCAATGTATGGCATTTAAATAATTCTGTTATTTATCATAGTAGAGTTGTTTGTTATAGAAAAAATGGGTTTTGAACTATTATTATTGTTATTTGTTGCTCAATTGGATATGCATCTTGTTATCTGTTAGTTTATAAAACATTCTAGCATGTTAGTGGAGGACATGCTTAAGCCACAGAAAATTGGGAAAACTGGCTGAGGAAAGACAAGTAACACTATGACCTTGGTTTTTTACATTTTAAATCATTTCACTTTTCATTTATCACCCCATTTGATTGTCACTATATATTTATATTAAAAATATATTTTTCGTCTGGAATAAGGCACCATGTTATATTTGATCTTGAATATCTTCGATTTATTTTTTATTTTTTGATAATAGACAATTTTATAAAACCAAAAGAATGAGTACAAATTGGACAACGAGTCCAACAAAGGGACCCAACAACCCAGCACAAACATCAAGAGAAAGGGCAAAACAAAAGAAAAACAAAAGCCCTCACGACGAGAAAAACTTGAGTGCAACCGTTTGACCACGTCATCAATCTGACGTGGTCAGACCAGCCAATGAAAATGTAGCATTTTGCTGATATCAGCCATGTGTCAGTTTTGACAGTCAAAAGCACATGCCGTTTAAGAGCCGTTAACGGCGTCTGAGCAACAGATTCAGCTAACCCAAAATATAAAGCTCCCGCCTGAATTTTCAAGTCAAATTTGAATTCCAAATTCCAAATCTCATTATACACATTCTTACATTCTTCACATCTTTCAAATTTTCTTTTTGTCAATAGCTCTAACCTCTCTCAACAGTCACCTCGCCATTTCTGAGATTCTCTTTCTATTCTCTGCACATGGGTTTCTCTACAACCGTCGCCTCTTCGGCCACCGTGGGCACAGCCACCCTCAAACTATTGGCACCGTCCATCGTCACTAACCATCACCATTGGCATAGAAGAAGCAATCAAGGGTACCGTTGGGATCAGTTGGTTGGTTTCTTCTCAACTTTTAGACCCCATTCCTTCTCTTTCAAACCCCCACCCCACCATCCCAACTCTAGTTTAAGCACCAGAGTTTTAGATTAATCATCAGCATGCCCACCACAAGTTTGAAAAAATGTGCTTAAGAGGAGTTTATTGTTATATTTTCAATTCTGCTCACCACGTTGCCGTTTGTGTATCATTTGGTTTTGCTTTCTTTCGAGAACTAACACATCTTCCCTTTCACATAATATGTTTGCAGCTCTAGATATAAATTCAATTGGCAGTATATGTAGGAAGTATGGAAGCTCACTAGAATAAAGGATTAAGAAGATGCATTTGATACCATACAGAGGCTCAAATCATGTCAGACTTGAAGAAATTTTAAGGGTTGAATTCTGTTTCTTGTCATGGTAGTGAATTTTTTTTCCCAATTATTTTGTACAAAATTGTAAAGAAATTTTCATAATTTATAATTTTTTTTCTTTCCTAATTATTCTGTACAAAAAGTGGTAGAGAATATTTGATAATTTGTATTTCATAGATAAGAAATTATTTAATTTTGGGCAGCTTATAATTATTTCCAAACAAAGCGAGATATTAAAAATTGGGGTTGAAGGGAAGACTGTTGATTCCACATCAATTGCAAGGGCAAAATTTTGTGGCGTTCATACCAATACAAACTTATGATTGGATTTGTGGCATTCATATATATTTTATTGTATGTAAGAGAATCTCGAAGGGGGCTAGCTATGTAATTCCTTTGGCTATTTTAGTTAGTCAAAATGTATTTTGTCCTTCTCCAGGAGCTAGTTAAATGGCTAGCTATTTTAATTATTGTCATTTTGGCTAATTATATTTAGTTAACGAATGTTCATTAATTAACTATTTATAGTTTTAAAAAAATGACATTTTCTTTTTTTTTTATGTACTATTATATTTTTTTTTTCTCTCCACCAAATGATTAAAAAAAGAAAGATAATTAATAAAAAATTTGAAATAGCTAAAAAATAAATAGTACCCTTAAAATACTCACTTGGATAGCTACTTAGTTATTTAAAAAAAACATCATTTTACTAGCTAAAGTAGCAAACAAAAATGGCTAGTTACCTTAGAGATGCTCTTAAGTTTTTTGCTTAGGGTGGATTTGTGAAGTACTTATCTCAAATTGGCATATCATACTTTACAAGCATTTCCATTTAAGGCTAGCATATCATACTTGATTCTAATGTGTTCAAATTTTTTAACCAATCAAGGGGAACTATTAAACTTGGGTGTGTTCCCTTTGATTTGTAAAGAAATTTGAGCAGTGTAATTTATTCATTTTTCTTGTATATTGAAAGTATAACTTATTTTCTCAGCATCGATTCATTAAAATTTCAAAAGAAATTATCATCTCATACATCTTTACAAGATGCTTCTTTTTTTTCTTTTTTTTCTTTTTTTTTTTTTTTTTTTTGTGCTAAATGATAAGAAAACACACATACTCATACACATATCCATATGAAATCGAAATTAAGCCCTCAGCAAACCTCATACTTTTATTAGGATGGGATATACCATTAGACCTAAAGGTAATTAACTAAATGTGAATCACTTGAGTATAAGAAAAATGCAATTCTTGTTATAATGCATAGAGTACGTGATAAATGAAAGCACTAACAGTTACTAGCTAGGCTTGTGTATCAACTTATCACAAAGCTTCCAAGAGGCCATTTATTTGTCATCTTTGCCATCAATTGGTCCAAACATATCAAATTTGTGGCGCAGTAAATTTTCATGATTAATGATCTTTAATTAAAGCACATTTTGATTGACTTTGTGTCAACAATGTTTTGCAATAACAATTTTTCTACTTAGTTGAACTTTTTTGATTGGCTATAACTCTATAAGAAAAAGAATAAACATTCTCTTGAGGGATCTACTACCTCAAAGGAAGAAATAATAATTCTTTCTCAAATCAAAAGGAATAACCATTCCTACCCTTTTAAGAATAAAATCCAAAAAAATAAATCCCGCTTAATCTTTTTCTCATTTTTTTCCCACTTTTTACTAAACATTATAATAGAATAACCTTTCCAATTCAAATTCCATTCTATACACACAAAAATCGTACCACTTTAGAAATTATTTTTCAAAATGCATTCTCAAATATATATTGTGCTTTTATCATACTTTTTTCTTAGTATTCTTTCTCCCAATAACATTAGCTCCTCAGACAATTTTCCAAACACGTGGTGACAACCAAGTTATTTTTTTACCCAATAATATAAAACTCCTCACAAGCACAATTTTTCAAACACATGGTGGTCAAAAGAAACCAAAACAATTCTGAGCAGGGAAAATTAGCTAGAGCAATTATTTAACCATGGATTATACAACCATAAAGGATCCAGCAACATACAAGTAATGGGAGATTCGTCATACCGATCGAGTTCCATCATCCTTAGCACCAAAAAAAAAAAAAAAAAAAAAAAAAAAAAGGGGAAAAAGAAGAGAAATTGAGTTCTATCATACTGATTTACTACAGCTATAATATAAAAACTACCTATTCCATGAAAACATGCTTTTAAATTATTCCACTAAGCCACATTGATTAATAGTAATTGAAAAGAAAACGAAAGAAGGAAAGAAAAAAAAGGGTGGGGATGGGAAGAGATACATAAACTATTAGCATAGTTGTGTGAGTTTTGTGCCTTCTGCAATGGGTTTGGACTCAAACTGTTCATCAGGAGAGCATATTATTTGTGATAAAAAAATTTCATACAATTTCATTCATTCTTCATCCTCAAACCGTGGTCAGCTACATGCCTCAAGCAACGAGAGAACTTGTGGTTGATTCAGCTGCTAAGTTCCTTGAGGAGGCAGTTTGTGAAAGACTACAGGCTTGATAAAATGGCAGTGAAAATTGGACCGTGGTGGCTGTGGCGATGGTGGTCATTAGTGGTGGGATGTGCAGACTGTTACACGGTGGCTGAATCCATTGTGGGCTTGTGGCCATCAAGGTTAGCTAGAGAGAACCATCAACCATGTAGAGAGAGATTATGCAGAGAGAAATGGGGAGGTAATGTTGAGAGAGGATAGAGCTATTGAAAAAAAAAGAAAATTTGGAAGATGTGCAGAATGTAAGAATCTGTATAATGAGATTTGGAATTCAAATTTGACTCGAAAATTCAGGCGGGAGCTTTATATTTTGGGTTGGCTGAACTGTTGCTCAGACGCCGTTAAGGGCTCTTAAACGGCATGTGCTTTTTGCAATAAAAACTGACACATGGCTGATATCAGCAAAATGTTACATTTTCATTGGTTGGTCTGACCACGTCAGTTTGATGACGTGGTCAAACGGTTTGATGCAAGTTTTTCTCCCTCACGACATGGTAAAGGCAGAGCATACAGGAAACAAAAGCCCTGACAGCCTGCTCAAAAACCAACAAAAACGAACAAAAAGAACAACTCAAGGGAGGTAAAAGTGACTCCTAGAAGTTCTGCTCTTATTAGCCTTTGAAGCACAAATCTCTCTCCAATTCCTTATAATAAAAAAAAGGAGAATATCATCAAAAGATTTATCCACTGAAACCCACAAGGAAGCAAAAAAGCAAATCCTAACTTGAATGCCATCCATCTCCTTGTGCAAGATTTGAATATCTTCTATTTATGGATCATTTTTGGTTAAGTGCATCCAAATGCACGCTTTTGTGCATAAACGCTTTTCTTGACTAGGGGCTTATTTGGGAACTTCAAAAATTGGATCAGACTGGATGTGGTTCATAATTGCTATTTGGTTTTTAAATAAACAAAGTCACAGTTGGTTTGAAAAAAATTGTGTTTATACTTTGTTTTCAAAACAAAACTGAACTAGTTAACAGGAAAAAGAAATTTACCAAATAGTGTGAAATAAAAATTGGCCAAATTTAACCTCAGTTGGCCAAGTTTTTAGGTTTGCCAAACAGCTCTTAGTGTTTTGTAAAAATAGCTTTTATTCGTACTACTTTAACTTGGCTAAGATCTTGCTAAATGCAACTTTAAATTGCATGTTAAGCTGCTTTACTTGTAAGAAGCTAAAATCATGGGTAGTTTTAAGAGTTGCCATGTAATCCTAAGAGAAGTTTAAAATATTAAAAACTCACTTTATGTAAAATAAAAAATTTAAAAGGATAATAGTTTAGAAATTTTGTTCTTACCATGAAGCTTTCCCACTGGATCACTTGTTTTTTTAATTATTATGATTAGTGCTATTTGTCTATTATTGTAGAATGTCAACAAGCTATGGGCAATACTTATCCCCACCCCCCCCCCCCCCAAAAAAAAAAAAAAAAAAAAAAGACAGAAACAAAGAAAAAGAAAAGAAAAGAAGCCATGGGCAATACCTTTTGGCAAGAAGCGGAGCTTGTTTGAATGAGCTTTGCAAACCCAAGCTTCACCAGATTTTAAAATATCGCCTCCACAATCTTGAAATAAAGCAAATTACCTGTTTTATTTTTTCTGAGGGTTCAAATTTTTACCGGAAGAAATAAAATGATGTAATTCTGCTGCATTTTGCTGATTTTGACCAAACTTTCCCCTGCTTTTGTATATTTGTACTATAGTTGTGTAATTATACAATAAGACCTTGGCTTGAACGACTATTCTCCTGCGGATGACATTGTAGTTTAATGGCATTTGTTTCATTTGTTAAGTGAGTGATTTTGGGCACGTTCAAGCTTATATAGAAGTATTGATACCCCTTTATTGATATTAAGGGGGGGTATAAAGATAAGAGTAGTTTTTATTGATTGAAATATATATATATATATATAGAGTTCCAACCAGGTTAGCATGTGTTGATATAATTTGTATCAGTACCATACATTGGGGGTTGTATCAGTACCATGCATTGGGGGTTGTACTTTGTGCATTGGCCTAATATACCTTGTAATCCATTAATGCATAAAGTGAATCCTCAATGCAGGTGTTGATATAAGTTGTATTAGCACGTGCTCACCTGATTATCATCCAATATATGACCATTCTCTTCCAAACCGTATTCTTTAAACATAACCGTTCTGAGCCATATAAATACACGAGGAATTGGACATATGTAGGTTTATTTATGAGGGAAATTTAGATTGGTCGGCCTATGGTAAAATAATTATTGTTAAGTGCAAAATGCTACTAACCTTTTATTTATGGGAAAATTTAGATTGGTCGGCCTATGGAAAAATAAATGACTATTTATTTATTTGCACCAATACAGTGAGAAATTTCCTAATTTATCCCCAAATCCAGGTCAATGTGTTAAATTTAGGGCCTCCTTATGGAATGAAATTTAAGAATCATGATTAGTTGTTTGCACATTTATTCTTTTTTATTAGAAAAACTCTCATCCTTTATGTAAGCATGCCACTTGGTGCAAAAGTGGCTGATGATATGATCGCAGGCTTCATGGGTTGCACTATATTCAAGCCAAGGTCAGCCCGCCCCAAACCTCATATGTGGATGGGCCCAAGCCGATCCAAAGTCAATCCAAAGTCTTTGGCCCATAATCAATTTTCAATCTGTTTGAGCTTAGCCCAAGTTTCTTATTCATTTATACTCATCACAACTTACAATTTTAGTAATAAGGTTTTTACATTTTGCTAGCAGCACTTATGCTCAATTTTTATTTACCTGATTTTTAAGTTATTGGATGTTGCAAGATCCAATGCTCTTATTATTATGTAAGTTATCTTTTCACTTGACCTTTTTGGAAACCTTTGGATCAATTGAGATCCTGCAGCTTAAGAATTGTGTAAAAAATTGTGCCCCTTGATCTTAACATATTACATTTTAGTTTCTTTTATGATAATAAAAGACATGTAAAGAGAAGGATTAGCATCAAGGGACCCATTTTATACAAATTTTTACATAATTGAGTGCAAAAATTGTGCCCCTTGATCTTAACATATTACATTTTAGTTTCTTTTATGATAATAAAAGACATGTAAAGAGAAAAGGATTAGCATCAAGGGACCCATTTTATATTCAAATTTTTTTACACATTTTTTAAATTTTATGAAACCTATAGTTGGATAAAGCATCCTTTTCATGCATGCAATGCAGGTCAAATATCACATCATTTAGATATCAATAGCCATTTAATTCATAAATTCATTAATTTTTTTAAAATAAAAATCTCAGATTTATGGATGAAGTATCAAATCAATTTAATATGTGGAAAAGATAAAGTGTACTAGAGGAATATTTAGGTTTCAAAAAATATAAATCACAAAAAAATTATGGGTTTTTTTAATGTATGCCCTAAAGACACATGTTAAGTTGCAATTAATGATCTAATCATTGTATTGGAAATGATGAAAATGCATTATAAATGGTGAAAGTTGCTTGGAAAGATGTAAAAATGCTTAGAAAACTGTGAAAACATATTTTTCTATACAATGATTGGGCTATTAATTGCAGCTTAACATGTGTCTTAGGGCACACGTTAAGAAAACCCAAAAAATTATTAGGAATTGTAGAAGAATTTATGCACAAAATTGTGTCCTTGATCCTAATCCATTAAAAAATACTCCGGAGTATTAAGTATGAGTATATCTCATAGGTCAAGCACTTTTATATTACCATATCTAGTCAAGCTTGGGATGGCTTGCGTAGGGCCATCATATGTCCAATTTCAGCAAAAACTCAATTTTGGACCATTGAACATAGCTTGGGCTCACCTAATTCAGAAAATCATCGAGCAAGGAATGCTAGAATTCGGGTTGAGTAGTTTGAGTTGGGCTGGTGTTGCCCTCGTCCAATGTAGATCTCTTCATACACTTCCTCTAAGATAGAGTGATCGGCCATTTTGGACGCTGCTCCAAGGGCCATCATATCATGACATGTTGCTAGATCATTTTTGTGGTTTTTAGGAAAATAAAAATTATACATATAAATGGTAACTTATAAGTAGAGGGCCTAAATAGGTATTTGAATTATGAAGTAATGTCAAAATTTATAATTAACCAATGTGGGATGTGGTGTTTTTTTAACAGTCTGTGTTGGCATAATAAGATAGAAATAGACCTATTCACATATATAACAAGCCCAAGAATGACATTTTTTAATGTTATGTCAAGTTTCCAACCTAATAGGCTAAGTTTATTAGTGGAGGGTCCAAATATATATATAAAATGATGTAAAAGTTTATAATTAACCAATATGGATTGTGGGATTTTTCCAAGAGTGTGGTTGGCAAAGTATTTCAGAGAAGAATCGGCAATTGTGACCAGAAATCAGCAACCAAAATCGCAGCACTCCTTCGCTGTTGCAAACCTCAAAATGCTTAGGTTTAGCGACAAAGAATGCCAAAGACTAGATCTAAAAATAAGTCCTAACATACCTGTTTTGCCAATAGAAAGTACCACTCAGCACGTGTTGATATAAGTTATATCAGCACTATGCATTGGGGGTTTTATCCTATGCATTGACCCAATGCATCCTATAACACACTAATGCATAAGGCACAACTTCTAATGCGAGGGTTGATATAAATTATATCAACATATGCTTACTTGATCATCATTCCATATATATATATATATATATATATGGTTATATTTCCATCAGTACCATGCCTTGGGGGTTATACCTTTTGCATTGGTCTAATGTACTTTATATCCCACTAATGCGCAAGGTACACCACCCAATACGGGTGTTGATATATTAGCACGTGCTTACCTGATCATCATCATATATATATATATATGATCAGATACGTACTGATATAACTTATATCAATACTCGCATTAGGAATTGTACCATGTGCATTAGTAGACTATGAGATGTATTAGACTAATGTAAAGGATATAATCCTTAATGCATCATACTTATATAATTTATATCAACACATTGTGATGAAAATATAACCGTGTATATATATATATATATATATATATATATATAGGATGATGATCAGGTAAGCACGTGCTGATATAACTTACATCAAAAACCTGCATTAAGAGTTGTACCTTATGCATTAGTGAGATGTGAGGTGCATTGAATCAATGCAAGGGGTACAACCCCCAATACATAGTGCTGATGTAACTTACATCAGCATGTGCTGATGGGATCACCTCTGTATATATATATATATATAGGATGATGATCAGGTAAGCACGTGCATTAGTGAGATGTGAGGTGCATTGAATCAATGCAAGGGGTACAACCCCCAATGCATAGTGCTGATATAACTTACATCAGCACATTGGGAGTTGTACCTTGTGCATTAGTGAGATGTGAGGTGCATTGAATCAATGCAAGGGGTACAACCCCCAATGCATAGTGCTGATATAACTTACATCAGCACGTGCTGATGTAAGTTATATCAGCACTATGCATTGGGGGTTGTACCCCTTGCATTGATTCAATGCACCTCACATCTCACTAATGCACAAGGTACAACTCCCAATGCAGGTTTTGATATAAGTTATATCAGCACGTGCTTACCTGATCATCATCCTATATATATATGGGTAAATTACATTAAGACCCCCTCTAAAATTTGACAATTACAAATAGACCCCTCACGTTTCTAAAATTACATTAAGACCCCCTCCCTCTAACTTCCTTCCATAATCCGTTAAATCACTTTTAATTTTTTTCAAAATACCCTAATTACCCTTATTGATGACAACTTCCATGTTAAATGCATATAACTCATCAGTCCAACACATTCATCCAGTACATTTGATTGATTTATTTATTTATTGATAAACAACTAAAAGATTATATATATATAAAAGAAAAATGCCAAAGAGCTTAAATTTTTGTCCAACTGATGTGGTAGCCATCAGATTTGCTCATTAGAAATAATTATCTATTTAATTGATGTGTAAAAATAAAAAAAAAAATTGATTTGCCAAGTTGCCACCTCATTTGCCACTTTTATACGTGCATTTCCATTGTAATAATTCTTTTTATTTATTTCTACATATGAGTAATGCTACATAGCCCCCCCTTTTTTTTTTACTCAAATCTATTTACTCAAATGAGGTGGCAACTTAGCAAATCAATTTTTTTATTTTTTATTTTGCAAATCAATTAAAAATTTAATTAAATAAATAATTGTTTCTAAACAGCAAATTTGACAGCTGCCACATCAGTTGGACAGAAAATTTAAATTGTTTTTAGCATTTTTCTTATATATATATATTATCTTTTAGTTGTTTATCAATAATAATTAAAAAATTCAAAAGTATTGGATGAACTATTGGACTGATGAGTTATATGCATTTAACATGGAAATTATCATCCACTAAGGGTAGTTAGGGTATTTTGAAAAAATTTGAATATGATTTAGTGGATTAATGGACGGAAGTTAGAAGGAGGGGTTTCTTTGTAGTTTATTTTGTAAAGTAGGGGATGTCAGTGTAATTTTAAAAACGTGAGGGGTGTATCTGTAATAGTCAGATTTTAAAGGGCGTCTTATTGTAATTTACCTTATATATATATATATATATAGGATGATGATCAGGTAAGCACGTGCTGATATATCTTATATCAAAACCTGCATTGGGAGTTGTACCTTATGCATTAGTGAAATGTGAGGTGCATTAAATCAATGCAAGGGGTATAACCCCCAATGCATAGTGCTGATGTAACTTATATCAGCACGTGCTGATGGGATCACCTCTGTATATATATATATAAAACCTGTATTGGGAGTTGTACCTTGTGCATTAGTGAGATGTGAGGTGCATTAAATCAATGCAAGGGGTACAACCCCCAATGCATAGTGCTGATGTAACTTATATCAGTACGTGTTGATGGGATCACCTCTATATATATATATATATATAAATAAATGATTAGGTCAACACGCTGCCAGATGATCGCCAGCAATGGCAGAATCCCTGTGGTCCTGGGTCCACCTAATTTATTATTGTTATTTTTATTTATTTTTGTGGTTGGGCCAAAGGAGACCCTCTCACTATATACCCTTTCTGGCCAAGGGTAAAAACCAAAAAGGGCAGGGGGGAAACTGGTTTTGGGGCTGGCAAAAAATGTACGGCTTGGAATGGACTAGACGCACTTCACCGTACTCAGTTTTTGGACATATATGAATATATTCTGTCAAGACCTCAATTCTTCCAGGGTGGTTGGGTCGTTTGGGCAATAGGTCATCCCCATCCCCACTGTTTATTGTTGACCTTTTATTTATTTAAAAATTCTCATGATCGACATGAATTTATACTTGAATATTTTGTTAGGTTCTTGCTTCCCAGTGATATGTCTGACATCAAAAGTGTGTCTGGCTGAAAATTTTTGGGTGGAATTAATCTTTAAAATAAATTTTCAAAATTTTTAAAACCAAATGTTATGTTTGGCTAAGTGTATAAGAGTATCTAAAGTTCTTTTTGTTTGGCTAATTAGGTGGAGATTTTCAAATTCCAACTTTTAAATAAACAAATTATAAAATTTTATTTAAGAATTCTAACTCTCCAACAATTTAATCAAACAAGGCCCTTAAAAATCCCACTATTTCACCAATTTATGTTTTTTTTTTTTTTTTTTCCCTCAAATTCTTCACCCAAACACATTATAAGAGAAATGGTTAGAACCCACCATGTGATAGGTTTTATTTGTTATATTTAAGTGTTCTAAGCAGATATCCATTATGTTTTCTCAAAATCTTTGCAGAGGTTCTTTACCATCAAACTCGTCCCTTTTACATTACAAATTACTATCATTTTTCTTCATCCTAACATATGTGTGTGTGATTTGCGCATATGATCAAATTCTCCAAACTAGGGGTTTTTCTCCCTCCCTAAATTCTAATTAAAATTGGTAAAGTAGAGTGCATAAATCCAAGTCACTTGGCCATGCTCTACTTGCGAACTTTAATTATTTTCACTACTTATTGTCATATATATCTATATATATATGTGGTGGGCAAAATCTTTTTAAAACTTAGCTTGCAGAGAATTAAAAGTAGATTCACATCAATTCCATCAACATACGTTAGGTGGCTGATGGTTTTAAAAACATCCATCTATGTTATGATATTTTAATGCTTTCTATGTGATGTAGTACATTCCTACATCACACGTTTAGAAGACATTTAAGAAAAGAAAATTCACCAATTTCCTTCCCTTAATGAGGTAGTTGGAAGCTACAATTGAATGATGGACCACAACAAGATAGGAACTTTAGGTTAAGTTAAATGCGACCCAACCCACCGAATTGGGTCGCATTTAAGTTTTGTTTTTGTTTTTCTATAATTTTTTTTATGACGTATTTGAGTTTTTCATTCCTCTTTTGTTCTTTGTCTGTTTTTCATTTTTGGTTCAAAGGTGCATATGGCTGATTAGGTACATGAAATGATTAATTGTAACAATTTTGCAATTAATCAATCGGGAAGCATACGAAATTTACTTAAAATAGTAAAATTAAGATTTTAAAGACATTTAATGTCGGTTAAATCTGTACTTCGATAGGGTGCTAGTATTGAATTGAGGGGAGGAAAAAAAAAATGAAAAAAGAAGAAAAAAACTTGACACCGAAAACATTATTTATAAATTTGCAACTTATATAAGAGTTGCAAAGGAATGCCTCCATAGCTGTTCTTCCCCTTTCCCTATGTCATTCAAAATGAAAAACATTGCCAATGTGTAACGTTGAACTTACAAAAATTTCATGGTATAATGGGGTAGGGGATGTAGTGTATTTAAGGTTTTTTTAATCCCATCCCAGTCTTGTTAAGTATAAACGAGACGGGACAGAATGGGAATGGAGTTTTTAAATTGAATTGGAATTGGAACGAGGTGGAATTAGGATAGGGTATACCATTAGGATGGAGGGTTGGAAGGGAGCCTCCATTCAAACCTGCCCTTTTTCATCCTAGCAAACATAAAGAGAGAGAAACCGAAACTGGCCAGTATTCCCAACTAGATCAGTTAGGATTTTTAGGAGGTTCTTGCAACATCACAAGGGAATTATTGGACTGCATTCAGTGAGTTGAGATTTCATAATACAAGAAGAATGGGTGGGAATCTGGAGTCCTATTTTTTATTTGTTCTTATTTTTTACCTCCTCTTCTCTTGGCTGAAGGAATTGAGAAAAAGTGTTTTCTAGGAAATATTATGCACAACACCTTATGTGGTACTATGTGTATAGGTCAAAACTTTCTCAATTTATTTAACAGATATTTTTTTTGCTAATATAAGTTGGGTGGTGTCCGAATGGTGCTTCATATAGCATCGCCCCAAATAAATAGGCTTGGATAAGGATTACCAAAAAATAAAGAGTTATAATCTAGAGGCTCGATCCCTTGAAGGCTTAGAACTCTCATTGTGAAGGGATAGCAAGATATCATTGGCCCCTATGCAACACCAACCCACATTAGCAAAAAATAAGATTCTGTGAAATAAATTGAGAGATTTTGGTCTATACACATATTGCTACATGAGGTGTTGTATTTTGGTACTACACATAATGTGTTGTATATAATATTTTCCAAATGAATATATTTTATGATAGCTTATAAAAAAATAGATTATATTTTATGGTAAGTGGTTATTATAAAGTTTATATAAAATATGATCAGTTACCCTAAATTATGACCAAGTTTTTGATTATTTCAAATGTAACCAAATTACGATCAAATATGACTAAATTGTTACAAAATCTGACAGATTACCACTTATAATTTATTTATTTATTTTGTTTGCTTGTGTGGGAACTATAGAATTTCTGGATGAAGTCTAACCTATGAGAAAAACTTCTATAAAATCGTTGCATATGTCATGTAGTGCAACCAGTCAATCATAGTCAAATAAAATAGGATTGTTAATATACTTTTTGATCACAATCCCATTTTACTTGATTGTAATTGATTAACTGCACCGCGTGGCTATACAACTATTCCATGAAAGTTCTTCTCCTAACCTGTGGGCTCCTCGTAGTGATTGTATCAATCAAAGCCTAGTAATAAATACCACTGTCATAACCATATCTGTAAAATTAATAAGGGAAAGTGGTCTGGCAACCATTTTTTCCGGAAGTAATGCTATTCTACAAATTTTTATTTTTATTTATTTTTAATGGCGTGGTAGCTGTCTCATTGACACATCATTTTCTCTTTCAGCTTTAAATTTTGAAGTCATATTGCGTATATAATCATGTGCAAGTACTCTCTCCATTTTATAAAGGTAGTTGTTTTTGTAATTTTCTTATTTCAAAGGATAAAATATATTTACACCTTTGTGTTTACTGATTATTATAATGACATCCTTTATATTTTTTGAAATTACAATGTTCTTCTTTACTTTGAAAAATAATCTACACTTGACCCCATCCGTCAATCCACCGTTGGGAGCCGTTAATATTGGTTGCTGACGTTGTAGAAATATTGGCTCAAAATACCTATTTTGACCTTAGTGAAGCCCAAATGCATTGTTTGGAAAAAAAGGGGTATGGGGTCGTCAGTGGCAGCTATGAGTGCTGTTGCTGCCTCTTCTTCTCTTCTTCATCTTCTTCGTGTTTTTTTTTAATATTTTTTTTGGGCTTTGTTCAATCTGTTCCTCTTGGGGTTTTTTGGTTGGAAAAAAAGGGATATGGCTGGAGCCTGTGACAGGTCACCATGGCAACCATGAAGTGCTACTATTGCTTCTTCTCTTCTTCTTCTTTGTGCTCCTTTTTTTTTTTTTTGCTTTGTTCAATATGCTCCTCTTGGGGTTTTTTTGTTGGAAAAAAAGGGGTATGGCCGGAGCCGGTGACAGGTCGTCAGTGGCAGCCATGAGTGCTGCTGCTGCTGCTTTTTCTCGATCTTCTTCTTCTTCGTGCTATTTTTAAAATTTTTATTTTATTTTTTGCTTTGTTCAGCATAACCTATAACAATTTCTCAACCCGAAACCCAATTGCATAACCCCACTAGCTCTTCGCCACAGCAGCTCCTTCTCCCTCTCATCATCCTTCCTTCTTCCCTTTGTTTTCATCTTCTTTTTCTTTTTTTCTTTTTTTTTTTCTCTCCAAACCTTCGTGCCTCCCCCCACTACCAGAAGCCTACCGTCGCAGCTCCTTCTCCCTCTCGTCATTCTTCCTTCTCCCTTCTGTTTTCCATTTTTTTTTCCTTTCCAAACCTTTGTGCCTCCCCCCACCACTAGATCTCCGGCGTAGATCTACGAAGCTCCATCACACATCGGAATAAGAGCGGTTGCCTAAACATGGGGCGGATCTAGCGTTTAGATCTCGTTTCAACCATGGCGGTGGGTTGCCTTAATAGGGGGCAAAAGAAAAAAAAAGAAAAAGAAAGAGAGATGAAGAAGAAGATCTAAACAGGGGGCTGTTGCAACAGGGGGCAAAATTTTTTTTTTAAAAGACATGAAGATGAAGATGAAGAAGAAGAAGGTTTGCCTTGGGGCAAATCTGGAGTTCGGATCTGGTTCTAACCATAGCAGACATGGCTGTTGCTTCTTCTTCGCACTCTTCTTTATTTATTTTATTTTATTTTTTATTTTTATCGGGGCTTTCTCCAATCCTTTTTTGGAGTTGGATGATGAAGAATGAAATTGGTTGGGAAAAATGGGTTGACCGAGAGGTTGGGGTATGTGTTGTTAGATATGAGAGGGAAGAAAGATGTGATTCATGTTATATATGGGGAAAAAAGGATGAACTCGCCAGAAAAAATGGAGTTAGCTAGGAAACTGGCATTAGCTGGAGAGGTTAATTGACCCACCGCCAGTGACCTGTCACGGGCTCTGGTGTAGATCTACAAAGGGTAAAATTGTTATTTCGTTGTTCTGTTGACCTCGTCAACTTAGCCGTTCTGATAAGGGGAAGGCAGTGTATTTTCAGATACTATGGGGGTGTCAGTGTAATAGTTAGTAAACACAAGGGGGTGTAAATGTATTTATCCTATTTCAAAATGTTTGTCCACTTTAAAAAGTCAAATCATTATTTTTTTTGAATTTTTTATGGGCAAATTACATCTAGATCCCTTGTGTTTACTGACTAATACACTACACCCCTCGTACTTTATGAAATTACATTGACACCCCTTGTCAGCTTTAAAAATATAACGGGTTAACAACAATTGTTAATTGACTTAAATACCCTTTTTACAAAACACATCGTTTTGGATTAATTTATGAATTCCATAAATTCTTATTTGCTTAATGCATTGCTTGAAGCAAAACGCATCGTTTGGTCCAATAAGATGACAAATGCATTGTTTGTACATAATACCCTCTCCTTCACCTCTCTCTCTCTACAACATGATAAATTAAGAGGGCCTATCATGGAGAATTCTCCAAACGGACCCATCCACCGTTATCTTCTCCATCTTCCTCGCACATCCATCGACGACCCACCACCCACCACCATCACCTTCTCTATCTTCCTCTCCCATCCATTAACAACCCACTACCCACCATCCAACTCTATCCTTTAATCCTCCAATGGTGACCCGTGATGCATATGGAAATGAGCTTGAAGTCAAAATTGTTAGAGATATGTAATTTGAGGTGGGTCCATATTAGAATTAGTTAATCTCTATGTGGAGATTTAATTCGAATATTTGATTGGCCAAAATCATTAATGGTTGAATGAGAAATTGTTCTCTAAAGTTACCTTTGAATAGTTGGTTGAAGAATGGTAATAAGGCTTGTCCCACATTGGAAAACTATGAATTTCTGAGTGAATTCATATACACATACTTTGGACCTATGGTTTGGGCCCAAAGGGCACCCAAGTTTTGTGAGGGGGGAGGACCTAGCCAACATTGGGTTTGGACCCAAAAATATACGCGCGCGCCTGCCTGCACCGCACCGAATCGGGCTGGGTGGGATCAAGAAGACTGATCCATGTGTGTTATTTTTTAAGCAAAATTTATTTAAGAGTTGTGTCTGTTAACCCAGAACAGTCATGACCATAAGACACGTCTGATCAACATGCCTTATGACTGTTCTGGAGAGTCACATATACTGCATTTTCGTTTGAGAGAGAGTAAGGACACAGTGGGGTTCGCCAGACGCAGAGATTGCAGTGTGCTTTTTTTGTGCATGCAGATCATTGTATCCTGAGAGGCAGACGTCTGTGAGACTCAAAGCACCAAGTAAGGGGCGAAATCTGTCTTAAGGACATAGCGTCAAACGCTAGCCTTGATCAATCCGGTTTTGTTTTCATTAATCTTCTGTATTCAGTAAGTTTGTGAATTTCCAGAATTTATTTCTGTTTTTATCTATATGTTTGTGTTATCCAAAATTTATTCGTGTATTATATGCATACTGTTTTGACAGAATTACATAAGTAATACATATTTTCCAACAAAAATTAGGGGTGATTTGGACGTGTTTATGGGCTATCGATCATGGAGAGAGAGAAGGAGAAGTATGATGTTGGGAGAGAGGATGCGCATAAAAATTTTAGTGTAGGGACGATTTTAGAGAGAGAGAGAAGCTTGATGTTGCTTTAACTAAGTTGGAGTTGTTCTATGTACATGTAAGGGATGGGTTTAATTGTAGATTATTTTCGAAAGTAAGGGAGTGCAGTGTAAATTCAAAAAGGATAGGGGTGATCAGTGTTTTTGTTAGTAAACACAGGGGGTGTAGATGTAATTTACCATTTTCTTATATTACCCTTAGTTGTTTTAATAATTACTTTCAACACAAAATCCAATACCAAGCAAGAAATAATACTTTTGGAAAGTTAGAATTTAAAAGTGACAAGTAATGCAATAATAATTTTTCTTACTCCGTGTTTTATCAAACTTGACCTATTTTTATGGGACGGAGGGAGTAACATTCTATCCCCCAACCCTACAGAGTCATGAGCTTAATGTCAAGTCAAATCTTATTAAACGTTTTAAGAAGTGTTAGGTCGAATGTTTAAAATTAAACCTCAAAAATTATTATTGCATTGGGGGATTGGTAATTACTCAATGTGTGTGGGGGGATTGTACATATTTAAGGGATTAGTTAGAACCAAAGCCTTAAACACTTGTTATTGAGTACTCAATGTGTGTGAGGGGAATTGTACATATTTATGGGATTAGTCAGAACCAAAGCCTTAAACACTTGTTATTGAGAAAAAAAAAATTTAAAATCCCCAACAAATTATTATCATATAATAAGTGCTAGATGAGATAACTTGAAGACGAGCAATAAGGCATGAGAAATATGAAAGGAACTTATATGACTCCAATCTATCTGCCCATTATACTAGCATGTCACTGCTTGGAGATCGAAGTAGTGTGGACCCTGATTATACTGTACATTTGATTTCAACTTTACAACCAAATTTTTGTGAGGGAATCTTGGTAATTACACTCTTATAATATAATCTATAACCCTAGTTTCCATATACGTATAATTGGCCATGGCTATTTTATTTTTGGGGCTCTTGTACCTTTGTTTTCCTTGTAATCAAAATAAAAGTTGCCGTGAGCTATGCACAGACAAAGTTTTTGTCGAATCATGTAAATCTATGTTTTTCTATATTTAATTTTTTATTTATGGTATTTTTTAATTATCATATCTCTACAAAAAAAATTACTTACACTATTGACTGTACCGAGCACACTAAAAATCAGGCAATAATCTCTTCAATGAGTTTTTGCTACGTACTTGTTATAAACATGTTCTTTCCCCCTTTATTTATTTATTTATTAGTCCGGCCTGCTGACCAGGCAGTACCCGAGTGGGAATCAATGGAGAGGTGAATGCTCATGACAAGAGCAGAGCCAGACGTGGAGAACATTATTGACAAACCTAACTAAACCCGAAATAAAGGGTAACAAAATACCCAACAGTTTTTTTCATGCCAATGTCACCCAGTCCTAGGAAAATCCGAAAAACTTGGTAACAAAAAACCCAACAGTTTTCCGAGTGAGTCTTCATGTAACTGTGACACAGCCACGTGGTGTCACGGGCGAATTGAGTAAAATGGAATTAGTAGGATTGAAAAGTACACTGACAATCCTACTTTTTTTTTATTCTTATTAGTCCGTGACACCACGTGGCTGTGTCACAGTTACATAGAAGTTTTTTTCTAGTTTTTCATGTTGTTGTCACCCAGCAAGCCCTAGGAGAAATCTAGGATCGAACTACTTCGCCATTTTTTTTATTTTTGCTAGGATTTGTAAACCTTTTAAATTATCTAATAGTGTAATTAATACTATGACCCAAATGAATTTTCCTATTACTAATAGATGCGGCACAAATAAAAGATTGGTATAAAACAAACATAGTGGTAGGGTTATTAGGGCTTGGTGAGCCAAAGTTGTGGCATGCAAGTAAAAGATGGATTAATTGACACCCACATGATGAAACCGCATATGTCAAGTCGGAATGTTTCGAATGGTTCTATGGTTTAATTTTGGGAACAATACTTGGCTTGAGGAGTTCCTTCTTATTCCCACTCATGTTATGCCATGTGTCATAGTTAACTTAAAAAAATATGGATACGTGGATATATATAGACATGAATACATGAACATGCATTCATGTTCACTTAGACATGTTGACCTGATTTAACACGAACACATGGATATGTATTCATAATCACATAAATATTGGTACGCATGCACAATTATTTATCATTTAATTTTTTAGATATATGGTGATAGGTGGGGTGAAAGTATGGAGGAGTTCCTCTTCCATTATAAAGAGCCTGGTATTGTCTTTAATGTTGTGGGCTGTACTGAGTTGGCGGATTTTTATATACTACTAAATGATGGAAGTAACCATTTTTTTTTTAGCTTCGGCAATTGGTAAAAGCTATCTTATCCCTAACTCCCTTAATATCAACAAATGTGTTTCAATTCTTCACTATAAGATTGAACTTGACATTATTCACTTAACAAGTGAGACAAATACTACTCCCTCACTTCCTATTTAAGCGACTTCTTTTTCATTTTGAGTTGTTCCAAAATAATTGTCACATTCAAAAAGTCAATGATTCTTTTTGTTTGATTTCTTAAACTATCCTTAAAAATGTATTTTTTCTCTTCCTAATGTTTTGTACACTTGAGGGCAAAATTAAAATTTTAAAACTTAAGTATTAATTTGAAAGCATTTAATAGAATTACCTAAAAAAGTAAGTTTTTTCAAAGAAGACAATCAAGTAGCAATGGAGAGAGTATTATACTGTCATGCCATTCGCCTAAGTAACCTCTTATATATTAAAGAAGGGTGGGATAAAAAGTTTACAGAAGTTAGATGATTACTGTTTTAAGAAAATCTGGTTAGGTGCATGGGTCCGATCATATCCACCTGCATAAGGGGCAGAACCAGGAATCTCCAAATGTAGGGGCCAAATTAAAAATATTTTAAATAATAATAATTTTTATCTTCACAATACAAGTTTTACTATAAATTAAAATTGATAAATTTACTTCATTTTTTATTGTTCGGAATTTGGATCCCAATTCCCAAGTAAAATAACCTATGAGAAAATTGGTAGATTTCATTTTATAAATTATTATGATGATTTTTAATTTTTAATTGTTATATATGATGATTTTTAATTAAACACAGGTTCATAGTTTTTTCTTTAACTTGAATGACATGTGAAGGTATCACGTGTCCAATAGTATAAAAATGAAGACAAGATAAATAGAAAACACTTGCCCATCTGTAGCTATTTCTTCTAGATAGTGGACAAGGGTTCTAGTATCTTCCATAAGATAATGATACAATGAGTGAGAAATGGAGTAAAACCCATTATAGTCGTCGTCAGAAACCACCGACGACGAGAGTTGTATTTGAACTCAAATCAAGACAGTGGCTCACTGTGAAACTGAGTCCTAATCCACACTCGTGAGTTTCTTCAAATCGATGATCCTGTCCTACACATTTGGGCTCAAATCAAGCTAATTCTCCTCTGCTCTATTACTTAATGCTCACATGCAACAATCCTTTCCTCAACATCTTCCCCACCGATCACGACATCTGTTCCATCACCATCACTAAACTTGGTATTAAGTGTTAGTTTTTTTTCAAAATTTTGAAAGGGCCATGGCCCCTCCCTGGTCCCATCCAGTTCCCCCCCTCCCTGCGTGCGTTTACCACAATTGGTAGGGTAAAAAAAAGACAAAAAAGGGAAAAAAGAAAAAAGACAAAGAGGCTTTTAATAAGGAGAGAGGATACTTATTGAATATCTCAACTGCCTTTCCCTGTGCTTTCCTTTATGAAATGTTTCCTCTGGGTTTGCACTCTATAAATAAGTATACTAGCTCACTGTTTCATTATATTCACAAAGCAATATTCAAGTTCCACAGTTACACAGAGAGACAGAGAGATGAGGAGAGAGTGCCACCCTTTATTGAGGGGAGGGAGGACACAGAGCAAATACAGTCATGGGTTCACTTCAACCGAGATGGATTCACTGGCTGCTATCTGTGAGACACTTTTACCTCCTTTGCCACCAATTTCCCTAGAGAAAGACCAACCCACCAAGGCAGAGCAGACATTCTACAAAACTTCTGGGTCTCAATGTCCAATACCTGATGAGGTGACAAACTAATTTCTCTAACTTTTATATGGATATTATATATAGATTTACGCATACATTTAGTGACAAAATTTGTTTCTTGAGAGGAAAAGGTTGCAGAGGCTTTAGCGAGGAAGGCATTTTTAGAAGTCGTGATAGTGGCGAGAATAGTATTATGGGCTCTTTCTACGAGGCTGGGGACATTGATGCTTTGTGGGTTTATTTGTTTGGGAGAGGAATGGCCATTCATCAACAACTTCTCAAGTATCTCGCTGGAGAAGAGAGAGAAGATTATGCAGAAATGGCTTAGGATTACTTTCCCGGTATCTCTCAGACTTGTATTTGTTTACATCAAATCCCTGTGCCTCTACTGTTTCTTCTCCCAGGTAATATATGCTTCTCATTATGCGAGTTTTTTTTTTTTTTTTTTTAAAATTTTTTTTTCCTCTCTCTTCCTCTAGCTTCTGTTTGGATGTCGAAAAGAGCAGGAAAAATGAATGGAAAATGATTAAAAAAAAGATTTAGGCAAATTTTTTTTTTTTTCCGGCACTTCTGTGCAATTATCCTTTCTTCTCTCTCTCGTACTTTTTAAGATTCAAACGGAGCATTGGATTTTTTCGTGTTGGAGTTCTAGAGATCACAGAAGGTTTTGCGTTTAACTTCTCACTCCTCCAACTCCTCCTTTAGACTTGCCACCAAACTTATCATGGGCTTTAACTAGGATTAAGAGGTCGCGGTGGCCTTGACTGTATCCAATGGATTAGTCGGCTTAAAGTTGGTACTATGTTATGCAAAATAAGAAAAAGGAAAATAGTTTTGGGAGCAGTCGCCCCAACAAGATTACGTACCGTACCCCTCAGCAAATGTGAGAGAGAGAGGGTAGAAAGGAACTTCATTTAGCACAGTAACCCGTTAAAAGGCATTCGGCCTAGAGTTTGCCAGCCAATTAATCCGCATACAAATAAATATGGCTAGTTCTTTTTTTTTTTTTTTTTTGGGTACGATTTGAGGGGTTTGAAACCCTAACTTATCCTTATCCTACTCTTTACCCCAACCTCCCTCATTACTATCCTACTCTTTACCCCAACCTCCCTCATCACTAGGTTAGCTTTCAATGGCTTAAATATTTGAATTGATGCAGAACATGGTCCCAGCAAGGCTTGAATTCAGCCTACTCTTGAAATAAACAATTGGCACACATTTACTTTCCAAAAATGCTTAGTCGTACAAGAAGTTACAAATTTTACTACTCCCACAATTCCAATTTAAAAGTTGACGAGGAAAAACAAGTCCTCCAATAATTTCATCCTGACCCTCAAATAATATGTAAAACCTATTCTATCCAAAAAAAAAAAAAAAAAAAAAAATAATTTCCTTCTCAATGCTCTTCGTGGTTGCCAAGGTTGATTTTATTTTTCTTCTACAATTTTCCCATTTTCTCATTCTCAACAACCAAATGATGTATGGAAGTCTATATCATTGAACAAACAGTCATTCTTAATTTTGAAAGAATTAAAACTTTAGCTCATTGCTCAATTCACCGGCCTACCATATCCAAGCCTGTAGCCATTAATTTGACTCCAGATCGATTACGCCTTTCATACCAAAGTAGAGCAAATAACACACTCTTCTTAAATTAATGAACCAGACTTCTATTCAGGTCCGTAACTTTCATATTGATTCTGTCAAGTTTTTCCAGAAAGGTAATGGCCTTAGTTTAGTACAGTTTTTCCAAAAAAATTCAATCTCAATTCCTTCAATATTTTTTTTTTTATTTTTTATTATTAATTTTTTTTGTCGTGCAATTCCTCCCTTATTATTTGGACTACCCCCCCCCCCCCCCCCCCAAAAAAAAAAGAAAAAAAAAAAGAAAGGAAAAATGAAAAAGAGAAGAAGAAAGAAACTAAGTTACACCATTCCTTTTACAGGTTGGTGACAATTTAGAAAACCCAGTATGGGATGCCATAGGGTATCAACTAGACAGCGATGAGAAGCTGCCCAAAGTCCTTAAGGAGAGACCACTACAAAAGGGAATGGTAGAAACCATGCATGAAACGGATTCCACCCTCATCAAATCCCTCACCCATAAAGGCCTCAAAGTCACAGAAGATCCTAAGCACAACCTTTACAAGATCAAATGTGATGTTGTAATTGTTGGCTCTGGCTGTGGTGGAGGCGTTGCAGCTGCCGTTCTTGCAAGTTCAGGCCAGAAAGTGGTTGTTCTTGAAAAAGGGAACTATTTTACCTCTTCAGATTATTCTTCATTGGAAGGCCCCTCCATGGAACAAATGTATGAATCAGGGGGAATTTTACCTACAGTCGATGGGAAAATGATGATATTGGCAGGCACAACAGTGGGTGGCGGCTCTGCTATCAACTGGTCAGCATGTATTAAAACACCTAAGTCTGTGATCCAAGAATGGGCTCAAGACTACAAGCTCCCACTCTATGGGAGCTCCCAATATCTTTCTGCCATGGACGCCGTGTGTAAGAGAATTGGTGTGACAGAGAATTGCATAGAAGACGGATTCCAAAATAAAATCCTTCGAAAAGGGTGTGAAAATCTTGGTCTTGAAGTTGAATCTGTGCCAAGAAATTCCTCAGAGAATCATTTCTGTGGTTCTTGCGGTTACGGTTGCAGGACAGGAGAAAAACAAGGGACTGATTCAACTTGGCTGGTTGATGCTGTTGGCTGTGGTGCAGTGATCCTCACAGGATGCAAAGCTGAGAGATTCATATTCGCAAAGAACAGTCATGGAAGGATGAAAAGGAAAAAATGTCTAGGATTGATTGCAAAAGCTTTAAATAACAAAATCACCAAGAGACTGCAAATTGAGGCCAAAGTCACAATCTCAGGATGTGGGTCTCTCTCAACACCCCCTCTAATGCTCTCCAGTGGGTTAAAAAACCACAACATCGGCCGAAACCTTCATCTACACCCTGTTCTGTTTGCTTGGGGATACTTCCCAGAAACTAATTCAGACTTCAAGGGAAAAGCCTATGAGGGGGGTATAATCACATCAGTCCATAAAGTGATGTCCAATGACTCAAACATAAGAGCCATCATAGAAGCTCCTGCAATAGGGGCGGCAGCATTTGCTGCATTTTGTCCTTGGGAGGCTGGACTTGACTTTAAGGAAAGAATGGTAAAATATGGAAGAACTGCTCATCTGTTTGCAATGATCAAAGATCAGGGCTGTGGACAAGTTAAGGTGGAAGGAAGGATAAGCTATAAATTTAGTGAATTGGATGAAGAAAATATCAAGGCAGGGTTGAGGCAGGCACTGAGAATTTTGGTAGCAGCAGGAGCTGTTGAGGTGGGCACCCGTCGGAGTGATGGGCAGAGATTGAAATGCAAAGGGATCAATGAAAAGAAATTGGAGGAGTTTTTGGATACGGTTTCGTTTGGAGGGCCAGAGTTAGCTATAGAGAATTGGACAATCTCTGGCTCTGCTCATCAGATGGGGAGTTGTAGAATGGGGATCAATGAAACAGAAGGCGCAGTTGATGAGAATGGGGAAAGCTGGGAGGCAGAAGGGCTGTTTGTTTGTGATGCTAGTGTTCTCCCAAGTGCTATTGGTGTCAATCCCATGATCACTGTCCAGTCCACTGCCTATTGCCTCTCGAAAAAGATAGCAGAGTTGCTGAAGAAAGAAGAGTTCTCTAACAGCCGTTTGGAATGAGATA
Source organism: Liquidambar formosana (assembly GCA_039720395.1). Taxonomy (NCBI): domain Eukaryota; kingdom Viridiplantae; phylum Streptophyta; class Magnoliopsida; order Saxifragales; family Altingiaceae; genus Liquidambar; species Liquidambar formosana. The sequence continues at coordinate 13,024,401 of CM077822.1, forward strand.
AACTAGAAATGAATTTGTTTCCAATTCTAATTTGTGTCGAATCTGTTGTTTGGAATAGCATAAAATTGAATAGAATTCATTTCCAATTCTAGGTGCAAACATCCAACAATGGTCACGTGCGTGCACGCTGTGTTGTGGGTGTTAACAAATTTTTCTTTTTCCAAAATTTTATTTGGGTGGTGCTGTACGAAGGGTATTTTGGGCGATGCCATACCAAGGGTAGGATGTTCACGTGCGTGCACGCTGTGTTGTTGGTGTAAAGAAATATATATATATATTTATTTATTTTTTTGGGTGGTGCTATGCGAAGAGTTTTTTGTGCGGTGTTATACTATATGAAGCACCCTTCGTATAACATTCCGGGCAACACCTAACCCACACCAACAAAAAAGAAATGTGTTAAATAATTTAAGGGAGGTTTGAGAGTAAGAAGCCTAATCTTAAAAGGTGTTGTCTCTATATCATTTCTATGCCTTATGTTATTGGCAAAGTTAGTGGGGCTATTATAAATAATTTTTTGGTTGATTTTCTTATTTTGCATTCGTTTGGAGTTGCGGGGATTCATAAAAAGGTTCTGTCCATTATCTCAATTAAGTGGTATCCCCTTACACCTTCATGGCTTAAATTGAATACTGGTGGCCTGGTTAAAGGAAATTCGGATCCTGCAGTTGTTGGTGGTGTCTTTAGGAATTGTAGAGATTTTGTGAAAGGGATTTACTGCTCTACTCTTGGTTTTCAATCTGCACTTGTTATTGAGTTGATGGCTGTTATATGTGGTATTGAGCAAGCTTGGAATAATGGGTAATGAAATCATTGTTTAGAGTGTGATTCAGCTGTACTTATATAGTGTCTTCACAATAAGGATTATAAGCCTCTTTGAAAATTGAGAACTCGATGGTGTAACTGTTAATATTATTTGAGTTAGTTGAACTTTCAATTTAGCCTTATTTTTTGTAAAGGTAATTCTGTGGCTGACAAATGTGCTAATATGGGATTAAGATTCAACAGTTTTCAGTGGTGGTGGTCTGCCTTAAGGAATTATGTCTCTCCTTCTACATGATTCTTGTGGTTTGCCTTCTTATAGATTTATATCGTAGATGTTATTTATTTATTTTTCTCTTGTGAACTTTGGGATTTGACCAAAGCTTTTAATCTTTTATTTTTTTTCTTATCTTGTACTCTTATTTTCTCTTATTAATAAATCCTGGGTGAATAGCACATACATGATTTAGAACTCCCAAGGTGCTAACTTAGTTGAGATGCTGGGTTATTCTATGATGTTTGAAACTCTTTTATTTGATTCAAAAAAGGAAGAAAAAAAAAAGGGAGTTTTGATTCATACACATTGGTATATAAGGTGTTGTTTTTTTAATTCGGCGTAAGGATACTGTATACAACATTTCCATTTTTTATGTTTTTATATTTTTGGGTTGAAGGTGTTAACAAATTGAACAGAGGATGTATTGCAACTCCTTGTGTCATTTAAAATGGAAAACATTGCTAGTTTATTTATACATAATTTTATTATAAACCCAATATGTATACAAATGTAGGTTGATATAACTTATATCAGCATGTGCTTATATATATGATGTACTTTCTTTGTCCTACGAAGATAAGCCAAGATTGACAAAACACGCAATTTAAGAAAAAACAATAAATGCTTTGACTAAACTTTTTTGTCTAAAACTATCCTTCTTTACTACAACTTGGGGGCTGTTTGGGAACTTAAAAAATTGGATTAGACTGGTCCAGTTCAAAACTGTTATCTAGTTTTTAAGTAAACCAACTCACAGTTAGTTTGAAAAAAACTGTGTTTATGCCTTATTTTCAGAACAAAACTGAACTGATTAGTAGGAAAATAAAAGTTACCAAATAGTGTGAAAGCAAAATGGCCAGATTTATCTCCAATTGGCTAAGTTTTTAGGTTTCCTATAACAAAGGGTATTATAAGAAAGCTAAGCAAATTTATGGTTTGACTTTTTAAAATGGTCAAATATTTTGTGAACAAAAAAAAATAACAAAAATGACATATCTTTATGGGATGGAGAGAATAAGTTATATTAAAGCTGGAGTATGAGGTGGGACCTTCAAATGAGAGAGAGAGAGAGGGAGAGAAAGAGAGAGAGAGAGAGAGAGAGAGCGCTTACCCGTAATATAACAAAGGCACAGGGATCCAATGAACTTGCCGGCATATATGGAAGTTGTAGTGCTCGTCTGGATTAGAATTGGTAACATCTTTGTTATATTTTAATGCACCGTACTTCGTGACTCCTAATCTATATATGATGCTTGGATGGTAAACTATGATTGATATTGTGATGACAACGAGGCTCAATCTATCGTTGATTACAATATTATTATCATAAGAAAGTGGAAAGACAAGTGGATTGATGATCTGAATTAAATATAAGACAAGTGGAAATTAAAGCATTAATTCCTAGCAAAGAAGGGAACACTCATATGGTAGACTTGAACGTACGTACGTGTTGCTGAGACTTTGCTTCTGGGCAATTTGCATCCACCAAAGTATGTGGATGCCATAACCAAACGTTGCAGCCCCCCCCTCTCTCTCTCACTCTCTCACACACACACGTTAGGAACAAAGAATAGATATTTCGGAAGATGATTTTGGAGGATGCATGCAAATGATGAAGTTTTCAGCCCTACTTGAACATATCTATCCATATCGATATAAGAAGAGGGAATAAGGCATCCTTTATTGTTATTCAACAGTGAATATCTCTTTTTACCCCTTCTGACACTTATCTCTAACCTTTTTTTTTTTCCTTGTTGATGATGTTTGGAGACGTGTTCCTAACCGGCCCCCTTCCCACCCATACCTTCAGCTTCCATCAGTACATCTCCTTTTTGGGGTTTTTTGCTTTCCTGCCATGTCCACGCGGGAGAGAAATTGAAGCAAAAGAATATTTGGGTTCGTCAACCTAACGCCCCTTGACCCATACCTTTCCTCCAGTCCATCTATGCATTTGGGTACAACTGTACGAGAATCCATAGCAGAGAGAAGACGGGCTCGACCATACCTCTCTACCCACCCATCTATCAGACAAGCAAAAAACCATTTCCATAGCAGAAAGAGGGAACATGGGAGAACCTGGCTTGGGGTTGTGGTTTGTGGCACAACTTTTGATTTTCATGGCATATAATCGACTGATTAAGGTTTTCTTCTCTAACTTTTTCTTCTTCTTCTTCTTCTTCTTTCTTTTTTATTTATTTATTTTATTTTTAACCTTGCAATTTGACGTATGAATATTTTCAATTCTTCTGATTTTTTTATTGGTTAAGCTTTTGCGGATGTGTTAAGTTCACTAATTTTAATTGCTGATAGGAGTAGTGTTGGATCATTGAAGCTTCTACCATGGTATGTGGCTCAAAGTCTTCTCATCGCTCTTCGATGTTACGGTTTATTTTTAGCTCTGCTCTTGACAAATTTCAAATCCAAGGTTTGTTTTGAAACATTTCTTGCTCAATTATTATCAATGGTTCTCTTATATCAACCATGTTTATTGTAATATCAGTTTATGTTTTTATCATTTTGAGATTGAAAGAACAAAGGGGGATTTGGTTGTTAGTCAAGAAAATAATACTTTTTTATCAATTAGTCAAGTAACTTTCTTTTTAACTCATTAATTTAGTCCATTTGACGACTAGCTCCTCATCGTTTGGCTCGCAGATCTACTATGAAAGTTTATTCATCGACGTCATCTGTCCCTTGCCAGAAAAAAAATGTCGTTTCTTTGAAGCTTGGGTGATAGATCTGAACTCATCATGGAAGGTTTATTTATCTGAAGCCACCATGGAGTATTTCTTCTTCTTAGCACTTCCCTCAACTGGAAAAAATGGTTATTTATTTTTTTTTTTGGGTGGAAAAGTAGCATAAATTTTGGATGGCATATCTGAAGCACCCATGGAGGTCTCTTCTTCATAGTCATTTTTTTAGGGTGTTGAGTCATAGAATTTTCTTTTCTTTTTTTTTTTAGAAGAAAATATATTCGTGCTGGGATTTTTATATCTATTATCGGAAAAAATGGAGACATTGGAAAAAATAACTTAACTGAATGAGTTATAGGGAGGTTAGTGTTGTTGTGGCTAGAAGATTTATTTCAGTTTGAAATTGGGTCGAGAGTCGAGGCACACTAATGATGGTGGGAGGGTGATTTTGGGGAGTGAATGAACGGTGGAAGCGTAACCAACGGCAGTGAGGTGGTGGTTGGGTAATTGCAAGTCTGCAACCACAACGTTAAGACTTTGCAATGAAGGAGACCTCCCCCTCCTTTGGTCCGTGTCGTGAAGCCAAGGATTTGTCTCCAAAGATTTTACTGGAAGTGATCCCATTTTAAAGTGAAGCTTGGAAACTATAGGGGACTTATTGGGCAAAATCTGGAAGAATGCGTTTGGGGTTTCAAAAATAGAATATAGAAAAGGATTTGGTACCATAATTGTGGAAACTTTGCAAATAGGCAATGAAATTTTAATTTTTGCTTTTAAATCTCTCTTCTAAAATTTTACAATTTTACAAAGTTGATCATGCCAAAGTAGTAAAATTTTACGACTTTAAATGTAAAATTTGACAATTTTATGAAATAGTAAAATTTTACATTTTTCAAAGTAATAAAATTTTTACGATTTCAATTTTTTAATAAATACCTAATCAATATGGATCTTGTTTCAAAGATGTTGACGAGTAAGTTCTAAAAATATAATTTTTTTTCTTTTAAAATGGATATATATATTGAAAGTTATAAGGTTTTAAAATTAGAATACTAAAAAACCAAGTTAGTTACATAGGGTGCCCTTAATCTATATTTACTTATAAAAAGATGACTGTGAGAAAAACTTTTGATTGACTAATATACCCTTATTTTAATTTTTAAATACATAATTATCCTTCTGCATATATAGGAAATACAGTAATATAAAACACATACCTTAATAAGAATTCTAAGGAAACTATACAACTACCATTTTGCATATATAAGAAATATAGTAATATAAAATACATACCTTAATAAGAATTCTAAGGAAATTATAATTCGTATTTGTATAATAATTAAATAAAACCAAACCCAGATAGGAATTCTAAGGAAACGAAAACTATAATTCGTATATAATAAATAAACAGCCGGATTGTAAATTTCACTTTCTCCATCAAGAGTAGTTTCAACCTTTTCTCCACTTTTTCCATTAACGGCGACTTCTCCCTTCTCTGGTAAGTTTTGCTCTGCAAAATTATAATATATATATATATATATATATATATATGGTACTGTGCTAGAAATTTGTTGGGTTGGGTTTTGGTTTGAATGCTAATAATCACATTAGGTTTTATTTAATTTTATTCCTCTGAGAAATTAATTTTATGCAATCATATTTCATTTAAATTCTATATATCTTTCTTAGAGTTTTTTTTATTCAAGTTTTTGGTTTTATAATTTTTTATTTTTGCTGTGAATATTTTCACTTACTTTTGATTTAATTGGTAGAGTTTCACAAGCAATTTGCTAAAATGCTTTTGTGTTTGAATGCTAAACCCTTAATTTTACGTGGTAAATCATCTAATTATATTTTTTCTTTTGATGAAAAATTGCTCTTGGAAATATCCAATGGGAATTGAAAAGCTATTTTTATATGCTCATTCTCTTTCTAATTTTTTTTTGCTGATAAAAAATCCCTTATAGAGGTATGTATTTTATTTTATTATTATTTTTTTTAATGCTCAATCTCTATGTTGTCTTTCTGATTTTTTCTTGGAGATTAAAATTCCCTTCTCAAGACTACACTAGCTGTTTATGGGTGATTTGAGGGGTGAGCCGGAGAACAAGGGCCTTAGGTTTCTAAATGTTCTTGATGAGGCATCTTGCCTTATTTTTTGATTTGTAATTTTTCCCATTTTTTTAATCCTAAGATTAGTTTTCATGCTATATTACTTTAGTTGTTTCAATTAATGGGATGTTGAGCTCCAATGATGCATTGTGGAATGTCTCGCTACAAAGTGGGAATCCATAGATTCTTCAGCCAAAAAAAAAAAAAAAAAAAAAAAATACAAAGAAGTTGAAGAGAGGTAGTAGTAAAGTTTCATTTGGATGAAGTGGAATAATATCCCATGATAGTAATATGGTGTTAGGACTCTTATTTTTTTTAGCATGTACTTATTCTTTAAGTGATCCAAAATGTATTAAAATTTGTTGATGTGTAAGTCACATTATATAAACTACTAATTCATTAATAAATTTAGTCTATTCTTTTGCATATAATTTCTACAATACAATGGACTTGTCATATGGTTAACAATTCAACCAAATTAAATTATTTCTAAAGATTAAGTATATACTTTCTCTATTTATTTTGGTTCTAATTATTTTCTTTTTTACTTCTTCATTGATATGTTTCTTATTGTAGATGTGTAGAAAATTGGTGGACAATGAATAAGTTATTTGTCAAGATTCTTGATAGTTACGTGTCATTATGTATTAGTATTTCTTTCCAGATCATTTGATGTACATGGACTAAAACCTTCTACGGAGTAATAAATAATTTCTTAACATCTCAAATCTTCACACTTAATATGGATCAAATGTTAAAGAACAAATGGCCGCATAACCTTCCTTAAGTAAATAATGTTCATATTTAATCGATATGGACAATATTGAAGAGATAATTACCACTAGATGAAGGGCTATGCTACTTGAAAAGGGTCAATCCCTATTCAAGCTAAAAAGATTTTGGAAAGCATCGATCTTTTATACTTTTATTTAGGAAAAATAATTGATGATCTTTAAATCATTTTATTGTTGACAAAAAATCCACGTGCAACGCACGTGTGCAATAACTAGTAACAAAAAAGAGGGTGCCCTTAGTAATAATAAGGGTAAACAAGAGATTTAAAAAATAAAGGCGACTAATTGCTAAATAAGTTTCATTCCATTGAGTAATTGAGTTAAAAAAGCTCTTACTGGACTAATTGCTAATATTTTACCTAATTATGGACTAATGGCTAATTTCCCCAAGAAAAAAAGGGTAACCTTGCCCAGTTTTTAGTAACCATGGTTTTCTTATATTAATAGGTTTGGGTGTAGCTTTTGATTTTCTTGGTTGCCGAACGGACGATTAAGGTTGGTTTTTTCCTTTCTTTTCCTTCTTCTTGTTTTTTGATTCTCTTGCAATTTTACACATGAATAATTGCAATTATTCTGATCTTCTGTTATTCTTCCAATTTTCCTGTTCGTTACGCTTTTGGGATGTGTTGAGATCACTAATTTTAATTGGTAATAGCAGTAGTGCTGGGACATTGAAGCTTCTGTTGCGGTGTGTAGCTCAGAATTTCCTCTTTGCTCTTCAATATTATGGTTTACCATGTTTAGTGTTAATATCAGTTTATGTTTTCATCAATTTTAGATAAGGTTGGGACAGATTCACTAGATATTGAAGTTCTTTTGCATGGTTAAAACAAAGTATTTGGGTGGTTTGCAAAGTAATGAAATGATTTGCAGGCCGATATGTTGTTTGATATGATGCTTCAGAGTTTTGGACTATTGTTTTGTCCTTCTAAGCAGATTATTTTAGGGCTGATACCATTTCATGGGTATAATGTATGCATTTACCCTTTAGTTGATAGGTATACAAATTTTAAATGGGATAGGATCGCCAAACCTTAAGAATAGGAGCACCAAACCTTAAGAATATGAGCATTTTTGTTATTGACACTAAGCTTATTCCCTTATTGCTAAAAACTAATATTTTTTATATGTTGAATTGTGCAGTCCTGTGCTCTTTGCTCTTGTAGCTTCACTTCTCTACTATTTGTTTAGTTTGTTCTTTCTTAATAATAAGAGCATTCATTTTTATTAACCAGTTTTGGCTGCTCTTATCAAAATTATGATGGTCTACAATATAGAGTAATATTGTTTGCTTTCTTTTTATAATTCTCTCTTTATTTAGACAGCATGTGCTATTATTCAACAGTGTTATTGCATGTGCTTAGTGGTAAGCTTTATTTTAGGGGAAAATTAGCAATTACCCCTATTAGGCGTGGGGTTTTAACCAAAACCCTACCATAAGAGTTTTTAACTCCATAACCCCCCCACCTTTTTTTTAAAGATTCTTTTAGCATAAGGTAATTTATTATTTGGGAATACCCGTTTTGCCCCCCCCCTTTTTTTATCTATTATATATATATATATAAAATTTTCTGCATATTTTTAATCTGAATTTGGAATTAAACGAATTGCACAAATGATTTGTAACGGATTTTTTGGGGGTTTCCTTTCGTGGGTTACCATTTTATGGAATATGTCGAGATTGTGTTTCATTCTTCAAATTCAGAATTTGAATTTGAATTTGATTTTTCTCTCATTTCAAGTTATCGTCTTCTTCATTCGCCATCCGCCATTTTCTTTGTGAGAATGAAGTTTGATGAAACGTCAATGGTGGTTTTGGTCGAAATACTGATTTTGGCAACAATGATGCAGCGAATAAAGTATGTTCAAGCATCAATGGAGGAATTTTTTCGTCTTTTTGCTATAAAGTGGAGTTTTTGGCAACCCTGGTTTTGCGTTTCCAATATATGTATGTTTGGTGATTCATTTTTTTTCAAACTTTCATTATTCTAGTGTGTTTTCAACTAGTTTCCAGTTTTTTCTTCGTTTCGTACAATCATACCCCCATTGTTTATTGTTCATTTTTTCTTTTTTGTTGGTTTTAGTTGATTTTTGCTACAACTTGACAAATAGTTTCAATCATTTTAAGTTTTGCTGCATATATTCATTTTGCTACATATATTTATTTTGTTTCTAACAAATGCTGTTTTTGTTTCGTTGCAATTATGTTTATGTCAATTTTTTATACTGTGAATAATAACGTGTTACTGTTTACAGTTCATTGTAGGATTTTTAACATGTCGGATAGTAACACGATACTATTGTTTAGGTTATACATGCTAGTTTGTTTATACTTATATGTTTATGTGTGTTTCATGTTTTACATAGTAACACGATACTGATCGCTTTGTAATTTAGGGTTTTTTTTTTACATTTCGGATCAGCAATGGACATCAACATCTGCTTGATGTGTAGTTTTGGAGGGAGTACGGCTGTTATGCACACAGATGCAGATACTTTATTTGACGATGTTATAACGATTTGTTGCTGCAAAGTGGAGGAATTTGAGATTGGGGATGATTGCGGATACTTCATAATAAGAAGACATGCCAAAAACCAATTTAGTGTGCGATGATAGCTACTTTCAGTTGTTTTAGCATCTGTAATCATTAGAATTTATTGGGAGTTTAATTCATAAAAGTCCAAAGTTGTTGACTTGGTGTGCCATTATTTTATTTCCACTTCATGTTGAATGGATGATGTTTTTTTGCATATGTTTTGTTGGATGGTTGTGTAAATATAACTTAAAAAAATTTAATTTTTTGAGTACGTATAGTAAACTATTATTGTAGGAGATCCTTGTAATATTACAATAGGAGAGTGTATGATATCCCTTTAATTAGTAAATTGTGACTGTTGCAAAAGGAAAAAGTAAACAGTAGCACATTACAAGTGAATATCTGATTACCCCTGATGATAATTTGATACACATCAGTACTGAATTTCTAGTATTAAGATATTTTTGCATTGCAAGTATGAAAATGTTGTTTCTCTTTGGGAAAAGTAAAGTGTTACGTGTAAACACAGATGCATATTTGTCATTTAAATTTCATACACTCAATAGTAAATTGTTACCTATTGTAAATGAAAAAAATAACTAACAGCACATTATAAATGAATATCTGATTACCCCTAGGTGACAATTTGATAGACATCACTACTTAACTTTTACCATTATGACATTTTCGAATTGCAAGTGAGAAATAGTAAAGTGTTACTTGCAAATGCATTTTTCAATTAAATTTGTACCATTAATAGTAAACTGTTACTGTTGCGATTGCAAAAAATAAACAACGGCACAGTACAAATGAATATCTTCACCCCCTTGTAAAACCCCTAATTTTTCTTAGGCTTAATTAATTAACTATAAAATTGATTGCCTTTAGTTAGATTTAAACGTATGAGTTAATTTAGAATTAACCTCGAACACGTTCAACTTTATAGCCAAAACAAGGTAATTGTTTTCTAATCAATGAGTGATAGTTTTTGTATCCTAATCAAACACTAACTTTGAAGGTAATCCTAATTAGGTTAGGATTAACTTGCAGCCCTATATAAAAAACCTTTAGGGAGGATTTATATTCTTTTGACTGAAAACAATAAAGAGAGAGAAAGGGGGATGATGGATCCATAAGAGAGAAGGAAAAAGAAAGGAGCTGATGCTGTTTTGTACGAGCCGACGGCCAACTTCGTGTCTGTTTACAGGTAACTTACCATCTGTTGACTGGTAACTTTACTGTGTTACCAAGATTTTTTCATCTCTAATCCAATCCTCCATCACTATCACTTCTATAATCACTAAACCATCATCACCACCACTCAAAAACCCTTCCATAGCTGCTGCACAAGATCATCCAACCACCAAAAATCTCTTTCTTTGGGTTTGGGAGACAAGGAAAGCCAAAAATGGTGGTTTCCACCACTTCCACCACCACTTCCCATATCGATCACCACAAATTTTCTCAAACCCTACCATACACCCTTCCACAAATATCTCTCCCACAGATTTAGGGACTGATTTTGAGGGAAAATCAGTGGGTGAACTTCTACTTTTGCCTTGGGTAGCATAGGAAGTTAATATAAAAATCTACTGCTGTTTTACTACATTCTGACTATCAACTTCACATCTGTTGGCAGTCAACTTCTCTCGGATTGACTGGTAACTTTGCTGTATTAAAAAGTAATTCAAACATATTAATTTATAATTTAACATGAGTCTGTTTTAATGCCACGTTAGTGTATATATTAATTATATTAAATATAGTAAGCATTATGAGGCCATGAGAATTAGACGTTGAACCCTTAACGCACCACTTAGCTGGAGAGACTTTTTAGCTTAAGTATGATTTATTGATAAAGAATATTATTGATTTTAGGTTCTGAGTAGAGGAGTTTGATCGCTTGGATTGTTGAAGGTTTGACTTGTGGTAAGGGAACTTGCACTAATGTATTGCCTTCTTTAATTAAATACAAATAAATCTGATTTTTACTGCCAATTTTATGAGCTAATGGTTTATGGAAAATTGTTTTCAAAATCATTTCATTATTAAAGTCTTTATTTCTTATGTACTGTGGGTCAAGTAAAAATAGTCATTTATTGAAATTGTTTTACATATGTGTTTAAATGTATTTTATTTGTGAAAGATATTTGCCAAAATGTTTTTTTTTTTTTTTTTTTTTTTTTTTTTTTTTTTTTTTTTGTATAAGTGTGAACTCTGGTTAGATTATTGGTCCGTCTCAGTAGGGGATTTTAATACTGTTGAAAAATTGGTCCATGCTAGCAAGGGATTCTAATACTGTTGGTCATCAGTACTGATGTAGTGTAAAGTCCTATGATGATGGGCACCTATTGAATGTGAGTCTAGCTAGAGGAAGTACTTGTATGAATTAGTGTTTTATTGATTATTTTATATCGATCAGTGATTTTAAAGTAATTTATCGAATGCATTGTTATCGGAAGTGTTTCAGTGTTATTGTTTATTGAATTGAAAACAAGAGAACTATTTCTAAAAGTTTATATGCCTACCGAATTGAAAGAAATGATTTATTATAAAACTCTATCGTTTTGTTACTCACGTTTTTAAATTAATCGTGCAAATATGCTTGACCTCTTCCTGTATATATTGTGTAAAGTTTTTTTGCTGAGCTTTATGCCCACCCCTTATATTTTTCCCCACAGATGAATAGCTTGATGTGAGTGGCTTCCGCGTACGAAGAGCTAGAGTATCGATGGCTTTATTTGCTAGTTTAATTAGAACCTTATTTTAGTAGTTAAAAGAATTTAATTTGTTATCTCAGTGGATATTGTAGTAGGTTATTGGAGGTTACAATTTACTTTGTTGGATATGGATTTTATCTAGTTATTTCAATTAATTGTTGAGACTTTAGTTATGTTACGATTCGAATTTTATTGTGGATGGATTATTGGAGACAACTTTATTACAGGTTGATATTGTTAAGTGGTCTAGCCTATATGGGACGTAGTCCTATGTGAGTTATAAAAATCATGTCGCCAAATCCAATCTTTTGGGTTTGGGGTGTGACACCCCTACCATAGTACAAGTGAATATCTATTTTTGTATAGATTGACCTAACACACTACATATTGTCCAGCCCTTGCCTCTTTTAGTTTTTGGATATGCAATTGATAGTGGCTTGACTAAAATTGCCGCATTTGCACTTGGAGTTGTTGTTTGTTTGGCCCATTTTCACGACTATGATCGGTTACCTTCACTAATGATTTCTTGTACGATGTCCCCTCTGCAGCTTTGGATTTCACGCGTAATCAAGCTTTCTGAAGTTTGTAGTTTAAATATCACCTCCATTTATGATGCTGCATACAATAAATCGGAATCAAAATTGCAAAAATATAACCAAATGGAATAATAAACCCCCACGAGTATCGATTTACTATTGCGCATATAAAATAAGAATCCATCATCCTAAAATCACAAAAACGGGAACAAAAATCCCCAACAATAAAGATTTACTCTTCCCAACTAAAAATCAAATCTATTTAATCATTTCTTCATGTCAAATTTGGAGAAAAAGAAAAAAAAAACCCAAACAATAAATTGAAATCAAAATTCCCAAAAAAAAAAAAAAAAAAACCAAATGGATCAATAAACCCTACAGAGTATCGATTTACTATTGGGTATGTAAAATACAATTCGAACTGCTTGTAATCTCAAAAACGAGAACAAAAACAACCCCAACAATTTCTAAAACGTGTAAGAGGAAACCCCAACCAGTAATGATTTACTATTGAACATTTAAAAGTCGAAATGGAACATCCTAAAATCTAAACAATCATATATAAAACCACAAGCAGTTTCGATTTATTGTTTAGCAACTAAAAAAATAAATCAAACATCTAAAAATCATTAACCAAAAATCATAATAGTAGATGAAATGCAAATCACTCACTCCGTTTCGCCATTTTTCGCTACTTGCTTCTCTTCTCCGGTAAGAACCTTATCACAATTGCCCCAAATGGAACCCCCAAATGAAGGCTATTTGTTACACCCCATTTTTGTCACCCTAGCTAGGGTTTGTCATTTCATGTAGCTTTTTGTTTCTTTTTTGAGTCTAGTATTTTGCATTGAGTTTTTAGGGTCTTAAGGATGATGTGTATGAATTTTGGTTCAATTTGGAGTTGATCTCAATAATTGATTAAAGCTTTTGCGACTTAAAGGGCATTATTGTCATTTAAGTGGTATCTTTTCTGTTTGACATTGAAATGATCTCCAAGTTATAAATTGGAGTTCATATTGATACATAGGAGGTATTTATAGGTTCAATTTGATGAATTGATGGTTTAGGATTAATTCGGCTCATAATGGTTCAAGTTGGTTAAAAGACCCTCTCTAGGTTTGCTCAAATCGACTCATGATTTTCACTCAATTCTCCCCCACTTAGGCTTTAATTAGTTTTAATTTCATTCCCAAAGTTGTTTTAAAAGGTTGAATTTTGAATTGGAAAGCATTCAGGTGCGACCCTCTGTGCTTATCTAAGCTTTGTGACGGTGGTGCATAACGGTTAGCGGCATTTGTAAAACCTAACCATGCACCCATGATTAAGGATTTTTGTCCTAAAATGTTTAAAAATGTGTTCCTTTTCAAAGCACGGTCGTTTTGGCTTTCAGTCTTGTCAAAATTGGACTCCGTTTGACCCCCGAAACAATTTTGGAAGGCGAAGGAGTGCAAAAGTGGCAATTGCTGACGGAGCCCTCGGGTAACTGCCTAAGGCCAGATGGCTAGCTGCTCAATCCTAGGTGGCTAGCCACCTCGCCTTGGGTGGTCACTTGAGGTACTTTGCCATTTTTTAGGGCTTTTGCGATTTTCTTCCATTTTAAAGTTATTTTTCCGCCTCCACAAGTCTTTCCTTCTAATTTTTTGGTAGGTTTGAATGTCTTATGCCCCAAGAGAGTCTCTAATAGCCCTTGGATTATTATTTAGGGTTTTAATCTTGGCCATTGATTTAGGAGAGCTGGTTCCTATAAATACCTAGCTATGTTCTTCTCTAAGAGAAGCAACGTAGGCACTATGGACCTAAACCCTAAGAGAGAGAGTTTTTTGTAAGAGAGAGAAGTACAAGGAGGGTTCCACTAACCCTAGCAAAAGAGAAGGAAGAGCTCTCTACGTCAAGAGGAAGGTTCTACAAGAGGTAAAGCTCACAACCCTAAAATATGGAAAATTAGGGTTTCTCTCTTATGTAATTTCTAATGCATGCTATTGTTATGATTATTATTAAAGTTTGATGCCTTTCATGATATCATATGCATAATATTGAGATTGTTCATGGGTTAATATGCATGTTTTAGAGTTTATTCATGGGTTAGTGTGCATGGTCCTTGTAATGTCCCTACTCTAATTTTGAATTAATTATGTTATTTTGGATCCATTAGCGATTAGTTTTGATCGCTAATTGGAGGTTAGATAATTTTGCTTTGACTTAGTGTTAAGTCTATAATCATTTTATTTAATTATTTAATTATTTTTAGACGAGTCAACTTCAAATTTTGATGACATGTACAGAATTTATTTCATTTTAATTTATTTTTGATAAGGTCATAAAATCTATATTGCTAGTGTTACTTATTAATTTAATATTAATTATCGTGAGTTATACACGATAATTATTTAGAATGTCATTATTTTATTTTTATGTGATAAATTATTTTGGCGTGGGCCCTAAAGTTTTAAAACTTAATTGGACTACATGTGCTATTTAACATTGGTGGGATTAAGCATTATTAACTTTTATATTTTATAAATGGACCTAGATTGTAGACCTTATGTTATATTTGGGTCTTTATTTTATATTGGGGCCAATACATTTTGAACCTAATGCTATATTAGTTGTAATTGGGTGAGCCCAATTAGTGGAATACATGCCTAATTTAGCTTTGCATGTAGGACACTTGTCGTAAGGGTAGGGAACTAATATATATAGTGGGTTAAAGGCCAAAACAGCCCCATTCACTCCCATTTTCAAATCTACCTTTTTAGAGAGAGAGAGAGAGAGAAAAGGGAAGAAGAGGAGAAGAGAAGAAGGGGAGAAGAGGACCATATGGCCTTTGTATGGACATCAATGGGGGCTCTTCCTTCATCAATTTTTTCAGCTTTTTCCTTCTATTCTCTCATCTTACAAAGGTAGGTTCATATTTCTTCTTGGTAAATTGAGGATATTTGTGAACTATGGAATTGTTTTCTTTATTATGAAGTTATTTTTCATGATTTTGTAATTTCTTGGGAGAAATTTGTATTTTGGGATAGGAAACCTCATGTATATTGAAACCCCTCTCTTATTCTTTGTATTGGGTTAGCTTACATGTGAACACCCTTTTTTACTATGGATTTCAAACATGCAAAAACATATTCATCAATTCTAGGTTATAAGAATATGAATTATAATAAAGGGGATGATTAATTGAATTATTATTTACATGCATGTATGTAAAATGGAGTCTTAATTTATTTTCTTGGAATGAGAGTATTATTACGATTGAAGATGAAATTTCAGATCTTTGTAGTTCATTAGTGAATCTTGGAACCTATTATGAATTATTGTGTTATTTGGGATGTTTATATGTATGTATTGGCATGTGATTATGCCTAGTATAAAATACTTGGTTGAAGTTTTGTGTATGTGTGTGTATATACGTATATAGTTTTGGTTATATGAGCTTATGGAAGTGTTAAGGGTTCATTAGTTCTATTTGATATGGTTTTGTAACCCCTAAATCATTTTACATGTGGATTGTATTGTGCTGACAGCATGAACCCATTTTACCATTTAATTCATAACTTTAGTTTTGCTTATGGTTTTGAGGTAAAACGAATTGTATTTTATCACTGACTTGTTGGGCTAACAGACTACAAATTTTCGTGGCATTTGGGAACCATTTGGTATTTTTGGCGTAATTATTTCGTGGGACCCTTGAATCTGGAAATTTTGTTGGGCAACAGCAACTCCATATTGAGAAATAATTTTGAATGAGTTTTACTAGGTATTTCTCTACCAAATTTTGAGGTTACAAAGTACATTTGATATACTTTTAAGAGATATAAACCTCAAAGCCTATTTCTTTTTGGATTAAATTATAAAAATTCGTTTGTACGTGTTACTAGTTGTGTTCACTAAAATTTCAGATTTGGTCTTTTGACTTGGAATATATTTTCAAGCTATAGAAACTTTGGATAATGGAAACATGATATTTTTCACAATTAGCCATTGGTTATATGTTTCATAATTTGGAATTACAATTGGTATGGGATTGTAAGATTATGGAAAACTGATCTTCTAGACCTTATCGATGTAAAATTTTATGTTATGGGTAAAGTTGCGTAATTGTGGCCTTTTCAAATTGAGTTATTGACTTGGATTTTGTCAAAGAAAATATAAGAATAATAAATATGGTTATTTCTCTCCTTGCTATTGTTGGAACTATTATGTGAGATTATTTTCTTGATGTTTATTATGGAAAATAAGTGTAGGCATGCCAAATATCGGTATAATACTTTATATTGTAAATTAATAATGGGGATGTTACATTGATATGGAATTTACCTTGCTAACTTATGGGATTATTAGCATGATGGGCATAATAACGTTGTATTAGCATTCATGGCATAGCAATGTGTAGATACCCCATTTTCATCCTCTAATTCCCCACCTTTCCTCCTTAAGAGCATTATCACATGTAGGGTTTTACATCATTTTGGCACTAAAAGTCTTTTGTTAGACTCTACACATCCCAAAGAATCCATGGTATCTTCTGGGGTTCAATTTGGTTAAGTTTTGATAGTTAATAAGAACTTTTGCAATTTGGAGGGCATTTATGTCATTTTACTTGCATAATTCTTATTTGATATCTAATTCTCATCAAATTCATCCCGGGATGATCCTAATGACCTTAGGATGCCATTTGTAGGCTTGGTTTAAAGTTTGGTAAGGTTTGGAATTGATTTGGTTAGGGATAGGTCCATAGTGTGCAAGGTTGAGATTCGTTTGTCAGTTTTCTTTAAAATTGACTTTTAATTCAATCCCAATTTTTAAACTAATGGCCACATTGGTGTTAATTGAGCTTTAATTATTGTTTTCAAATGAATAAATGATTTCCAAAAGGTTTTGGTTGCAAGCATGGCTTAATCGGAATACAAACCCTTATTTTACCCTTAGTTGCATTTCGGACCCCGGTGAGCCGTATTTGCTTTGTCTATGGCCAATTGACCCATTGTGGATTAATTTGACTTAATTTGAGTCTTAATATGTGGGAAATTGAATTAAAAACGTTGTGCAAAAAGAATGGATGAATCTAGGACTTAAAATGAGCAAGATTTGTCCAAAATATGCTTTAAAATCAGATTTTGTATTTTTGCCATAACTTCTAACTCGAAAGTCAGATTTGGATGAAATTGGTCTTTTTGAAATTTTTTTTAAAGCTCTACAACTTTGCGGCTAATGAAAATTTTCCAAATCTAATGTTTTTATGCCCAAATAGGCCCTTAAAGTAGCTGCTGTTATAGAGTAGCAGGCATAAGGTGAGGTGTCCACTTGGTCACCAATCCTTATCCTTTTAATTTTTTGACTTTATCTCTTAATTTTGATATTATCTCTTCAACTAATCTGGATTTTTCCAATATTTTTTATAATAGTTTGATAATTATCACTTAGATTTGAGATAAATGTCATCTCTTAAGATTGATTTTAGGCCATTGGATCATCCTTAGCTAGATTAAATCCAAACCATCCATTCCATCCACCTTTCACTATAAATAGGGATCTTCCCTTCATTCATTGACCACCAAGTCTTAGTAGAGTATTCCTAAGCAAATGAAGAGCTTGAGTTCTTGAGTGTGGGGTGAACCATTCCTATTAGTATCCTTCACTTGAGACTCATTCTAAAGAAGAGCTTGGGCTCAATAGTTAGTGGGGAACATTCCTATTAGTACCCTCTAGCTTGCGACCCATTCTAGAGCTTGAAGGCACGGAAGCTCTGCCCGATTTGCGACTCCCTCCCTTGAGGCCATCATAAAGCTTGGAAGGCGTCGAACCTCTACCTAACTTTTAACTCAAAAACCCTGAGGTTGCAAATAGAACTCTACCTCAGTTCTGTCAGGTATAATCTCTAAACTCCATTGCTGTGATATAGTTGTTTATGTGATGATGCATGCTCCATGAGTTTTATTATTTATAGGATTTTATTAGAGTTTTGATCCTAAATCAAACAAGTTTTTAAACTAAAGTTGTTTGTTTCAAAGCAAGTTATTTTCAAAATAAAGTATTTGATTATGGATTGGATTATAATAGAGTCCTACGAGGAGTGAAACTCTCCCCCTAATATGTTTGTTCGAACTACGTGGACTTTAATCTTTGTCAGAAGTACGTAGGCCGCTCACTTGAGCCCAAGTCCAACTTAGATTAGATTTTATCTTTTAATTTTCATAATTTTTAGTTATTGCATGGTTGAAATTGATTAAGCCTAATTAATAAATGAGACCTATTTATTGGGCGAAATGGGTGCCTATGGACCGTGGCTCAGAACCTTCCTATTTCGTAACCTAGCCCTCGAAACCTTGTTTTTGGTTCAAGACTTGCCTATTTTCCATTAAATGGAGTCAAACTTGTTTTTTCAAAACAAATCTTTTAGTGGTTTCCTCATACCCTAAAAATGAGGTGGCGACACCTTTGCTTTTTGAAAACCCTTTTCCCTTTTAAAAGTGGAAAGAGAAACTTGATTCCTCCCTCGAGTCGATTTCTGGCGTCCACAGTTTGGCGACTCCTGCTGGGGATATTGAGGTCTAAACTCAAATTTGCTTATTGGGCTTAATCAATTTCATTGTTAATCAATCAATCAGTATCACTCTTTTGCATTGCATACTTGCATCGATGTATCCTTGCCAATGATTGGCTATACTGGACCTTTGATGGTGTAGCTATCAACTCCAATTGCCTCGTATTGAATGGTTTGCCGTTCAGGTATATCGTATGAGTAGGTCGTACCACTGGACCCACGTGAATTCCTTTATTCACATGTGGTTAGGTATAAAACCTCTCTAGCAATTGGGAAACCTTTTACCCATCCAAATTCATATAGAATAGGGACACACTTGGGCTCACTTTGCTATACTGTCAAATCTATGCTGTTATGCTGTTCATTTTTACACATGCTATGTGATTAAGTGAATAAGGTATAACCTAATCAAATGACCCTAGTATGATCACCCACCCAATGCCCGCAAGGCATGATATGGATGGGTTATCTAACTAAGGCCATATTGAATTGGATTTTATACACTTCAAAATAGTCATGGACCTTTGATTGAGAATCTGTTGGGTCGTTATGCTACCTAATTGTCTGTGATTGATCTTTGCATTACAACTTAGGGTCGCTTGTTTCCATGTCCTTAGTATGTCTTTCTACCCTTAAAGGATGACTATCCAACTAAGGGGTATGTCAAGTTTAGGTCTAACCTTTGCCTATGTGTCCATGGTATTCTATTGTGTTGTCCACCTAGGAAAGTAGGGTTAACCTAATCCTACAACCTCGGTATAGTCAACCCACCCTTGTTTTTAGGATGTCATGTGTAACTAGGGGTATGCTGTGTCAGACTTAGCTACAATGTATGGATAGTACCTATGAGATACCATTGTGCTGTCCGTCTAGGTACTTAGGATTAGTTGGTCCCATGTGTGTCGTTCCTATCTTCCATGATGTGGAATTTAGTCAACATAAAGTGTCCAACTAGGGGTATGGTACTTAAGGTCAACTCTATCAGATTTAGAGCAGTCATGAGCCTTTTGGTAAAAAAAAAAAAAAAAAAAGGATTTTTGGACTAAGCCTAAATAGGGATTGTGTTCTTAATAGAAGGCTGGATTGGACCCGTGATAACTTTTTGAGCTGAAGTCAGAGTGGAATCCATCATACAGTTATTTACATCCACTTCATCGATTGACATGGCTGGGAATGATAACCCTAGTCTGGAAGAGATCAAGAAAATAATCTGCACAGCCTTGCAAATGTTGACCCATATCCTAGAGATTGTTAAAACAACTCCACAAGCCTAACCCAATGAAATGGATGATAACCAAAGGCCCACTACTGAGGTTGTTAGACCCTAAGTTACCATAATTTCTTGAGCCATAAGCTAATGCCTTCAAGACTAAGACCTTTGAAAAGACGGTCCACAAGATTCAAGTGGCTGATAAAGGTCCTCGCCGATTCACAGAGTTGTATATGCCATTGAGTCATGCTCTAGAGCAATTGAAAACATTAGGTCTCTTAGTGCCTCTTAATCCAACTCCAATTTCAATATCCAAGCCACTATCTCGTTGGTTCAAGAAGGATGAGTATTGTGATTTTCATCAAAATGAGGAGCATAGCACCAATCAATGCTTCAGATTGCGACATGAGATTCAAGACCTTATTGATCAAGGGGTAATCACATTTCCCAAGCCCACCAACTACCCAAATGTCCTAAAGCCTCTACCCATCCATACAAACTCATTCCATGCCAACATAGGCTCCAATTAGCCTGATCCAGTCTTACACTAAGCCACCAAAAATCCGCTCTGAAATTAAGTAAGAATTCCCATCTCCTTGCCTTTACCACCTCGAAGATATCCAAAACCTCGTTAGCATGAGTTTTCTCCACTCCAATGAATAGTCTAAGACTCATACAATCTTTGAAGCCAACCATGACCTAGGATGATAGAAATGCTATGAATTTGGAAAATAGGACAAGAAGCCATCAATATGAAATGAAAAGATAGTGAAGCCTCAGAATAGTCAAAGAAGATAATGATCCTACATTCTACTTAGGGCTTACTGCTGCACTGATTCCACCATGAACATTTGTGATGAAAGTTTGGGTTAGGATTGGTCCATTTTCTTTCTAGTTTATAGTCCATTTAATTTGTGAGTCCTTGTTTCTGTTAGTCTGGTCTTTCATTGTAATTCTTCAGTCTTTCAATAAAATGATTTACTTCCAAATATTCATTTGTTTTTCCATTCATATCTTCTCATCAATCAATCAATGATCAAAGTGGCATGAACATAAACTTTAGAGGCATAATAGACGAACTATGACCAATTAATTTGGAAACAATGATAAGCCTGAAATGGTTAGCTTAGGGACCACCCTCCCAAATGAAGATAGAGAACTCATCAGGCCATTGAAGAAAGACTTTGAAGCCTTTGAAGATCAAGAAGTTGAGCATTGAACAATTCAAAATTAGACTTTCGAGAAGATTAGCCCATATAGCAAAAAACATGAAAAAAAGAAAAAAAGACAAAAAAAATGTTTGAGTGGAAAAGTGATGGTAGAATCATCAAGAATGCCAAAGAAAATTGATAGAGAATTGTTGAAGAAATACTTTGTGATCAAAGAGGTTGGAGCATCAGTTCATGACTCGGAAAAAGAGTTGAAGATCAAGTTAGGGTGGTCCCTACATTAATAAAAATCTTTGGCATGTGCAGAGTCCCTAGCCCGCTAGGTTGAAAACCTGAAAAGGCGACCTAGGAAAAAGTTAGGGCTTTCAAAAGAAAAAAAAAAAAAAGAAGAAAAAACAAAAATTGTTTGAACTACGAAGACCTGATTCCCTATAGGAGATAAGCTTTTCAGATGTGTGTGTTTCTTTTAAGGATTAAGTGGGGATACGTAGGCAGCCCATAAAGTTACATTGGGTGCGGTCTAAAAAAAGAGAAAAAAAAGGGAATGTGATTGATCATTAAAGGATGATTCTTTGTGACTAAGTTAAAAGTGAATAGTTTCATCTGTAAGCCTCTTAAGAGATTTAACATGCCACTAAGAAAGTTGATATGATTATTCCACTCTTGTGTTATGCTGATTGTCCCTATGTTTTTCTTTTTGTGTTTTTTTTTTTTATTTTATTTTTTTTTAATCCTGTGTCTTTATTGGTCATTGACCTTGCCTTCTAAAGAATCCTTGGTTATTGTGATCCCATCCGATCGCATAAAAAAAAAAAATTATCTCATCTATAGGACCTCACCACGTCCTTCAACTCAAACTTTTTATCATAGATTTAATGACAGAAAAAGTGTAGCAGTGATCTCTAAGGGAATTATTGGGCTTATTTGATTGAAATATCTAAATGGATTAATGAAGAGTAGGGGTATGAAACTTCATGAATCGAATTCCTCTGTGGTTGAAGCATTATCAAGATTAAACAGGATCGAATAGCTCAATAAGGAGAAGGGGTATGGGACTTCATGAATTCCTATAGTTGAAGCATCCTTAAGATCTGAAAGGCTTGTGGTATTAAAATAAGTAAAGAGAAAAGAAAAGTCCTGCTAGGTTGAAAACCCGAAAGGGAGACCTAGGCAAAAAAGAGGGTAACTCGCTAGGTTGAAAACCCGAAAGGGCAATCTAGGCAAAAGTTAGGGTTTTTGAAAAAATAAAAAGAAGATGGAAAAAGAAAGTGTCCATTCTGTCTCCATGCTTTGAAAGAACAACAGGTCCAATCCAGGCATCCTGAAAGTACATTGTTTTTGATAAGGGACATCCATAATTAAAGAAAACAGTCTTAGAAAAAGGCTCTATGATTGTGCTAAATCTGTTTAGGTAACCCTAGAAATGTTTTCCATAGAAAAGTGGTAAATTTTGGTTGAGAGTCGTTGTTGGCTTTTCCTATCTTGTGCATGTTTTTGAGTTCGTTCTAGATAGGGTTGTACCTATTGCTAGGTCTTCTTAGGCCTAGGTCTACTACATTCCCTCAATGAGTTGTCACATTTAGTCTCAAAGGCCTGAGTGTCTTTTATGTTTCCCCTTCTAGGTCTTTAGGTTAACTTTGTTCAGTCTCAAGGCTTGAGGGCCTTGACATATTTCCAAGCCCATATGCCTACTTCATTTAGTCTGAAAGCTTGAGAGCTTTTGCATATCCATATCTAGGCCTATTGACCTACATGATTTAATCTCAAGGCCTGAGAGTCTTTACATATTTTCTCCTTTGGAAAGTTTTAGTAGGAAAGTCCTGTTCAATCTATAGTTCCATGTTTTGTCTCTTGGAAGATTTGAGTAGGATAGTCTTACTCAATTTGCAGTTCCATATTTTTTGGAAGGTTTGGGTAGGAAAGTCTTACTCAATCTATAGTTCCATGTTTTGTCTCTTGGGAGGATTGATTAGGAAAGTCCTATTCAATCTACAGTTCCATATTTTTGCCTCTTGGGAGGATTGATTAGGAAAGTCCTATTCAATCTACAGTGCCATGTTTTGTTTCTTGGAAGATTTGAGTAGGAAAGTTTTACTCAATTTGCGGTTCCATGTTTTTGTCACTTAGAAGGTTTGAGTAGGAAAGTCTTACTCAATCTGCGGTTCCATAATTTTGTCTCTTGGAAGGATTGATTAGGAAAGTCCCATTCAATCTATAGTTCCATGTTTTTTGTCTCTTGGGAGGATTGATTAGGAAAGTCCTATTCAATCTACAGTTCCATGTTTTTATTTCTTGGAAGATTTGAGTAGGAAAGTCTTACTCAATTTGTAGTTCCATATTTTTGCCTCTTAGAAGGTTTGGGTAGGAAAGTCTTACTCAATCTACAGTTCCATGTTTTTTTGTCTCTTGGGAGGATTGATTAGGAAAGTCCTATTCAATCTACAGTTCCATGTTTTGTCTCTTGGGAGGTTTGAGTAGGAGAGTCTTATTCAATCTACGGTTCCATAATTTTGTTTCTTGGGAGGTTTGAGTAGGAGAGTCTTATTCAATCTGCGATTTCCATAATTTTGTCTCTTGGGAGGTCTGAGTAGGAGGGTCTTACTCAATCTACAGTTCCATATTTTTTGTCTTTCGGAAGGATTGAGTAGGAAAGTCCTACTCATTCTACAATTCCATTGTTTCTCTCTTGGATAGTTTGATTAGAATAGAAGCGTCTTACTCATTCAGCAGTTCTAAGGTTTTTTTTCCTTTCGTGTTATGAGTATCCTATTAGTAGGACATAACGCGAAGACATTATGGTTGCTCGTTGAAAATGGGCTGTCTTTTTTCGGCATTGGCATTCACTTGTTGACACAAGTTCTGCCAATGGGGGGTATTTGTAGACACCCCATTTTCATCCTCTAATTCCCCACCTTTCCACCTTAGGAGTGTTATCACATGTAGGGTTTTACATCATTTGGCACTAAAAGTCTTTTGTTAGACTCTACACATCTCAAAGAATCCATGGTATCTTCCGGGGTTCAATTTGGTTAAGTTTTGATAGTTAATAAGAACTTTTGCAATTTGGAGGGCATTTATGTCATTTCACTTGCATAATTCTTATTTGATATCCAATTCTAATCAAATTCATCCCGGGATGATCCTAATGACCTTAGGATGCCATTTATAGGCTTGGTTTAAAGTTTGGTAAGGTTTGGAATTGATTTGGTTAGGGATGGTCCATAGTGTGCAAGGTTGAGATCCGTTTGTCGATTTTCTTTAAAATTGACTTTTAATTCAATCCCAATTTTTAAACTAATGGCCACATTGGTGTTAATCGAGCTTTAATTATTTTTTTCAAATGAATAAATGATTTCCAAAAGGTTTTGGTTGCAAGCATGGCTCAATCGGAATACAAACCCTTATTTTACCCTTAGTTGCATTTCGGACCCCGGTGAGCCGTATTTGCTTTGTTTATGGCCAATTGACCCATTGTGGATTAATTTTGACTTAATTTGAGTCCTAATATGTGGGAAATTGAATTAAAAACAGTTGTGCAAAAAGAATGGATGAATCTGGACTTAAAATGAGCAAGATTCGTCCAAAATATGCTTTAAAACCAGATTTCGTATTTTTGCCATAACTTCTAACTCGGAAGTTGGATTTGGATGAAGTTGGTCTTTTTGAAAAGGTTTTTTAAAGCTCTACAACTTTGCATCTAATAAAAAATTTCCAAATCTAACGTTTTTATGCCCAAACAAGCCCCTTAAAATAGCTACTGTTGTAGGGTAGCAGGAATAAGGTGAGGTGTCCACTTGGTCACCAATCCTTATCCTTTTAATTTTTTGACTTTATCTCTTAATTTTGACATTATCTCTTCAACTAATCTGGATTTTTCCAATCCTTTTTATAATGTTTGATAATTATCACTTAGATTTGAGATAAATGTCATATCTTAAAATTGATTTTAGGCCACTGGATCATCCTTACCTAGATTAAATCCCAACCATCCATTCCATCTACCTTTCATATAAATAGGGGTCCTCCCTTCATTCATTGACCACCAAGTCTTAGTAGAGTATTCCTAAGCAAATGAAGAGCTTGAGTTCTTGAGTGTGGGGTGAACATTCCTATTAGTATCCCTTCACTTGAGATTCATTCTAAAGAAGAGTTTGGGCTCAATAGTTAGTGGGGAATATTCCTATTAGTACCTTCTAGCTTGCAACCCATTCTAGAGCTTGAAGGCACGGAAGTTCTGCCCGATTTGCGACTCCCTCCCTTGAGGCCATCATAAAGCTTGGAAGGTGTCGAACCTCTGCCCAACTTTTAACTCAAAAACCCCGAGGTTGCAAACAGAACTCTGCCTTAGTTCTGTAAGGTATAATCTCTAAATTCCATTGTTGTGATGTAGTTGTTTATGTGATGATGCATACTCCTATGAGTTCTATTACTCATAGGATTTTATTAGAGTTTTGATCCTAAATCAAACAAGTTTTTAAACTAAAGTTGTTTGTTTTAAAGCAAGTTATTTTCAAAATAAAGTATTTGATTATGGATTGGATTTAATAGAGTCCTACAAGGAGTGAAACTCTCCTCCCAATATGTTTGTTCGAACTACGTGGACTTTGATTTTCATCAGAAGTACGTAGGTCGCTCACTTGAAGCCCAAGTCCAACTTAGATTAGATTTTGTCTTTTAATTTTCATAAGTTTTAGTTATTGCATGGTTGAAATTGATTAAGCCCAATTAATAAATGAGACTGATTTATCAGGCGAAATGGGTGCCTATGGGCTATGCTCAGAACCTTCCTATTTCGTAACCTACCCCCCGAACCCTTGTTTTTGGTTCAAGACTTGCCTATTTTCCATTAAATGGAGTCAAACTTGTTTTTTCAAAACAAATCTTTTAGTGGTTTCCTTGTAGCCTAAAAATGAGGTGGCGACTCCTTTGCTTTTTGAAAACCCTTTTCCCTTTTAAAAGTGGAAAGAGAAACTTGATTCGCCCCCCCCCCTGAGTCGATTTTCGGCGTCCACACAATGCATTGAAAATTGACTTAATAAATACTTGGTAAAGTGTTAAGGGGTCATTGGATTTGCACTACTAGTGGTTAAGGGATTTAGCGGTGTTTTCCATTCCTTTGGTCCTGGGGTATTTTCCTGTTCCAGGTAAGAACCTTATGTTCCCGAATTAGAAGCTACTTTCTGGTTCCAAGTAGGAACCCTTGTGTTGTCCTTTTGGAGGTTGAGTTTAAATCTTATGTTTCCACACGAAGATTCCTGCGAGAGTGGTTTGGTAATTAAGGAATAAATGTAATTAGACATGAAGTTGCATATTGCATTATTATGACATGGCATTCGTTGCATTAAGTTAAGGGTATATAGCTTATTGTATCTATTGGTTGTTTATTCTATTAGCTTATGAAATTTATTCAAATATTTCTATACGATTTTATGGAAATACAACAATATGGAAATGAATATGAGTTTATACTTTGAATCTATGGGTTGTCTTTGATATAGAATTGGACTTGGATATTTTTTATATAGCGTGTATGAGTATTTTTATGCATCTTGTGGTTTTAAATGGATTTTAAAACCTTGATAGATTTTGCAAGGTTTTAAAACCCAGACAGGACTGCCCGGTTCAACCGGTTAAACCGTCGACTGGTTGAAGGTCTGGTTCTGTTTAACCCATAAAACCGTTCTAAGTAAAAAACCGGGAAAAAAAACAAAAACCGTTCAACCCACCGGTTGAACCGGTGAACCGGAAAAACCATTCATGGGTTGAGGGAACTGACCGGTTTTTTTTCATTTATTAATATAAGGCTTAAAGTAAAAAAAATTCCCGTGAAAAGCAAAAAGCCCTAAATCCCCAATTCCCATTTGACGCTAGGGCTGCCGCTGGAGAGGAGTTCTGCTTCTGCCATTTTTTTTGTGCGATTGTGCGACTGCCTCCAAATCTCCAATTCAGGTATGTCAATCTTCTATTCTTCTTCTAATCTTCTCTATCTTCTCTAATTCTCTCCATTCTCCTCCTCTCTCTTTTTTATTTTTTATTTTTTATAATTTTAGAACCTAGGGTTTTCAAGTTTCAAGTTTTCAGTTTTCAGGAGCATTCTTTTTTGTTTTTTTTTGTTTTTTTCCTGATCTCTCTCTTTTCTGATCTCTCTTACAGTTATACGGTTATACTATTCTCAAGTACTCACTTCTCAGGCCAATAGTGGAGAAATACACTTGATGTTTATGATGAGATGCAATATACTTGAGAAGTTGAATTTTTTTTTTAAAAAAAATTTGTCTTTTTTGTTTGAATCTTATATCTTTCATTTACGTTTTATAGGTGTAGCATTACTACAGATTAAAGAGGATGTTGTGAAAGTATGGAAAGGCTTTTGACATGATGTTGGATTCTTTCACAAATTAGTGAATTACAAAGCGTTAATTAGGTATGTCATCAGTACATTACACTTTACTCGGTAGTCATTATGTTTCTATATTTCTAACTTCCCTAAGCAAAATGATTGCCTTTATATAAATTTGATTGCCATATTAGAATATATTGATAGTTTGATACCATGTTTTTATTAGTGAATACTTATTCTCTAGACTTACAATGTTACCTGATGAGTTGATGGTTAGTTGATTACAAAATGATATTATGCTATAAATTCTTTTAATGTTATAGGATTATAAAGAGTGATAAAAGTTGTTTGGAAAATTTTTAGAGAATTTTTTTTCTTATATTATTTTTTAGTTTATAAATTATAATTATAAATTATTTAAAATATTAAATATTTATTACGTCATGATGACGTCACGGTTCAATTCCGGTTTGACCCGACGATTGAACCAGTGACCCTTAACCCGGTGACTTTTCCGGTTCGATGAACAGGGCTGGGTTTTCAAAACATTGAGATTTTGTAGAAATATGTAACCTATTGAGCTTGCTCACCCCTCTACAGTTTTGCAGGTTCTTAAAGATAAATAAGTTGTTTGAGTTACAGTATTTTGATGAAATACTTGTATATTGGTTCGCGAGGCATTGTACAAAATGGATTATACGTATTTGTGATAGGCTATTGTGAGCACCACGCCCTAAAAAAGGTATTAACCACCACGATGGTTCGAGAATACGCGACTGGCCTTGAAAGACTAATCGCGGAGAGGAGTCGCCACCCAATTACTATTTGGAAACAATGAACCCTAGCAGGGTCCAGCTCGTCATAACAAGAGATTTGAGTTCTGAGTTAGGGTACATCATCGGGAAGGTATCAGGCACTCGACAATGCCTGGTGGAAATCGGCCCCCACACATAACTATTGGCCATAATTAATTCGATATCCAATTAAAATTAACCCTAAAACATGCAATAATTTATATCACGCAGTAATGAATGGAGAATGCAACATGAACAGTTAGGAATTATATGAAATAAAACTAAACATAATCAAAACCAAAAGACAGGCCCATTGCCTTGCAATTAACGTGGTGTGTATGCACCTATGCTAGTTGCGTACGCACCTTTGCTCATGTATTTGCACTTCTGTTAGCCCTGTTGCAGTAACCCATGTATATTCCTAATAATACCAATTAAGAAATAAAGGTTCTAAACACTAACTCATAGAAAACAGAGAGCTATCTGCCTAAGTAGGGCGCGTACGCACCAGTGAGGGATGCGTACGCTACCCGTAGGCATTACAGATAACAGAAAACAGAAAACAATCTAAACTGAATATTGAAAATGCTATTGATCATACAACATCACAACGAAATCAGAAGATAGAATATTGGCCTAACATGTCAGAATTAACATCATTAATTGACATTAACCATGATAAACAAGTAGTCGGTCCTATTCAAATTTAACCTACTCCACTAACATGGTATTTAAAGCAATAATCCAGCAATATGATCATTCATACATGCTTTTTATCAGTATCTTAACGACTAATCAATATTTTAAAACCTAGCCTGTTCATTGAACCGGAAAAGTCGCCGGGTTAAGGGTTACTGGTTCAATTATTTGGTCAAACTGGAATTGAACCGTGATGTCATCATGATGTAATAAATATTTAATATTTTAAATAATTTATAATTATAATTTATAAACTAAAAAATAGTATAAGGAAAAAAATTCTCTAAAAATTTTCCAAACAACTTTTATCACTCTTTATAATCCTATAACATTAAAAGAATTTATAGCATGAATACCATTTTGTAATAAACTTATCATCAACTCATCAAGTAACATTCTAAGTCTAAAAACTAAGTATTCACTAATAAAAACATGGTATCAAACTATCAATATATTCTAATATGACAATCAAATTTATATAAAGGCAATCATTTTCCTTAAGAAGTTAGAAGTATAGAAACATAATGACTACCAAGTAAGGTGTAATGTACTGATGACATACCTAATTAACGCTTTGTAATTCACTAATTTGTGAAAGAATCCAACATCATGTCAAAAGCCTTTCTATACTTTCACAACATCCTCTTTAATCTGTAGTAATGCTACACCTATAAAACGTAAATGAAAGATATAAGATTAAAAAAAAAACAAAAAAACAATTTTTTTTAAAAAAAAATTCAACTTCTCAAGTGTATTGCATCCCATCATAAACATCAAGTGTATTTCTCCACTATTGGCCTGAGAAGTCAGTACTTGAGAAGAGTATAACTGTATAACTGTAAGAGAGATCAGGAAAGAGAGAGATCAGGAAAAAAAAAAATTACAAAAAGAATGCTTTTGAGAACTAAAAACTTGAAACTTGAAAACCCTAGGTTCTAAAATAAAAAAAAGAAAAAAAAAAAAGAAAGAGAGAGGAAGAGAATGGAGAGAATTAGAGAGGATGGAGAAGATTAGAAGAAGAATAGAAGATTGACATACCTGAGATTGGAGATTTAGAGGCACTCGCATAGTCGCACAATCGCACAAGAAAAATGGCAGAAGCAGAACTCCTCTCCAACGGTAGCCCTAGCGTCAAATGGGAATTGGGGATTTGGGGCTTTTTGCTTTTCAAGTGAGTTTTTTTTTTTTTACTTTAAGCCTTATATCGATAAATGAAAAAAACCGGCCGGTTCCCTCAACCTGTGGACGGTTTTTCCGGTTCACCGGTTCAACCGGTGGGTTGAATGGTTTTTGTTTTTTTTTCCTGGTTCTTTTACTTAGAATGGTTTTATGGGTTAAATCGAACCGGACCTTTGAACTGGTCGACGGTTTAACCAGTTGAACGGGGCGGTCCGGTCTAGGCTTTAAAACCTTGCGACTAATCATGTTCGATTAGACGAAAGAATTTCTAAGCTACTAACATGTGATTATACTTCTAAAGTGCATAATCTTATTCTATGAATCTGAATGAAAGATTAAAAGCAATTACCCTCAGGTTTGTTTGCCTTCTATCTCGATCAATTCTCCCTTTACGGTTCCTTGGAATCACAGCCTTTCTCCCAGCAATTCTCTCTCCCTAAGTATATGAAAAATATCTTTTTTTCTGAACCCCTCTTACAGAATTATCATCGTGTATTTATAGGGTTTCCTAGGGTTTTGGGAGTCCCTCCTCGGATTGCTCCCTTTTCCCCAGTCCCAAATGGATTCTAACTCTTGGTTGGACAGTCCTCACAGACAGGGAAACGCGAAGTTCCAGAAAAATAGGATAAGGTGCGTATTCAACCCTAAACGATTGCGTACGCATAATGCGTACTCATCTAGTAGGGATGCGTATGCATGGGTTCTTTATGCACTTTTGTTGAAGTCTTGTTGTGATTCTATAGGCTTATTTGGGATTATTTCATGTACTTTAGGTTGAACAATTAAATATCATCATCAGGGATAAAAAGGATTTAGAATTATTAGTGGTACAAAATAGGGTATCTACAGCTATGGATCATTGATGTATTTATTTAGGACTGAATGTAATTTAATATCCTGGTGATGTATATTCTATTATTTCGAAATTGTAATATTGAGTTCGACTTGAGAACCATGTGGAATATGAGACAAGCAATGAGAACCTATGTGGATGGATGTTTTTAATTTTTCCTTAACAAGTTATGGATTTTACTTGGTTAGCCCGTATTACGAACGGGTCATGCTGGAATTTTAGTAAAATAATGGTTAAAAATTATTTTAATCTCATTTACTTATAGATCTAAAACCTATTTTATTTGAAAAGTCAAAGTTCAATTTGACCTAAAATCAAAAGCTTTATTAAATCAATCCTTGTTTTATTACCCTTGATCATGACTCGTTAATTTCGGGTCCTAACAGTCTTTAGTTTAAGGTTTGGTGTATCATCTATATTAAGTTATGCATGTTTCATGTAGCATGTCTAATTTAATTATTTGAGTTTTCCTTCATCATAGTCAATTAATATATGTCATTCATGGTAGAATCATATTAGGATTTGCATTCATGTAGTGGATTTTCTAGGGTTTTGGAGAAGTTATCCTTTCTAAGGATAATTATCCTTTTTATTCATGTTTAGGGTTTGTTTTGCATAAAGTTTTTTCTTTTAGTTTATTTTTTGCATATTTTTAGTTGTCACATGATGTTTCCATGATAGTATAAGAGTCTTTTGCATGTTTTTCTAGTTTTTTATGCATGTAGGCTAGGTCATTACATGTATGAACATATTAGGGTTTTATTGTTCCTTGATTTTTGTCTTTGGCATGATTATTGGGATGATTTAGTACCTTAATAGTTTCTATCTAGATTTCTTTATTGTTATTATGGTGTTGTTTTTAGCACGTGTAAGGGTGGTTGTGAGCATGGTAATTGCCCTGTTGAAATAGGGTAATTTAGCATTTTTGGCAACTGCTTGGAGAATATTGCAAATAGTAATTAGGTCTGGAAAGTACCTTTTTCTTCCTTATTCTTTTCTTTCTCCCTCCTTGGGTTATTTCCTAATAAGAGATATGTTAAATCTTTTAGGTTTTCCTTCCTTAAAAAATTCATTTTCTAAAAAGTTTCCATTTTTATTGGAATACCATATTTTCAAATATCTTTTTGAGAATAATTTATCTTTGGAAACTTCTTATATTTTCTTGAAAGGAAACTTAGGGTTTACTATAAGTCATTATTAGGTTATAACCCTTATTCTTAATGAACTAAGTGGATTTTGATCCTTGTACGTTCAATACAAGGTACGTAGGCACTCTTTGATGTTCGTATCCTAGGTTTCTTTCTTTCTCTTTTATTTATTTATTTGCTTATGTGGATGGATGGAATGATGATATGCATACTGTATTGTGATGACAATTGTTGATTTATGTGTGTTTAAGATTTTGATTTACCCCAATTAAATTAAGAGAGTGATTAGGGCGATATGGGTGCCTATAGGTTTTGCCTAGAACCTTTCCATATCGTAACTTAGCCTCCAAATTCACAATCTTTGGTTTTCAAAAGACTTTTTGCCTTTTCATTTTAAACATGGGGTCACTTTTGTTTTAGAAATAAAACATTTTTAAGATTTTCCTTATTTTCATTAAAAAATGAGGCAGCAACTCCCTTTTTGATCTCATGTGGGCTACTTTCCCGGGTCCACATTATTTCTTCATTTCTGGCAGGATTCTTGTAAACAAAATCCTAGCAATAAAGTATAATCCCTAATTTCACAGTTTCAACAATAGTAAACTATTATGGTGGCACGTTTGTAATTAGAGAGGGTTTTGTAAATTTACCAATTTTTTTAAGGGCTAGGCTATTGCTACCACATAAAATATTCTAAACCCCCACTTAATTTATATTTTTTAAGTTTTATGAAAAATATTTTTAAAAAAAAATCTACAAAAAATGATCACATAGTCTACTAGAAAACATCATTTCGGACAACTTTGTAGAAGAATTTGTTTCCAAAATTTGTCATTTAAGTACACTTTTTGGCCATTTTTCATAGAAAATGAAATAAAGATTGTAAATGGCCAAAAAGTATGCTTAAATGATAGATTTTGAAAAAACTTCATTCTACAAAGTTGTTCAGAACAATGTGACTAGTTTTCGTAAAAATCTTTTATATTTGGGTAAAATGCAAAAAACCCCCTCTATTATTACCCATTTTGCAAGATACCCTCCTCTAAAAAAAAAACCCATCAAATAACCCCGTATATTGTGCCAGGGGGTTACTCTGTTAACGGAAATATGTAAAGTCAATTTTGCCATTGGTTTTTGTTATTGAAACGGTGCCGTTTTATAACAAAAAAAAAAAAAAAAAAAAAATTCCAACATTGCTTCTCTCGTTCTCTCTCTCTCTCTCTCTCTCATGTTCATCCTATTCCAAAAACTCTCCCCAAAACCGCTAGCGGTTTCCCGGCATGACAAATGGGTAAAGCAGCAAAGTGGTTTCTCGTCAGCCTAAAGAAATCCGACCCACCACGGCTAGCGGTGACTCAAAGAGCAGAAGGACCGCTACTACTCAACCAGACCCACTACCAATAACACCAGAAGTGCAGGATCATACAGCGAGGCCGTTCCTCATTCGTCGGGGTAT
Organism: Liquidambar formosana; assembly: GCA_039720395.1. Classification (NCBI taxonomy): domain Eukaryota; kingdom Viridiplantae; phylum Streptophyta; class Magnoliopsida; order Saxifragales; family Altingiaceae; genus Liquidambar; species Liquidambar formosana. The sequence continues at coordinate 13,058,224 of CM077822.1, forward strand.
GTGGACGGCGCCGATCTGAATGAACACGCCATAGTTGTCGCTGATGCACATGTTGACGCCACCGCCATCGTGAGACTGATCCGCAAAGCACAAACTAACGGCGCTATAGCCATCAAAGCCACTCAACCATTTGAGGGTTGATGGTTTCGTGTCTGAGAAGATCCACTGGAGAAAACCTCTGCCGCTGAGAAGAGCCACTCAAACATCATTTTTGTTTTGTTCTTGGTAAAATCAGTTTGGGGTTCTTGAGCTTAAATAAAGAAAAAAAAAAAAATTAAAAAATAGGGGGAGGCAGCCATGGATGTCGGTGGCATCTATCCACCCTCGTCGGGGATCTCGATCCTTTCCTCTTCATTGTTTTTTGTTTTGTTTTGTTTGTTTTGTTTTTTTTTTTGGTAAAATGGAGAGCCAATTCCAGTCAATTATGGATTCTGGTCAGGGATTACCGAAGTCTTGGTGGTGAATTCTATTAATTTTGGTGGTGAATTTCCTTTCCCTATCTGTGTTGCAAAAGCAATAGGGGGTTTGTGACTTTTGAGTATAGATGAATTAGATGCTTGATCTCTCCTTCCTTTCTCATCATACAAAGAATGACAGTAGCTCACTGACGGCAAGGTTGTCGGCAAGAAATATGGTAGAAGGGGTAGAGGAAGAGAGAGAAAAATTAATATATAGGAGGGCATTTTTGGCATAAAAGTCTAATAATTAGTGTCACGTGCTAGTCACGTGCACTTTTCTGTTAGTTTGGTGATTGAAAGATAGGGGGCAATCTGCCAAATATAGGTGGTTTTTTGATCTATTTTTTATTAGCGGGGGGTATCTTGCAAAATGGGTAATAATATGAGGGGGTTTTTTGTATTTTTCTCTTTATATTTTTCATAAAATCTTAAAAAATGTAAATGAATAGGAATCTTAGAGTATTTTATGTGGTGACAATAGCCCTTCTTTTTTTAAAGTTCAGATCATGTTCAGAAAACGAATTTTTTTTTAAAATTTTTTTTTAAAAATGGGTTGCTCAAATCATGTTCTACTTTGGGACGAAAAAGGTTGGGAGGAGATCAAGTTGTGGATTTTAAATATAGAAAATGAAAAATAAATTAAAAAAAAAAAAACAAACGGGGGAGAGCTGGCCATGGTTGCTCAGATCATGTTCATCCAACCTCGCTTTCTTCATGGTTTGGATTTTATTTTTTTCTTTCCTGTATTGAATATGGTTTGGATTTTGTTTTTATGTTGTTCACCACCCAATCCAGATCTGAGCGGTGACTCCAGATTTAAGCGCCGGCGACGATTTCCATGATTCCATCAACATCAACCGGCGGGGAAGAGAGGGAGTAGGAGAGGGCAGACGAGAGAATGAGGAATCCGGACTCATAGAGGGTAGTTTGGTCATGAAAGAGCAATAAAGAAAGTTATAATGAGTTAACAGTGGTATAATATTAAAAATAAGAACATGTTGCATAGAATGGTATCTGAACTCGGGCACACGTTAGGAAGACATTTAAGAAAAGAAAATTCACCAATTTCCTTCCCTTGATGCGGTGGTTGGATGCTACAATTGAATGATGGACCACAACAAGAGAGGAATTTTAGGTCAAGTTAATTAAATGCGACCTAATTCGTTGGGTCGCATTTAAGTTTCGTTTTTGTTTTTTTATAATTTTTTTATTTTTATGACGTATTTGAGTTTTTCATTCTCTTTTGTTCTTTGTTTTTCCTTTTTGGTTCGAAGGTGCATAGGGCTGATTAGGATTACATGAAATGATTAATTGTAACAATTTTGCAATTAATCAATCGGGAAGCATTTGAAATTTACTCAAAATAGTAAAATTAAGATTTTAAAGACATTTAATGTCGGTTAAATCTGTACTTCCATAGGGTGCTAGTATAGAATTGAAAAAAAAAAAAAAAAAAAAGGAAGAAGAAAGAAGAAGAAGAAGAAGAAAAAAACTCGACACTAAAAACGTTATTTATAAATTTGCAACTTATATAAGAGTTGCAAAGGAATGCCTCCGTAGGTGTTCTTCCCCTTTCCTTGTGTCATTCAAAATGAAAAACATTGCCAATGTGTAACATTGAACTTACAAAAATTTCATGATATAATGGGGTAGGGTATGTAGTGTATTTAAGCTTTTTCTAATCCCATCCAGTCTCATTAAGTATAAACGAGATGGGATAGAAAGAGAATGGAGTTTTTAAATTGAATTGGGACTGGAATGAGGTAGAATTAGGATGGGGTATACCATTAGGATGGAGGGTTGGAAGGGAGCCTCCATTTAAACCTGCCCTTTTTCATCCCTAGCAAAAATAAATAGAGAGAAACCAAACTAGCCAGTATTCCCAACTAGATCAGTTAGGTTTTTTAGGAGGTTCTTGCAACATCACAAGGGAATTATTGGACTGCATTCAGTGAGTTGAGATTTCATAATACAAGAAGAATTGGGTGGGAATCTGGAGTTCTATTTTTTTATTTATTTTACCTCCTCTTCTCTTGGCAGAAGGAATTGAGAAAAAGTGTTTTCTTTTGAATGTTTCTCGCAATATCACAATTCAAACACACAGTATTGATCACCTTTATTGATTGGTTGGAGATTTCCTCGAGGAACGTACCACATAAATGCTCAGTGTTAGGCTTGAATAAAATTTGAGAAATGTTATGTAATCACCTACGGACAGCATCAAAATACAACACTTTATGTGGTATTATGTGTATAGATCAAAATTTTCTCAATTTATTTAATAGATATTTATTTTACTAATATAAGTTGGGTGTTGTCCGAATGGTGCTTCATATAGCATCACCCCAAATAAATAGGCTAGGATAGGCATTACCTAAAATAAAGAGTTATAATCTAGAGGCTCGATCAGCTTGAAGGCTTAGAATTCTCATTGTGAAGGGATAGCAAGATACCATTGGCCCCCATGTAGCACCAACCCGTATTAGCCAAAAAGAGATCTGTTAAATAAATTGAGAGATTTTGGTCTATACACATATTGCCACATAAGGTACTGTATTTTGGTACTACACATAATATGTTGTACATAACATTTTCCAAATGACTATATTTTATGGTAGCTTATAAAAAAATAGATCATATTTTATGGTAAGTGGTTATTATAACGTTTATATAAAATATGACCAATTACCATAAATTATGACCAAGTTTTTGATTATTTCAAATGTAACCAAATTACGACAAAATATGACTAAATTGTTACAAAGTTTCATAGATTACCACATGTAATTTATTTATTTTGTTTGTTTGTGTGAGAGCTATAGAATTTCCGGATAAAGTCTAACTTATGAGAAAAACTTTCATAAAATCATCGTATATGTCACGTGGTGTAACCAGTCAATTAGAATTAAGTAAAAGGAGATTGTTGTACCACATGACTATACAACCGTTGTAAGGAAGTTATTCTCGGCCCGTCGTAGTGATTGTATCAATCAAAGCCTATTAATAAATACCACTGTCATAATGACATAATCATATCTGTAAAATTAATAAGGGAAAGTGGTCTGACAGCCATTTTTTTCCGGAGTAATGCTATTCAACAAATTTTTATTTTTATTTATTTTAAATGGCGTGGCAGCCTGTCTCATTGACACATCATTTTCTCATTCAGCTTTAATTTTTGAAGTCGTATTGCGTATGTAATCACGTGCAAGTACTCTTTCCTTCTCGTAAAGATTGATTATTTTTATAATTTTTTTATTTTAAAATATTAGTTCATTTTAAAAAATCAAATCATTATTTTTTTAAATTTTTTTATATCATCCTTAGTTGTTTTTATAATTATTTTTAACACAACATCCAATACTAAGCAAGAAATAATACTTTTAGAAAGTTAGGATTTAAAAATGATAAGTCAATGTAGTAATAATTTTTCTTACATTCCATGTTTCGGAAAAACTTAATTTATTTTTGTGGGATGGAGAGAGTAACATTTTATCCCCCAACCCTACAAGGTCATGAGCTTAATGTCAAGTCAAATCTTATTAAACGTTTTAAGAAATGTTGGTCGAATGTTTAAAATCTCACAAATTATTATTGCATTGGGGGATTGGTAATCAATCAATGTGTGTGGGGGTTGGGGGATTGTACATATTTAAGGGATTAGTTAAAACCAAAACCTTAAACACTTGTTATTAAGAAAAAAATTTTTTTTTTAAATCCGCAACAAATTATTATCATATAATAAGAGCTAGATGAGATAACTTGAAGAGGAGCAACAAGGCATGAGAAATATGAAAGGAACTTATATGACTCCAATCTATGTGCCCATTATACTATCATGTCACTGCTTGGAAATCGAAGTAGTGTGGACCTTGATTATACTGTACATTTGATTTCAACTTCACAACCAAATTTTTGTGAGGGAATCTTGGTAATTTCACTCTTGTAATCTATAACCCTAGTTTCCACATACATGGCTATTTTTGTTTTTGGGGCTCTTGTACCTTTGTTTTCCCTGTAATCATAATAAAAGTTGCAGCAATTCTGTGAACTATGTATAGACAAAGTTTTTGTCGAATCATGTAAATCTATGTTTCTTTTATATTTAATTTTATATTTATGCTTTTTTTAATTATCATATTGATCTCTACAAAGAAAAATTACTAACACTATTGACTGCACTGAGCACACTAAAAATCAGCCATGATCTCTACAATGAGTTTTTGCTACGTACTTGATATAAACATGTTCTTTCTCCCTTTATTTATTTATTTATTAGTCCTGCTCATGACGAGGCAGTACCTGAGTGGGAATCAATGGAGGGGTGAATGCTCATGAGTCATGAGTCATGACTAGAGAAGAGCCAGACGTACGAGAACATTATTGACAAAGCTAACTAAACCCGAAATAAAGGGTAACAAAAAACCCACCAGTTACTTTCATGCCAATGTCACCCAGCAAGCCCTAGGAAAAATCTAGAATCGGACTACTTGTAAAACCATTTTTATTTTTATTTTTATTTTTGCTAGGATATGTAAACCTTTTCAATTATCTAATAGTGTAATTAATACTATGACCCAAATGCATTTTCCTATTACTAATAGATGCGGCAAAAATAAAAGATTGGTATAAAACACACATAGTGGTAGGGTTATTCGGGCTTGGTGAGCCGAAGTTGTGGCATGCAAGTAAAAAGATGGATTAATTGACACCCACATGATGAAACCGCATATGTTAAGTCGGAACGATTTGAATGGTTCTATGGTTTAATTTTTGGAAGAAGACTTGGCTTGAGGAATTCTTCTTATCCCCACTCATGTTATGCCATATGTTACAGCTAATTTTAAAAATTATGGATACGTGGATATATAGACATGAATACATAGATACAAATTCATGTTCACTTAGACATGTTAACTTACTATAACACGTACACATGGATACGTATTCATAATCACATAAATATTGGCACGCATATATGCACAATTACTTATCATTTAATTTTTTAGACATACCGCGATAGGTGGGGTGAAAGTATGGAGGAACTCTTCTTCCGTTATCAAGAGCCTAGTATTGTCTTTAACGTTGCGGGCTGTACGGAGTTGGCAGATTTTTATGTACTACTAAATGATAGAAGTAACCAATTTTTTTATTTTTTTATTTTTTTTTTGCAATTGGTAAAAGCTATCTTACCCCTAACTCCTTTAATATCAACAAATGAGTTTCAATTCTTTATTATAAGATTGAACTTGACATTATTCACTTAACAAGTGAGACAAATTAATATTATTCCCTCTATTCATAATTGTTACATTAAAAAAGTCAATGATTCTTTTTGTTTGATTTCCTAAACTACCCTTAAAAATGTTTTTTCTCTCTTTCCAATATTTTGTACACTTGAAGGTAAAATTGGAATTTTAAAACTTAAGTGTTGATTTAAAAGTATTCAATAGAGTTACCTAAAAAATCGTGTTTTTTCAAAGGGAACAATCAAATACGAACAGAAGGAGTAATGCCATTGGCCTAAGTAACCTCTTAGATGACTATTGTTTTAAGAAAATCTCGTTAGGTACATGTGTTGGATCATATCCACCTGCGTTTACCACATTTGGTACATAACAAAAAGGAAAAAAGAAAAAAAGAAAAAAGAAAAGGGTAAAATGCCAAAAACCCCCCTCTATTGTTACCCATTTTGCAGGATACCCCTTCTAAAAAAAGGGTAAAATGCAAAAAACCCCCCTCTATTATTACTCATCTTGCAAGATACCCCCCTCTAAAAAAAAACTCAACAAAAAACCCCCATATTATGCCAGTGGGGTACGCCGTTAACGGAATAAATAAAAGTCAATTATACCCTTGATGATATTTTGTATGAAACGCTGCGTTTTGTTATGGCAATACTATCGTTTTTTTTTTCCCCCCCAAAATGCTTACTCTCTGGTTACCGGAGTCACAGTGACTCCAAGGGAGACTTTAATGGTGGGGAGAGTGGCAGAAAAGGTTCAATGACGGAAGGGAACGATGGTGGCTCGATGGGAGACTTTAACGGCGATGCTCGATATATAGTGTTGGCTCGACTGAGTGAGGACTTGATGTTGTCTAGCCAAATCCAACTCAATCCCATCATTGTTGATGCCACCGTTGACATGATGCCACTGCTAAAGTCATCTCAGTGACTGGCGATCTTCACGAATATTCACTTTCCTTCACCGCTTCTCCGGCAGTCTCATAGTTCAGGTGGTCGTTTTACAGTGCATCATTCAGTACACTCTCCTTTTCTTCCTATTCGAGTATCGAGGCGCTAAGATGTTGATTATGGAGCAGTTCTTGAAGACGGCGGCGTCCATCATTTCCTTTAAAGTTGACTTTGACGTCGTCTCGCTCGATGGGCAAGACTTTTTGGAGATGGATGCTGAAATCGGTGACGATCGACGGGAAGCTTCACGTGACGGTGAGGAAATCGAACGTGTCGAGACGGTCACTAGGGCCTTGTTCATTGCCTGCATTGACATCGAGACCTTCGAATCTCTTCGGAGCGGAGATTTATAGCTTGAGTTCGTCTTGGAATCCTACTCCGAGAGGTTCGAATTTCAACAATTCGGATTTCTATTCAATAATGGGATGCCAAGGTTTCCCGTAGAAGTAGAGAATTCCTTACTGGTGAGTTAAAGAATGCCCTTTGTGATTCCTCACCAGAGAGGCAAAGAATGCCCTTTTTGATTTTTGATCAGTACGGATGCACTGGACGGCTTCCATGGCTTTTGCTGTGGTTGCTTTTTCTTGCTTCATCACCAGAAAAAATGGTATGCCATGGTTGCCGATTTCTTTCAATCTAAAGAATCTGAGGGTTGTTTTTATTGCATCTTTAATTTTTCTTCAAGGGTCGTTACACCGGTGATGGAAAGAGGTGTCTGCAATGGCAACACCGGTGATGGAAAGAGGAAGAAAGGAGGCGTGCCAGTCACGTGATGGTCTCAAAATCTGCCATGGGGGAATACTTGGTCAAAGGGCATAATGGTCTTAAAATTGCTTCCATAGCATCACGTGCAAGTCACATGATGCTTTTCTGTTAATTTACCTAACGGTGAGTGGACGGAGGGTAGTAATTTGCTAACCCTAGACAGTATAGGGGGTGTTTTGTTTGGTTTTTTTTAGAAGGGGGTATCTTGCAAAATGGGTAATAATAGAGGGGGGTTTTTTGCATTTTACCCAAAAAAAAATCCAACCAAAAACCCCCCATATTGTGTAGGGTTGAAAAATACCCCCTTCCATTCTATCCACATCCCGTCAGTTAATTTAACAGCAAAAGAGCACGTGAGTTGCACTTGATGAGGTTAAAATACTTTTATGACTATAATGCCCTTCAGCACACTGAAAAGAGACATTTCATATATATTTAAAAAATCCATTTAAAAATTTCAAAAACTAATATTTTAATATTTTTCCGTACAAGGTATAATGGTCATTTAATATCACCGTTAATGGTGTTCCCCTGGCATAATATGGGGGTTTTTTGTTGGTTTTTTTTTTTTTTTTTTTCTTTTTTCTCCAAGAAGGGTATCCTGCAAAATGAGTAACAATAGAGAGGTTTTTTTTTGCATTTTACCCAAAAGAAAAGGACAAAAGACAAAGAGGCTTTTAATACGGAGAGAGGATACCTATTGAATATCAACTGCTTTTCCCTGTGCTTTCCTTTATGAAATGTTTCCATTAGTTTGAACTAGCTCTATAAATAAGTATCCTTGCTCACTGTTTCACCATATTCACAAAGCAATATTCAACCTCCACAGTTACACAGAGAGACAGAGAGATCGAGTCAGAGCTAGAGAGATGAGGAGAGAGTGCCACCCTTTATTGAGGGGAGGGAGGACACAGAGCAAATACAGTCATGGGTTCACTTCATCCGAGATGGATTCACTGGCTGCTATCTGTGAGACACTTTTACCTCCTTTGCCACCAATTTCCCTAGAGAAAGACCAACCCACCAAGGCAGAGCAGACATTCTACAAAACTTCTGGGTCTAAATGTCCAATACCTGATGAGGTGATAAAATAATTTCTCTCCTTTTATGTGGATAATATATATAGATTTACGCATACATTTAGTGACAAAATTTGTTTCTTGAGAGGAACAGGTCGCAGAGGCTTTAGCAAGGAAGGCATTTTTAGAAGCCGTGATAGTGGTGAGAATAGTATTATGGGCTCTTTCTACGAGGCTGGGGACATTGATGCTTTGTGGGTTTTTTTGTTTGGGAGAGGAATGGCCATTCATCAACAACTTCTCAAGTATCTCCTTGGAGAAGAGAGAGAAGATTATGCAGAAATGGCTTAGGATTACTTTCCCGGTATCTCTCAGACTTGTATTTGTTTACATCAAATCCTTGTGCCTCTACTGTTTCTTCTCCCAGGTAATATATGCTTCTCATTATGCAAGTTTTTTTTTTTTTTTTTTTTTGTTTTGTTTTGTTTTTTTGTTTTCTCTAGCTTCTGTTTGGATGTCGGAAAGAGCAGCTAGGAAAAATGAATGGAAAATGATTAAGAAGCTTAAGGCAAAAAAATATATTTTTTTCAGCACTTTTGTGCAATTATCTTTTCTCTCTCTCATACTTTTTAAGATTCAAACGGAGCATTAGATTATTTTGTGTTGGAGTATTGGAGATCATAGAAGATTTTAGGTTTAACTTCTCACTCCTCCGTTAGACTAGCCACCATGCTTATCATGACCTTTAACTAGGATTAAGAGGTTGCGGTGGCCTAACCTGTATCGATCCATTGGATTAGTCGGCTTAAAGTTTGTACTATGTTATGCAAAATAAGAAAAAGGAAAATAGTTTTGGGAGCAACCGCCTCAACAAGATTACGTACCCCACCCCTCAGTAAATGAGAGAGAGAGAGAGAGAGAGAGGAGAGAGAGGTAGGTGGGCTTCATTTAGCACAGTAACCCGTTATAAGGCATTCGGCCTAGAGTTTGCCAGTCAATTAATCTGCATACAAATAAACATGGCTAGGTTTTTTTTTTTTTTAGGTTACAATTTGAGGGGTTTGAAACTCTAACCTATCCTTATTTTACTCTTTATCCCAACCTCCCTCATCACTAGATTAGCCTTAAGGGCTTAAATATTTGAATTGATGCAGAACACGGTCTCGACAGGACTTGAATTCAGCCTACTCTTGAAATAAACAATTGGCACACATTCACTTTCCAAAAATGCTTAGTCGTACAAGAAGTTACAAATTTTACTACTCCCACAATTCCAATTTAAAAGTTACAAGGAAAAACAAGTCCTCCAATAATTTCATCCTGACCCTCAAATAATATGTAAAACCTATTCTATCCAAAAAAAAGAAAAAAACAATTAATTTCCTTCTCAATGCTCTTCTTGGTTGCCAAGGTACGTTGATTTTCTTTTTCTTCTACAATTTTCCCATTTTCTCGTTCTCAACAACCAAATGATGTATGGAGTCTATAACATCGAACAAATAGTCATTCTTAATTTTGAAATTAAGAATTAAAACTTTAGCTTACGCCTTTCATACCAAAATAGAGCAAATAACACACTCTTCTTAAATTATTGAACGCGACTTCTATTCAGGCCCGTAACTTTCTAGATATAGACTTCGCCTTAGTTTAGTACAAAAATTTATTCTAGAATAGGGATGTCTTGTAAAATAATTGTTAATAACAGTAACTGTCTTTATCATTGTTGAGAGTAGGCATGAGGATTCGTTGAATTTTGATACACGCGTCTTGTTGGTGTAGCCATAATGTTTTAGATAGAAAGGGACCCCATGCTTAATATTTATAATGCTTTTGACGAGGACTTCAGTCTTTCTATTTTATTATATAGATCTGGTTTTAGAAACTGATTAATATGGGAAAGACTTTGACTTAATTGCATAGAGTTATAGATTTTATTTTTTATTTTTGGTTTTCTTCGCATTAAAGTCAATGGCAAAAATACACGTAACAAGTTGATCTGTCCGCTTATCAAGTAATTAAATCAAAACATTTGTATAGATGTTGATATAATATATTGAGGATTAGTACTGCATGCTTAATGTCCCATATTCAAGAAATCCCATTCACTCACACGGGAGTAAATAGCTAGTTGATATTCTAATTTCCTTCCTCGATCATTCTTTTACTTGAAAATCCTACCCGTTACATATTATGGTAAACTAACTTTGTGGTTATTTATTTATGGGAATTTTGGCCAAAACCCCCATGTATAAGAGTTTTTAGACAATAGAACCCACAAAAACTAATGTTTGGTGAAAACCCTTTTGACAGTAGAAGAACTAAAACACCCCTGTTTTAACAACTTACCTTAATTTACAAACGTGCCATTTCACACCCCTCGCCCAAAAATCAGGCTTCTCCCACGCCCCATTTTTTCCCGGTGGGAATATATATAGAAGAAGAAATGGCACTAAAAACCTTCCAAAAGTCACATTTCATCATTCGCACCATATCAAAAGTCAATTATAGGGTTTTTTTTTCTCTCTTTCGAGAGTCCCAAAGTGTTTCCCGAATGCGAATTGAAGATTTAGGGATTTCAATTCCAAAAAAAACATGCCGATTATATAGCTAATAATAACATTTTACTATTCGTGCCTTAAAAATTTTATATTGCTAATAATAACATGCAGCTTACTATGTGTGATTTGTAAAATTTATACATACAATAGTATTAATTTATTGTTGTGTGTTTTATAAAATTTATACATAAAATAGTATCTATTGTCTGCTTTATAAAATTTATACATACAATAGTATCAATTTACTGTTGTTTGCTTTGGAAAAATTATGCACCACATAATAACAGTTTACAATTTGTGTTATAAAAAACACTATAGGTGACAGTATCATCATACTATTTGAAAAAAAAAAAAAATGAATTCCAAGGAAAAAAAAACTCAAAATAGTACTACAGATAGTAACATGATACTTTTGGCGAAACAAATCACACTGTTCCAAAAAATAGTGTGTAATAGTACTAATATACTGTTTGAAAATGATAATTACACATTAACAGCATACTGTTCCATATTAAAAGACACAACTACAAATCGCACTGTTACAAAAAATAGTGTGCAATAGTACCAATATACTGTTGGAATAAGAAAAATAGTTAAAAAGTTTTTCCGAACAAATCATACACCCCAGAAATTTATATATCTGAAGTTTCAAACAAAGACACAAAAATAAATAAATAAATAAATAAACCAGCCCAGATCTGGAGTTTAAAGAAGAAGAAGAAGAAGAAGAAGAAGATGATGATGACATTCGGGACAGTGGTCGGAGAAGTTCAGTCGCCTGTCGAAGAAGAAGGTTGATCTGCTTTTTCAAATATGATACTATAGCTGAATGCCTCCCCTCCCATTCTTCTTCTTCTACTACTTCGTCTGCTTCTTCTTCTTCTTCCTCAAAACCAGATCTTCATAGCCCTCGTCGCCTCCCCTCTTCAACTGCTACTACCACTCCTCTCCCCCTCTCTCTTTCTCTCTCTCTCTCTCTTTCCCTCCCCCCTCCTTTCTTCCCATAAATGAATTGGATTGTAAATATAAAAGGTTAAAACAGGTATTTTCAAAAAAATATTTCCTTTTGCTTAAAGAATCTTTTAAAAAAGGGGTTTTGGAGTTAAAAAATCTTGTGGTGGGTTTTTTGTTTTGCTAATTTCCCCTTTATGTATTTTCAAAAACCAAAACAGCAGAAAAAAAAAATTCAATCTCAATTCCTTCAATTGGTTTTTTTTTGGTGTGCAATTCCTCCATTCTTATTTGGACTACCCCCCCCACCCCCCCCCAAAAAAAAAAAAAAAAAAAGAAAGAAAGAAACTAAGTTACACCATTCCTTTTGCAGGTTGGTGAAAATTTAGAAAACCCAGTATGGGATGCCATAGGGTATCAACTAGACAGTGATGAGAAGCTGCCCAAAGTCCATAAGGAGAGACCACTACAAAAGGGAATGGTAGAAACCATGCATGAAACAGATTCCACCCTCATCAAATCCCTCATTCAAAAAGGCCTCAAAGTCACAGAAGATCCTAAGCACAACCTTTACAAGATCAAATGTGATGTTGTAATTGTTGGCTCTGGCTGTGGTGGAGGCGTTGCAGCTGCCGTTCTTGCAAGTTCAGGCCAGAAAGTGGTTGTTCTTGAAAAAGGGAACTATTTTACCTCTTCAGATTATTCCTCATTGGAAGGCCCCTCCATGGAACAAATGTATGAATCAGGGGGAATTTTACCAACAGTCGATGGGAAAATGATGATATTGGCAGGCACAACAGTGGGTGGCGGCTCTGCTATCAACTGGTCAGCATGTATTAAAACACCTAAGTCTGTGATCCAAGAATGGGCTCAAGACTACAAGCTCCCACTCTATGGGAGCTCCCAATATCTTTCTGCCATGGACGCCGTGTGTAAGAGAATTGGTGTGACAGAGAATTGCATAGAAGACGGATTCCAAAATAAAATCCTTCGAAAAGGGTGTGAAAATCTTGGTCTTGAAGTTGAATCTGTGCCAAGAAATTCCTCAGAGAATCATTTCTGTGGTTCTTGCGGTTACGGTTGCAGGACAGGAGAAAAACAAGGGACTGATTCAACTTGGCTGGTTGATGCTGTTGGCTGTGGTGCAGTGATCCTCACAGGATGCAAAGCTGAGAGATCATTCATATTCGCAAAGAACAGTCATGGAAGGATGAAAAGGAAAAAATGTCTAGGATTGATTGCAAAAGCTTTAAATAAAAAAATCACCAAGAGACTGCAAATTGAGGCCAAAGTCACAATCTCAGCATGTGGATCTCTGTCAACACCCCCTCTAATGCTCTCCAGTGGGTTAAAAAACCACAACATCGGCCGAAACCTTCATCTACACCCTGTCCTGTTTGCTTGGGGATACTTCCCAGAAACTAATTCAGACTTCAAGGGAAAAGCCTATGAGGGGGGTATAATCACATCAGTCCATAAAGTGATGTCCAACGACTCAAACATAAGGGCCATCATAGAAGCTCCTGCAATAGGGGCGGCAGCATTTGCTGCATTATGTCCTTGGGAGGCTGGACTTGACTTTAAGGAAAGAATGGTAAAATATGGAAGAACTGCTCATCTGTTTGCAATGATCAAAGATCAGGGCTGTGGACAAGTTAAGGTGGAAGGAAGGATAAGCTATAAATTTAGTGAATTGGATGAAGAAAATATCAAGGCAGGGTTGAGGCAGGCACTGAGAATTTTGGTAGCAGCAGGTGCTGTTGAGGTGGGCACCCGTCGGAGTGATGGGCAGAGATTGAAATGCCAAGGGATCAATGAAAAGGAATTGGAGGAGTTTTTGGATACGGTTTCGTTTGGAGGGCCAGAGTTAGCTATAGAGAATTGGACAATCTCTGGCTCTGCTCATCAGATGGGGAGTTGTAGAATGGGGATCAATGAAACAGAAGGCGCAGTTGATGAGAATGGGGAAAGCTGGGAGGCAGAAGGGCTGTTTGTTTGTGATGCTAGTGTTCTCCCAAGTGCTATTGGCGTCAATCCCATGATCACCGTCCAGTCGACTGCTTATTGCCTCTCGAAAAAGATAGCAGAGTTGCTGAAGAAAGAAGAGTTCTCTAACAGCCGTTTGCAATGAGATGAACTAGAAATGAATTCATTTCCAATTCTAATTTGTGTCGAATCTGTTGTTTGGAATAACATAAAATTGAATAGAATTCATTTCCAATTCTAGGTGCAAACATCCAACAATGGTCACGTGCGTGCACGCTGTGTTTTGGGTGTCAACAAAATTTTTTTTTTGTCCAAATTTTATTTGGGTGGTGCTGTACGAAGGGTATTTTGGGCGATGCCATACCAAGGGTTGGATGTTCACGTGCGTGCACGCTGTGTTGTGGGTGTAAAGAAATATATATATCTATATATATATATAGATATGTATATATATATATATATATATATATGTATATTTTTTTGGGTGGTGCTATGCGAAGAGATTTTTTGGCAATGCTATACTATATGAAGCACCTTTCGTATAACATTCTGTACAGCATTTAACCCACATCAACAAAAAGGAGATCTGTTAAATAAATTAAGGGAGATTTGAGAGTAAGAAGCCTAATATTAAAAGGTGTTGTCTCCATATCATTTCTATGCTTTATGTTATTGGCAAAGTCAATGGGGATATTACAAATAATTTTTTGGTTGATCTTCTTGTTTTGCATTCATTTGGAGTTCCGAGGATTCGTAGAAAGGTTCCTTCCATTATCTCAATTAAGTCGTATCCCCTTTCACCTTCATGGCTTAAATTGAATACTAATGACTTGATTAAAGGAAATTCGGATCCTGCAGTTGTTGGTGGTGTCTTTAGGAATTGTAAAGGTTTTGTGAAAGGGGTTTACTGCTCTACTCTTGGTATTCAATCTGCCCTTGTTGCTGAGTCGATGGCTGTTACATGTGGTATTGAGCAAGCTTGGAATAATGGGTAGCGAAATCGTTGTTTAGAGTGTGATTCAGTTTTACTTATCTAGCGCCTTCACAATAAGGATTATAAGCCTCTTTGGAAATTGAAAACTCGATCGCGTAACTGTTAATATTATTTGAGTTAGATGAATTTTTAATTTAGCCATATTTTTTGTGCTAATATGATATTAAGATTCAACAGTTTTCAATAGTGATAGTGTGCCCCAACGAAATTATGCCTCTCCTTCAACATGATTCTTGTGGTTTGCTTTCGTACAGATTTATACCTTAGAGGTTATTTATTTCTTTGAGATTTGACCAAAGCTTTTAATCTTTTATTTTTTTTGTTATCTTGTACTCTTGTTTTCTTTTATTAATAAATCCTGGATGAATAGTACGTACATAATTTAGAACTCTTAGGATACCAACCTTGTTGGGATGCTGGCTTATTCTATGATGTTTGAAACTCTTTTATTTGATTCAAAAAAAGAAAAAAGAAAAAAGGAAAAAAATAGGGAGTTTTGATTCATACACATTGCTATATAAGGTGTTGTTTTTTTAATTCGGCGTAAGGATATTGTATACAACATTTCCATTTTTTTTTTCTCTGGGTAATTTGGATCCACTAAAATATTTGGATGCCATAACCAAATTGTTGCAGCGCCCTCTCTCTCTCTCTCTCTCTATCTCTCACTCACACACACGTTAGGAACTAAGAATAGATATTTTGGAAGATGATTCTGGGGATGCATGCAAATGATGAAGTTTTCAACTCTACTTGAACATATCTATCCATACACTTATAGTGTCACGACCCGAAATTATCGAGTCATGATCAAGGGGAATAAAACAGAATTTATTTAATAAAATCCTTTGATAAAATGTGGATGACACGTGTTAAAATCTCAATCATTTAAATTTTTTTTTTTTTTCCTTTTCGGACATGACCCATCCGTAGATAGGACATACCATCATGAAAACCTGTTATAAAAAGCCATACATAAAAATTTCCTATCATCCATGAAAGTGGTGTCATCCCATGCATCGTATTCCACGTATACACAACATTAAATTATTACAATTTCAACCCCTATTAAATTTACATTTACATTTACATTCGCCATTGGCTCGAATAAAATTTAAACAAAATACATTCATTTATCCTATGAAAATACATTAATAAATCCCAAGAAAGTGTGCCTCCGCATAAACTTCATATCTTGTAATACTGAAAAACATTAAAATAGATAAGCATGAGTCCGAAGACTCAGCAGATACAATTTAATATAGTAAACTAAGGCAATGATATAAATAAAACCAATTATATCATTTACATCAAAATATACTAACCAAGTATATTACAAATCCCAAAATAAGTTATAACCTATAACTTAAAACAAATAATGCATAATGCCCAATGCATGTGACTCATGTCCAATTTACATTAATTCCGTTAATTACCGACCATTCCCGCAGGAGTCTTTGTGCGGAAACGGAGGATTTAAACCCAACCTCCAAGAGGACAACACAAGGGTTCCTACCTGGAACCGGAAAGTAGCCTCTGATTCGGGAACACAAGGGTTCCTACCTGGAACCAGAAAGTACCCCAGGACCAAAAGAATGGAAAACACCGGAAAGTCCCATTGACTACAAGTAGTCCAATTCCAATGACCCTTTTTTATGCAATACTTTTACCCAATATTCATTAAGTCCATTTAATGCATGATTATGCCCAACATGCAGTGTGATAAACCATAAAATGATTTTTCACCAAAATCAATTCCAAACTATACCACATAAACCATAGTGGAAAATAATCACATAATTATACCAATCTATGATAACAACCTAAATATCCATAAATCTATACAATTATATTCCATAGAATGTATAAAATAAACCAACCCATTAATAAACATAATTTCCAATTTATGTTATCAAATATCCAAAGTTCCATTCAAGATTTATTCCATAAATCATCACTACTACAAAAACGTTGATAATGACTGTATTTAATAGTCATCTTTTACCAAAACAGTCATCTTTGTTTTTTAAAAAAAAAGTCATCTCTTTAGGCGTCATCTTTTATCATAAAATAAGATGACTGTTTTTTACGGTCATCTTTAAAAACAGTCATTTTTTAGAGTAATAGATGACTGTTTTTTAAAAACAGTCATGTTTGACTCAAAGAAAGAAGATCCTTTATTCATAAACACAGTCATCTTTTGTGCTATAAATGACCGTTAAAAACGGTCATATATTCAACAAAACATGATTGGTTTTATCTTAAAAACAGTCATATATTACTATATAAGATGACTGTTTTTCACAATCATCTTATGGTCTTAAAAACAGTCATATATTACTATATAAGATGACTGTTTTTCACAGTCATCTTATGTTATTAAAAATAGTCATATATTACTATATAAGATGACTGTGTGACTATATAAGATGACTGTTTTTTACAGTCATCTTATGTTCTTAAAGCCAGTCATCTTATGTATTAAAAGATGACTATAAAAAACAGTCATCTTATCTATGGCTCCAATTTTTTTATTTTTTTTTTTGTTTCTTTGGTATTCATATACAAAAAATTTGTCATATACTATTTACTACCCTACAAACCTATTATTAAATTTGATACATCAACCTGTTTATACAAATTACTCAATAATTAAATTCTCAATATGAAATGAAAGAAATTAAGACAAATTAAATAATAAAGGAAATTAAATCACTCATATTAATTATAAAACCATCATTTTCATTTCATTGGATTACAATAACAAGGTTTCAAAAGTCATCACTATTCCCTTGACTTTAACTAGTACTACAATATTTTTGATGTTAAAATGAAAAACAAATCTAAAAAGGCAACATCCTAAAAAAATTTTCATCTTTTGCCATGATGCATGATTCAACTATACAAAAAGAAGAAGCCATCAGGTGAGAAAAAAAAACCAAAAAAAAAGGGAAGAATTAGAGTGAGCATCCACAAAAGCTTCAGTGTTAGTTTGCTCCCATTTCTTTGACTCTATCAAAGCAAAATATCATTTCCTCTCTCTCTCTCTCTCTCTCTCCTCTCTATCTCACCCACACACCTGTAAAAGGCAAAATCTATTTAACACAGTTGTATATAACAGTGTGCTAATAACAAAAAGAAAGAGCTAAAAATGTAGAAATGAGAAAAAACAAAATCCCCACAAATCATACTAGCTTTTGAACTAATTAAAGCCCAATCAATGTCAACATCAAATTTCTCTCTTTAGAATGCAATATAAATGCATAGATATGCTCTATTACCTGCAAAAAGAAAAATCTTTTAACAATTCTAGTGTAACAATGAGCTAATGGCAAAAAAGAGATCTATTAACATTTAGATGCACACATAGACAGAAAGCAAACTAAAAAAAATTAGATCATATTCTGTGCAAAGGCCACCATAAATGGATAGATATCCTGTCCAGCACATAAAGAACTCTCCAGAAATGTACACATTCTTAGCACAGAAAAAACTCTCCAGGAATCAAGCACTAGCCATTTTTGGCAATGAAATATGGTAGCCACATGCCTCAATACTCCTACAGTACAATTATTCCTCAAATGTTATAGAACAAAGTGACAAGTTAAGGAGATGATTGTAAGAAAATAGTCTGATAAGCAAAGAACCATCGATGCAGAAAGAATTGGTTTTTGTATAGAAGAATCTATAAAAATTAGGAGTTGTAAAACCTAAAACAATTGTTATGACCTCAAAACCCCTCTCAGAATACCTATTTCTCCACTGCAAACAGAAAACCAAAAGGAAGATATATATCTAGAGAGACAAAGAACCAAACCTACAGAGATGGATGTCAGTTTGACGAGTGACTTGGTTTTTCTTTAAGCCTTTTGTGACAATAAGACAATCACTCAGGCATTTAATCAAGCACTTACTGAACTAATGGTTTGAGATAAGTATAATACCAAATGAACTTTAGATTTAGAAAAAAAAAAAAAATTAACTGAGATTACCCTGAAAACTTGTCATACTTGAAGTGAAAATATTGAAAAAATGGAATATAAAAAAAAAAATAAATAATAAAAAAACCCTTTGGTCAACGCACTTAGCAAATGGTGTTCTTAGTAGTGGAAAATGCACGTGCCCGGTATTTCTTTTAGAGTGCCCTTTTGATTTGTTTTGTTGGTTTTTTAGTGAAGTGAAGGTCTTTTTGTGGTTCTCTACAGTCGATAATGTAGGTTGTGGAGGGTGGGAGGAATTACGCAAAAACTTTAATGATAGAAATATAAAGCAAAAGAGTAAATAAGAAATCAGATAGACCACATATTTAGTTCTTACAATTTTGCCAACTTCTGTACAAAGCAGTCTTAAAGAAAATATGGGACTCCCAGAAGAAACACACCAAGATGTATTACATGAAGGGAAGGAGGATAACACAGTAGGTGGATTGTTATCTTGGTGTTTTTCATAGTAGGAAGATGAGACAGGCTTCTGATATATTACAAGCCCAATTCCAGATGAAGCAACAGTGTTAGGCACAACCTTTCAGCAAATAGATTTCGTTAGAGCTACAAGAAACATGTGAATATGAACAGCCAACTTCCTTGACTTAAAACACATATTAAGCTGTTAGTGTAACTTCTACAACTAAAAACCATGATTCTCCAATGAAATAGATATTGAACAGTGCAAAACATGAGACATGTCAGCTTACTAACCATTGTAGACATTATGATCTCTTTCATCATCACTGATAAAAACCATGACAAAAAGAGAAGCTTAGCAAATATGATTACGCAAAGTCTGCTAAACATTTACACTACAATTATCACATTAAACTAGATGTCATTGCATAACTCACATGATAAAAGCAATATATTATTACAATTTCATTAAAATAAAAAAGACTAAAGACTAAAGCTACTTTTAAAAAACCCCTATGGCATCCTGAAGAAGGTTGTCATGTAAGCACAGATATAACAACAGAATGTAATGGGTGTATACAAATTATCATTGAACTACCTAAAGTGTCCAATGAGATAAATAGTCAGTGATGAGTATGCTATAGTCAGAATAGATCTAGATGCACTCTATGAGCAAAGCCAAAGCTAGATCTCTGATCAAATGAGATATAAAAAATAAGTAGCATTATATAACCAGAAAATAGTATTCAGTACAGAAAAATCCAGAGTTAGATAAGTTGTGTAAAAAACATAAGAGACTTACTATGTCAAATATTGGTTGACCTTCTTTTTGGTATTCATTCAATGTTTCCTGCCATGCGTCATCAATGATAAGAAATTTCAGTAGATAGCCTCCTTCCAAAAAAACTGCATACAAATAGATTATAAAAAAAGGTTAAATCTCCATACAAAGAGGCTGAAAGATCGAGACACCATTCAATCAAACTAATAACACATATATATATAAACTTTTTATTGTACCTTTGAGGACCCTCTTTAATTCCTTGTAGATTGAGTCAAGTGCACTATCCAAACTAGTCTAACTGTGCAGGGATCTATCAATTAAATGGAGGATACAGCCCAAGCAAGCTAAATAGTGAAAAAAAAGGAATTTGTGAGCCCACCAAAGCCGTTGGCATTAATTTAAGCCTTTGTCAAGTTGCCCTGCCCCTCGAAAGAAAATTAAGAATAAAAAATCAAAAACCCTTCACCCACCAAAGAAAGCCAGCTTTTAAGCTTCAGCTGAGTAAATCTTGCATTAAAATTCCTAGCTCCATCATGCTTCCAAGTTCCAAGAAGATTTCTCTATTTAAGTCCCCTAATAGCAAAGGGTCCAATGTTAATTTTACTATAAAATAGAAGAAGCATTCAAGAAACCAGTACAAAGCCAATATATCTAAATCCTCATTCTCTTAATTAATTCTCCAAAGCCACAATAAGAACATTTCTAATCAAAATACAAAAGAAATGAAAAACAATCCAACCTCAGCTTGCGGATAAGAGTTCCCAGGGTTAGTAAATTGCGATTTATGTGGCAACCTTCTTTCAACCTTGAGCCAGCCGATAATGACTCTGATGCACGCTCACTACCCGCAAGATGAACAAAATTCTATACCAAAAAAACAAGAGAGAAAGAAAGAGAGAGAGAGGAAGATAAAACATCAGCACGGCATACTAAGGTTTCCTTTTGTCATAATTATCATCAAATATATTATTGTAATTGTTGTCTTCTTATCATTATTGCTATCTTAGTACTACTCATAATTCTCAACCATTGATCTAACTAGAAAATTTTATGATGCATAGTTGCAATAACACAGTTGCTGTAAGAGTGCTAAATGATCATTGCCTAAACACTCATGTGTTGAACTTTCAATCATCTGCAGAAAGTCATTAATTATTCTGTAAAAATTAATATCAGATAGTGAGGTAGTGCTAAATTCAAACCTTATCACCCCCGCAACCCACCCCCCCCAAAAAAAAAGAGACAGAGAGAGAGAAGAAAATATAATATGAATCTTAATTTAGATGAATCTTAATTTATAGTCATCTTTTTGTTTTAAAAATCATAAGATGACTGTTTTTAAAAACATAGTCATCTTTTTTCTATTTCAAAAGCATCATCCATTAACGTTTTTGTTGTAGTGATCCTTAGTGAAAACTTTTCCTGTTGGATTGTGTGGACTGCCATTTTATATAAGTACCATCTCCAATATCCCTTATATAATAAATATTCACTGTTTTACAAAATTTTGATAAACAATTCTATATGTTTTCTTTCATAACTTGGCACAACAGTCTAATCAAACTTGATGAACCTGATGTCTGCATGCAGAAGAATTTCTATGAAATACAGTTAATGAAACAAGCTGAAAAAGCTCAATAACTGAAAAAATTTTCTGGCAGCTCACCCGATGCCTAGTTGCGGATAAAAAAAAATACAACTACATAAAGGAGAATAATAGTAAATTTTTCATGAAGAATTACCACATGTATTATCAAACCCAATCAACCTACGCAGGTTTTGATAAAATGATTTCATCACGAGGACAAAAGATACAGACAGAGGAGTAAAGGGTGCAACTTGGTTTAGGGTTTAGAAGCAGGGGACGCAATTAACCTAAAGTGGGTTAAGCGCAATTGGAAAATGGTCATTAATCAGCCACTCAACATCTGCAAATATGTTACATGCCAAAACGATGCTCTGACACATAAACCATGAAATATTGAGTCCACAGCTTCATCTTAAGTCTATAACTTTTCATTGTTCAAGCTTCATAAACAGATGATTTTCGCCCATTGAAACTCTATTCTAATGAATATATCTATAATATTATTTTGAATCAAATTATATCAATACAGAGCTTTTCACAATGAGAAATATCTCTAATCCACAGTCCAGTTTAATAGTCTTCATAAAATTTTCTAACCTGTTCAAGACTATAGCTTTTGTTCTGACTGTAAACGACTTCATAAGTTTGTCCAGATCCAAAGTCTAGTGAGGTGGGTCAAGTGCAACATAAACCTGTCAAATTAATTTTTTTTTTCCCAATAATAATTATATTATCAGATCAAAACGGAACAAATTTGCATGGAAAATCAGTTGGCTTCTAATCTTATTGTACAATGAAACTCAGCTTAATAAATGATAAAAAGAAACTTACTAGGACACCTCCAGCCTATAGCGATGCATACTTCGTATGTTTCAAATGAAGGATCAAACAATATAACCTCATCACCCTAATCTATAACTGTCCAAATAGAACAAGTAACAAAAGTAAAGATAAGTCAAACAAACCCATATAAAATATTTAAGGCTCTGATGTCATGAAATCAAGATTCAGGAAACATACTAGCAAACATTGTCAGCAGCAAATGCCCCTGACTGGCTGCAGCAAATAGCTATATCCGTTAAAGGGTCAACATCTAAACCATGCATTTGTTTCACTATATTTGCCAAGAGGTCACAAATTCCTTGCACATGCCTTTCGATAACAACACGCAGCTACCAATTATTTCAACATAAAACTAAAATCAAGGAAAACGAATTATTTTTTTGAAAGCAACCCAATAAAAGCCAACTGCCAAGTTTGACTACCCACTCTAAGAGATGGCTTTGTCACATTCCCTTTCATTTAAAAAACACAGAGGCCACCATTGTGGCTACAATTTCAAAAGTGTCACCAGCACACCAGTCTGAATAGAGATTTCAATGTGGGATGTTCGAAAGAGTAGTGTTTTTCATGTCTAAATGGTGTCGGCAGGGACATGTATCATCATGATTGTAATGTTATTGAGCTATACTATATTAGCATGTTGGATGAAGTGGGATGACTAATATAAACACGACCATCCCAACTCCCGTATTGTGGCATCCCCAATATTTTTCAAATAAATAAAGCATTTCACTGGTTCTGTAACTGTAAAACCTGTTGCTAACAAAGTATTTAACCATTTTTCTGAAACCATTTCTTGACCCAACTTTTCCCTGACCCTCCGATTGGTTCCCACAAAAAACAGCCAAAAAAGTACACTTCCAAAGAACCTTAGCCTTTTTGGAGAACCCAAAACCCCAAAAACCAATCTCAAAGAATTCCTCAACACGACTTGGCGAAGCCCAAGATTCACCACCCCAACTAAAAAGTCTTTGCCAAAACGATATAGCAACTGGGCAAAGAAGAAAAATATAGTCAATGCTCTCGACTGCTGACTTGTCCAAACAACACCACTGAGGCAACGCATAAAGGAAATGCCTCCTCCTTTGAAACAAATCATTGGTATCCGATTCTCAAAAAATCCCCAAATTAAAACCCCATGTATCCGATCCTTAGAAAATCGCCAAATTAAAACCCCCAAAAAACATTGCAAATCTTAAATACCTTTATATAATTCTAGCTGAAACATTGTCTCAAACCAATGAAAAAAATAAAACCCAACCCAAACACCCGAGAACATTATGGAATAACATATGATGTATAATGAATCACACCAAACCCTAACCATAAAATTAAACCTAATCAAGAACATATGAAACCCTAATGTATATGCACATGGTACTATACATTGAGAAGCTAGTAGATCTGCTGATAAAGATCGGAAGCAAGAAAAAGTGAGAGATACAGAGAATGCACCAAAAAAAAAAAAAAAAGAACAGAGAAAAACATATAAGGTAGATTGCGATAGATCTAGATAGATTGAGAGAGTGGGAGAGAGATATACCTTGGAAGAACTCCGGCGAGGCCAGCAGCAACTTCTGACGAAGTGGATTGCAACGTTGTCAGCGCGAGTGAGGCAGATGGAGATGGTGACGGCAACGGTGAGGGTGGCTTGAACTGGGTGACGACAACGGTGAGGGTGGCCTGAACTGGGTGACGGCAACGGTGAGGTGGCCTGGGCGACGGTAACGGTGAGGGTTGTGGTGCTGATGCGTGAGGCCTTTGTAAGAAACTAAGGGATAGAGATCGAAGAGAGAGAGAGGGAGAGAGAGAGAGAGAGAGAGAGAAAAGTAGGTTGTGTTAAAAGGGGACCAGGGAGTTAGAAAAAAAATGACACGGGAGTAAAGTAAATAGATGACCAATTTTTAAAAGTAGTCATCTTTGGTTATAATGTTTTTAAAAACCAGTCATCTTTATTGTTTTAAAGATGACTGTTTTAAGTTTGAACTTAAAAATTAGTCATCTTTTCATCCTAAAAATCAAAAGATGACTAGTTTTTAAAAAACGGTCATCTTTTTAAATTCTAAAGGTGTCATCTATTAACCTTTTTCTTGTAGTGCATGTATATACATATTTCAGGCCCAAGAATACCAAATACTATGATAATATATACCATATTATCATGTTAATAGTTTAAACTTATGTAAATTGCACCTACCTCCATGAAATGTGTAGAAAATGAATTCTTAAGTGTTGTGGCTATGAACTCTAAGTCTTAGGATGCACATGTAAGCTTTCAATCCAAGCTCTAGCTCCCAAATGCCATGAATGATGTTGGTAACAAAGGTCCCAACTCCAAATCACTACCAAAACTCCCCAATATGCATGAATAAACCCATAAATGTAAGAATGAGATGATAAACCAAAAGAAATTATAAACCTTAACTCTAAAATATGAGAAAATACCTCTAAAATGCAAAAAGAGTTGATGGGGATGAAAATCCATGTCAAAACCCATGAAATCCAAGCTCAAGTCACCATGAGCAAGCTCCAAGCTCTCTCAAGAGGTTGGAGAAGATGAATCCAACCATAATAATGCATTCCCAAGCATTAAAGTGAGGTGAGAGAGTGAGAAAACCCAAATCCACTACTATACGTGCGTAGATCGGGCCAAAATACGCTAGATCCGAGCTCGCCGGTGTCGGATCGAGGTCACCGTGCTCCGGCAAGTCACCGTCGAGCCTTCGGCCCCTTCTCCTTCTCTCCTTTTCTCTCTCTCTGTCTCTTGAACTAAAAAGACCAAATCTGGTCTTCAAAGTCATGGGTGAAGGGTTTTTAAAAGGGGTGAGGGGCACATGCATCATTTGACGCATTCTAAAAAAAATTTGCAAAATCTGCGATACACAATCAATCATGGTCTGAGGGCACGATCGATCGTGGTTAACAGAAGTGAAATCACGTTTCTGGGGCACCTACGATCAATCATCCTCAAGGCACAATCGATCGTCCCCTGCTGAAAATGCCTAGTAGTTTAGGCACTTGTGTACAAACTCCTACTGTACAGGCCACTACCTTATTTTCATTAAAAACATTTAAGTAATATTTTACTTTAAGTTATTTAATGAAAATAAGCAAATAACCCCCCATTTGAATCCAAATAAAATATCAGAAAAATCAAATTCCAAGTATATCAAAATCTCATTTTCAAGTTTCAGTACAAAATCCGTCTCCCAACAGATTTTCCTAAAACAAACATGTGAGGAAACCAATCCAAACATGCTAATAAAATCCCATAAAATCACCAATGCCTTATAATATTATAAACTCCCATTACCGCCAAAAATTATCCTTTAAAACGAAGATTTACGAAAATTCACTTTTTCCCCAACACTTAGCCAAATTTCAGCAGCTTAAACCCTTAAGTTGCAAATAAGGCTAAATGCACCCGAAAGATACTCAATGCACAAAACAAGCATCAAAACACATCCAACATCATAATATCATACACATGCATTACCCATGCATGAAGTCATTCGAAAAATCAAAGGATTAGCTACGTCAACCATAGATTAAACCCTTAATACCCTATTTAAAAATTACGGGTATTACATATAGGATAAGTGAATAAGGCACCCTTTACTTGTTGATTCGACAGTGAATATCCTTTATTACCCTTTTCGACGCTTATCTCTAACTATTTATTTCTTTCATTGTTTTTTTTTTCCTCTTTCCCTTGTTGATGATGTTTGGCCATGTGTTCCTAACCTAGCGCCCTTCCCACTATACCTTCAGCTTCCATCAGTACATCCCCTTTTTGGGGTTTTTTGCTTTCCTATCGGGGAAATTACCAATGCATTTGCCTTATTAAGGAGTAATTCCCAACAAGGATGCTTTGACTATCAACTTGTTTTTGTTTGTAGGTAGTTTATGATAAAGTTAGTAGTTAGTTTGTTACAAGTCAATAGTCAGAGAAATTACTACAAAAGAGTGGAATGTTTAGGTAAAAAGAATATTTGGGTTCGTCAACCTAACGCCCCTTAACCCATACCTTTCCTCCAGTCCATCTACCCATTTGGGTACTATTTCCGTTAAAATTTGATTTTGGCAGCAGACCATAGGATTGGTCCACGTGGCTGGCAGTTGGGTTTTGCTGATTAGGATTCATGGCCTTGTAAATGAGTGACAAATGGCAAGAAAGGTGCACATGTGGCTTTGCAACTGCTGCTGCATAAATGAAGAAAAACAGAGCATAATGCTAAAAAACAGGGGCTGCTGTATGCGTGGAGAAGAGTGAGGTGAGGGCAGTTGAGGAGGTTATAGGTGATAGCTGTAAACGTGGGGTTTGAAGTGGAGATAGAAGGAGTTGTAGACGTGTGCAAAGGAAGCTGGTTTTTCATGTAATTTAGAACAAATTCTGAAGCAGTGGGAAGAAGAAAACTGCTTTAGCAGTTAGAAATAGTGAACCTCCATTCGGTTGAAGAAGACCAGATTTGTATAAATGGCAAAAATGAAGACTAAAGAAAGGTTCCACAACCAACAATCCTTCTCAAGATACCTCTATCATAGGAGTAGTTCTTAATTTAGAATAGCTTTCAAGTATTTTCCAGTAAACAATCTCATTTCAATCTCGATCTGTAATTACTTAAGTTCGTGTGAAGTTCAAGCTTTGTAGATTGCTTTTCCAAATCATGTTTGGTAATGTATTCCATTCTCTTTTCATTTCAGTTTAATGCTTACATGTTTTCTTGTTTATTTGTTGTCATTCACGCCTGAACCGTGAGGAAATCACTCCTTTTTCTCGTACAATCTCCTGACATTTCGAGCACAATTCGTAAGAGGTTATGAATGCACAACTTCGGGCTGAACTTGGCCCTGGCACGCCCGCAAAATCCATCGACCTAGGATTATCACTTTTAGTACGAACACCATTTTGGCACGCCTAGTGGGACCATAGGTGTCAATGTCGAAAAGAAATACTCGCGCAAGTGGAAGCGCCTTGGAAGGACAACAACCTTCTGAGGAGGAATCCCCTCTTGAGGATGTCCTAGTTAGGGAATTCTCCATATTAGAACGGTTGGATAATTCCATCAACGATATGTCCAAGGATCTATCCGAGGCTATGCAAGGCTTTGTGATTTCAGTTAAAGAATCTTCTAAAAGAAATGAAGTTTTAATGGCTAAAAATGAATTGGCAATTGGTTTATTGACTAATGCTATTCAAGCACTCTTAGACAAAGAAAAACCAAGCAAGAGTCCTACAAACTCAAGCCAAGAAAAGGCGAGTGGGGTGAATGTTGTCAATCCTTTTTCAGGGTTACCACTTCCTCGGCCTCATAAAGTTTATGTGCCTCCACCTTTTAGGGCTGGTCAAGTAGACCAACCAGTGGTTGAGACTTCCCGAGGGGGACGGAGGCAAGAAAAATGGTAATTTTAACGACCAAGAAACTGTAGGCCGAGCAAATGACCAAAGTCCTTCAATTGTACAAGTTCCCAAGGGGAAAGAAGTTGCTGAAAGGGTGATAAACCCTTTGTTTGAAAATGAACCCAGGCCATATAGAGTTCAGACTCCACCAGACTCTACTATAGGCCGAGATAATAGGCAGTCTTCCAATGTTGTACCAAACAATGGCCACTTTAGGCCACTTGAGCCAGTTACTGATAACTGCCATATGCCTATTGTAGAATATACACGCCAGAGAGTTGGCCAAAGAAACTATGGAAATCCTCAGAACGGTAGGCCTGACCGTAATGAAGTTATGAATATGATTGAGCAGTATGTTGGCCACCATCCAAATAGAAGAATTCGTAGGCCAATGTATAGAAAGCCTTATCCAGAGTGGATAGACCAATGTAATGAATTTCCTAGAGGCTTTAGATGTCCTAATTTTTCTTTGTTCTCTGGGGAAGAACGTCGTTCTACGATTGAACACGTTAGCAGATTTACAATTCAATGCGGAGAGTTAGCAAACAATGAGTTTTATAAACTTAGGCTGTTTGGGAATTCCCTAACTGGCCTTGCTTTTGTTTGGTATATTAACTTGCCTCCAAATTATATTCATTCTTGGGGAGAAATAGAGGAGAGTTTTCATATGCAATTCTATCGATCTGAACTTGAGGTACCATGGTAGATTTGTCTAGGTTTAGACAAATGCCAGGGGAGACATCTGAACAATATATTTCTTGTTTTAAGAGGGCTAGAACAAAATGTATGATACCATTACCAGAGCCCGAATTTGTTAGGCTGGCTCAAAATGGCCTGAACTTTGATCTTAGGAAGAAATTTAAGGGTGTAGATTTTGAGGATCTGTTCGAGTTATCAACCAGGACCTCGAGATATGAAAAATTGTTAAAAGAAGTTGATCAATATAACAGCTCTTCTTATGGAACTTATTTTCAAGATCCTAACTATGAGGTTGATCTTGCAGAAATCATTGGCCAAAGCCAATGGTATGTCTAGCTTTGCAAAGAAAAGATGTTGAGGTGCCTCCGCCGACTACAACAATGGCTAGGAGGAACCCAATGGATGTGGGAAAAAAATATACTTTTGATATTTCAAAAGCAAGTGATATCTTTGATCATTTACTGGTAGGGAAATACCTTAGAGTACTAGGAAGGTCATAAGGTTCCAACTAAAGAAGCTGAACTATATTGCAAGTGGCATGGGGTGAAATCTCATACCACCAACAACTATGTAGTGTTCCGAAATCTTGTTCAAGATGAGATTAATCGTGGGATGTTGAAGTTTCCTAAAAAGAAAGATGATATGGTAGTAACCTCAAATCCTTTTCTGGTAGTGAATGTTGCCTCAGTTGATCTGAGGAATTTCAGGAATCACTGAAGTCCATGGTGTAAGAATTCCTCCAAAGCCTGAGTATAGTCAAAGGCCTACAATGAATAGTCTAAGATATCAATCTCAGATGTGTGTTCAATGCCAAGCAGCAGTTTAGGCCTCATTATAATCGGCCTAATCTTCACGTTGGTGGAAATTCGTGGCCCTATGTTCCAGTGAGACCAATGCCTCCAGTGGATAAGAGGAATTTATCATGGCATCGGAAACCTTTGGAGTCCAATCCCCAAATTAAAAATGTTTTGTAGGTGAATGCTGATGAAGGTGAAAGTACAAGGCCTGCCAGAATAGTCAAGCCTCCTGTGACCAAAGAAGGAGTCTGGACAAGGCTGCAACATCCCAAATTTCAACAACCTCCTTCCAGAAGTCAGAAAAGAAGGATGCAGCACCGTAGAGCCTTAGAACAAAGGAAATGAGAAGGCTGAAGAAAAGAGGAGGAAATAGTGGTTGATAGAGTCAAGGAAAAGGCAAAGATTGGGATTTTGTCTGCTGTAGAAAGAATTAAACCAGATTCTCGGCTTGAAGAAGGAAAAGGTAAAGAGGTGGTAATGGGAAAGGACGAAGCCGAAGATGAAGAAAGGGTTAAGGAGTCGTTTACTATTTAGTTCGGCTCTTTAACTCCTGTTGTTGGATGTAGTATGGTTTTTACTTTGCCAATCTCGTTTCAGGCCAAGCCAGATTAAAGTGAGTATATGGTCAGAGATGTGGTTGATGCTCAGGCCCCAGCGGTCTTAGTGAGTTCAGTTTCGACAAAAGAGAAGAAGGAAAAGAAAGAATAGAAAGGATAGTTTTTGAAAAGCCATCTGAAGATATGACTCAGCATTTGAGGCCGTTATACATCAATGTTCATATGAATGGCAGCCCTGTTCCACGTGTCTTAATGGATAATAGGGTAACTATTAATATTTTGCCTTCAAGTATGCTTAAGACTTTGGGGAAAACTAAAAAAGATTTGATCCCTTTAGAGGTTACAATGGCGAATTTCTCAGGTGGAATAACCAAAGCAAAAGGTGTACTTCCAATATACTTGGCTGTTGGAAATAGAGAGTCTCTGTCGGCCTTCTTTGTAGTAGATTCCACTTCTTCTTACAATGTTCTGCTTGGCCATGATTGGATACATTCCAATTATTGTGTTCCATCATTGTTACACTAGTTTCTGATTTTTTGGAATGGTGACAAGGTAGAGGTCGTGAAGGCAAACTCGAAACCTTTTTTGGCCTGATCAAACTCAATAGAAGCATACATCTATAGTGAGGAGGTTGGCCCAATCAAGTTCGTAGGGACTGACAAATATAGAAATCCAAAGAAGATGACTATAGAAGCAAGTCCTTTTCCTTTTGAGTCTGTTGAAAAGGTGATGAAGGAGATTCACCGGCCCAATGTTATAATTCCTTATAGACCGGTGCAAAAATGCATTATAGAGTAGATTCCATGAATAGTACAACTGAGAGGAGTGAACAAGAAGAGTGTTTGGCAGTTCTTTCTCAAAGACTGTTTGTATATGCCAAAGAGAAAAGCTTGTTTGATGTTTCTGAAGCAGAATGTGTTATGGAGGCCGAGAAAGAATCAAAAGAAGAAGAAATCGGTTTAGAAGAATTAGAGTTGGCACCAGCCAAACTCGATGATCTTAAGGTCGATGTTCAAAACCCATTGGAGGAAGTTCATTTGGGAGAAAATGGTGAGAAAAGGCCTACGTTTGTTAGCCAGCTATTAGAGGATGGCTTTAAAGTGGAGTTGATTACACTGTTGAAGGAATTTAAAGACTGCTTTGCTTGGGATTATCATGAAATGCCCGGGCTAGATCGCAAGTTGGTGGAACACCAATTACCAATCAAGCCAGGTTTCAGGCTGTTCAAACAACCACCAAGGCATATGACAGCTGAGGTTACTTTAAAGGTCAAAGAAGAGGTGGAGCAGCTTTTGAAAGCAGGGTTCATCGTACCAATCAGGTATGCTGAATGGGTATCAAATGTAGTCCCTGTTGTTAAGAAAAATGGCAAATTAAGAGTATGTATAGACTTTAGGCATCTGAATTTGGCCACTACTAAGGATGAGTATCCCATGCCGGTGGCCAATGTGATAGTTGATCGGGCTACCAGGCATGAGATTTTGTCTTTTATGGATGGCCATTCTGGGTATAACCAGATTTTCATTGATGAAGAAGATATACCCAAAACGGCCTTTAGATGTCCAGGAGCCATAGGAATGTTCGCTTGGAGAGTAATGCCCTTTAGCCTAAGAAATGCCGAGGCAACTTACCAATGAGCTATGAATTCAATATTTCATGACATGATAGGCAAGTTTTTGGAAGTATATATTGATGATGTGGTTATTAAGTCCAAAGGAAACAAGTGCCATTTAGAAGATTTGAAAAAGGCCTTTATTAGAATGAGAAAACATCAATTAAAATTGAATCCTTTAAAGTGTGCCTTTGGAGTGAAGGCAGGGAACTTTTTAGGATTTTTGGTTCATCAAAGAGGGATTGAGGTAGATAAAAACAAGGCCAGGGCTATCATGGAAGCTAAGCCTCCTCAAAATAAAAAGGAGTTGCAAAAGTTTTTGGGGAAAATTAATTATCTGCAGAGATTCATTTCTAATCTTGCAGGAAAAATAGGAGCGTTTTCGCCGTTGCTGAAATTATGGGTGACGGAAGAATTCATTTGGGATAAAGAGCATTAAAAGGCTTTTGATCGTGTTAAGCAGTACTTGACAAGTCCGCCGGTCTTAATTCCACCTTCTCTAGGCTGTGGACTTAGACTTTATGTTTCAGTGCCTGAGAAGTCCATTGGATCTATGTTAGCTCAAGTCAATGACAGAGGACAAGAGCAAGCTGTGTATTACCTTAGCAAGACTTTGACAAGTGCTGAGCAAAATTATATTTTTATTGAGAAGTCTTGTTTTGTAATTTTCCATACTGTTATGAAGTTGCAGCATTACTTTGCTAATCATACTGTTTCTATTATCTCAAAAAATGATTTGGTGAAGTATATGCTATCTAAGCCTATATCTAGAAAAAGAATTGGCCGTTGGTCTTTTGCAATCTCCGGATATGCATTAAGGCATGTTCCTCAAAAATATGTAAAAGGTTAGGTATTAGCAGACTTCCTGGCCAATTATCCTATGGACATTAAAGAAAAGGAAATCGAACTGGATCTGGGCTATGCAGATTTGTCGGCCTGGATACTGGAATTTGATGGTTCTAGGATGATAAAAATGTGTGGAGCAGGAATTGTCATTACCTCTCCAGGTGGTCAAAGGTACGAATATACTTTCCAATTAGACTTCGAATGCAGTAATAATCAGGGCGAATATGAAGCATTAATTATCGGCCTGGAGATTATGAAAGAAATGAACGTGGTGAATGTAGAAATAGTGGGGGATAGCCAATTGGTCATAAACCAATTGGCTGGTACTTTCAAATATAGTAGTTGGGCATTATCACCTTATTTTGCCATTGCTTCCCAGTTACTAGATCTGTTTGATGATATAGTGTTCAAATTTAAACCAAGGGATCTTAATAAGGAAGCTAATGAGTTAGCTCAGTTGGCTTTATGTTTGAAAATAAGAGATGGTTTAGGCCAAAGAACTGTTTTGGTAGATAAAAGGCTTTTGCCATCTATTTGTGATAGAGATTTAGATTTGGAGGTGATGGTAATTGATCCAGATTCTAGTGATTGGAGAACACCAATTATTATTAGATTGGTGAATCCAGGTGGTGTAAAAGATAGAAAGTTGAGGTTGCTAGCTACTCAGTTTGTGATGTATGAAGGGGAATTGTATAAAAAGAGTAGTGATAGTTTGCTGCTTAGATGCCTTAGAAAAGATGAGGCAATGCTAGTTATGGTCGAGGTCCATGAGAGAATTTGTGGTGCTCATCAGGCCGAAGTAAAAATGAGATGGTTAATAAGAAGACATGGCTATTATTGGCCATTGATCTTGAAAGATTGTATAGAATATGCTAAGGGGTGTAGTGCTTGCCAGAAATATGGCTCGGTTCAACATGCTCCAGCCATTGATTTGCGGTACATTATAAAACCCTGGCCTTTTAGAGGCTGGGCGATTGATGTTATAGGCAAGATATATCCTCCATCTTCAGGCCAACATAATTTTGTGACTGTAGCCACTGATTATTTTACAAAATGGGTTAAAGTTGTTCCAAAAAATTCGATAGATCAAACGGCTGTGATTAGTTTTATAAAAGAGCACATTGTGCATAGGTTTGGATTTCCTGAAACTATTAACATTGATCAGGCAAAGTCTTTTTGTGGGGAGCAAGTTAAGGCCTTTACAGTGGAGTATGGTATAAAGCTTACAAATTCCACTCCATATTATGCTTAGGCCATGTGGACCCCAGAAAATTGGTTAAAGGCCCACGGGAGGTTGGGGAGAAATTATAGGTTTGGAAAAGGAAAGGAGTCGCCACCTTATTTTTTAAAGGAAACAAGGAAAACCCTAAAAAACAGTTTTGTTTTAGGAAAACAAAAGAATGACTCCATATTTAAAAATGGTAAGGCAAAAAGTCTTTTGGAAATCAAAGATGGTGGATTCGGAGGCTAAGTTACGATATGGGAAGGTTCTAGGCAAAGCCTATAGGCACCCATATCGCCTTAAACGGTCTCTTAATTTAATTGGGCTAAGTCAAAGTCTTAATCACACATCAATTAACAATTATCATCACAAGACAGCATGCGTATCATCCATTCATTCATCCACATAATAAAGTAAATCAAAGAAAAACAGAAAAAAGAAAGAGGGGAAAGAAAACCTAGGATACTTAGTATCCTAGGGCGGACTTAAACCTTACGAAGAGCACCTACGTACCATGTATGGAAATACATGGATCAAAGTCCACATAGTTCAAAAGGGAATAGGGTTATAACCTAATAGAGGCTTATGGTAAACCTTAAGTTTCCTTTTATAGATTAAAGAGTTTCCAAAGATAAATGATTCTCAAAAAATCTTTAGAAAATATGGAATTTCAAGTAAAGATAGAAACCTTGATTTGAAAAGCATTTTTATGAAAGGAAACTATAGAATCTACCATACCCCTCTATTACGGAATAACCCTAGGAGGGAGAAAGGGAAAGTTTCAAGGAAAGGAAAGAAGGGTGAATTGGGGCACCCTCATACCCTACTTACCTTTAAGCAAAAGCAACCTGTCAAAATAACCACCCTATTGCATAGGGTAATTACCTTATTTGCAAGATTTCATCTTACAATAGCCAAACTAACCACCCCACATTGGTGGGGTAGTTGCACCTATTGTACCTGTCAAGCACCTGCAATTTCCATGCAAAACATACCAAAAATACCAACCAACCAAACCTAGTTTCTAATCAAGCAATTATCATGTTTAAACATAGGCTAACACATGCTCAAAATATCATATTAAGGTCATTAAACAAATCTGGATAGAATTGAAAATAAGGCTTAAAATCCTTCATAAGTCATGTAAACAACACGAATCATGAAATAAAGTAAACCCTAATTCAACCCTATATGCAATAACATGTAAACAACCCTAAAACCAACTACCATGGATGCAAAAATATCATATTTATCTAAAATGCAACACATATGCAGCAACTATGAAGAAAAACTAAAGAAGAACCCTAAGCTATCATGCTATATGCAACTTTCCTAAAACAAGGATGAATGAAACCCTAGAATCACACTAGTGCATAAAATCCCATGAAATCACTCTAAACCATGCAAAACAGAATATGAACAGCATTCAATCCATGCATATTAACCAATAGAATGATCCTCTCATGATAAAAACATAGGCTTTCACATGAAATAATGCTATTCTAAGCATAACCTCAATTTCAGCACAAGAGAAATCCTAGAATCTCAAATATGTAGTAAGTCACATGAAATAACACTCTAGCATACTAAACAGCCCATAAACATTATCCTAAACATGCATACTAGCTAATAGAAGCAACAAAACATGATAAAAACACAAGCTTTAACATACAAAAGAGTTATTTCATGCATAAAACCAATTTCAGTACCTAAGAAACCTTAGAATCCCAAATATGCAGTAAATCACATGAAATAACACTCTAGCATACTAAACAGCCCATAAACATCATCCTAAACATTAATACTAGCTAATAGAAACAGCAAAACATGATAAAAGCATATGCTTTGACATCAAATCATGCTATTCTATGCAAAACCCTAACTTTAAAAGAGAGAAGAGGAGAAGAGAGGGTATACCTATGGTTGCTGCTGTAGAGAGTCCTCCTTCTCTTATGCACTGTTGGGTAATTCCTTCCTTCAAGCCTTCAAGCCAAACTCCAGCCCTCCTTCAAGCTCTCTTTCTCACTCTCTCACTTAAAGCTTAGGTTAAACTACCCTATGGATGGCTGTCATAGCCTCTAAGTCTCACACATGCCTCCCTTTTAGAAAATTCCCTCCCCTGCTGAAGTATAAGGGGGTATTTATAGGGTTTGAGGGAAAACCCTCAATTTTTGGTATTAAAACCCTAGGTATTGATCCAAGGGCTCTTAGAGGTTCCCTTGGGGCTCAAGTAGGTCAAATAGGGTTGAAAATAGGGTTAAATGGCGGTTGGAGGCGGACAAATCCGAGGAAATAGGAAGGGATCCGCTTCAACACTCAGAAAAGGAAAGTGGCTCGGGTGACCACCTGGGGCTGGGCGGTTAGCCTCCTAGGCCCAGGCGGCTAGCCGCCCAGGCCTGGGTGGTCACCCGAGGCCCTGTCAGCTTACGCCCATTTTTTACCCTTTCGGCTTCCAAATGTGTTTCAGGGCTCAAATCAACTTCGATTTTGATGAAACGAAAGCCAAAACGACCGTGTTTCGAAGGGGAATATAATTTGAGTCACTTGAGGGCAAGAAACCCTAGCCATGGCTGCATGGTTGGGTCCTACAAAGGTGGTTAACCGCTATGCCCCACCGTCTCTTAGCTTAGGTATGCACACAGGGTTGCACCAAATGCTTTCTAATTCGAAATTCAACCTCCCTAAACACATTTGGGGATGAAATTAAGACTAATCAAGGTCAAATGAGTAGTCATAGAGTGAAAATCACGAGCCGATTTGAGCTAACCCAAAATAGGTCTCTTAACCAACCTGAGCCATGTTGAGCCATTCTAATCCCGAACCATCAATTCATCGAATTGAACCCATAAATACCTCAAATGCATCCATATGAACTCCAATTGGCAACTTGGAGATCATTTCAGGGTCAAATGGAAAGTTTGTGACCTAAAAGACGATTATGCCCCTCAGGTCACAAAAGTTCTTAGTAACCCTCAAGATCAACTCCAAATCGAACCAAAATTCATACACATCATCTTCAAGACTCTAGAAACTCAATGCAAAGGACTAGACTCAAAAAGGAAACAAAAAGACACATGAAATGACAAACCCTAGCTAAGGTGGAAAAAATGGGGTGTGATAGGCCAATGGTCAGGTAGAGGCTATAAACAAAGTGTTAAAAAATATATTGAGCAAAATGATGGTGGATAAGCCTCGGACTTGGCATTTACAGTTGTCTAAAGTTTTATGGGCTTATAGGACTTCATATAAAGAAAGTATTAAGACAACCCCTTTTGCCCTGACCTTTAGGCATGATGCAGTCCTACCATTAGAAGTCAATATCCTTTCTTTAAGAGTGGCTTTCAAGAAAAATTATTGCCTTCTGAATATAAGGAGGCGATGATTGTGGAGTTAGAGAATTTGGATGCTGAAAGGCTTAGGGCCTTAAATTCTATTGAGGTACAGAAAAAGAAAATTGCAAGGGCTTACAATAAGAGGGTCAAGTTCAAGTTATTTGTGGTTGGTGATTTGGTGTGGAAGGTAATTCTGCCCTTAGGTTTTAAAGATCCAGTATTTGATTAGTGGTCTCCAACTTAGGAAGGACCATTTAGAGTTAAAGTTGTGATACCTGGAGGAGCCTATGTACTTGAAGATATGGCTTCAGGTAAAGAGTTTAGTTCAATCAACGGACGGTATTTGAAAAAATATTTCCCACTATATGGGAAATCGTCAAACAAGAAGAATAGTAATGTAAAAGTAAAGGCCGATAAGATTAAGCAGTTTCAAAAAATACAAGAGATATTGTTCAAAAAGATAAATAACTGCAAAAGCATTTAGAGAAAACTATCAGCCTAAGAAAAGAAGCCTTTGGGGAGGCTTGATTGAGCAGAAGTCCAATTTCTCTGAAGGCGGTCCATTTCTACCTCAGCATCTCTCTTTTCCTTCTCCCAAGTAGGAGCCTGTGCACTGGAAACCTGATAAGGAGTCTTTAGCTTGGTGGCAACAGCAAATTCCACGGCTTGAGCAGACTTCTTTGCCCTCAGTTGAGTTGTTTCAGTCTCCAGCTCTGAGGTCATTTTGTTCTTCTTTTCTTGAAGTTGCAAGATTTCTTTCTCAATTTCTGCAATGGTGGTGGACTTAGTTTTGATGTTGGCAAACAAGGTTTGAACTTCCTTTTGCATTGCTAGCATTTTGGTCTTGGCAGATTCCATCATGGCTTTGGTGTTTTCTCTGTCCTTGAGGCTATTTTCTGCTTTGATTTTTCAAGTGGAGGTGTTTGAGAATTTTGCCAGAAGATCTTTCAAATTGGCAGTGGTGGCTTTGAGTTTCTATTTTTCTAAGTCCTCAGTAGTGCAAGAAGAAAGGAAGGTGCTTGCAGATTCAAACTCAGCAAGTAAATCTGCAGTAAAATCAGAAAGCTTCAAGGCCATCAGTTCCAAAAATCTATACTAAACTTTTTCAAGTTCAATATTTGAAGAAGCAGAAGCAGAGGCAGGAGTATCTTCTGGGAGAGTAGTGGCTGGTTCTAAGTCCTCCAAAGCTGTGAACCATTCTTCAAGATCATCTGGAATTTCAATAGGGCTCATTGCTGAAGTGGCTGGTTGGGGAGGTTCTTTTTCAGTTTCCATTAGGCTGGTTTCTTGCAACTTTGCTTCAAGCTGTTCAATCTTTGTTTTCTTTGAAAGAAGAGAATTTGAAGACCCTGAGGCCTCCATGCTGTCATCAAGAATTTTCACTGGGCTAGAGCCAGGACTTTCACTTATTTTGGGTAAGGGATTCAATCGGCCAGAAGATCTAGAACCAATTGGCCTTTTGGCAGGAATGGTTTTGGTTGCCTTTGGTTGGGGTGGCTTGTCTTGTTCTGGGGGAGGAGCTAGTAGAGAGCTTTCTGTAGAATCTTCTGCGGCTTCACCTTGGCCAAACAAAGTCTCACCAGGAGTCTGAGTGGGAGCAGTTACTGCACAGAAATAGAAATTAGGCCACTGTTATAATAGAGGAAAAGAAGTAGCAGAAATTTATACCTATGAGTATTGGTTGGCCAGGGATAATGCGAACAGCTTCTTTGTTGGGCTCAATGTCATGGGCAGTGGAGTAGAATCCGGAGAATTTAACTCTATTTCTTTGTCTTGGAGGCTTCAATGGATCAGGAACAGCAAAGGGTGTAATAGGTATGGTAGGGATTCTTTTCTCAAATGGTTTGAGGTACTTAATTGGGTTTACAAGCCGCCTAGTTCTTAATTTGTTAGTGTGGGCTTGGTTTGAAAAATAGGCTGATTGTGATTTTTGTATCATCTCAAATAGGGCTGTGGCTATCTTTTTGCCCATGAAATTTTTGGGATCTTGTGGATTCCACTTTATTTTGAAAAATTTTTCAAACCTTTTAATTTCCCTAAGGTGTTTATAGAAAGTACCTTTCTTCTGAGCTTTTTGGGAGGTCTTGGCCTGAGATTGAGTGCCAAGCTTTCTGGCCTTCATAGTAGGAGAAGGGGAAAGCCTTTTAAAGCAGTCTTCCTTTGTGTCAATCATCATAGTAGAGTAGCATTTGGACCACCAACTTTTGAAGTAGGCAGTGGCAACAGGGGTATTAACGAGCTCCAATTTCAGAGTGGTGATTCTCTGCAAATAGGCCGAATCCATCTTGGCCAGGTCTTCGAGTTTCTTGATCAATTTCCTTTCTGTGGGGGGATAGTTTGTGGAAAAAATGTGAGAGGGGATGGGAAGATGCTGGGTGAATCCAAACTACCTGCAGACCTGGTTTGGGCTATATATCTCAACCTCACACTTCAAAAACGTGTTCTCAAAGTTCCCAGCAAAATGCAGGTCTCTCACAATTAAGTAAGAGCCCCATATTTCTTTCTATTGATCACTGACTTCTTCTTGTAAGGCCATTTCAGTAGTATACCAATCTGGGCTGAATCTACGGCTACCATAGGGGAAAAAGAGGTTGTCTGATCTATTAATGGAAAGGCCACAAAAGAAAGAAGAGTAATCCTGAAAGGAAGAACATAGGATGGTTTGCTGCATCCATTTTTCTCCATAGCAGTTCAGATTTTTCTTTTTGGAGGAAAAGGTGAATTTTTCAGGAAAGTATTCATATAACCAGAGTTGGAGGATCCAAAAGGGGCCTCCAATGATCTTTAAATTGTCTTTGGTTAGTTTATAAAGTCCTCTATAAAGATGGGAAAGAAGAAAAGGGACTAAGGCCAATTTATGATCTGAAGCAAGAGCTACAGCAATCTTATGATATTCTTGAGTCATCTGACCCGAGGAAGAACAAGTCACAAACCTGCAAAGCCACATCAGAAGAAAAGCACAGTGTTCTTGGTCACTGGCTGGTTTTGTTTCATCATGTTCAATATTATGTAACTACCCCAGGCCACAGAAGTGGCTTTTTCTTTGAATTTGATGGAGGATGAAGGGGAGTAAGTTGCATTGGGAATGTCTCCAGTACAAGGAAGGCCAGTCAAAGACGGTGGGAGTCATGGGTCCACATGGGAAGAAGAAGGCGTTGGAAGTTGAAGACCAAAAGCAAAAAAGCAGGGCCAGAAGGGGTTTATCCGTGGCTAATGTATGTCTACAGAGTTGTAGAAAGTTGAAAATCCCCACGGATTTCCATACATAGCCATAGGAAGGTTCAAGGAAGTCCATCCAGCCGATCCAATTCTTAGTGGCCGTAGGCCATGAGCAATTAAATTTATCCTTCATCCAGGTTTCCCAGTTCAAGAACGGAGCATTCATCATTAGAGATTCTTGGTGAACCAAAGGAAAGTATGGCTCTAAGGTGGAAGGAAAGGTATTTTGCAGCAAGCATGGGCCTATGGAGTTGGAGGGAGAAATTACCTCAGTAGAGATGCTCTTTTGGGTAGATTTGCAACAATGGGGGTGGCTGGGCTAAGCACTTCCTTGCTCTGCACACCTTTGTTGGATTTTGAAGTCTTAGTGGATTTGGAGGATGAAGGGGAGTTGGTCTTAGCCATGGCCGTTCTGGTTATCTGGCGTGAATGGTGTGAGGGTTTAGGTTTTGGAAGAAGATGGTAGAAGAGGTGAGTAATGGTGGTAATGATGCTTTATGGGAAACATAAGGTAATTGAAGGCCATATTAAATGAGGAGTCTGGTGGTTGGTTAAGGGTTAATTATTCCTCAGATAGGTGGGAATCCTAGGGGTTTTTATCTCTAATCTTGTAGGTTTTCAAAAATAGAGATAAAAGGGGGCAAAGTGTTTCTGTTAAAATTTGAATTTGGTAGTAGACCATGGGATTGGTCTACGTGGCTAGCAGCTGGGTTTTGCTGATTGGGATTCATGGCTTGTAAATGAGTGACAAATGGCAAGAAAGTTGCACACGTGGCTTTGCAACTGCTGTTACATAAATAAAGAAAAACAGAGCACAATGCTAAAAAACAAGGGCTGCTGTACGCGTAGAGAAGAGTGAGGTGAGGGCATTTGAGGAAGTTATGGTGATAGCTGCAAACAGAGGAACCTCTATTCGGTTGAAGAAGACCAGATTTGTATAAAGGGAAAAAATGAAGACTAAAGAAGGGTTCACAACCAACAATCCTTCTCAGGATACCTTTATCATAGGAGTAGTTCTTAATTTAGAATAGCTTTTAAGTATTTTCCAGTAAACAATCTCATTTCAATCTCGATCTGTAATTACTTAAGTTCGTGTGAAGTTCAAGCTTTGTGGATTGCTTTTCCAAATCATGTTTAGTAATGTATTCCATTCTCTTTTCATTTCAGTTTAATGCTTACATGTTTTCTTGTTTCTTTGTTGTCATTCACGCCTGAACCTTGAGGAAATCACTCCTTTTCTCGTACAATTGCCTGACATTTCGAGCACAATTCGTAAGGGGTTGTGAATGCACAACTTCGGGCTGAACTTGGCCCTGGCACACCTGCAAAACCCATTCACCTAGGATTACCACTTTTAGTGCGAACAGGTACAACTGTACGAGCTTCCATGGCAGAGAGAAGATGGGCTCGACCATACCTTTCTACCCACCCATCTATCAGACAAGCAAAAAACCATTTCCATAGCAGCAAGAGGAACAGGGGAGAACCTGGCTTGGGGTCGTGGTTTGTGGTGCAGCTTTTGATTTTTGTGGCATATAATCGACCGATTAAGGTTTTCTTCTCTACTTCTTCCCTCCCCCTTTTTTTTTTTTTTTTTTTTTTTTTTTGAACCTCGCAATTTGACGTATGAATAATTTCAATTCTTCTGATTTTCTTGTTGGTTAAGCTTTTGGGGGTGTGTTGAGTTCAGTAATTTTAATTGCTGATAGGAGTAGTGTTCGATCATTGAAGCTTCTACCATGGTATGTGGCTCAAAGTCCTCTCATCGCTCTTCAATGATACGGTTTATTTTTAGCTCTGCTCTTGACAAATTTTGAACCCAAGGTTTGTTTTGAACATTTCTTGCCCAATTATTATCAATGGTTCTCTTATATTAACCATGTTTATTGTAATATCAGTTTATGTTTTTATCATTTTGAGATTGAAAGAAAAAAAAGGGTAACCTTGCCCACTTTTTATTAACCACGATTTTCTTATATTAATAGGTTTGGGTGCAGCTTCTGATTTTCTTGGTTGCCGAACGGACGATTAAGGTGTTTTTTTTTTTTCCTTTTTTTTTTATTTTCTTGCAATTTTACACATGAATATTGCAATTATTCTTCCAATTTTCTTGTTCGTTACGCTTTTGGGATGTGTTGAGATCACTAATTTTAATAGGTAATAGCAGTAGTATTGGGACATTGAAGCTTCTGTTGCGGTGTGTAGATCAGAATTTCCTCTTTGCTCTTCAATATTATGGTTTACCATATTTAGTGTTAATATCAGTTTATGTTTTCATCAATTTTAGATAAGGTTGGACAGATTCACTGGATGTTGGGGTTCTTTTGCATGGTTAAAGCAAAGTATTCGGGTGGTTTGCAAAGTAATGAAATGATTTGCAGGCTGATATGTTGTTTGATATGATGCTTCAGAGTTTTGGACTATTGTTTTGTCCTTCAAGAAGATCATTTTAGGGTGACACCATTTCATGGGTATAATGCATGTATTAACCCTTTAGTTGATAGGTAATTAGGTATACAAACTTTAAGTGGGATAGGATCACTAAACCTTAAGAATAGGAGCATTGTTGTTATTGACATCAAGCTTAATCCCTTATCGCTGAAAACTAATATTTTTTTATATGTCATGTGCTCTTTGCTCTTGTAGCTTCACTTCTCTACTATTTGTTTAGTTTGTCTTTCTTAATAATAGGAGCATTCATTGTTATTAACCAGTTTTGGCTGCTCTTATCAAAATTATGATGGTCTACAATATAGAGTAATATTGTTTGCTTTCTTTATATAATTCTTTCTTTATTTTGACAACATGTGCTATTATTCAACAGTGTTATTGCAGGTGTTTAGTGGTAAGCTTTATTTATGTTAAGATTGTTTAATTAGTTTATTTATGCGGCCTTACATTTGGCAGCCTATATTGCTGTAGTTCTTATAGGCCTTTGTGGTGTTTCCTGTCTAATGTTTATATAAGTGTGTGTGTAGTTGTAAATTTTATTAAGCTTTATTTTGTACTTCATCAAACATATCTTACATCTGCTCTAGGTATTATCAAGCCCTTGAACTTATGTTTTGTGCGAATGAGTACACCAAGGCCATTAACATCTGGTCTTCTGGCTATATATGTCTTGCTAAACTTCTGCTTAGACAGGTAAGAAGTCCTATTCATCTAACTTGTTTCCTATGTATTTGGGAATCTTTATTTCAATGTTTCTGTTTTTTAGTAGGTTTTTATTTCTATTTATTTATTTATTTATATTTATTTTATTTTTTAAGATGAGCTTGTGGATATTATCAAGGTGATTATACTTCTCAAATATCTCACCACCAAAACCTGTGTGCGTATTAGAGGTAGATTTGAATTGGATTTTTTTATCAAAATGTAATTCTAATGATACATGTGTGTTAAAGGTAAATTTAATTTAATTCTAAAATTTTGATGAAGTAGTAAATTTAATTTTTTCTAATTTTTTAAATTAAATGATGAAAGAGGTCTCTCTATCTGTTTTTCTAATCAAGGTTTCTTTGACATGTTTGATTGGTCAGTTTCATACTTTCATGACATTTATGTATGAGAGAATGCCAACATTTTCCATAAGATTATAATGTACTCCCTCCGTTCCTTTTTTATTAGCCTACTTTCCTTTTTGGGATGTTCCAAAATTATTGTCACATTTAAGAAGTCAATGATTCTTTGCATTTGATTTCTCAAAATACCCTTTCTTCTTCTTCT
The DNA here is from genome assembly GCA_039720395.1 of Liquidambar formosana. Classification (NCBI taxonomy): domain Eukaryota; kingdom Viridiplantae; phylum Streptophyta; class Magnoliopsida; order Saxifragales; family Altingiaceae; genus Liquidambar; species Liquidambar formosana. The sequence continues at coordinate 13,102,180 of CM077822.1, forward strand.
TCTTCTTCTTCTTCTTCTTCTTCCTCCTTTTTATTTATTTATTTATGTTCTATAGAATTGAGGGCAAAATTGGAATGTTCAGACATATATTTTAAAGAGAAAGCATTTAATAAGGGTTTCCTTAAAAAAAATGTGTTTTTTCAAAGAGGATAGTCAATTGGGAACAAAGAGAGTATTTTATTTTCTATTAGCTAGGTCTACGTAGTTGAATTTGTTTTTTTTTTTTTTTTTTTTTTTTTTTTTTTTTTTTGCATTTTCAAGAGGCCAAGAAGATGAGTATTTTTATTCTTTTTTATATGTCCACTATTTTATGAATCCCAAGTTTGTTTTGAGCTTATAAATGTTCTTCCATATTTATTTTGGTTGCTAAGTAATCTTAAATTTTTCATTATTTGAGATATTAGAAAAATAATAACCATTTGTCAAATGAGTCTAATACAACTTTTTGGCTTAGTCGAATTAAGTATCTCATTTTATTGGAGATCAAAACAACAAACTGTAAACTCTTCCTTCATTTCCCAGTGACTATACAGAGAGGTAAGGATATTTTACATTAAATTCGGAGATTTGGTATTTTGTTAGGTGGCATATGGGGCATTCCCACCCTGGTAGAATGAAATGTTTATGCCTCCTGGCGTTAGAAAAGGCATGTGCATCTAAATATGACATGATCTGATGAGAAGAATGTTTGGCCGGTTGGTCGGTCTAATACTGAAATTTATTATTATTATTTTCTTGGTTAATACTGACATTTATTAACATTACGGTGCCCCAACGATAACCCAGTGGTACCAATACTTTTATACTTGTGTGCTTGTGTTCTTTTATTTCACACAAGCACGAATGATATTTGTTTTATGGTGAGACTTCAATAAAAGTCTGGTGGTGAAATAGCCTCCGTTATTGTTCATTTACTATAGCTGTATAACTAGAGGTTAGATACAAAGACAACCTAATTCACTGTAATTTTATGATTGAGCAGGATGCTTTGCCCAAATATCCAGATGCAGGGGGGCATTTTCGTGCATTGAGAGAGGGTTGGGACTCTCACTTGACTCCATCTACTCATCCCTATCTCCATCTCCAATTGTAGTAGCAAGTTTAGACTGAGTTTTCAAAGCTCAACTGAGGTATTCTGGGCAGGTTGTTGCTGTGAAGGTGCAATGGCATGGTATTGAAGAAGCTAGAGGGCCTAACTTCTATCTGATAAGAGGTCTAGGATTTTTCATAAATAAATATGTTGTCATAGTCACCGATGGTGTTGTTGCCCTTATTGATGAATTTGTACCATAAGTTTATCAAGAGCTTAATTGTGTGCAGGTTAGTTTCCCCATCAATGTATAAATAACATGTAACAATCTTATTTGAGTTAGGGTTTGAGTTAGGGTTGGGTAGGCAAATACCCATATGAGGCACGTCTCTTTCCTAGTTCTTGTCAAAAGAAAGCTGTCATGGCATGGTGGTTGGTTGAGGTACCTATCTAACTAACCTTGGGTATGAAGTGGGGCCTTCAATTCATGCTTCACGTGCTCCTCGGTAGAAAAAAAATAATGAAGAAGGAAGAACCCATTGAAGGAAGTAATTAACAAATAACAAGCTCTTCGATTTGTATTTTTTTTTTTCTTTTAAAGCTAATAAGGTATTCAAATTTTAAGTGGGATTAGACACAAATAAGGTCACCACTTGCACCCTGCATACATTGATTGGTGTGTAGTCCCAAAAATGAAAATTAGAAAATCGAATCTAGATCCTTCGATCTAATTAAGTTTCAAGAGAAGCACTAGTTTAATCCTTGGGATCGATTATGGATTACCTCATTTATTTTGCAAAATTTTATGAGTTTGGAATAACAACTAATGACATTGAAGGTTCAAGGGGACAACTTGATTCCAGATTAAAAACAAGTTATCATCTGTAATAACAGGGGTAATAAAGACGCAATTAAATAGCATCATCTGTAGTCGATTCAGATCTCTTGTACTTTTCAATAAAGACGCAATTAAATAACATTGGGCCAAGGGGTAATAATATCCCAAGCAGTCTGCACCTCTTGAGTTTGAAGGTTAGTTTCTTTACTTTTTTTTATTCTTTTATTTATTTATTTATTTTTATTTTGGGTATAATAGGCAAGGATTTGAACTCCTAACCTATCATATTTCTATCTTTTGTTCTGCCCTCCCTCATCCACTAAGTTAACCTCGATAGCTTGAAGATTAGTTTCTTTCAAATAGGCTTAGCCTCAATCTATTAATGTCCAACTCTCCGGTCTCCAATTTTATTTGTTTATTATTTTTTGTTTTCAGTTATTTGTGTGTGCGCACGTTCTTAATTTATTTTATTTTTCTGCCCCTAAGTTTTAAGTATCTAAATATTTATTATTTCAGCAGTTCTATCCCTTTAGATAGGAAAGTAAAACCTCTTCTAAGTTCAAACACCTTCATTATAAAATGTAGTCCTAAATAAGACAGTGTGACTATAGACTTTGGCATAGCATGGAAAAGTTGAATTCTCCTTTGATTATTTGATATGAGACCACCAACAATATACGGGGAAAAATTCGGATAATTGGCGGAGTGTTTCAAAGAAGGTGGTCAGACGATCTAGAGCATCGTGGCATGATGGTAGAAGAAAGTTACAGAGGCTGAGATTGCATTTGGGCTCTCAAATGAATAGTGGCACTAGGTGGCTCAATAAACAATGGTGCTAGGTGCTCTGATGAATAAGTGGCATTAGGTGCTCCGATAAACAGTGGCTTGAAAAGTACAAAGACATGTCAGGGGAGGCCTGGGGTTTGCCCGACCGAAGACCCTCTGATGGTCAAGTTAGTCCTCAGCGTCAAGAGAGAGAAAGAGAGAGCTAGGGTTTTGCGAGAGCAGCGTACCTCCTTTGGTAGAAAGTGATAATGTTCCTTTTATAGAAGAAGCTAGGTTAGGGTTCTTGGTCTTGGTTGGTGACAACTGTCTGACTATGGTTAGGTTAGCGTGACCATTTTGACCATGGTCGAGTTAGCTAGCTAGCAATTCATTGAGCGTAGTGCGTGCTCAGAGTACTTTGTTCTTCGAGGGGAATTTGTTAGGTTGTCAGTAAGAGTTTGCTAAGTCAAAACAAATTTGGACCGAGCAGAAGGTGAATATTTGTTTAGCTATGATTAAGCCAAAGTGATCATTGTTAGGACCAAGAGCCTTTTGGCCCGAGTCTACGAGGCCGAAGCCTTAGTATATAAAACTATCAATTTAGTCATTGACCGAGAGCTTTTTAGCCCGAGCATGTGCGGACCGAGGAAATAGTTCTTTGGCCTGAGCATGTGCGGACCGAGGAGATGGTTATCTAGCTTGAACATGTGTGGACTGAGGAGATGGTTCGGTGATTGGATGCTTTTATAGCCAAGTGCTGGGGCCGAACAAACCTAGGCCGAATAGTCATGGACCAAACAAACTTGGACCAAATAGATTCAACCCAAGGATAAGGATTGATAGTGGCCGAGAATTACAAGATAGAATGCTTACCGTGCTTAGGTAACTGAGTTAATTTACCTAAGCAATCTTTTTAAGTTCCCTAGTTTGATATTTCTCCATTGAAACAAAGAAAAGTTTGGTTGAGCACTTTACCACATATCTTTTGATCATTGGTGGGTCAGAATTTTCCCACACAGACAATATTCTAAGATAATAGTAAGGGATTTTTAGTCATAGTCCCAAAGAATAATCAATCTCCTATTAGGGGTAATTGTTAATTTTCCTTAATTATAATAAATTTTTAATTCAGAGGCCTTCAAATCCTTTATTTTTATATTTTATATTTTTATTTTAAAGACCCTGAAAGCATAAAAATGGAAATCTAGCATCCTAATATGAAGATTTCTAAGAAATTGGATGATCCGTAAGTTTGAACTCGAGTGAACTTGAAAACTTTCTGAATGGTATACATGTGATGGAGCGTTCGTTTATTGTTAAAATCAAAACTTGTATTGAAATTACATACTCTTCTTCCTTACATTTTTTTTAAAAAAAATTTTAAATTTTTTTTTACGATCCATGAACCACTAACTGATTTTCTTTTGTCTAGTACGCGAGGGTTCTAGTGAGTGTCGCTTAATACCTCACGTCTTTGACTCTTGACTCTCGAGAATCGTCTTACCCTAAAAAAAAAAAGGTTAGGAAACGTTTACACTCCAAAAAAACTTGTAATGTAGTGTTTGGCATGTATTGGACGCAATGTGCTTCATACACCTATTTCACATATCAGACATATCTAAGAAATATCCATAATTTTTAATTTTTAATTTTTAATTTTTGGATTCAAAACACACTCTAATACTCCATTGACATGTGTGAACACGCTTGTGACTTTTTGCAAAGAAAAATTTAAATGTAATTATGATACAACTGATGTAGTTTCACAAGTCAATGAGAAAGCAAAGTGGGATCGATTGTCAAAGTATTTTTTGGTTTTATAATTTCATTTTGCTTCACTCTTATTGACTTGTGACACCACGTGACTATATCACAATTACATGAAAAACTCACTCTTTTTAATTTGTTTATTTTGATTGTTAGAATTAGACAATTGATTTTTTTTTTCTTTTGTGGAAAATGGAACTATGATTAAAGGTATATGCCATTGTTATGGAGATAGGAATGTTATGCTTGTTTATGTAATTATATCCATTATGTTCCTATATATTTTAATTAATTTTTTATATGTATAATTAATGAAACTGTCAACTATCTATTCTAATACTATAATTAATCCAATAGCCCTTTCCTCCTTAATCTTCAATTCTCCTTCACTTTGGGCTTACACAAAACACATTATTTATGATGTCAGTATCTTATGGCCTTCTCCCTTTCTTCCCGCACATCGCGTGGGTTCCTACCAGTATATATATATATATATATATATGAATTATGATAGCTTGATTTTTTTTTTTCTTTTGTGGAAAATGGAACTATGATTAAAGGTATATGCCATTGTTATGGAGATAGGAATGTTATGCTTGTTTATGTAATTATATCCATTATGTTCCTATATATTTTAATTAATTTTTTATATGTATAATTAATGAAACTGTCAACTATCTATTCTAATACTATAATTAATCCAATAGCCCTTTCCTCCTTAATCTTCAATTCTCCTTCACTTTGGGCTTACACAAAACACATTATTTATGATGTCAGTATCTTATGGCCTTCTCCCTTTCTTCCCGCACATCGCGTGGGTTCCTACCAGTATATATATATATATATATATATGAATTATGATAGCTTGTACCTGTTTTCCTATTTATGATAGAAAAGGGACTGTGCATGCCTTCAAATTTACGGTGTGAAACAGTAGCTTGTACCTGTTTTTTTCTCAGCCCTTTGAAGTTAAAGATAGTTAATAATTTGTACCTCATTTACCAGAAACTCTTACCACAAGCATAGGATTCTCTGTGTTTAAAAGAAAAAAAAGGGGGTATCCCCCTCGTTTTGACTGTCACTCCCACCCAGCCCCGGGCACCTTAAGCACGGTATGAATTGTGCACTCTTCTCACATGATTTTTATTGATGTCTATTGATTTTTAATTTATTTATTATATAAAGAAATTAAGATCTCCATAAATCATATACCCTTAATTGGGATGAGACATGCCACTAAACCCGATGATCATCGATTAGTAAGAAATCGTTTTGACACTACATAAATTCTTGGTATTAGTCTTAAATAAAATTCTAAAAATTATATATTTGTTTCGTAAGCTTCATACCAATCATAGAATCAAAGCCTAATAATAAATTCCACTGGCCAGTGGCATCTAGCTACCTCTTCACAAGAAGACAGATAGAAATTGTTGATACTTTAATTAATTATATCTTAAGAAAAGGAAGGTTTGGGACTTCCTATTCCCTCATGGATCAGCTATATATTAATTAGGTTTATCCTATTCATTAATCAACTTCCTATTCCCTGTTTGCTTCCGAAAAATTTTCAATTTTTCATTTTCATTTTCAGTAAAAATGTGAAGGCGTGAAAACACGGGGAGGAGTTTAAAAATATTCTACGACTCTTTCTTCCTTTAGTATCATACCCAACATGGACAGGGTTTGGGTGAAGCCTAGCCGTTGTAAAGGTTGCCATTTAGGCAATTAATGTTAGGTTGGTACTGAGTAGTAATCAGTGCCCACACTTGAAAATTAAAAGAGGTCTGTAGGCCATGTTTTCTGGAGGTTATAGCAACCTTGATCAGTGACCACAAATTAATTGACCAAAGATTGTGACAAAAAACCTTACATTTCAGTAAATGTTTAGTCAAATATAGGATTCCAATTCCGATGCCACCTAATTCTAGTTTCCATCCAAACATCAAAATTGGAGCAACCCTTTATGGTTCCTATAATTCGGGAGGTTTCAGGATGTTTCCATACCCAATTAATCCCATTTCATACATGCAATTCCTTTCGTCACACATGCATGAGTAATTATAGGACAAAGCCCATAAAAATAATCTTGAGGGTTAACAAAATAGAGTACGTTCAGCGACCCGTTACTTTCTGTGCAAGGAGCATTACTTCCAAGATAAGAGGCAAATTCAAACCCTACGTACCCCACTTCATTTATTCCAAGGATCAACTGTACCTGATCCATTTTTAGCTTCAAAATTGCCTTTCGATCGAAGTCAGCTTTCAGCCACAACTTTTAAATTAAAGTACTGTTGTGTTTAATAATAGTACGTTGAGACCCTATGTGCAGAGATAATTTTGTTTAATAGTATGAGACCTTTAGAGTCATAATCTATACCCAAATAAAGCTAGGTAATGGAAAGTGACAGATAAACAATCAGTGATTGCCAACTTAGTAAGCAAGTTTGGATTCAGTGTTGAGGTAAAAAATTCCGCATTGTGCGTCAAGCTTAGTTCGGCTGTTGGATGTAATTTTGGATGGTGCACCGAGATTAAAAGATCAAAAAGTTACTATTAAGATCATTTTGGTAATTTTAATAGTGACTTTTTATCTTTTAATTAATCTTGGCAGATTAGTTTCTTTTGTAGTTTAGGTATAACTTGGTTAGCAAGGGAGGTTCTGGATGATGTTGCTGAGCTTTGCTCGTATATATTCTTTTCATCTCATCTTGGATTGCGATTGTTTTACTTTATTATCTTCTTGTTATTTGTTGGTATTGTGGTCGAGGGTTGTTTTCTCCCCTGCTTTTTTGTATTTACCTATTCTCTTAATAACATTCTCGGTTTACTCATCAAAAAAAAAGAAAAGAAAAAAATTCCATCCAACAGTTGAGATGAGTTTAGCACGATGCTGAACTTGTACAACCCAACACCAAATCTATTCAAGTAAGTGTATACTTTTTTTTATTTAATTTCTTCCTGTTTTTTGTTTTTGTTGTTTTTTGTTTTTGTGGTGCAGCGTAGTACGCTCTTGTAAGTTTTGCCACCTGATTACCTACGCTTTCTCCGAAGAGTATCATTATGTTTTATTCATCACCAGTCTTTGCGCACCACCACCGCATGATATCATTATTTTGCCCGCAAAATGAATTTGGGCAGGAAAGAAGGACTAGAATCTCTAATCAAGTTGAATTTTTGGTAACATATGTCTTGTGACTTTTGACCCTCTGACTTACATATTCTTTCTCCTAAAAGTCTCATAATTTTGTCCAAAGGGCCAGAATCTCTAATCAAGCTGAGTTTTTGGTAACAAATGTAGCAAAACCCAAAAAATTAGGTAGCAAAAGGCTTAAAACAGTAGTTCATGCCGGTATTACCTAACTACATCCCTGGGAAAATCTAAAGCCTGATTACTTGTACTTTTTTTTTTTTTTTGGGTGGATGATTACTTGTACCTCTTCAATTTTCTTATATGATACAGTCAAGGCATAGCTTCATAAATATTGCACTAGACGGTGCAAGAAAAAAAATTCGTATAACATACACCAAACAGTAGGGATTAGGGTTTATCGAGCTGAGTTGGAATACTCATCAATCACGTGACATTCATGCAAGTAAAGGATCAAGATGGATATTCCAAAAATCATTTGGACCTGCCAACGAAAGACCCATCACAAGTTTTGCTAATAATTGCCTGAGAAAAAATTTTAATTACGTGGGGACAATCCAATCGTACATGATCCCCAAATGTGTCAGCTAATAAAAGGCCTTTATAATGAAGTTTTAATTAGGTGGGGACAATCCAATCGTACATTGGACATCACTTTCCTCTCTCTCCCCTCTTTGCAAACAGGGCAAAATTTGATTCCCTACAGCGGAGGAGCAGCTGCTGCTCCTGCTGCTCCAAATTGATGTGGCACACTCTCTTGTCTGACATGTGTTGTTTGAATAATAAAAAAATCCACGCTACCCTGTTATTATTATCATGCTCTTTTCTCTGACCAAAATACCCCCACTCCCCAATCCAATTTTCGTTTCTCTGTCTATTATCCGTCCGTGTTTGGTTTACCACTAGTCTTATGATTTTTTTTTTTTCTTTTCAATTGCACATGAATACATGAACACATAATTATGAATATATATATATATATATATATACCCGAATTTCTCTCCTTCCAATTTAATAGATCTTGCACTAGAGTTGTTTGATCGAAATCAGATCTGACTAGATTTGTCCTGCTTCATCATACTTTCTTCTACCTTTATCATGATCTTTACTTCAACATCAAACCCACCAATCAATGGCATGTCTCTCGTCCAGTATAAAAAATTACGGTCCAAATTTCAGACGTGGACGGGAGATGAAAAGGAAGAAGAGGGAATGAAAGAAGAGGGAGAAAAGGGGACTTGCAGGCTTGCAGCTCTGATCAAGGGGAAATATAGGAGAGAAAGGGAGAGATCTGGATGCTGCTCGTAGGTATTAGTCGAAATTGGGCGGAAAGAGAGTGGAGAATGACTGAACACGGAAAGGTGTGAAGAGATAGCATCTTACTGGCGATGGAGAATGGGGTATTTTGGTCCTCAAGACAAATGGGGTGAGAGAGGCGGTCCAACCTTATTAAAGTCACAGAAGCCGCGTGAAGTTTTTATTCTTTATAACACGTGTCAGATGAGAGAGTATGCTACATCAGTTTGGAGGAGCAGTTGTAAGGAGCCAAGTTTTGTCCTTCACAAATCTGCCTTCTATAGTTTCCACTATATAAATTAGTCCATTAGTGTATATTATTATACTCAGAAACAATTTTCAAGCAATACAGAGAGAGAGAGAGAGGGAGAGAGAGATGAGAAGAGAGTGCCACCCTTTATTGAGGGGAGGGAGGGGGGAAAGCAAATACCCTCATGGATTCACTTCAGCAGAGATGGATTCACTGGCTGCTATCTGTGAGACTCTTTTACCTCCTTTGCCTGTTGATTCTATGGAAACTGCTGGAAAAGAAGACCAACCCAGCAAGGCTGTCAAGGCCTTCTTTAAAGCTTCTGGGTCTCAACATCCAATACCTGATGAGGTGAAAAAACTAATTCATTTCTCCCTACACATTCATATAAAGTCACTTTGTTTACACATTCATATAAAGTCACTTTGTTTACATGATAATTTTTTTGAAAGGAACAGGTTGCGGAACTTTTAGTGAAGAGGGCCTTATTAGAAGCTGTGATACTTGCGAGAATAGTATTGTGGGTTCTTTCTACCAGGCTGGGGACATTTTTGCTCTGTGGGTTTCTTTGTTTAGGAGAAAAATGGCCATTCATCAACAACTTCTCAAGTATCTCCTTGGAAAAGAGAGAGAAGATCCTTCAGAAATGGTTCAGGCATAGGTTCCTGACACCTGTCAGACTTATATTTGTTTACATCAAAGCCTTGTGTCTCTACAGTTTCTTCTCTCAGGTAATGCGCGCTTCTCACTTTGCTAACTAGTCTCTTCAGCACTTCATTTCCTAGTGCCTAATATATATATATATATATATATATATATATATAGATACAGAGTAATCCTTAGTAGGTTATTTTAACTTAACTTTCCGTTAGATTATTTTTCAAAACTCTACTTGATGCATGCCAAATATTAAGTTGATTCGAGATTAATTACTATTCAATCCAAAACTCATAATTTTTTATTTAATAACAATCACTCAATTTGAAAACACAAATATTAATGAAAACTGGGTTCAAATATTAATCAAATATTAATATTAATTACTAAATATTTGATTTTTATTCAAGTCTTAGGTCTTAACCCAACATATACTACTATGCTAGCACGTTGTCTTTCGTCCATCACCCTAATTCTCATTCTTTAGTTTGTGTTGGCTGCCATTAAATATTAATGAAAACTGGGTTCACCAAATTGCATTGGCATTAATTGAACTAAATTATATAACAACTACTACCACCCACCCCCTAAAATACAAATAGAAGTTCCTGTTAGCTAGAACACACCATGACATCCAAAGATGAAACTGGAAATTCTTTTACACAGGAAACTCACGGATCCCCTGAAAATTTAAATCTACTTTACACAGGAAAAACCAATTTTACACAGGAATTCATGGAGCCCATGAAAATTTAAATCTGATAGAGACGTGGGTTCATGGTTGAACTTAGAAAAAAACAAATGATTTGAGAAGGAGATCAAAACCTCTAAGACATTCAGGTTTTTATGAGAACACACAAACACTGGTTTCACGGTTGAATTTGAGGGGGAAAAAAAAACGCAAACACAAAATTAGAGAGAGAGATTAATTTATTTGAAGGGAGAGAGAGATCGATTTTACCTGGAAAAATCGTTGTTGAAGAAAAATGTTTGGCCGCCACCGCTGTTGCTGAGAGAGAGAGAAGCTTCTCTGCTTTGGAGGCAAATGTATTGATGTTAGGCTGAGGATATGGTTTGGTATTCTTTTTATTCATGTCTTAAAACGTGGGGCAAGGCTGGAGATACATAAAGTTTCATTAAATGGCCAAAATTGATTTCCGGTCAACTTTTCATAGAAGCTTGGATGCCCTAGCTTCTTCCATAATCTGCCTTGTTTGGCAAGCTTTTAGATAATCTAGAATCATTTTTAAAGACTAAAATCACTTTTAGTCCTATTTAAAAATCTAAATCATAATCACTTCTAAACTCAAAAAATGATTTTATAATAAGACGGTCTCCAACTTCTAATTAGAAGCTGATCTTAGCTTTTGCAGAGGATTTTAATAACTTTTCATATTTCTAAAACTACCCTCAATACTTAAGTATGAAAACAATTTTTTCCAACCATATCCTTTAACAAAACGATAATAGCCCCACCTTAAACCCAACTCTTCTACTCTCTTACGGCTGTACTCCTCACTCCTGCCGTTGTCAATGTGTTGGTAATTTTTAATCAACTTGGATCCGTAGGATACTAATTTAAACTTCAAATCTTTTTTTTTTTTTTTTTTTGTTCTCTCCCTTCATCTATTCATTGATTTTGGAATTTTTTTTAAGAATTGATTCCATAAAATTTGGATTTGTATTTTTTTTTTTAAGCAAAAAAAAAAAAAAAAAAAGGGAGGATTAACGTAAGCAAAATCCCTAGTAATACACCTTTGTGGGGTTGGTTGAGAGGTCAAGTACTCTTGTGTGTGTTTTCCAAAAGTTATCGTTTTGACTTCTCATCGCTCTTGTTGCTTGTGTGATTATGTGACGTCTCACTTGCTGTTAGGGGAATAATTTGAGCTCAAATTTCGATAAGAGTACAGCCTAGGATACCCCCAATCATTAATATCAAAAATAAAAAAATAAAAAATAAAAAATCATTACTAATACCAAATAGAGCAAATAAAAAATAAAAATAAAAACAAAAAAAAATCATTTATTATAAGGGACAGTTCAATCAATTTAGGGTTGTAACAATTTCAGCAAATGTTCTTTCCAAATAAACAAAAAATCACTTTAAACTCTAACAACACTTTTGAAATACAATTTCCAAACATACACTGATCCTCTTCTACTTCTCGTAACTTGTGATTTTTTTTGCTTTTGTCTAAAAGCAAAAGTTACAGTTTTTCCAAACAGGGCCTAAAATCAATTTCCACAATCAAAATAAATTATGAAAAAACATACCAAACAAGGAAATAGATTATGGGTTGTGGAATAGATTTTGGGCCTCCTAAAATCCAATCCAAACAGGCAAAGAAAGGTTATGGAAAAGGACATTTTCTTAGCTTAGTAGATTTTCTATGATAGGATGTTTCTCAACCTTAGAGATGTTAATAACAATTACTGTCATTTTCATTGTCACTGTTATTCTTGAGGCTTGGCAAAATATTTCTTTGAAATCTAATACAAACATCTTATTACTGTAGCTACTTTTTTTTTTTTTTTTTTTTTTTTGGGGGGGTGGAGGTTTGGAAATATATATGTTATAGATCGAAAGAGACCCATAACTAATATTTATAATTTTTTTACACCAACTCCATTATTTTTATGGTAAAGATTTGGTTTTAGAAAGCGACTACTATTGAAAAGACTTTAACATTTTTTTTTTCCTTTTTTGGCTGCGAAAACTTTGAAAAAAAATAAGGATAAAGACTTTAACTTACTCGCATAGAATTAATTATACATTTTTTTGAAAGATTGGAGTGACGATAATGTTAAGGTCTACTAAACTAAGAATTCTAATTAAGCGAGTATTTAAAATAAAAATAAAAAAATCCCTTTAAAATTCATGGGGAAGATAATGTTAAAATATTTTCAGCAACAATAAAATTTTAGGGTTTTTTGTAAGCCTTTTATTAGTCCTTTGTTTGTTTTTTGTTTTTGATGAAATTCGTTTTTTTTTATTTTTATTTTTTTAAGTTTAAAATGTGAGGAAAGTCCCTCACTGGAAAGAGAGAAGAAAGAAATAGGGGAATTTTAGATTGGTCAAGCTAGGGGAAAATAATTACAGTTCAATAAAAAGTACTACTAACTTCCTAGTAAATGACTACTAACTTAACTAAGAATGACTACTAATTTAACTAAGAATGACTACTAAGTATAACAAATGTTCACCTTACGCATGCTTTCATTTTATAGCGCATGGATAAAGCTATATGGCTGATATCACACGATCGGACTTCTAATATAACATCACACCTGGTCACAAGGGTGTGATTAATGGTCAGATCATATGGTGTAATGGTTTGATCTGACCTTTTAGTCTATACAATTGAGCAAAAACCAATCATTTAGATTTTAGGCATAACAATCATTCTCTCTTTTTCTTCCTGTAGGCAATAAGGTTTTCTATGTAAAATTTTAAAAATTAGTTAGTCCAAATTCATGGTAGAGAAGACAAGAACACAATTTTCCACTAATCTTACACTAATATCTTCTAAAGTGGTGTGGGCAAATCCTCACTGGAAACGGATTTCCAAAAAGTCACATATACTGCAAAGTAGTTGAAACTTGAGTGATAACTTCATTCTTTTTGGTGAAAATCCTATCCTATAGCATATGGTAACCCCCTGCCACCCCCCCCCCCCCCCCCCCCCAAAAAAAAAAAAAAAAAGAAAAAAGAACTAGATTACACTGTTGTTTTTGCAGGTTGGTGACAATTTAGAAAACCCTGCATGGGATGCTATTGGATATCATGTAGACACATATGAGAAGCTGCCAAAAGTCCAGAAGGAGAAACCACTTCAAAAGGGAATGGTAGAAACTATGCATGAAACTGACTCCAGTCTTGTTGAATCCCTCACCCAAAAGGGCCTCAAAGTCACAGAAGATCCTAAACAGAACATTTACAAGATCGAATGTGATGTTGTCATTGTTGGTTCTGGCTGTGGTGGAGGTGTTGCAGCTGCCGTTCTTGCGAGTTCTGGCCAGAAGGTGGTTGTTCTTGAGAAAGGGAACTATTTTACCCCTTCAGATTATTCTTCTTTGGAAGGCCCTTCCATGAATCAACTATATGAATCAGGGGGGATGCTTCCAACTGTTGATGGGAAAATGATGATCTTGGCAGGATCAACAGTGGGTGGTGGCTCCGCTGTTAACTGGTCAGCATGCATCAAAACACCAAAGCCAGTGCTGCAGGAATGGGCTGTAGATCAGAAAATCCCACTCTTTGGGAGCTCCCAATACTTTTCTGCCATGGATACCGTGTGGAAGAGAATTGGTGTTACAGAGAATTGTGTCGAAGAGGGATTCCAGAATAAAATCCTTCGAAAAGGGTGTGAAAAGCTGGGTCTTAAAGTTGATAATGTGCCAAGAAATTCATCAGAAAATCATTTTTGTGGTTCTTGCGGTTACGGCTGTATGACAGGAGAAAAACAAGGGACTGATTCTACTTGGCTGGTTGATGCTGTGGACTGTGGTGCAGTGATCCTGACAGGCTGCAAAGCCGAGCGATTCATATTGGCAAAGAACAAGCATGGAAGGATGAAAAGGAAAAAATGTCTAGGAGTGATTGCAAAAACATTAAATAACAAAGTCACCAAGAGACTGCAAATTGAGGCCAAAGTAACGATCTCTGCTTGTGGGTCTCTCTTAACACCCCCTCTGATGATCTGCAGTGGGTTAAAAAACCACAACATCGGCCGAAACCTTCATCTCCACCCTGTTCTGTTTGCCTGGGGATACTTTCCAGACTCTAATTCAGAGCTCAAGGGAAAAGCCTATGAGGGGGGTATAATTACATCAATCCATAAGGTGGTGTCAGAGGACTCCAATGTAAGAGCCATCGTAGAAACTACTGCAGCAGGGCCTGCAACCTTTTCTGCATTATGTCCGTGGGAATCTGGAATTGACTTTAAGGAAAGAATGGTAAAGTATGGAAGAACTGCTCATTTGTTTTCAATGGTCAGGGATCGGGGCTCTGGAGAAGTTAAGGTGGAAGGAAGGATAAGCTATAAATTAAATGCGTTGGACAAAGACGATATCAAGGCAGGGTTGCGGCAGGCATTGAGGATTTTGGTAGCAGCAGGAGCGGCTGAGGTGGGGACCCGTCTGAGTGATGGGCAGAGGATGCAATGCAAAGGGATTAAGGAAAAGGAATTGGAGGAGTTTTTGGAGACGGTTTCAGCAGTGGGAGGGCCACAGTCACTGATAGAGAATTGGACAATGTATGGGTCTGCTCATCAGATGGGGAGTTGTAGAATGGGGATTAGTGAAGAAAAAGGTGCAGTTGATGAGAATGGGGAGAGTTGGGAAGCAGAAGGCCTATTTGTTTGTGATGCAAGTGTTCTCCCAAGTGCCGTTGGTGTAAATCCCATGATTACCATCCAATCAACTGCTTATTGCCTCTCAAAAAAGATAGCAGAGTTCTTGGAAAAAGAAGAGTTCTCTAAAGTCAATTGATTCCAATTGATTCTTCTTTTCTGATGGGTACAAACTTAGAACATATGCATTGGATTCAATTATTACCGAAATGAAACATTGGACCTTATGTGTTGTATGTATTTAAATCCTTTCCTAATCAAACTCGAAGTTCTCTTGGAAATGTGTTTATTTTCCCTTCTTAAGCATCATTTTTTATTTTTTTTTTCTTTTATTTTCTTCATTCTTCCCAGATCCGACTGAGCCTAAAGGTAACAAAAAAAGTAGGGCTACAAAATTAAAGAAACGAGGAACCCCTTACAAATAAACCCCTCAGGTCCATGCAAGAGACCTTTCAACCCAAATTTCATATAGTATTATGTTTCCAAAATCAAGTCCTTTTTTTTCTTTAAAATAAAATTTTGTGGCACACATAGATCCCTTTATCAAAGTATGTTGACCCAAAACACTCCTGAGGTATTTAAAAAACGCTTTTAAAAGCGCTATTAGTAACACCACTTTTAGGGAAGTTAAAGCGCTATTATTAATAGCACTGTCAAAATTTTTAGCAAAGTTGAAAGCGCAATTGGTAATAGCGGTTTTAGACCCTTTTTCCTTTTTTCTGGGAAGCAACTGGTTCCTTGTCTCTCTGTCTTGGCCTCCCGGGCATCCATATCTTCTCAATCTCCCTCCCTCATCTTCCACTCTTCACAGCTTCTTTTCTCATGACCACTCCTCTCCGTCTCTCATTCCCTCCTCCCTCATCACCCCAAAATCCTCTCGTATTTCCCTTTCCCATTCCTTCACAGCCTTATCTTCACTTCACCTTCAAACCCAATCCATCTTCGCCGGTCACCGCATCCGACGGTCACAAAACGTCCTCGATCTTGACGACGAGTCCGATTTCGAAACCCTCCTCTCTGCTGACCGTCACATCTCAATCTGAATTCCCACCCAGCAGCATTCTGCCTAAAGATCTCCCCAATACCATGATGACCCAATAACCCACTGAAGACCCTTTATCAATCAATCCTTTGCCTCTGAGAATGCCTCTCCAAATCCAAGAAAAGCTCCCTTTTATCGTTTACAATATGGGGATTACCATTTTTTACAGTACTTAGCAATGAGAATCCAATACTGCATGTTTGGCCAATATGGCTTTGTTCATGGTTGCCAAACGTATGATCATTTTCCTTACAAATGTTACCCCAACTTAGAAAATGAATCTTCTTGTTCCCCTGATCATGCCCACATCGAAAATGCTTCATTATGGCCTCAAGCTCGTTGCATAACACGATGTGGGAAGTTTAAAATACATAGCAAGAGAGGTGATGACCGATTTAACAATAGTAGTTCTGCCTCCTTGAGACAGAAGACAGGACTGCCAAGACTAAAAGTTCGAGAGGAAACGATCTTTGATTTTTTTTTGAAGAGGACAGCTTTAATCTGTTTGCCAGAAATAAACATGACAAAGGAGCACTTTTTTCTCCTCCACGGTCACTTTTTTAAAAATTCAATGACATAGTTTGAACTAGGTATAATACTCTTGCAAGTGGTAATACAAGGCCTGATTTATTCTGCTCATCTTGTATTCTCTGCACAATGACAAAATCCTCAAACCCGAATAGCCATCCATTCTTGCTCATAAAAATAGAGAAGTATTGGATCGATTTGGTTAAGACGAAGGAGTTTTGAGGCCCCTGTCTAAGTTGAAAGACTCATATGAAATAAGCAAGAAACTACCTAGTGAAGATGTGGTGAAATGAGCCCGTAGACATCTCATTTTGTCCCTCCATTTTGATGGTGAGTTCACGATGATGAGGTCTCTGATGTTTATTGTCAACTTAGTTCTATTTTCTACGAGCGAAACAAGCAAATAAGGTTTGTCGGTTTATAAAAGAGAATTATGAAAAAGTTTTTTTTTCATAAAAAGTAGAGTCCACTTTGTTCTTGTAAAAAGAAAGAATCGAGGATAAGTTCAGTACTTCTCTTTGCTTAAATGTGAAAATGGGACCCCTACATTTTTGTTTAATAAAAAAAAGGGGAAGTGGGATGGTAGGTGAGGGAAGGAAACAAAGAAGAGGACGGTCGACTTCTCATCACAGTTGAAAGATTGTCACGACAGTCTCCGGGACAGCAGATAATTTTCTGACAAGCACTACACCTTGTTTGTAATGAAGAGGGGAGTGAGAAGTGACGTCAAGGTGACGATCTTAGACTAAAAATTTTCCCTATAAATTGAGAGAGCTTTGAGGAGCTCAGGGGAGGGATTCCGAGATTAAGGGGAAGGAGAAAATAACATAAAGTTGACTAGTGAGAAAAGGAAAAGCTTGCTAAGTTCAAAAGAAGAGACACTGCTGAGTTGATAGTGGACCTAAGAGACAGTTTGATCACCAATCTGCTTTATTTGTAAGAGGCATAAGCATTTTTTTTTTTTTTTATATATAGTAGAATCACATAAGTTGTTTAAATAATAATTTTGCTATATGTAAAATCTGTTTAGACTAACCCTTCTGTAAGGAAGTTGGTTTAATCACGAGAAAGGTAAACTAGTGAAATCATTCATATGCATATTTATACCATGCGTGCGCATGACAAATCATGTGTACACATATCTATAGTATGTGTCCGTATGATCATTTTGTTCCCTTAATTTTTGTTATTTTTATTAGTGTAATCATTACTTTCATCATTACTTTTTTTTTTTTTTTTTTTTATCATTACTTTCATTATAACATCTTACCATTCATTTGATTATTAACCATAAATATGTGTACGTCATTGTTTGTTTTAATTTATATTTATTTATTTCGTGGTTCCATATGCTTTATCATTACTTTCATCATTACCTTTTGTTTTCTTCATCATTACTTTTATTATAACATCTCATCATTCATTTGATTATTAACCATAAATATGTGTACATCATTATTTGTTTTAATTTATATTTGTTTATTTCGTGATTCCATATACTTCTTGTTTATCTTATGTTTTATATATCTTGTTTATATATTTTCTTATTACTTTATGCTATGAACATACCATTCATGTGTATTTTTAATTATTACATGATATAAGGTGATCCAGGTTAAATCAAAATATTAAATATGGTTAATGAATACAAAATGAAGGCTTATCACTGGGCATTGTTAGGTGCCTAACACTTTTCCAATGTGTACCTTAGTTTCGAACTTTTCTCCAGTCAACAAAATTGGTCCTGGGTCTTCCAGGTGGTGACTCTTATTCATATATATGCTAATCCTCTAGGGTTAGCACCATTAGAACTAAAAGCAGGTAAAATGCAAGTGAAAAAAAGAGCAAGCGCGTGGTGAAAACTGGTGCGCTCATAAAACCTATATAGTCAAATACTTGTAAAAAAGTTCTCTTTCAGCCTCATTGAAACCATATGTGTCACGTAAAACAGAAACAATTTTTTCCTTCATTTTCATGCATTAAGGTGTGAAAATGAAAAATCCACTGGTGTAACAACCCAAAAGATGCCAGATCGTTTAGGTGCAAGAATGGGTGTGTCTGTTAAGACTTCATTGAGTGCAAGAGTGGGTGTCTTTTAAAATTCTACACATACTTTTGTAAGCATCATTTACTTCTAGGAATCTCTCTAAAAAGAAGAACTAGTGAAGAAAGGGGCCATCCTTCATTGCCCTTTTATCACAACTCCAATAGTAATGCACAAAATTGAGGAATTGCCTAGTGCGAATGCTCCTACTAAATTTGAGAGTTCTAAGCGATTGCTTTAAGACAAACTTGCAAAATGGAAAGCTTGAGAATTGGAAAGACATTACAATAGCATATATTTATTTTATTTTATTTTGGAGTGACAATGTCGTAGAATTCTAGTAACCCAAATGTACAAGACACGTTAAATTTTATTTGGTGCGTGATCTCTTCAGTACACTTGGAACCTTATGGTTCACCCTTAATTTTTCTCACTTGGATCTGTGATGAATGATAAGGGAGATCACACACATTGATATGATCAATTCTGTGCTCTATATTTATATTAATAAAAAAAATAAACAGTTTAAAAACACCTATGAAAGCGCTAATTCATAAAAACGCTTTTAAAAGCGCTATTAGTAACACCACTTTTAGAGAATTTAAAGCGCTATCTGTCAAAATTTTTAGCAACGTTGAAAGCGCTATTGGTAATAGCGATTTAGACCCTGTGTTTTTTTTTTTTTGTTTTTTTTCTGGGAAGCAACTGGTTCCTTGTCTCTCTGTCACGGCCTCTCGGGCATCCATATATTCTCAATCTCCCTCCCTCATCTTCCACTCTTCACAGCTTCTTTTCTCATGACCACTCCTCTCCGTCTCTCATTCCCTCCTCCCTCATCACCCCAAAATCCTCTCGGATTTCCCTTTGCCATTCCTTCACAGCCAAACACAGCCTTATCTTCACTTCACCTTCAAACCCAATCCATCTTCGACGGTCACGGCATCCGACGGTCACAAAACGTCCTCGATCTTGACGACGAGTCCGATTTCGAAACCCTCCTCTCTCCTGACCGTCACATCTCAATCTGAATTCCCACCCAGCAGCATTCTGCGTAAAGATCTCCCCAATACCATGATGACCCAATAACCCACTGAAGACCCTTTATCAATCAATCCTTTGCCTTTGAGAATGCCTCTCCAAATCCAAGAAAAGCTCCCTTTTATCGTTTACAATATGGGGATTACCATTTTTTACAGTACTTAGCAATGAGAATCCAATACTGCATGTTTGTCCAATATGGCTTTGTTCATGGGTGCCATACGTATGATCATTTTCTCTACAAATGTTACCCCAACTTGGAAAATGAATCTTCTTGTTCCCCTGATCATGCCCACATCGAAAATGCTTCTGTTGAGTAGAACGCAGCGGAATTGTAAAAACAATTCTTTTATTTATTGTGTATAAAATACACTTTACACAAATACCTCACAATCACTCACAAGGAAAGAAATTGTACAAAGGGATACCTCACTCACACATTATTTCTCTACACTTGCAATACACACTAGTAACTCACACACACTCACACTTAAATACCCCATACACATATTACACCTAATAATACCCTCACCAAAATTTGGGACTTCCCACACAACACCACACGCACACACACAATGGAAGACTCACTCACACATTTGTTTCACTCCACTCAACACACCTAAGGAGGCTCACCCCTTTTATAGATGCTGCCCGGCTCTTAAGAAGTCGGTGAAACCGACTTGAAGCTGCTAGAAGCTTCAACAATGGCGGTGGGAAAAGAAGGGAGAGAATGAAGCTTCTAGAGAGAGAAAGAGAGATGAAGAAGATGATGAATAGTGAAGAAGAATCTAGAGAAAGAAAGAAAGAAAAGAAAAGGAGAGAAATCTAGAAATTTCTGGAGAGAATAAGAAGAGAGAAAACCAGAAAAATCTGGAGAAGAAAGAAGAAGTGATGAAATTCTTCAACAGCTTCATTATGGCCTCAAGCTCGTTGCATAACACGATGTGGGAAGTTTAAAAATAGACATCGTATACATAGCAAGAGAGGTGATGACCGATTTAACAAGAGTAGTTCTGCCTCCTTGAGACAGAAGACAGGACTGCCAAGACTAAAAGTTCGAGAGGAAACGATCTTTGATTTGTTTCAAGATAACAGCTTTAATCTGTTTGCCAGAAAAAATGACAAAGGAGCACTTTTTTTTCCCTCCACGGTCACTTTTTTAAAAATTCAATGACACAGTTTGAACTAGGTATAATACTCTTGCAAGTAGTAATACAAGGCCCGATTTATTCTGCTCATCTTGTATTCTCTGCACAATGACAAAATCCTCAAACCCGAATAGCCATCTATTCTTGCTCATAAAAATAGAGAAGTACTGGATTGATTTGGTTAAGACGTAGGAGCTTTGAGGCCCGTCTAAGTTGAAAGACTGATATGAAATAAGCAAGAAACTACCTAGCGAAGATGTGGTGTAATGAGCCTATAGAGTCAAATACTTGGAAAAAAGTTCTCTTTCAACCTCGTTGAAACTATAAGTAAAGTGTCACATAAAACAGAAACAACTTTTTCCTCCATTTTACCCTCTATTTAAGGTGTGAAAATGAAAAATCCACTGATGTAACCCAAAAGATGCCAGATTGTTTAGGTGCAAGAATGGGTGTGTCTGTTAAGACTTCATTGAGTGCAAGAGTGGGTGTCTTTTAAAATTCTACACACTCTTCTAAGCATCATTTACTTCTAGGAATCTCTCTAAAAGGAGAACTAGTGAAGAAAGGGGCCATCCTTCATTGCCCTTTTATCACAACTGCAATAGTACTGCACAAAATTGAGGAATTGCCTAGTGCGAATGCTACTAGGCAAACTTGCAAAATGGAAAGCTTGAGAATTGGAAAGACATTACAATATCATAGATTATTTATTTATTTATTATTTTATTTTTTGGAGTGACAATGTCATAGAATTCTAGTAACCCAAATATACAAGACACGTTAAATTTTATTTGGTGCGTGATCTCTTCATTACACTTGGAACCTTATGGTTCACCCTTAATTTTTCTCACTTGGATCTGTGATGAATGATGAGGGAGATCACACACATTGATATAAAAAAAAATATGGATCTCTTCACTCAGACAAGCACCTTCATGTCAGCTTGTCAAGGGAGGTTTGTACAAGCATACATCTAAAGCCAATGATCTCAGCCATCAGAATCAGTCTCACGGAATGGTAAAGGAACTGCCTTCACTGCCCTGAAATTTCCAACATTGTTCAGATGTTCATTCTCCAACCTGTTTGACAATGGTCATCAGAGTCAGACATATTTATGCTTGCGTTTCTTCTTATTTAATAAGATTATTTTACCCAGCATACAAACAAACCAACAAATACTAATTTGATTCATCTTAATCATTTTATATTCACGAGATGAAAAGTACCTATAAAAATTCCAATGCCCACGACGGATCACCTCCAACGAAGCCAAGAAAAAGTCTAATAACCGTGATTCAACAATTCCAAATCTAAATCGCAGCACAGTCTCCACCCAAGCAACTCTTAGAACGACATTCAAGGCCTACAATTCAATTTCCCATTTGGTTAGAACTCTATTTTGTTTACATGTAGTTCAAGGAAGAAGACAAATGGAATTACAGAGAGACAAAGAAGAGAGAGCTCACAATGGACATGTAGTAGACGCTTCTGTTCTTTAGGACCAAATCATCTCTAAGCCATAAGTTTTTGGATTTTGGATTGAGGAACCCCCAATCCTTGACAAAATCCCAGTACAACTGATAAACTGTGGCCACCATGGAAGTCACCAACACTATACTAACCAAAGATGGTTTCCCTGCCTAGCATATGTTATTCTGGCACCGGCGGCCACCATGGCAGAAACATATTTGCCCATGTTAGCCAAATGATTTGCATCACATTCATCAAACCAGCGTCTTGCACACTAGTAACATTAAAAAACCACGCGTTAATCGGACTTGATGATAGGCTTATTGGATAATTTTTGTCAAATTTCCACATAATTGGGACACACAAGTTTGTCAAGGAAAAAATAATTTTGTCCCTAGAAATGATATTAAGGTTACCTGCATGGCACGCCAATAGTAAGGCAAAAATGAGATGACATAAGCAAGCTCTCTGTATAGCTTTCCAGATTTGCAGGTGTCAAATTGGTGTGTTTTGAAACTTCCAGCAAGAAAGTAGCAGGCTGTGGATTCCATGTGCCTCAGCAGCTGGAATCTGTCAACAGAAAGGTCCATTTAGTGATTAATGAGGCTCTATAGGCTAAAAGAGGTGAAATGGGGAACTATAAAACAGAGTATTCTTCAAGGCCCTTTTTGGTCACCAAGAAGGAGCAACTCTAGTTTTATGCAGGCACAAAAAGTTTCTTTCCAAATTATATTCACCGTAAAATTATAGCATTGCACCATAGGTGTTGGATGTGTACCTGGCTAGTAAGTTGGTCAGCCATGAAAAAATCTACCATCAATACCTGCATAAGTAGCTGTTACAAATCCCAAAGAAAAGATTTAGTACCTTGCTACATTACATCATTCAATAGCCAACCCAAAATCATGGGAAATGAGAAAAGAAAAAAAAGAAGACATTAATGCATGTACCTTATAAAGTGGGGAGCAGACTATGTTACGTATTATCCGGATGAAGCAATAGCGAGTAGAGCGATAGAAGATGTTAAACGGGCATATAAGCAGTGCTATGAAAAACTGAAAAGGGGATTGGAAATCAGCATAAAGCTTTAAAATATGAACTCTCATTTAATGCTGGCAAAATTTGATCTAAACATGCTAACTGCCCAGAAAGGAGTGCCATTCAGGCAGATTTTGGCCCAAGTGGAATTCAGCCTGCCAAAACTTTATGCATTGCTTGCTCTATGATTAATGGCGAAATTTTTTGCAGTTTGTGAAAATTTCATGTTCAACCTTAATTTTAAGCCTGAATTGAAATTCCTGCTGTTTTATGGTTCCCAAGTTCCAAACACATATCTGCCATTTTATTTTATTTTTTTTAATCATGTCTCACTATTCTTAACTGAGCAATGCTATGCAAATGGAAGTTCATCAAGGAATGAGTTTCCTTATTTCTCCCCTTTTCAGTTTCAAAACAAAAATGATCATGATGTTTGTGCATTTTGGACATCAATCACAATGATGATTCACAAGTGCCACCACCCCTTTTGTCCGTGCAAGAATCAAGTCTCTACGAAAGAAATTTTATTGTTAATTACTCAACATTTTTTACACGAACACCACCTAAGATTAATCATGATCATGACCAGGTCAAATTACAGAAATCCCCTCATCTTATACTTCACTTCCTCTGTTACTTCAAAAGACTCAGGACAGTTTGATGTTGTTATTAGAAAGCCCAAGGGAGACAAAGTTCTATAATTTATCGTTCCTTTAATTAATGTTAGCATGAAATGAAAGTCGAAATATTAGGAACCAAGCAGTAAAAACAATGAAAATTAAGCACTAACCAGAAGGAGAATCCCAGGAATGACATCAACTTGGTTAGGAAAAATGCCACTGGCATGTAAAATGAGGTGGATCACCATAGCCCCAACCACAGCGGTCATAATGGAGGTGCAGATTAGGAAGGCATCTCTGTACTTGAGAGCTGTGGTGTGTGAGAATTCAAATATGAAGTTGTGGTTGATCCTTGTTCTCTTCCACATGAGAAGGTTACACCCATACATAAACAAGTGCAGACTTAGCAATGCGAACATGCTGCACATAGTCACACCCTTAATTTTAGTGTAACAATTATACATAATACAGTGATATCATGAACAAAAATGTGATTGATAGTATTTCTTATATGAGGGTATTTATTTATTTTATATTTTTTTTGGGGGTGGGGGGGTAGACCATCACAATTTAGTGCGCCATCCCTAGTAGTAGTATAATTAAACACAAAAATTTGAGTACATGTGTGTAAATGTGTCAAAAAATGCAGTAAAATTAGGAAAATGTGAAAAGAGTACCTAAAAACAGGGTAAACAGTTTCCATGTAGGCTGTTCCTGCTCTTGGGGAGAACACTTCGGACAAGTGTGCCAAAATTGCATACACAATAAACAGCGTTACAAAAGAACCTGTAAACAGACCTGAAACAACAACAATGACAACAACCTTAATAAAATTATTTGCTTTGACGAACCAAGCAAAAAAATAAAAATAAAAAAATAGAGGCTTCAATGAAATGTGACCATGAATTCTCATTCACATGGACATCATTGTTTAGGGGCACCGAGCTAAAATGCATATTCTCATTCACGCCAGTCAATGATCATTTAGGGGTTAGTCCCATTTGGCATGGATTAGTGGCCAGATCGAAAACGCTCATGCCAGGTTAGATGGATGATTAGGACGCCACTTATCTCAATAATTAAGGAAACTAATCACATTACTCTGCATTGTGATCATATGTAGTGATGTTGTCATTAGGTGAAGAAATTCAATAATTGAATTGTTTTTCTTTTACTGGCCATGAAAATGGTGGCAAGGCCCTCTATATGTCATTAGTCATTTAAATTAACAAACGTGGACAGTGTTTAGATGCCAATTAATTAGGCGGCTTTGGCTGTGGTGCCGCACCTACTTAATGACAAATTGACAATGCATCCACATTCAGAGAATGAAAGACAGTGTTAAGGATCTATAAGGGGAGCTTTTCCTTTATCTTTTTTCATATATAGTGGAGAGAGAGAGAGAGAGAGAGAAAGAGAGAGAGAGAGAGAGAGAGAGAGAGGGATTACCCACGAAAAAGGTGACCATATGAGACTCTTATGCTGGTGAGGTCTCAAGAACTTCATTGCCTTTTTCCTGTCATTGTTGGCGAAGTGCTTTGTGAATATGGACTCCACTTCGTCCATTAGTCTAACAACCTTATCACACCAAATATAATAATGTGCATGATACCTATTAGAAAACCGTTAAAAAAAACATTTTTCAAATCTAGCAATTGCATCAAAAACAGCAAAAAAGAAACGAAAAGAGTACTTTTTAAAAAAATTGACAAATGGGGTACTCATGTAGAAGAAGATGTTCAAATGACCATTGTAAACATCATAATCAGAAGAAAAAAAAGTCATATGACTTTTTCTTTTTCTTTTTTAATTTTAAAAATGAACGTTTTGATTACAATTTTTTTTTTTTTTAATTTTTATCAATGGGGCATAGAATTATTGGTTCCACTTGATGCAGAGGGCTCTTCCATATTGAAATGGAACTTTTTGGGCACATCCTTGCTAGGGAAAAGGAACAAGACATTATGTGATAAATAGAAGCCAAAATCATGGGGAAATAGTGCACATCATATCTAAGCATGATGTGCATGTTAAATGTTTAATTGGCAAGTTATAATAGACTATAATGTGAAATTAAAAACACCCTTACCTTATCAGAACTAATGAAATGAGACCTCTTTACCAATTTCAGATAATTTGCCGATGCCTGCTGGTTGGCAACCTGTTCATGAAAATAAATGAAGAAATTGTAACTGCATGTATCAACTTGTTGACATCTAAGGCTCATTCATGCAATAGATGTTTATGAAATAAAAAATAACTCGATCGCTCATATAAAATTAATAGAAATTAACTTTGGCACCATATGATACTTTAATTCTTCTTTTCTACTCAAGATTTCTCTAGGATCAAAATAGTTTGGAATTCAGGATTTAGTATGTCAATCAGAGAAACCAAGAAATGGATTGATAATAAGAGTAATGGGTTGTCATTCCACAATTTTTTACAATAACTGAATTGGGAATTTTTTTAAATGCTTAGGAAACAGTTGTAATTTTGGGAGGTAAAATACAGGTAAAAGTGAGCGCGTGGTTAGGAATTATTAGAGGCTAGTTTGATAGTCCATTTGAGAATTAGACAATTATTGTATATTTTACATAATATTTTAGGCATGTATTTATCTTCTTGAATGAAACTACTTTAAAAAATTAGGAATATCATCATAGTTGATGTCATAAGATCAATCGTTAGAAATTCATGAAATGCCTATATTTATAAATTTCATTGCATTTGTGATGATGACCATCATTTCGCATTGAAGATGATGGATATGATTGTCAAATGGGCAATAAATGTACAACATATATTTCATGATAGGTTATGATTTAAAAAAGAAGAAAGAATAGGAAAATGATAGACACACCATCGTGTCACTTTCTTTAGGTCATGGGTGGGTAAGAACGATGGTTTAGTTTGATATTATATATTTATCAATAATGATCACCTTGTGAGACGTTTTATATATACCATTCAAGACGAATCAGATGATGCAGAGTCGTGTGTGGTATTCATGCGCATGACTTCGCATACAATTCTGCACCATCCAATCTGTCTCAAATAGTGTGAGATATTCTATATGTGATCAAATTTTAATTATTTTGAGTGTTGAAGGGATTGACCGGCCTCACCACCTAAGGCCTAAGGCTGTTGGGGTTGGATTGAATTCGAAAATGGATTTTAACTAAGCATAGATGGTTGTTGGGAGCCTCACATCCTTCATGTGAGATGTATGTATATGTAGATAGTTAGTCCTATTCTATACCTCCTATAAAAGCTAGTAGGGTCTTTCTTTTTTATGCCAAAAAAGACACTCAACTATCATTGAATAAGACCTAAAGTGCTACCTCAAAGCAAAACCGTTCATTTAATTACCAAAAAATCAAAATCAAAAAATCAAAATGACCAATATCTTTGGGATTTCCTTTCCATTCTTTTTCCTTCTATATATCAGTGTAATGTGTCAATTAGGGCCTCACCTTGTCAAATTTCTTGAGTATCTTTGTAAAAGCAACCATATTCAATGAGCTGCCAAGACAACAAAATGATTAAAACCTCTTCGATCAAATCATAGGAGAAAGCAGTCTAAAAGAAACTTTCAGCTGCCAACCAAAACAGAAAGGAAAAAAAAAAAAAGAAAAAAAAGGCAGACTTCATGCAATGTTACGTTCAAGTAAGTATCACTGAAAAGGTAACAATCCGTTATCTGAAACCCAAAAAAAAAGGGTTTTGAAGAGGATTATGCATGATGGGACATAAAAAAAACATATAAAGAAGACGAAATACAAAAGCAATATTGGAAGCAGAACTCGATTTATTTCTTAAAAGGTATTTCTTTTTTCAGTTGAGAGAACCCACAGGCGTGACACATGGCATGTCATTGTTTAGAGTTTATTTTATGGGTAATACTAGGTATCCCCGCATTTTTGCCTTACATTTACCCTTCCAAATACACTGATAAAATGTAAAGTGTAAGGTAAAAGTGTGGGACAAAGTAACATTATCTTTATCACAATAGGCAAACCCTTACTAGAACAAGTAGACGAGTGGCTTGTACAATCATAGAGGTCATCTGACAAGTCTAAAATGACAAATAGACAATTATGATTACAAAAAATAAAAATATTAATATAAAAAAATAAAAAAACACCATTAAAGGTGTTAAGAAAAATCTTTGTTTTTTTAATTATTATTTAAGTAGTGGTCATGATATCGCCGTAATTCTACTATCACGCAAGTTGAAAGAACATTTGGGTGGGATGTGATGCCATGCAACACAAATATGGACTGATATGCTCTAGCTGTGGGAGTAATTCTCACCACTTCTGAGGGGTTCAACAGTCATAAAATTTTAGTAATCCTCATTTTAATCACTAGTAAAATGAGAAAAGAAGCATAAAATAAAAACCTGTAAGTTTTTAATAGACCAAGGCCTCTGTAGAGTTCCACAAAAGCCCCTCTTATCATCTTTTCAGCGCATTGGATCTTCTTTCTATTAATGAAATCCCCCGGTCCATCTTTCTTAGGATTATTTACTAAATCCTCCCACAGCATTGACGTTACGGCCATGATCGTACGCGTCGGTGTCGTGGCCGGGATATCAATCCTCATCGCCATCTTCGGCTTCCCTAGCTTGGTCTTCGACCGGGTTGCCGCACCGATGAAATTCATACCATTTCTTTCCAGCGCCGCGATCATGTCATCCACCGGCGATGAGGTCTCCATGGTGGTGGTCTCACTGAATTCACTGCCACTTTCTGCATAATAATTGACTATAATTAGACACGAGGGGCATATATGTAAATAAAAGAAGTACAGAAGGTTAGTCCTATTTCCACACCTCTTTGGCTAAATCCATACCCTTCAAGACCTATTTTCTCACCTTTTTTTTCTCCTTAATTTTACACCATATATGTTTGATAGTAAGAGGGAAAAAAAAAATGAAAAGTGCTCGAAATTACACGAATTATTTTTATATATATATATATATAAAATTTTTCCCTTAGTGCTTTCCGAGATTGAAATTAATATACGTACATCAGTGTTATAGTGGGCTTTTTTGACCACTTTCTTGAGAGGGAAAAAGTAAATTGCATATGAGTCACGCTGATCGATTGATTTTTCCATGAGAGACAATGTTAAGTGGCGACTAGGAGTGTATCAATGGAATTGGCAACTTGGGAACCCCCATGGGATCCCCCCTGGCATCTGTGGATGTTGCCCATATCACTTCCTCCAACTCTCACCATAAAACATCATGTCTGATGAATATCTAGGGGACCATGGCCCAAGGTATCACTGTCACCATCCAAAACTTTCTTATGTAATGGACTTCAATTACATCATTCTATATTAATTATCTTATCAATCTAAAAATTATATATATAGATCGATATAAATATATATGAATTTTCAAGTCAATAAGTACTGATCTTTATAACATCAGAATCATGCATTAGAGGTTGTACCCCGTGCATGTATGAATTATGCTTCGTCATTTTTTTTTTTTTTTTTTTTTAACAATCGATAGAATTTACGCATACCCGTGACTCCCAATATCAACAAATAGGTATTAATGTTTTTTTACAAGTTTGAACCTGAGATTGCTCACTCAACCAATAAGAAGAATACCATTAGATTATCATGCCATTAGCACTTGATCACATATTTTGACAAATAAAAATTTTATACACATGGTCGCATAAACACATTATTGAAGCTGCCGTTACAGCTAGCATTATTGGCTCGGTATGTCACGAATTTTCCATGTGTGAGGCCATATGACAAAGTTAATTAGTTTCCATTTTTGGTATATACTGAATTTTGATTGAATTAGGAGCAACATGCGCCCAATGGTGTAATATGATCATTTTTCTTGTTACATGTGCAGTTAGGTGACTCCATATTTTTTCCTCTTTTTTATCATTTTTCCTCCTTTTTTGTTGCCTAAGCTAAATCAATTAACTTCTTTCCCAAAAACCACGTTATAGAGGAGTTCATGTCCCCTACGGCCCAATATGTAGATTTAGTACCTAGCAAGGGCCAAGGATCAGTAGTTTAATTCTTAATACAGACACTAAAATGACATATAAACAAACTAGAAAAGAAAAAGGGTTTTCGTGCAGTCACCCTCCCACACGCATGGGCAATTATCAGACTCTTCAAGTCCTAGGGTAACCCCGAAAGTGAAAGGTGGGGTTTCGAACACTCAACTTATGTTTCCTCAATTAATATTAGGCTACTCAAAAGGTTAATCTAGTGGCAAGCTGAATCTTAATAAACACGTATTAAATCATGAGTTTAAAAATTAAGCCAACAAAGATACCACCCTTGGTTCACGCACCAATTTGCTGCTACAATTTTAATTGGATCAAAGTAACTCACCGGAATAATCTGAGTTCCGCCTAGAAGATGAGTAGGAACGAGACATACTTCCGGAATTGGACTTGGACGTCCATTTTTTCCCGCGTCGGTCGCTCAGAATCTGCCTCATGTCCACCAGAATCTGCAGCTGCTTATTGAGAATCTCTCCTCTTTCAATAAATTCTGTCTCTGCGCTTTTGTAGAACAGGTTCACCTTGGTAAGCTCTTCATCCAATCTCTCAAAAAACACATTCACCTAATCATGCATAATTCCAATACCCATAGGTCACAAACATATGATAAAGTATGAATATATATATATATATATATATATATATATATATATATATATAAGGAATGAGAAATTTCCAAAAGTACGGGATTCGTTTGCATGGTGATGGTAAACTAAAAATTTAATTTTTTTTAAAAAAAATTGGGTCTCTTTTATTTTAAAGTTAAAGAAGTATGGTGAAAGCTATGTGCATGAATCCGAAAAATATATGGTTCAAGATTGGGGGACAATAATTTTTACATATTAAACATTAAAAACTTGTTAAACCATTCATTTTTCTCTCATGGACAATATAAAATTGTTGTACAAAATCTCGGATAGAAAAATTGTTTTCCGATCCTAACCCTTTTCTTATATATGTGTATGTACACATTATAATTATCCCAATTTTATTAGGGATCACACTTCAATTATTTTTATTTAACGGTCTAAATTTTGAATACCCAGCCAGTAATTTATTTTTTGAGTCCCCTTAATTTATATTTAGACCGTTACATTGGAAATAAAGAGTTGAGATTAAAAATCAGACAAGCATTGCACTTCAAATTGTAAAGGTGGCGAGACAGAGATAGAGAGAGAGAGTGATGAGATACCTCATCTTCTTCAGAAAACAACTGAACAAGCTCAATTTCAGACCCTTCTTCTTCTTCTCCCTCTCCTTCTCCTTCTCCTTCTCCTTCTTCTCC
Organism: Liquidambar formosana; assembly: GCA_039720395.1. Taxonomy (NCBI): domain Eukaryota; kingdom Viridiplantae; phylum Streptophyta; class Magnoliopsida; order Saxifragales; family Altingiaceae; genus Liquidambar; species Liquidambar formosana. The sequence continues at coordinate 13,133,551 of CM077822.1, forward strand.
CTCTTCACTAGTTCTGCTCTTCACCTGCAAAATATCACACAAAAAAACCGATTTTATCGATAAAGTTTGTCTTTTTTCCAAAATTGATGTTTTTCGTGGGCCCTTGTTGGGCTGTTTCTCTTACTCACGATGGTTTCGTGATATTTGCAACCAACCCTTTTCCTTGCTTTCGTGAGAGAATGAGAAAACTCCTAAAAGCACCAAATATAAAACCAAAAACGCTTCAAAACTCGTCGGTATCTGACAACACTCTGACGTCTCCGGTCACTACCTTTTAACCTCTAAACAAACCCATTAATCCCATCCATCTCAAATATATGTATAATCGGTCCGGCATATTGATATAAGTTATATTCAATTTTCTACGTCGTGGAAGAAAACTCACCGGGTAAACAAATTTGATCATGCAGGATCGGATGCGACAATCAGGCGCTTGAGTAACGGCCATGATTTACTCTAAGTCGTCGGACAGGTGTGCGTGTATATATATATATATATATATATGTATGTATGTATGTATGTGTATATATCTGTGTGATTATTTCACAGCCAATGCATTCGCCTGAAAGTGACGTCATTTCGCTTTTGGTTTACACACAAAAGGACAAAACCGGAATATCGCCACTATTTCGGTGCAGAATCTTCCAAAGTTTCGCCAACTTTGTTACATTCCAAAACAAAATTCCCGAAAAACCGCCGGAAAACTGACACCACACGCCGGAAATTCAAGAATAAGATAAACCCACTTAATAAAATCGCCGGAATATCGACAAAAGTGACCGGAATCTGACAACAACTACCGACCCATTAATATTTACATACTTACACACACACACACACACATACATATATATATGTATTTATTAACTCGTTCATGTAAAATAGTTTACCTGAGTGATATCAACTTTGTCTCCGGCAATGCGGAACCGGTCAGATATTTTCTTGGCCACGGAGCGAATGGGATCGAAAATGGAGAGGCCGAAATCTCCGTCTACGTTTTGGGTTTTCTTCGATTTTCTGGATAGTTTGATTTTCTTAATTTGCTTCTTCAGTTGCCAGTAATTCACGAAAGCTTCCTTCCATTCTGGTATCAGTTGAGCTTCGAGTTCTTTTGAGAACTTCACCATTTTTAACCAAAAGGAAGATGAGAAGAAAGGTGAAATGGAGAGAGAGAGAGAGAGAGGAGAGAGGAGCTTAGAGGTATGAGAGGGATAACAGAGGTTTATATATATATATATATATATAAAAAGGTTATGGGGTGGTTCATTTGTGGAAGCAAAGTTAAAATGGAAAAAAATAATTCCGTGGAGAAAATTGTTACGAAAACATGCACGATATTGATAAAATTATTGTATCTCATTTAAATCAGAATAATCATTTCGCATTTAAATTTGATCTCTCTTTAACTTTATATTTTTTTCCGTTTAAGAATTTGTTTACATCTTAATTTGGAGAGACACCCCTAAAGAAAAAGGAAATCAAGCAAGATTTGAACTCATGGTGTCCATTTCTATGTACCAACAAAGTGGCACATGCTACATGACCAAAGCATGTATGCATTGGCAAAGCCAGGAAATTGATGTTGTAAGGTCATGACTAAGGATAATTAAGTATTTTTAAAAAAAAGTTCTCTAATTGACTAGAATGATATATAAAAAAGAAAAAAAAAATATATATATATATATATATATATATATATGGGGAGGGATCCTGTTTATACCCATGTAAAACTTTTTACCCTTACACCTCTTAATTAATAATTTTTTGTATGACTGATATCTTTCAAAATCAAACATTGGATTAGATACTGCACTCATGGAGATCATGCATGCGAAATTTCATACTGATTGGAGATTAAAAACTATTCTATCAGTACAATGACCTAAATTATAATTTTATTTATATAAAAAAAAAATTTGAATTTATAGATGAGATGCTTACAAGTATCTGATCAGTGTGAAATTTGGTGTGCATGATCTCCATGAGCAAAATATCTAATCCAACAGTTGGTTTGGAAAAATATTAATTTTACAAATAAAAATTGAGGGATGTAAGAGTAAAAAGATATGGGGAGTGATCCGTTTGCATTTGATGCAAAACTTTTTACTTTTACACCCCTCAATATCTTTTTGTAGAAATAATATTTCGTCAATCCAACCATTGGATTATATATTCTTATCATGCATGTCATGCAGGTCAAATTTCAAGTTAATCGGATATTGGGAAGTCTTTGATTCGTAAACTTACATTTCTTTTAATAAATAAAACTTTAACTTTGATCACTTTATAAATGATATAACTCCTAATCTTCGATTAACTTGAAATTTAACATGCATTATAAAAATATATAATCTAACAGTTGGATTGGCAAAATATGATTTCTATAAAAAGATATTGACGAGTGTAAGTTTAAAAAGTTTTACACTAGTGTCAATGGAATCCTCCCTTATATATATATATATATATATATATATATATTGATCTAATGACAAAGATAAGAGAGAGGAATGTTGTGTGTTTAGGGGAAAGGGAAAAGAGAAAAAAATGTTTTGTTTCTAAGTTTGTGTGGGGTAAAAAAATTACAATTATAATTAATTAAGGGTCAAATTCATAAACCAAAAGGGTCAAACTAAAATTTTATAGGGGTCAAAAAAACATTTTGAAAGGTCAAAATTTTAAAATTTCAAAACTCAGTATAGAAAAAAAAAAAAAAAAAGAAAAAAGAAAAAAAGAAGTATGCTGGGTCATGTGACCCCCCCCCCCCCCCCCCCCCCCCGCGGCCGCCGCCGGGGCCCGTCCTCCCTCCACCCCTGCATGTTGGCTCGAGAGGTTGGTCCGAGAGTTACAGTTGAACCCTCTAGTATAGGTCCACGATGGTCCTCGATCTTGCTCCTTAGGGACTTAGTACTAAACGAATGTCATATTACAAAAGAAAGATTTAAATATCCTAGACAATATTTAAATATCTTTTTTTTTTTTTTTTTTTTTTTTGATAATTAACACAATAGCATAAATTGAGTGAACTATAATTAAAACACCAAAATAAATCCTGAACACTTGTTGTGAGGTAGCTAGGTTCTCCCAAAACTAGGGGCCAAAAAAGTTGGGAATAGGAAAATTAATAGCTCCAAAAGTCCAATTTTGGATTACAAATCATCTCCGGTAGACTGCTGAAATATCACAGCATAATCGAAGAATTGATATATGCTGGGTTTTATTTGGTAGATCATTAAACATCAATTGAAGTGTTCATTTTAGCCATTTTATTTTAAATAAATTCTACAGAAAATTGGAAAATTTGGCAATATGTAGAGAAAACAGTTAATCTTGATGGTAAGACTACTGCAATGTAGGTTTTTCTTCTCCCTTGTCTTTATCATTTTTATGATGCTATATAAAAGGGGCGTTTGGGGACAGACAAATCCTGTAGGGATTCTTTTGTTCTTTTTTTATGAATCTAATGGTAATTTGATCGTACGTACTAGAGAGTAGAGGCAACACCAATGCTTGTGGTCAGCCTAGTTGTACCCAATTGGGCAGGATTGGAGTGTAGGGTGGCGTCTTGGGCTAGTGGTACCCTGGTAACATCGGAGTGTGAGCGAAGTCTGCGGTCTAATTCGAATATACCCCAATAATAAAACGGACCATACTACAGAGGCATGGAGAAATATTTTATAATGGGATCCTTAAACATGGGTTTTCTAAGTATTAATTGTTAGTTCCTTAGTGTTAGTCGCACAGCCCAATCCTCGTCTCAAGGTATTATCTGCTCTAGCCAAATTCACTAGCCAGCCTTATAGATTTATCTTTATGGGCCCTATACCAAAAGACCCTCTTAAGAGGATGTCCATAAATCTATCTTAGGCATCGTCTACAACCGATGTGAAACACTCGATCCCCACCTTGGTGCTGGCATGGTCCTGGCTCTGATACCAATGTAAACACATTATACATATTGCACATAGCAAATAAATCGTAGGTCGAAAAGTCACCTTTTACGGAAGAGAACCAAAAAGGACCATCGCTTGTCGTTACAAGTCGCGGGGTTGCCGTCCGCCATCAAATACTGTGAACATGAACCAAACTTTCTTGTACGCTCTACCATTTTTGTGTAAATCATAGGGATTGCTACTAAAGTCCTCCCTTTGTTCCATGCTTCCAGATCCATAAGGCCATGATGATGTTTTAGAAAGAATACTAGAGAGGTGAGAAAGAGGAGAGAAAGTGGCTATACAATATGATAAAGGGAGCACAGAGTAGCCTACCCCTAATTTATAGAGAAAGTCATCTTATGTAGTTTCCTATAAGTCTTAAATCTAATAGGATTAGAGTTACACACATAATAGAAAACCCACTCAATAATAAACACTTATAAAGTTCATCACCCATATGTGGGTGGACCACAGGTATAAGCCACGTACCCAACCTAAATATTAACACTTAAAAAACCTAATTGCATTTAAATTGGACCATTTTATTTGATAGCATATATAGATGGGTGGCCAAAATGCTGACATGGGATGGTCCAGAGTAATATTGAAATGCTCCCCTTGTTTCAAATTGATTGTCCCCTTTGGAAAAACATGTTTTTTAAGAAAACCCTATTAAATACTTTTAAATCGATGCATATATTTTGAGATTCCAATTTTGTCTTCAAGGGTGCAAAACATTAAAAAAAGGACTAATGACTTTTGAAATGTGACAATAATTTTGAAACATTTCAAAAAAAAAAAAAGTATACCAGTTATTTAAGAACGGACGGAGTATAATTATTATGCCCATAGTAAACCAATCTGTAATTCCCCAAATAAAGAGAGTGAGGCCCAAACTTCATTGGTGCTCAGGTAATTTTTTTAGGGTCACAATATTTTGAGACTTAAATTGTGGAAGTATTTTGGAAAAGTTTACTGTTGGCTGCGAGTCTGTACGTGACCATTAGACCCACTGTGAAAATGCCAAACAGAGGGTGTTTTGTGGGTCCCTGCAATAACAATATGCCTATATTCAAAACCAAGCATTATGATTTAGGCTGTGAGCGTTATGGGCAAAGTCAATCCGTGATTACCCCAAAAAAAAAAAAAAAAAAAAAAAAAAAGGGGAAAATTACCGATTAATTCCATGTTTCCATGGAATTGCCCCAAAAGGATTGCCTCAACAAACTCACTATTGACTTTATTATAAACTACTGGAAATAAAAACAAGTTGATAGTCAAAACATCCTTATGGGGCAATTCCATGGAAACATGGAATCAATCAGTAATTCCCCCCAAAAAAAAAAAAGCCTCTTGTTTTTCATTTTTATGGAAATGTATCCTATTTAGAATTGTAATATGTTCCCATTAAGTAAACAGGCAACGTTACCTTGCCCTACACTGTACATTTTGGAGGGTTTTAATTTTTAAGATTTAATCATATTAATAAGTCTCATAACTTTAGCTTCTTAAATGCATATGGTATAATAAAGTGTAGGACAAAGTAGCATTACCCTATGTAAACAGAGAGAATGAAAGGTTAATTTGATTAAAATGAGTTTTAGGGACTGTTTTAGAAATATGAAAAGTTATTGATCGATCTGATAATGAGTTTGAGCATTTTGATTTTAATTTGGTATTTTTTATATATGCAAATATGGGCATCAAACAAGGCATGAATAGAGATTTTTTCAAGATCAACTTAGGTTGGTTTATTTTCAAAATTTCTAAATACGGCCATGACAAATTAATTTGTACATGTCTTCTCCTTCTTGCGAGTAATAAAATTCTTAAAGTGCATGTCTACAAGATCATGAAGATGAGTTTGATAGTGTTGGTCAAGTAACTAGGTATCATTGGACCAAAAAGGAAAAAGGGAAAAAAGGGAGAAAAAAAATCTAATTACTACTTACCATCAATTGATGGTGGCCCTAAACCATTTAATGTTTGATTTAACAAATTTAACCATTTAATTTTTTATCAAATTTTTAAATGGTTGGAATTTTTTTTTAAAAAAAATTAAATGTTTCATTGGACCAGAAAGGAAAAAGGGAAAAAAAGAGAGAAAAAGGCCTAACTACGTACCATCAATTGATAGTGGCCCTAAAGCATTTAAATTACGAAAAATAATAATAATAATAATAATAATGTTTCATATAAATTATGCAAATGGATGCTTAAAAGTCAAAACTCATTGAGGTGGGTATTTTGATTCTCTATTGATCCTGTTTGTGCATTTAGATTCTGTTATCCTTAAAGGGAAGAAAAACCAAATGGACAAAAATAAGTCTTAAATTTGTCAGACATGAGCGTGCGTATAAGTACTTCGAGCACCATTGCCCCTCAAATGGTAATCCCTTTTAAGGTGAGTTCTTGGATTCTGCATTGGTTGTATCACTCTGTGTGCGTGCATGTTTAGGTTATGTGATCTTGGAAATAAAAAAACTTAGAAGTCATCTATTTTGACTAATTTCTTTATAATTGATCTATTTCAATTCATGGGAGGTCTCATCTTGGCTTGGAAAGCTGGCATTAAGAAGTTAAAAACAAAAAAAAAAACAAAAAACAAAAAAGGTTGAAAATCGAATTCGATGTAGACAAGATTCTTTTTTTTTATAAATTAATGAACCTCAAGCGTCATTAGATCCTTTAGCATCCCAACTAGGTTGGCACCTTAGAAGACCATCAATTATATGCTTGAGACCCAAATATATTAATTGAATAAAAGAAAAGAAAAGTTACAGGAAAAAGAAGGAAAACCTGTCGTGGTGACTCATAGAACGTCACAATCCAGTTCACAACCAAAAATGTAGACAAGATTCTACTTGCATGTCAAAATTTGAAATCCAAAAATTTCTAGAATTGAAATTCTGTCAATTTGGACAGAATCATTAAAGTTTTCAAAGAAATTAATTGTCCACAATTCTTTCAAAAACTTTAGTTGGATAAAATTTTGGCTGGGGCCAAGTGAAAAAAAAAAAAAAAAAGTGTTGAAATGGTGAGTCTCAATCTTTTTTGGGATGCAAACATAATGAAATTTCATAACTGAATCTAGAAGATGAATCAAAAGAGAATCAAACCGCATAAGATATACCCGTACCGAAAAGAAAAGGAGAAATATCATAATCACAAAAAATAATCATAAAAACGATGTTGTCGAACATGAATCATGAAACTAGTAATTGGACAATAAAAAGTCAGCATGGGCTAGTGCCATTTTTGGCAAGAGATTATTGGCTAATCGTGGGATAAATTAGCCGTCATTGGGATATGGTTTGTTCATTACAATGACACTCCCAGTAAATAGTTTCCTAACAATGGCAATACCGTTATTTTTTTGGCCACTAGAGAGGCAAAAGTTGTTATGCTTTGGTATAAGGTATATACTTAGGGAATATCCCCTAATAATAAAGAAATTTATGAGTGAAACATAAATGGCGTGGGGAAGCAGGGAAGTACTTCCTATCCCAACCTCAGTTAATGCTGGAACTTACTTCATGCACGTAAGCCCCTCTTACCAGCTTCTGCAATACTAATTTATCTCCCTTTCCTTCTTTTTTGGTACATTATAGTACTGGTTCATCTTTCACACACCACATGGAGTAGTACCATTGTCATTAAGGCTTAGCTTAGTTTTTGTTCCTTCCATTCACATCATGCCACGTCACTATAGAGAGGTGGTTTATTCGATCCAAAGGTCTTGATTTTTACTTAATCGTTTAGTGGATTCAGAGAAAAGGGTTTGAATAAACAGCATTAATGTTAGATTCCAGTCAAACATGGGACCCACCCCCCAACAGAGGGTGGGATGTCCCTTCCGGCGGGGCATGCAGCATTTTCCTTGAAATATTCTTGTCTAAAATTTGGATGTAAGCGAGGCAAATGATGGTACCACCAACATATCATATCCAAGCCTAAATCTTAATCTTTGTTTCTCATACAAATTTCTAGGTTAACGAGATCATTCGAACCGAATATTTCTATACGAGGTTTGGGTTTGACTCTAACCCATTCTGCATCCTCCTTATTTATTTTTATTTTACTTAGAATATAAAAAATTTGTCCTACCATCAACCCAGACATGCAACAATGTGATTGGCCAGCCAAGCCCAGAAATATATACTAGGTTATGGGATGTACCATTAATTAAAGTCTTTAGATATTGGCAGCCACGCGGAATTAATTAGAGAGATTAGTAACTAATTATGCATTACTAATTCTTTATTAAGCTGCAAATCAGTCTGACATGGCGCAACACTAGTGGACGTTCTTTTGGTACGTCAAAAACACGTGTGTAGATTCTTTGCCAGAATTTACACGTACGTACTCGATCAGTTTGCCAACTAGGAATTTGAAGGTCTGGCTAGAGGATCTTAGAGCACTGTTGGCAAGTTGTTTTGTACAGTGTAAGGGACAGCGACAATGGTTTTAGTGGGATTTGCTGATGCATGGTTATGGAGCTCAACTAAGTTTAGCCACCACTTACGTTTTTTTTTATTTGAGTGTGCATGACGTTGGAACAATGCACCCTTTTTGTGTTCTCCCACTAGGACAAGTCCCCACAAAGTTTTATTTAATTAATGGGATTGTGCAGGAGATTCTTCTGTTTCGAGGATACATTTATTAGGGTTTTAAGCCTTTCTAGGGTTTTCCATGAACTTGAGGCGAACAGTAAAGGGTCGGTCTATTAGGAAACATAAAACCCGGTTCATATATATGTTGCAAATGAGTCTGACTGGCCCTTTTTTTTGGGGGGGGGGGGGGGGGGGGGGGGGGGGGTGTTCAGCATCATCGGTAAAACACAGCATTAACTTGTCTTTGTCAAAACCAACCGAAAGTTGGTTTTTTTTTTCCCCAAAAAAAAACCAAAGAGCACTAGAACCAAACAGGCCAATGAGAGTGCGCTAATTAACTGCCCTTTTGGTTTAATTTAAGGGTATTTTAGGGTTTAGGAGCTGCCCTAAAATTGGATGAGACAAAAATCTTGCGAAACTGTCTGATTGTCCAAGGACATTTTAAGGGTTTAAAAGAGTGCCCCTAGCCTTGACTTTGAGGTGGAACAAGACTCTCATGTACGTGACTGAACCATTTTGGATCAAGGTCAATTTTGAGTCCACAAAGGTGCCCCTAAACGTCGGTAGGGGATAAGACTCTCTAGCTATTCTCTAGTACCCTGTAGGGTGCGATTCACAAGGAAAATTTAGGTTAAAGGGGTGCCCCCGGTAAAAGATTTTAATTAATTAAAAAATTGACCCTATTGTTGCCACACGAATCAGAGATCAAATGAGTGATTAACACCTTCACTTAACTGATCAACGTTTTTGAAATTTAAAAGTAGTTAAGTATCCATTTGTTCTTGCTATGAGTGTTCACTTTCCACCAAGGGAGGAAAGATTAATAGCAATTTTGTGCAAGAATGTGAAGGCCTTTCTAGGTCACCTTTCCATTGAAGTGTACCTTTTTTTTTTGTTTTTTTGGTAACAAAAAGGTGTTGATGCATCGCCCACGATTGTTCTTATCTGACTTTTATTTTGTTTCTCATTAGTAGGGTGTCTTCTTTTTCTTCTAGCTCCTCAAAACCAATAGTTGGGACTATTTTAATCCTTAAATAGGAATTGGTTTTTTTTTAAATAAAAAATAATGTCACTCAATGGTGTGTAATCCATTATCATTGGAATAATTATGAAATCGAATGCATGGACATTGTTTAGTGGATATCAAAGTGCCTCTCTTAGATTGATTTGTATCGAGACACCAATAAAAACCCCTGAGGTGAGAAAATTAGTGTTCTATGTTGGGAAGGAAGTGGGGTTAGCTAGGGTTGCTTTTGATTTTTGCACAAAGATGCAAATTTCGATACGTTTTGTTTCTTTAAAGTAGTTTCCTTTACTTTGTGTTAATCTTTATGTCAATTTCATCTCATTAAAACACTATCTACAAACATTTGTTATAAGTCCCGACATTAAGATGTCATTCAAGTCAGATGGTTAAACATGCAGGTGTCATGCCTAACACTTAAATTATATAAACACTTAAATTATATGAGCCCCATATTTGTCAAAGTACTATTAACCCACTTAATTGTAAAATGTACTTGTATATAAATTTCTTACCTAGTACTAAGGAGAAAAGGAAAATCTATATGCTTTCTTATTAAGGTGGTGGCATATATATATATATATATATATATATATATATAGCCTCTTAGCTATAACTTATGAGTGTCAATTTTAAGTCATTAACTCATTATAGCCCTTCGCTGCACAGACAAAAATAGGGCAACTAATTGAAGCCTTCCCCTGACAAGCTAGAGCAACACTAGGGTTGGCTCAAATTTGGTCTTGTTAGTTGTGCTAATCAGCGGGCTTGGTCATGCAAACGCATGATATGCTTGGTTAGACTTTAAAAAGGATAGTGCCACACTTTTTCTTTTTTAATCAATTATAGGGGTTGCCTACATGTGCCAAATTAATGTTCCAAGTCTGAAACAATTCACATATTCATAACAATCCACATGTTCTTATCATAAATATGACCTTATTACGTAGAAGATGATGGGCTTTGGCCTAATTACTCAATTAGAATGCAAAGATTAATCCATTTGACACATTTTATTCGGTCGGTAGCCTTCCATTTGCTTAAACTCATTATGATCTACTTTGTGACTTCCATGTCCTATGGTTATTGTAATCAATTGTGCGTGTTCGCCTGTTACCAATTAATCTCAATTACGTAATGCCTCACATAATCAAACATCGCATGGTGCGCTACACGACATTCCCATGAAGTATGTATATATATATATATATATATATAACACAAAATACACTTGGTTAATTCATGGTTGTTTAATAAATACATGTGGGTCCGATAGGTAATAGTGTTCTTTGGATTTCATGAATGATCGATCAAAATGTAATTTATGTTGTTCACAAGAAAATAATTAAATAAATAAATCAGTATAAAAATTATTCCTTGTGACCGACATATATGCCTCATTAGACAGAGATTACTCACTCAAATGTGTTTGGAGAGTCCACATGCCTAACGCACGGAATAATCTCTCGAATGAATTAATGGATGCAAATAGATGCAATACATATAAGGTCATTAGGGATGGCAGAATTAACAGCTGCCAAAATATAAATCAGATATCAATGAGGCAATTCATTGATTTAGTGGAAGCAAATTATTCAGTGAGCCATCATTTTCCCCTTTTTATATGTAATCATAATGCAACAATGAGGGTAATGGATGTTGATCAAGGAAAGGAAAATCAAGATTTTCCTTAACTGGTGGGAAAGTCTTATGGCCACAATGGGTCTTTGAGTAAATCATAGAGGGGATTCTATAATGGGAGTGAGAGAAATCTCGTGTGGTGTACATTTGGTTAATTTGTAGCTTTCATTGAATCTTGGAAAGAAATGTTCCCCATCTTTTCCTTCATATATTCTTTCCACAAACAAGGTGGAAAGTGAATCCAAGGACATTTGGAAAATGGAGCAAGAAAATTTGGTTGTTCTTTTATTTTTAGTGCGGAGTCAAAGGGTATAGCAATAAGGAACCAAAAAAGTGGTTTAGACAAGCAATGGGATTTCACTTCCTGGGGACCAATTTCTGGCTGCTGGTTGACATTCTGTACATAACAAAGCTACAGTGGAAACATTAAAAACATGAAAACAAATTGGGGGAGAAAAAAAACAATACATTGATCTTGGAAAAACATGCCGTGTCACTCAATCCCCCACATTCTTGTCGTGTGCAGGAGAAAATAAAAGAAAATTTCCGCAGTCCTCTCTCTCTTTTTTTTTTTTTTTTTTTTATTGGTGTAGATAAATTGGTTTGAGAAATATTTGTAGAAACTTTCACACCTCTGTTAGTTAAGGCACAAAGAAAATGAAAATATTTTGAAAAGAATATTATTAGAATCCTTTAAAAATGAAGGAAAATAAATTCTTCATCATCTTCCTTCTTTTTGTATAGTCTTCAAAACCAAACCCACCCTTTTTGTATAGTCTTCAAAACCAAACCCACCCCCCCCCCCCCCCCAACCAAAAACAACAAAAAAAACAAACAATAGGCTAGCAATGTGCAAATTTTCCAACTCAAAATGTTGCCTTATTTCAAAACAAACGCATCAGCATCATTAGCTCACTGTTATTATCATATTAATGACACAAATGTTATCCAATAGAATTTACAAACTCCTTTAAAATAAATAAATAAATAAATAAACTCCTTTATTTCTAGGGTAAAATGCAAAAAACCCCTCTCTATTATTAGACATTTTACCTTCCTCCAAAAAGAAACCCACCAAAAAACCGTCATATTGTCTAGGGTTAACAGTTTGCCCTCTATTGTCAGGGAAAGTAACGGAATACCATCACATGACACGCACGTGATGTTGTTTGTTGATTTTAGGACAAAAATGCCCTTTGCCCTAATGAAATGACATTTTTGCCCTTCATCATATAATTAATGTAATTTGATTCTCTCTTTCTTCTTCATCAGCGAACCACACCGGCCATGGCTGCCACACCGACATACCAGATTCACCACAACAATCCAAGAAACAAAAAAGAAAGGGGGGGGGGGGGGGAAGAAGGAAAGAAAAAGAAAGAGAAAAAAAAGGAAGGAAGAGGAAAGGAGAATGAAAGAGAGGATAAAGAAAAAAGATCTTCTCCATCCCGACGAGATCATCACCCATGGCACACCATTTTTTCTGTTAATGAAGCAAAAAATAAAATAAAAGCAGCCACGTCAAAGGCCACAAAGATCAAACCCAATCACACGACACCATATTTGGGTTGGGGTTGGGGTTTGAATTGCAGATCTAAACCAGATGCGTATGTTTGCACCCCACCACAAATCCTGCCGGTGGAGAACGACGACGAGATGGTGACGACGCGACAACAGAGGTCTTCTCCACCACAGTGGTAATTTTGCAAATTTGAACCGACGGTGGCTATTTTGCAACAACAAAAATGGGTCGCGACACCACAGTGGTTTGGGTCCCAGTGGTTTTGCAGCAGATCTGAACCATCGATCATGGAACGGTGTGTTTTAGTAATCCTCTCCACCACTTTGCGTCATTGAGTTCATGTTCTCTCCTCCCACAGTCATCGGCAAGGATGAGGAGAGAAAGGGGAAAACAGTGGCTGTGGATCTAAACAAGGCCATGGAATTCCATCGCCTGAAAACTTTTGTTGGGGATGAGGGTTCCAACACGGAAGGAGACGAGGCAATGTGGGTTTTGTCCATGGAATTCACCGTTCATCAGCGACAATGACATTGGGAGCAACTCCTAATTCTTCTCTACTGCAATTTAAACACTAACCCAAACCCAAACCCAAATATAGCCATAGAAACCATAGCTGATTGATAGCTCCACAGACTGAGAAGGTTCCAGATCTGCCTTGATCGGGACTTTTGTAGATCTACCATAGTCATTGGTGAAATGGAGGAGGGAGCATTAAAAAAATAAATTAATAAAGGAAAACAACACTGTTTCATATATAGTTTTTAAAAACCATTTATAAATATCAAATACTAATATTTTATTATTTTTCCGTACAAAGGTATAATGGACTTTTAACATCATCGTTAACAACGTACCCCTAGCACAATATGGGGGGTTATTTGGTGGGGTGGTTTTTTTTTTTTTTTTTTTTTAATTTTATTTATTAATGGGGAGTATCCTGCAAAATGGCTAATAATAGAGGAGGTTTTCTGCATTTTATCCTTATTTCTATATAGGGCCAGGCTATTGCCACCACTCAAAATACTCTAAGCACCCCATTATTTAAAATAATTTGTTAAATTCTTTATATCTAAATGTAAATTTATCAATAAGGACATGTCTACTTAAAGACTTAAAAAATTTCCTATCCCCACCACACTCTACCCCCAACTCCAAAAACATTATACCATCTATAGACTTCATGCTCTCACAAACCCTAACAACTCTGACACCAAATCCATATTTACATGAAAAATTAGTGTTTCTCATATTATATTGAATAATGGACAAAAAAAGTATTGATAGAGATGATATTAGCAACAAAAAAAAGAAGTATTTATACACTTTTTATCAAGTTTAACTTAAGTTTTTCGTATGTTGAATTTCGTCTTGTTCTGTTTCTCGACTCTGAACATGTTTACAATGTTTATTTCTGTAACACCGAACTCTTTTAATGCATTCTGACTTCTAACTCCAAACAAAGTTATTTGGTTCCGTTTCCCAACTCCGAACAAATAGGATATTGTTCAGTTATGTAACTTCGAACAAATGAATAGTGTTCATCTATAGAAGTCCGAACAAGCTTTTATTGTTCTATTTTAAAACACCGAACAACTTAACTATACAACAATTGATAATTGTTCATTTATGTAACTGTAAATGGATTTGAGTATTTGTGTTTATAAGTTGGAACAAATAAGAGATGTTCGATTTTAAAGGTCCGAACATTTTTATATTGTTCTTTTTAATAAAGCCGAACATATATACTTTGTTTTTACTAATATGTCCAAACAAATAAGAGACATCCGATTTTGAGTAACCGAACAGTTTAGGGGTGAGGTAGGTGGGGTGGAAAAATGTTTAAAGAATTTTTTATTAAGGGTATTTTAGGAAGATCGGAGGGTGCCTTCAGTAAAATTTGACGAGATTTAATTAGTAGGGGGCTTAGAGTATTTTGAGTGGTGGCAATAGCTTACCCCTTCTATATATTGTATGACAAAGAATAACTTCCTAGTAAATGACTACTAACTTAACTAAGAATGACTAGTAACTGTATCTTTTTTTTTCCCCCCTAGTCCTACCAATCTAAAATTCCCCCATAATATTAAAACCAACCATGATTTTATGCTTGGTTTGATTGCTTAGATGAAATGGGAGAACCCAAAAAAGCTTACAACAAACACTCCAACCCCAACTTTTCGAAAGACCCTAAATCTTTATGCCCTTGGTATTCTCCACAATCAAATATAACATTACAGACCAAAAGATTTGGAAAACACATGGTAACATAGTTGAGACATGTTGCCAAAATTGATTACCAACTATAAAGCAGTACTGATCGAGGCTTTAAGATTGAAAGCAAGAATATTAATAAATAGATATGTCTTTTTTTATTAAGGTTGAAATTAGAAAGAATAATAATAAGCCATTTCATGTGCCTGTGCCATTACTAAATGCAATAACTATTATGACGTAACACATTTAGTGACCATCCCACTCTGAAAATAGTATACTTCAAAATGCGTACAGGTTTTCTGTTTTAGGAATTCCATAACAAGATCAGACATTTTCTGCAGCAATCAATACCTCCTGCAAACAATTCAATTTTTCATTTTTTAATAACAAAAATAGGCATTCTCGTCGGGCAACCTTTTCAACTTTCAATTCAAGCCATCCATCTCTCATTCAAGGGTTTAGATTAACTTGGCATGGTGTTAAGTTTTATCAACTTAACACTAAATCCAATTCCCATTGCAATGTGCAAGCTGAGATATAAATGCAAGCTCATACATATCCTAAAACAGACAGTGAATTTGTCAGGCAAACTTTTATTATTACAACATAACAGATGAACAGGTGTTTCCATTAACTGAACAGATATATGCTTGCAACCAAACAACTAATAAAGTCACTACTGCACTGCTACTTTACCTCTATGAGCTCAAAAAGCACCAGGACCCATTCCTTTTCCTGCATCCAGAAAGAAAAGGACAAAATCTTTTTACAAATCGAAATGATTAGCAGATTCCCTTATGTACCAAAAATAAAATAATAAATAAATAAAATAAATATAAAAAAACGAAGAATTAGCAGATTCTCCTAAAAGGGTGGTTTCCAAGTACAATGGATATTGGCTCTTGGTACTTCATGGGCATGGTTTGAATGTTACCATCAGTGCTGTTAAAGTAGAACCAGATGCATATATATTTGTCTTTGGATGCCTACATGTATTGAGGAAATGTCATATCTTCTTTCTGCATTGATGAAGACATTGTTGCAATCTGCATTTCAAGCGTGCATGTGCCACTTGAGAGCATAGCTCCATTCTTCGGTCAACATACTTATCATAGCATCATGGAGACACGTTCTATCCAATCAAATCCATGTCAAGACACCATACACTGGAGTTTCTAAATCATTTTTATTTAATCTCACCTATTGCCATTGCATTCACAATCTGTAAGGGGTTTAACAAGTCAAAATCTTGCTGAAGAGACCACAAATGAACCGTACGTAAATACTGAACCCCTGTTATGTAAACAGGTCTTGCGCAAATCCGGAGCTCGTCCCATTTCAAGGCCTCGGAGATTCATCCCACATTCAAAATGATCATTGGAAAGAAATGGGAAGGCACTGAAAATTGCTACTCTGACTAACAGAAAAGAACTCACCAAAAATGGAAAAAGACTCGCATAAATGGACGGAAAGGATGATGCCAAGTGGACCTCTATGCGCCAATGAATGGAGTGCTATATGTTGTTACTGGTGCTGTCATAAATCCTGAGAAAATCATCTTCACAAGCTGGAGCCAATCTGGGTTGTGGATGAAAAAGGAAAGAAGAGAAAAACAAAAAAGAAAGGAAGAAACAAATAAATAGGGGCCTCACCTTTGAGTGGGGAACATAGAAATGCATTAATGTGTCAAGGCTAATAAGGAAAAGCCATGACCACTCAGTATACTTTAGTGGAGGCTTTTAGAAAACATTGATATAGACACTACCACTAAACCAAGTAAGCAAAAGAAAGAAAAATAGTGGGTGTAACACAGAATTATTAATAACCTCTTCTTTGGTGGGTCTATTAGAACGATACCTCTCAAGACCTAACCCCAACTACTAACAGAGCACACATCTTCTGTTAAAGTATAAAAAATTAAATAAAATAAAATATGCAAGACTATAGATATCAGGTCCATGTTTTGGACTGTTCAACCAAAAATTTGATGTGGAATCGGACTACCTATCGTCACAAGGACTTTATCATTTAATGAGTCATTATTTAGCAACACCATGATTAAAGTTTGTAGCACACACACACCATTGAGGATTTCACAGTGTCAGCACTAAAATAATGAGATCAAAAAAAGGTTAGATAAATGGAATTTTTCTCCCAACAAATCTCAGTGTCCAAAGGTCAATGGAATGCATATTCTAGGCAAGATATCATATGCACAGTGTTAAATTACTGCACAGTCCATCCTTGACACATGGAATCAAACGAAAGGATTCCTCCTAAAAATAATGGACATGCTTGGACAATATACATGATGAATGAATGGTATGTATTTTAGCTTCATTTATATATTTCTTGGATGCCGGCAATGTAGTATTTGACATGATCAAGATGTAATCATGACGTGATCATCATCTTGGACCCCATAAAA
The DNA here is from genome assembly GCA_039720395.1 of Liquidambar formosana. Taxonomy (NCBI): domain Eukaryota; kingdom Viridiplantae; phylum Streptophyta; class Magnoliopsida; order Saxifragales; family Altingiaceae; genus Liquidambar; species Liquidambar formosana. The sequence goes on from CM077822.1 coordinate 13,150,925, forward strand.
TCAACATTCAGCACGGCCCACTGATGAACAAAAAATTATTATGAAATTCTTCAGTCTAGGTTCTCACTATTTTAATTTTTCCAGCGCCATGTCCTCACCACGCCGGCTCAAGATGAATGGTATAAATAATGAACGAGTAAAAACAGAACCAAAACTATGATAAACAGAACAGGCAGTGAACATAAAAGATGAACTTACCACTGCTTGCAACAGAAACCAGGTTAGCACAATACACTAAATATGCGTACGCATAAACAGAAGGTGCATACGCACCTTTAGTTTATACGTACATACCGATAAGGCTATAATGGCAGGTTCGGAAATTGACAGAAATGATGAAATTATCCATGCTGCCTAGTCCTATATTCACATACTGTTGCACAGAGATACGATGCACAGAATCCTAATTTATATAGAAAACATCATAGCATGCCATTACCCTATCTAAAGCCTAGCCATGTATATCATGCATTCAAACATTAACTAGATATGCAAGGGGAATGAATTAAATGATGCCGGACATGCTTCGTTACAAGGCATATCGAATTAGCACTATAACATAACTGTTGAGATCATGCTTAGTACATTAAATGAACCGAATCATGGCATTCATCACAATCATATTAATGTGCACATTTATGTTTGAAGATAGTCATTAATGGCTATTCCTAAATCAACGAAATGAATGTAAAAGAGCATTACCCTCAGGTTTGGGTGAATCCCAATGAATACGCTGATTAACTCTCCTCTTCAAACCTCCATGATTGCAGCCATCGCCTTCGGATTTTAGGTTGGTGTTTCTAGGGTTTGTGTCCTAAAAATGGTAGTCCCGCAAGATCCCTTTTCCAATGAGAAAGTAATCCTTTTATAGATAATGCATTAGGGTTTAGGGGTAAGTAGGTTAGGGTTTTCTGGCTTCTCTAGCCGTCACAGAATGGATACAAGGTAGGTTTGATCCACATAAGGTAACAAAGGGGAAATGGGGGAAAGATTCGAATTCTGGGAAACCAACCTATGTACGCACAAACTAAAGGTGTGTACGCATATTTAGATACTGCGTACGCACAAATGAGTGGACTGGGATTTTTGGCTCTCTGGGCTGGGTTGTGACTGCAACCACGTTGGCTCTCCAGGGATCGTTTATCAGTTATTTCAATTTGGGTCACCCTTCATCATTGGGCTTAACAAGGTGGACTTGAAATATTTTGGTAGTATAAAATGGGGTGTCAACAGTGGTGTTGTTTTGTTGTTTTTGGATCCATGGCACCTCAAAAGCCACACAACTCCATTTAATCCCACAATACAGTGCAAGGGTCCTTATAAATTATAATGGAGAAAGGGGCGTGAACTAGGATTTCTAAAGAAAGGCTAATCTCAAAGGACAACTTGAATAAAAGGGTACTAATGATTTTACCAGAGAATCCAATTGATACAAACAAAGGCACAAAAGGGTGAAAAAGACAGAGACAGTTCCCTTGCATGTAGAGAAAACATACTCATTTGAAGAAGCTTTATACTCCCCTAGTGTACATATATGAACTCATAAATGTTTCTCCTGCATGCGTGTGTGGAAACTTTATACAGTCAACAAAATTGTAAACCATGAATTACACTCTGCAGAACCAGTTGACTGTCAGATAAGGATACTCTCTGATAAAATGCTATCTACAAAAAAAATAATAAATAAATAAATATAAAATATAAAATAAAATAAAAATCATGGAACCCAAAGTTGTAAGGAAAAAGAAAAGCCTAATCGTCATCAAAACTAAAACATAGTGGGGATTTTCATTGGGAATTGAATGAGAGTTATGTTTCAAATAGCATTTCATATCACACGAAAGTGGAGTAATATGATGATTTCATTATAGTAACCAATATAAATTGCAATAAGGTCATTTATTAAAATCTTGTAAAGACCTTGTTTAATCAAGTATTACGACAAAAAATTAGACGCAATAAGGTCATTTACTGAAATCTTGTAAAGCCCTTGTTTAAACAATTGTTAAGACAAACAATTAGACTTAAAAAGATACTATCAAGAATAGAATTGGCTCCCCTCAGCTTAGTTGGTTGAGATTCTAAAATCTCCACTTAAAAGTCTTGGGATCAAGAAATGGCACCCTATACCATAACCAAAGAATTGGATCATTTCAAATTCTATATAAAAAGAATGGACTAATTCGTTTCCATGGGATATCCCAATGTCCCTAAGAGATTATAACATGTGTCAGTATCCCAGCCAAAACCTGCCTCATACTAAGCCATCTTAATATTTCCCACTTGGCATTACTTTGTAAAATAAAAGATTCAATTCTGGTGTTATCATGACTTGTTAACAGAGTTTCTGACACATGGTTATTCAGAAGTCAACCTCTAATATACTAGTACACAGGAAAAAGAAATTGAGCATTGATGCATCACAAACCAGCATTTCAATGGAGATCTTTGGATTATGGAAGCATATTCAATATATATTTAGCAAGGCCATTGTTTTCTTCAAGCTCAACAATCTTCAAGTCACATGCCTTTTCATTCTTTGCATGCATGTTGCAAAGGGGGGAATGGATCCAAGGTTTATGACTAAATCACACAAATTGTTCCATATCAGATCCATACCTATTCACTCATAGCCCACAGATTTGAAATTATAAAGTAGCATAATAATGTATGGAGATTATATTAGTAAAACACAGAACAGGAGCTTCTAAATGATGAAAAAACATTAAGGCAATGTTTGAAAGTTAGGTGTACAATGGACATAAAATCATTCCACTGTGTTTCACACAGAACCTTTGAAATGAGTGGAAGAACCAAATAAGAAGACATGTTTGCCATGCTCATTTCTGGGGTTGCAATTTGCAAGAGGTCGATTCAACACATCTATAGGTATTCACCAGAAAATCCTTTTTATAAGTTAGGCAAACATGTGCATTGGAATCATCCAAAGGGAGAAGAGTTTTTATTAATTCAAGACTTGAAATTTATCAGGGGAAGAGAAGCAGAACAGGTATTAATAACTCAGATAAGAACAAGTTAAACTCTTGATCTTCATGCAATGCTGGTCAGTATTTTTCAGACTTAGGCCTTCCCAAAGGTGGTAGAAACACTACCTCTTATGAAATCTTAAGCGAGAAGGGTAGATAGAGACTTTCTTATTGAAAAGGGGGTACGTTTATCTAGGAGGTCAATTCACCCTCATTAAACCAAATATTAAAACCTCCCATAATCTGTTTACACTTAAATTCAAATCAAAGCTGCCAGTAGGTAGGGAAAATGTCAAAGAGACTTCTGTTAGAAACCCTAGATCAAAAAATGGAAAACAAATTGCCAATTGGTTTTTAAGGTTTTTCTTCTCAAAGTCAAAGGTGATTGGGGCATTTGTTATTCGTTTTCTAGGAACAACACTCTTATTGCTATTTATTGACACCTCTTATGATACATAGCCTTTCGGAAATTCATAATCTACATCAAATCCTTTAGTCTAGGCTAGGTCAAGAAAAGAAAATAAATTTAATAAAAGAAAAATGGTGGTTTCCCTGAAGTGGAAGGTGATTTGGCATTGGTAATTTTATTTTTTTTAATAACAAAACTCTTGTTGCTAGGAGCACAATAGACTCTGGCAATCCGTCACCCTCAACATATATGGAAGTATCCAAAAGACTGGAACTCACCATGAAAATAGACTCACATATATTCTCAAAGATTGTTTTCCATTGATTTTTTTTTCAAAATTTTCACATAAAAAAAGTTCCCTTAATATCTTTCCGTAGAAGTATACATGACCAAAGTAGCAAAATTGGTCTAAACACTATCATGTTCCAACTTATGTAAAATCTTTGGTTACTATTCATGCCTACATTCACACATCTTTAAATCTCATCAAACTATACCATGGAACAAAAGTATATAAGCAGTTAATTCAAACAGAACTACTGCAAACCAAAAAAAAAAAAAAAAAAAATGATCAAATAAAGTATGTATTGGAATAAAAAGGAAGGTTCAAAACCCTCATACATGAGTCATAAGGACAAACATTGGCATAGAGCATTTGCAACCTGTAACTCTACTCCCTCCAACAGTTTTCATCACACAAATGAATGATAACAGGGACTCTCGAGGATATCACCCATTGTAATACTAATCTAACCATAGAGTTCAAACAGGATTGGTGCACAAATGCTGGTACTGCACAATTGGTCCAGCACTTACTACTATATTTAAGAAGTAGTGCACATTAACAATAGATCATCAAAACAATCAATAATTTGTATGGGAGGCCTCTTCACTGCATAACTCAAAAATAAATTTTGCATGGATTTGTAATACTTTGAACTCTTTGTCCAAGGTCTTAAAAATTGGTTTAAATTTCCTTGTTTTCACAAGGGTAACATACTAATAAAGTTTTGATTGTAAAAATTATCAAAAAAGTTTTTGTAAAAGGTTTGCTGAAAGCCTGAAATTAAGAATTATGTTTCCCCACCAAAAAAAAAAGAAAAGAAAGAAAGTGCTTTGTAATATCGTGATGTCATAATGATAAAATCTCCACTAAAACCTCATACAACTTGAGAGGTTCAAACTTCAAAGACACCACTATATGCCAATTTATGTCTTGGAGAAATACAACTCTCATCCATCCAAGTGAAAATCAGTCGATCCCTTCACATTCATCAAATCAAAGTTACATTTTGAATATAAAAACTTATAAAATATAAGAAAATATATGTAAAAGTAAATTTTAATAAGAGACTTCAATAGGTGCTCCTTGAAAAACACGGGCACATTGAACTCATTCTATTTGTAGGGTTTGAGTGTGGCGTCCTCTTTCTCATAGCAATCAAGTTTAACTTAATTTGATGGGTGCTCCTTCAGAACTCTGGTACTATTGGTGCAGGTGGTATTTTCCGAGGTCATGATAATTATTGTATTAACAATTTTTTTATGCCTTCTAATTCGAGGTTCGCTGCTAAGGAGGAAATTTGTGATCTCATTGTGGGCTTAGATATGCCAAGAATCAGTTGCCACCAAAATCCTTGTGGTGATTGTTTGTTTGTTTGTTTTTTTTTTTCTTTCTTTCTTTTTTTTTGGGGGGGGGGGGGGGGGGGGGGGGGTGGGGTTGTTTCTTCTATACTCATCACTTGGGCTAAAGAAGGAATGGAGGGAAAATGGAGATATCAACACATTATGATACATCTTGGATCTTCTGGGAGAGATTGAAGCAACCTTTTAGCAGATTCATAGATCGGCAAGTGGAGAGGCAAATATTCTTGCTGAAAGAGGAGCTATAACCTTGGAAACTTTGCTCGGTCACTTGTATCCTCCTTTTATATGCTTGTTCTATATCTTTTCTGGTTTCTTTCTTTTTGTTTCTTTTTTCTCTTTGTTTTTTGTTGTGGGGGGGGGCTATATCTTTTTGTTTCTTTTCATATAGAAAGCCTTCTCTTTGATATTTCCTTAGACATCTTATCCTTGCTCCCTTGTATCCCTAGCTCTGCCCATTAAATAATTATCAAACCTACATTACTGTTCATATTTTGCACTTGTAACAAAAGCTATATTGGTTTTACAAAGAAAAGATTAATTTGAAGACCAATTTCTTGTCACACACAAACAATTCTATATTAAGATCTAAATTGACAGATGGTATCTCAACATTCCATTTAGTACTCTCTCACCAAGCTACCTGGTAACCTACCCACACACACACACACTGTATTTCCATCAAAATCTTCAAAGTGGGTTTTCAATTAATAGATTAAAATGTTACACGTTTTTGTTAATTCAAAAATAAATAAAAACATCCCGGTAGCCTATACCCACCCACCAACACACACACACACAGTATTTCTATCAAAATCTACAAAAGTGGGTTTTCAAAAGATTAGAATGTTAGACCTTTTTGTTAATTCAAAAATAAATATATAAAAAAACATTCTTATGGAAAGTTAAGTGAATTTATGCAATGAATCAAACATGCACATCAGTATATCAAGAATCCCCAAATCATATTGATCATGATCATCACCAATACCCTACTGAATAAAAACAGTGCAGATCATATCAAGTGATTCTTACCCAACACATGAAGCATTGATGTGATTATGAACACGGTTGATTCATAAGCTCCACACTACGATATCCATCAATCTTAAAGCAACACTCAAACAATACCTAGGGTTTCTATATATATATATATATATTTGTGTGTGTATACAGCAATATGGAGCCTCCAAAAACACTAGGAATCAATGGACTGGAAAAGCAGAAAGACATTGCAAGTATTTCTACTCGGCATTGCTCAATTAGGAGACAATGGTGAAACGACGTGACTCCACGCAGTGTCTTTATTTTTTCCATCGTTATTTCATCGGCCCATATTGGAATATTGGATTCCAAGAGTGTTCCCACCTCCGGAGAAAAATGACATTTTCTTAAAATAGGAAGCTCTTTATTCAACTGAGGTTATTCCGTCTTCTCCCTCAGTTTTAAACTCTTTCCTCCGTCCACAAGACAAGCCATTTTTGTTATTTTTTCTGTCTGAAAATATTTGTCCATACTAAAAAGTAAAATCATATGTTTTTAAAACTTTCTAATACTATCTTTGTTATTTCAATAATTATTTTAAACACAAAACTCAATATCAAATACAATAATGCTATATTTGGATAAAGAATTTATAGATGAAATTTGTCTTTGAGATAGAATTTGTAAAATTTTTATTTTTTAAGATGGAATTTGTAAAATTTTTATAAGGATAAAAATTTTACAAATTCCATCTAAAAACTCCTTATCCAAATATAGCGTAAGGTATTTTGAGAAAGACGAAAGAAAGATGAAATTTAATAAATGACAAATCAATGCCATAATAGTTTTCTTTTAAATTGCGTATTTTGTCAAATTTAGCCTATCTTTGTGAGATGCCTCCTTTCTATTTAAGGTGCGTGCCATAGCATTGCTAAAAATATATATATATATATCTAGAATCCCCTTCTTATGAGATTAACCTAACTTAAATTTAAGTTAAGTCATCCTCCAAAACTATATTTCTGATTTTTATTTTTCAAAATCAACCGCTAGATTAAATCTACTTCATGTGAAGATCATGTATACCAAAAATCAAGTTGATCCGAAATTAAGAACTATTTCATTTATAAATGTCCAAAATGAGCGATTGTCATTGATTAAAAAATGTAATTTTTCAATCGAATAGCAATAAATCTTAGATCAACTTGATTTTTGGTATGTATTACTTACACGATAAGGTTATCTAATCTAATGGTTGATTTCGCAAAATATGAATCGCATATATAGTTTTAAAGGGTGACTTAACTTAAAGTTAAATTAGATTAATCTCATAAGAAGGGGACTCATCTATAGATATATATATATATATATATATATATATATAGATGTTCTTATCAGCACATGTTGATATAAGTTACATCAGTATCATACATTGGGGGTTATACCCTTTATATTGGTCCAATGTACATCATATCCCACTAATGCACATGGTACAACTCTCAATGTGAATGTTGATATAAGTTATATATATCAACACGTGCTTACCTAATCATCACCCTATATATATATATATATATAGATATAAAATATTTTACTCAATCATATAAGATGGATTTTAGATTCAAACTTACCCTATCCTTCTATGTGGTGGTTCATTTATTTATTTATTATTTTATTTTTTTGGTGCTTGGAGGTTCATTTTAGATATAGTGGCTAAATTGAGCTAGGTTCTTGTAAGTTTAGGGCCTATTTAAAATTTTTGAAAATTGAATCAGATTGAATAAAATTTTTAAAAATAATTGAGTCCATTTCCTTAGTTATATAGATTAAATAAACCAACTCACAACTAACTAGTTAAAAAAATATGTTGTGTTTATTTTAAATTTTCTGCCCATAAGTTGAATATATCATGCAAAAAAAATGACTCACCAAATAGTAGTGAATTTAAACTAATCAAAACTCATCTTTAACTGACTAGAATTTTAAGTTTCCCAAAATAGCCTCATAATGTCTAGATTAAACTTGGATTTTTGCTTTGATGCACCTAACTAATTAACAAGCCTTCAACACTAAAAGTCCTATTAAACCATCCGATCGAGCCAATAGTCTTTTGGTCCAACAATAATTCCAGGAGACGTAGTGGCATAAACTCATGGCAAAGCTCTGTTAAGCCAAATCATACAGCGTATGCTCTCTTGCAAGTTTGTTCACATCGCAAAACCATTGTTTTTAACCAAAAATAAGCTCTCTTCCCCCCCACACCCCCCTCCCCCCACCCCCACTTTGGGTAAACATATTTAAGTTCTACCTGGGACTGCATGCTCTCAAGAGATTAGACGGGTCCACAAGCATCTCGGTACCTCTTAATATAAAATTAATAATAATAGTAAAAAAATTAAAGGAAAAACATTCAGCCAATAAGACCTATTTTTGCCGACCAGTACTGTCTATGTTAAGTTGTTTCCAAGTATGAAACAATGTCCCATGCATTTGCTAGGTATAGCTTAACTTGACTATGTCAAACAATATTTTATTTGCAAGGCCGACCCAAATCTTAGCTCACGAAACAAGATAATGAGAAATTGATATGCTCATAGCTAGGACGGCAGAGGATAGCATCAAATTGAACAAGAATTCCATGATCCTGCGGCATTACATTTTTTTTTTTTTTTTTTTATTTACAATCAATAGAATTAACCCATATCCTAATCCTTCCAAAGTTCCAATATCAACAATGGGAATCAATGCTTCTCCATGAATTTCCGAAATTGCTCACCTAACAAATGAAGAGAATGTCATTAGACTATCATAATTAGAGACCTTGATTAACGAGACTGCATGCTCTTTTAATTTGGTTGGAATTTTGAAAGATTGGAGTGTGAAGCATATACATGTATCTTGGTGGAGTAGTGCACTACCCAATCAATTTCATGAGGCGAAAGTCCCCAAGTCTCTAACATGAATGTGCCCCTACAAATACATATGTACCTTCATATTTTCTTCATTGAGCAAACATGGTTTTTGGAGATTGCTTTCCGAAACCAAAATGGGCTACTGGTCTTTTTGACTGTGCGAATGACATGGGCACATGTAAGATCTCTCTATCTCTCTCGATCAATGAATGAGTGCTGTTTTACATTGTTTTATTGCTTGAATCAGATTTTTTAGCAAATTAATGTGTAATAGGTTGGGTGTTTCTCCTACTGCATTTTAAAAGAATCAAATGGTTCTTCCGTGCAGGTCTCATAACATGCTGTCTCCCATGCATCACCTTTGGCCAAGTTGCGGCAGCCGTCGATGAGGGACGAAGTTGTAAGTATATATAATCGGACAATATTCTAATTTTAGCTCAGAGCGGCTCAATACAAATTGTGTTGTAATGCTAAAATTGTCAATGAGGCATTTTTGAATGGGACCTAAGACCAAAATTTATATGGAGTCCTTTTGGAACAATAGCTTAATTTTTAATAAATCATAAATGGGTTGGAGTCTCTTAGGTATTAAGGCTTAAGACGACGGTCTGAATTGCTACCCTATTAAGCAAGCCTTAATTTCTGCAAAACCCTCAATTTATCCTAGCTGTCAGCTGATGGGAAGTGGCCCATTGCCTACTCATGTTCAATAAATTAGTTAGACTAGATACCTTATTGGCATACCAAAAATTAAAAATCTTAAAAAACTTTTAAGTGTTATCCAGATTTACCAATGGAGCCCAGGCCTCTACCCTTTCTATAGCTCTCCAAATCCATTCCATAGGAAGAGAGGTACATACATAAGCCCGTAAGGCCATAAGGAATATAATTCTGAAGAAGAGAATGAGTCTGTAATATGCTATGATGGCTTTTGCATAGCTTGGTCTTGTCTTCACATTCAAGTGTCTAGTCACAAATAAATATTTCTAAGCTTGTGCTTGCTTGTTGTTATACTTGATTCAGCGTGCTGCGGCCAAGGTTGCCTGTATGGGCTTTTGATGACAATTCAATTTCAATGGCTCTACTCATGCGTTTACAGAGGGAAAATCCGATCCAAATTTGGGTTACCAGATGAGCCTTGCTGTGACTGCTGCGTTCATTTCTGTTGTGGACCCTGCGCTCTTTGCCAAGAGCATGCTGAGCTCAAAAATAGAGGCTACGACCTATGAAGAGAGAGAGAAAAAAAATAGAGTTATTGTACTGTAATTTCAAATTTTTTTTATTTTATCAGAAGAAATAAAAATTTAAAAAAAAAACATCTCTCAAGGAGCTTTAATTATAGTGGATGGATGACGATGATACATGGTTGACAACCTATCCGTCAAGGAGCTTTAAATCAAATCTCATCTACCATTAATTGATCCTAATTATCAAATTATTGAACTAATTATACGCTTAGTGCATTCAACTGGCCGGCCATTATACTGCTAATTTCTTGTCGAAATCAAATTTATTACCATAATGAGCTATGATTGTAGGTTCAATCTAGCCTCAAGACGAAGAAATGAATTTTTTTACCAGTTATTCATCAGAATTAGACCCATTTTCACGGAATCACCCACCTTCTGTATGGTGGTGTGATCATAAATTAAAATACCACCCATATGCCAAAAAGCATGAACACCTTTCTTCATTTTATTGAACTAAAATTGTCTATGCTGATCACCGGCCACCACCATCATCATCATCAATCATTATTATTATTGTTTTATTATATATACACACACACGAGAATGATCATGTGCAGATCATCCTTGACGGGATCGCACAGCTATTAGCCATGCGATCTGCCACAAATTAATCGTACAACGGTCCACACTCGATCATCTCCCTAACTATCTATGTACTATTCGCCATCAGTAATCAAAGAGTTTCTAATTAAATTATACTGAGTTGAGATGTATTGGTATTGAATAATAATGGCATTGATAATTGATGTGCTGGAAGACACCGTGCAGCCATCAGCTCTCGTCAAGGACAAAGTTAGGAATTTAGTTCAGGAAAGCAAATATTGGTTGGATATTACTATTTTATCCTAAATCAAAAATAGATAAGCTTTAATTCAAGTATTTTGTTTTATCTAATTATTTTGAGGTAGAGGATGGGCAAGAAAAATGAAGGAGGTTTTCAAAAAAAACATTCAAAGATGACAAACCTAGGAATTCAAAAAGGTTTAAAATGTAAAAGAGAAAGAAGAGAAAATTCATGGGAAGCAGCTGCCCTCCTCCCCTCACCTCTACAAGGCCTGGTCCATGGCTCTCTCAAAATTTTCTTTGGGTGGATGGAGTGGGGAGGGAGCAAAAAGCCGAAGGAAAAAAACAAAAAAACTATTTTCAAAATTTTTTATTTTGCTCTGTTTGTTTTTGTTCTTTTCTTAGGGCTACGTTTGGGTGGGGCATTGTTTGAATGCTCTGCCTTTTGTTGGTTATGTTTTTTTTTTTTTCTTTTTGTGGGAGTTTCTTTATTGCTTTTGGGTTATGTTTGTTACGAAGGAATGGAATGATAATTTCATTCTCCAAAAAAAAAATATATTAAATGTTTGGTTGTATAAGTGAATAGAATGGCTATTCCCTTATGGGGATCTGTTCCCTCCAATGAGAAAATAGTCATTTTTTTTTTCCAAACTAAAAGGAATAGCTATTCCAACATTTTAAGGAGTAAAAATCATTAAAAATGGGTCTTATCTATGCTTTTTCATTCCATTCCCACCTCTTACCAAACATTGGGATGGAATGAGAATCTATTCCCATTCTCATTTCATTCTATTCCCTCAAACCATACACAGCCTTGATGTTTTGGTAGGGGTTATTTTGGTACTGACTGTATTAGAGTGTTTTCTTCGTCTCTTTAATAAATAATTTTTTTGCTAATAAAATAAACTATTATCTGAACTCTTAACGGCCCATTTGGTTTGTGACTTAAAAATGATTTTTTGAAAACCGTTTTTATTTCTCGAAATGAAAATGACGAAATGTTTTGAAAACTCCACGCTCTAGCTAACAACTAACGTTTCTTCCAAATTCTACTGATCGAAAACCCAAGTTTTGTTTTGTCTTCAATCTTCATGAAACTTCCACTTAAAAAATTCCACTTTTCTCTCGTCTTCAACCCATTGCGAGTCGGCAGTAGACAAGGGCCGGAACGAGTAAATAGAAGAAATGAGAAAACCACGGTCCATACTACCTTCAAATTAAATTATCTCATTTGCTTACTATAGCTTGACTGCGTCAAAGCTAGCTCATTTCACGCGTAAACCCGTCCCAAAACTTAGCTTAAAAATTAACAAGATAATAATTAACAAATTAATAAACGTGTATAGGACGGCAGGTCGATGAATGTTATCTATCCTTTTGGCATACCTATAAGAAGCATCGATCAAGAAGACATGCACTTTCTTTTTATTTATCATGCAAACATTGGAGATCATGGTCAATGAGATTGCATGTCCTTTCCGATAGGGCATGCGATCTCATTCGTATTGGTGTAGTGGTGTACTACCCAATCATATCATCGGCCGGACGAGAGTCCCAAGAATAGTGTACATCTAACATGTACATACATGGATTATTCATTTATTTTTTATTTTTTTATTTTTGATGAAGTACATATATGGACTATAAATACAAAAGAAATGCATCTACTTCATATTTTCTACATTGAGGAAACATGAATTTTGGTGGTCGCCCTCAGAAACCAGAATGGTCTACTGGCCTCTGTGGCTGTGGAGATGACATGAGCACATGTGAGATCTCTCTCTCTCTCTCTCTCTGTCTCTCTCTCTGTGTAAACTAATGAGCAACTGTTTATTCACGTGGCTTGAATAAAATGATGTATAAATCAGATGATTGTGATCATTTGCTAGCTTGATCTGATTTTCGAGCAAATTAATGCTTAATATATATAGGGTGTTGGACATGATTGTGGGTGCAGGTTGCATAACATGCTGTCTCCCATGCATTACCTTTGGCCAAATCGCAGAAATCGTGGATGAGGGACGAAGTTGTAAGTATCACAATTATATTTTGTATCCTTAAATTGATATTTTTAGTGTATGTTTCTTTTCTTTTTCTCATTTCCGGTACAATTGAAAGGTTCGTATCTCTTATTTATCTTAATCCTAACCTTTATCCTATCCTTCCTCGTCATTAGGCTAACCCATCAATACTATTGTAAAAAAGTAAAAATTAGGGAAAATTACAGATTGCCCCCCTCATCTTTGAGTGGAAATCACTTTTCACCCCTTATCTTCAAAATCGGACAAATAACCCCATAAAATTTCAAAAATGTTATTCAGACTTACGCCGTTAACGGAATCCGTGAAAGGACTATTATATCCCTGAAGACATATGCAAAATTACATTCTTACCCTCCCTTTATTTTACACAAACCAAACAAATTGGATGAAAGCTTCCTCGAGAAGCTTCGGATCCTCACATGGAGAGCGATCGGAGAACTCTCACAGAAAACCTCGCCGGAGTTGCAGCGGCGACTCGTCACCTCCAAACCCAAACCACCACCACCGCCGTCAGTCCGTCACCACGTCTACCGCCTCCTCCGCAGCTGCTCCACCGTCGGCTGGTTTTACTTGCAGCTAATCACCAGGTGCCGGCGGCGAACCCTTCTTCTGCCTTCTTTTTTTTTCCTAATTGAATCTCACCCCTCCTTCCCTCTCATCTCTCTTTCTCTCTTTCTCTCTCTCTCTCTCTCTCTATATATATATATATATGTGTATATCTTCTGTGAGTTTTAAAACCATGCTCTTGGAATGAGATCTAAACCCATCTCGATTGCAAATCGATGGGAAGCCGTTGAGCGTGGCGACTTGCGGGCATGGGGCTAGCTCTCCGATCCACTTTTGGTTCACTGATCTGGGGTTTTGGGTTTGATGAAAATGGGGTCTTGGTCAAATGAGGAAGGGGGTTAGGCGGCGGAGTAATGGGTGTTGGGGGTTTGACTGGGTTCGACGGCGAGGAGTGGTGGTGGGTGCTAGCTTCATCGGCGCGGGTGCTAGCCCGTCGCTGCTTCGACGGCGAGGAATGGTGGTGGGGAAGGCTGTGGGTGCTAGCTTCGTCGACGACAGTGCTGGCCCGTCGCTGCTTCGACGGTGAGGAGTGGTGGTGGGGAAGGCGGTGGGCGCTAGCTTCGTCGGCGCGGGTGCTAGCTTCGTCGACGCAGGTGCTAACCCATTGCTGCTGTTTCTTCCTTCATGCTTCAAATTTTTTTTTCTGTTTTTTTTTTTCCCATTTTTGTCTTTGTTGTTTTCTAAAATCTACTGGTATGCTGGTGTGAAGAGGGAAGGGGGTGGCATTGGGAGATGGTGGGGCTGAAACACAATGCAGTAGAGATGGTGGGTGTCATTGGGGTTTTGGTGGGGGCTGAAATAGGTGTCGGTGGCGGTGGGTTATGGGTTTGGTTTTGGTGTGCTGGTGTGAAAAGGGCGGCATTGGGAGATGGTGGGGGAGGCGATGTGGCAGGGATGATTTCATCGGAGAGGGAGCCGGAGTTAGGGTTTTGGTAGGGGGCTGAAACAGGTGCCGGCGAAGGTGGTAATGATAAGGGTATTTTGGTCTTATTTGTGAAGTATGTTGGACACGTGCAACGCACGTGACTTTTTCTGTTAAAATTATAACGTCGGTTAGACGGAAGGGTGTAAATTGAATATTTTTGAAATTTCAGGGGGTTATTTGTCCGATTTTTAAGATGAGGGGTGAAAAGTGATTTCCGCTCAAAGATGAGGGGGGCAATCTGTAATTTTCCCTAAAAATTAATTTGTTGTTTCTGATTATCTCCAATTCTCCACTTACTAAAATCCTAGATGATCCACACTCCCATCCTCCAGTCGCTAAGAAGTGCAAGAGGCCCACTCTTAATTAAGTGTTAACGAAGATTGCTAATCGAATGGACAATACTTAGCTCTTTACATAAGAGGACCAACTGCTCCTCCACGCCGATGTGTCATACTATATGACTGTCACATGTCCCACAACCATAAAGAAAACACGCAACACATGTATTCATTGTAATGCACTCTCTCCTTTTTCTCCATTATGACCAAAATACTCCCATATAAATTGAACTTCTTTCCTTCGTCTTCGTACTGCATACAGTAGAGTCCCTCCAGGCCTCCATGGCTCCATCTTAGGCATCTCAGGCGGAAAGCTAAATACTCCAAATCATGGCCGAGGGCCCAACGCCTATCAATACTAGTATATCTCCATTTCCATAAACTAAAAAGATGCAAAATAAATCCTATGTTTTAAAGTATCGGCAAATTCCTAAAAAATTTGGCATGAAAATGGAAAATTAAGGGGTAAAAAACAATTGGCCAAAAATAGTAGAGTTTCAGTTATGTATGGATTGTGGCGAAGAAAGGCGGTGGAGAGTGGGCCCTGTAGCCGGTGATAATGATGCAATGGTGACATGGGGGTTTGCCGGATGGAGGTACATAGACGCGGGAGGAATGAGGTATGTTGGAAATTTGTGGCATCATCGGAGATAAATCGAAAATGATGAAAGAGAATAGGGTTGAGTCTAGCTGGAAATGGAAGTCTCAGGACTCGTCGGCGTACTATATCAGAGAAAAGAGAAGCATAGAAAAGAAACGTTTCGATTGAGAATGTAAATGGGAGTGGAGGGGTAATTTGGTCTGAATAAAAAATAAGGGAATTGCATTATAATGGTCACCGGCAGCATGGCTTTTCTTTGAAACTTGGGACACGTGATGGTCTTATATTATGCCACATCAATGTGGAGGAGGAGCTGCTCTTCTATTGTGAGGAGCCAAATATTGTTTCTAATTAGGGGTGCTCACGGGTCGATTTGGGTCGGGTTTGGGGTTCATCCGTAACCTATCCACAACTCATCGGGTGAACTAAATTCACACCCACATCCACCCATATGATTGGGCGGTTTTAACTCACAAACCATGAGAATTGGTAGGTGGGTTGCCGGCGGATTGGCAGATTTAAGTTTAGCTAGACTTTGCTTTACTTTTTAAAAATCCATCCATTCTATTTTGAATTTTTTAGGGCTTTCATACTGCATTTCAATTATTATAAATATTATTTTGGTCAAAACAAGCCATGTAAATTACAAAATAACAATTAACTTGGGAAAAAAATAAAATTAAACAAGCATAAATACAAAAACAAAAAGATAAAAGACTTCACAATGCAAAAAACTGATTCAATATCGGTAAGAGATAAGGTCATCCTCCATTTGCTATGTGTCCAATGTAATATGAAGAACCAATGAGATACTGCCACGTGTATAATCTAATAAAGTATAAAAATATGCAGGCGGATGGGTTTTAGTCGGTTTTTATATTTCAAAACTGCAACCACCCACAAAACAGCAAAAAAATAAAATTCTAAACCGCTACCTGCCCACCCTATCGGTTGAAACTGCCCAATGCCTTCGGGTTGGGTCGGATTAAGCAGTTTTTGCGGGTCTAGCGGGTGAGTGAGCACCCCTATCCCTAATGGAATATATCCACCGGCTGGTACAGTGGTACCTCATTTCGTAGTTCCAAAAAACCCTGTGCCAATTGGGGCAGCCCGAGGCCGATAACCCGACTAATTGCCACCCAATTCTCCCTGATGAGTGGCGAGTTCAGCCCAAGCCCGATAAAGCTAGGTGGGCCTAGCGTTTTCTCGAGTGGATTGGGCTCGTACTGCCAACTGGTAAATAAATTGCTGGTAGAGTATGGGACGTGCACTCCTTAGGAGGCTAGGAAAGGAGGCCATCTAGAGCAAATTCTGGGATGATTTTATGGTTAAAAAATGCTATTGATCTCAGTGGTTTTCTTCATATTTTTTCCTAATGATTCCTGATGATGCGATTTCCAACACAATATTAAAAATTTAACTTACTAAAAGTTACCAAAATAAAAATACAATAAAATCAAATTTTTTACATTATGCTAACATGGCATGTCATATCAACAACTACGTAACAAAAAAGGATCCTCTCATTTATAGGAGAGATCTAGTGAATTCCAAATCATCCACATGTGGCAGGTCACATATTTTGGTGGGTCTCATATACTATAAACAATTTAGATTTCACTGGATCCTCCGGTAAATGGAGAAAATCCTTACCTCTACATAACAAGTGAAAATTTTCGAAGAAACTATAAGGTATCAATAGCAAGACTTTTATAATAGAAAAATGCTCAAATGTCTTAATTTTTTGTCTAAATTTGTCTACCCAACTGATGTGATTGCCACGTACGTCAACCCACTAGGAGGAAATGTTATTTTTATAATGACTTTTTTTTTTTAATGGAAAATGCTAAATAGTTCAATTTTTTTTTCACTCAAGTCTCTTGCCTAAATGATGTGACACCCATTGTTCTTTTCTTGAAATTTTTAATTGGTTAATCAAACTGCCACATTATTTGCACAAGTAGATTTGGAGCAATAATTTTAGGATATGTAACATTACTCATTATTAATTGATTACCTACCAACCACATAATTTAGGCATGGGGATTTGAATAAACTCTTTAGGTAATACAACATAATTACTGAGTCGACCGAGAGAAAAACCCACTCACCCATATGGAGTTGAAACTAAAAACTAAAATATCTGTAAACCCCCCAAACCCCCCACCTTTGATAGGACATATGAATAGACCCCAGAGCCATTAATTGACCCCTTTAGCCAAGCCTTGTCACGACTTCTTATTCATGTCTCTATCACAAAATATATAAACGTTACTAACTTAAGCTTGTGTTTGTTTATGTGATTCATCAGCGTGCGTTGGGCATGGTTTGTTGTATGGGGTTTTGATGGTAATTCAATGCGAATGGCTGTACTCGTGCCTTTACAGAGAGAAACTACGATCCAAATATGGTTTACCAGACGAACCTTGTTGTGACTGCTGTGTTCATTTCTGTTGTGGACCATGCGCTCTTTGCCAAGAGCATGCTGAGCTCAAACATAGAGGCCTCGACCCCTCCAAAGGTATTCTATATTAGCTTTTATATATCCGTGACAAGATATCTCAAAATATCCAGTACGATCGCAGTCATCTATATCTTCTACAGACGACCGTGATCATATGAAATATATAATACCATAAAAGCCATTCTTCTTCGATCTTCTCCTTCTTCTTTTTCAAATTTGTTTTTTGTTTTTCTTTTTTATGGGGTTTCAAATTTGTTATTACTTATTTTAATTATTATTATCATATTTTCTGACATTATATTATATCATGTATTAGGTTGGCAAGGCCCACCTGCCCGTCCGCCGATGATTCCTTCCATGTTTAAATGAGTTTTACTGTGTTTGCCACTGCGAAAGCTAGTGAGAGAAGAAAAGAACAATAAAGGAAGTATTGTACTGGGGAATAATCTGGGTGGGTGGTTCATGTGCAATTTCAAAAAGTTATTACAGAACATTATCGTATCATCTTGATTGTTCATTATCCTCACTTCTTCTTGTTATTATTATTATTATTGTGTATAATTATGCTAACGTTTTGCGAAAATGTTTTTTTACTACCCTGTTTAGCTAACTTGGCCTCACCATATTGACTTAATTGTTTAGAAACCACGGCATCCGTCGGGCGAATAATATAAATTAAAAGATTACATCCTGATCTTTTGCGTGTATATATGTATAGTCTTTTAATATATATTAGATGCACTCTAAAACTTTATTTGTGACTTGTATTTTGTGAGACAAACCGCCGAATTTGATTACTTTCTCATGTAGACGATCTAACGCCAAAAATCAAATTGATCCAATATCAATTGCTTAAAACTTATATTTTATAATTAATAACAAAGGCTCATTTATGGATATTTATGGATGAAGTAATTCTCAATTGCGGATTAATTTAATTTTTTGCATGCATGACCTATATATGAAAAAATCTAATTCTAGAATTGGTTTTGAAAAATACGAATCACAGGTATAGTTTTCAATGTGTAACTAACGTAAAGGTCTATAAGGTATACCTGATATTAAAATTGCTGTATCGGGAGGTTATTGCCACCACAACAATTCCTAAGTATTCCATCTATTTTACATTTTTTAAGGTTTTATGAATAATATAAAATATTTTCATGAAAACTAATCACATCGTTCAATAGAAAATATCATTTTGAAGAATTTTGTAAAAAAAAAGGTTTTTCCAAAATCTGTAATATAAATGTACTTCTTGGCCATTTTTCATTAAAAAAAATCATGTAAAAATGAAACAGAGAATGTAAATAATCAAAAAATCCACTTGAACGATAGTTTTTAGAAAAAGTTTCTTCTACGATATTATTCAAAATGATGTTTTCTAGTGAACAATATAGTTGATTTTCATGAAAACCTTTTACAAATATTTTTCTATAAAACCTTAAAATATTTAAAACTATTAGAGGTACTTTGGAATTGTCATGGTGGCAATAGCTTCCCCTTACTCACCACGTATACATATATATTGCGAGTCAACATTTGTGATGTTGAAAGGTTTTTGAATCATTGTTGCGACATCACTCTCATCGATCTCCACCTGCTTTGAATTATTATTTTCATTTTCTTCTTGAAATATATATAGATCAGGAATTTAATACATTAACATATAATTATCCTAGACTTGAATTAACCTATAACATCCCCAAAGTAAGGGGGGAAAGTGCCATTAGGTCACAGTGCTATTAACTTTATTATTATTATTATTATTATGTATTTACTTTTTTTAAAATGAAAGAGCTTAAACTTTCTGATAACCACGCATTAACGCTAGATATTTTTTTTTATCTTTTATTTACTTAAAATCTTCTTTTCCTAACATATACAGGGTCCCTTTCTTGATACATGCATTATAAGCACTATTTTGGGATGGTTTTGCATGGCCTTGGGTTCAAGCAATGTGTCCCTTTCTATCTTCGGTAACAGTAATATTTGTTATTGGACCTTCCTTAATAGCTTTGCAAAAGAACCTTTTATGATCTAACATGAAAATAAATGTGGACTAATGAGACTCAAAAGCACTATACCTTTGTTTTTATGTCACATTAGGGGGTTTTTTTCCTTTTTTTTTAATTTTTTAAGGGAGGCCCAAAAACATTTCCTTCTGCATAAACCTGATGAAATATTACTACTTATGGCACATTTATTTTGCCTAAATTGAATTGGAATGGAATGATATTTCAATAAAGAGAGACTACGATCACCATTGGAAATCTAATCACATTCCATTCCGATTTGAACCAAACAAACATGCCCTTTAAGTTCTATCAGTGAGGATAGCAATCCATTGGTCATGTGTTTTGATTTTTTTCACTTAAAATGCACCAACAACCGAGTATATTTAATATAAAATACTTACGTCAACACTTAGAAATTAAAATATATGTTTACAACCGCTGGGTATTAGTTTATGATTACAGTAATATTTATTTTAATTAATACATTTTGTAAGAGTGATTTGGTACGTATAAATTAAAGGGGGGGGGGGGCAAATTGAAAAGAAATAAGCCAGCACCAGGTCCACCATGTTGAATATGTCAGCTTGGAAGTTGGTAAACACTAATCAGATGGTTGACGAACTCAAAATTTGGTTAAAATATAGCAACATGCAACGTATTAATTAGTTCTAATAATGAACAATTTGACCTTAATAAGAATAAAAAAGTGGGGGGCGTCCAACCAGTTATTGTCGAATTAAAAGGGAATAGGTCCAAGCAGTTAGTGTTCACATGAATCTTACAGGCCGGACCTGTGCTAACTCATTCAAATCAGATAAGATTGTCATCTCAGTTGAGGCCCCATTAAATAATATAACCTAGTCAGTCGAGCAACGCAAGCAATGATTGTTCCCCACCACCACCACACACGCACGCACACACTCGCACGTGCGCGCGCACACACACATATATAGAGGATGATGATCAGGTAAGTATATCAATATTTGTATTGGAAGTTATACCTTGTGTATTAGTTGGATATGAGATATATTGGACCAATGCAAAGAGTACAACCCCCAATGCATGGTACTGATATAACTTATATCAACACGTGCTGATAGAAACATAACTGTATATATATATATATATAAGATGATGATCAAGTAATTAGCACGTGCTGATATAACTTATATCAACATCGGCATTAGGAGTTGTACCTTGTTCATTAGTGGGATATGAGATACATTAGACCAATGCAAGGGGAACAATCCCCAATGCATGGTGCTAATATAACTTATATCAACACATGCTAATGGGAACATCACCATATATATATATATATATATAAATTCTTACACAAATTTTTAGATAATTTATTTCCAATTCATATTTTGTGAAACCTACCGTTGGATTAGATAATATTCCCATATAGGTTATGCATGCAAAAAATCAAGTTAATCCAAGATTTGTTACCATTCGATCAAAAAACTCATCTTTTTAATCACTAAAAATCTTACATTTATGAATGAAGCGGCTCTTAATCTCGAATCAACTTGATTTTTTGCATGCATGACCTATGTGGGAAAACTATTTAATCCAACGATAGGTTTCGTAAAATATGAATTAAAAATGGATTATCTAAACATTTGTATAAAAATTTGTGTAAAAAATTGTGTATGTTGATCATAACCTATATATATATGTGTGTGTGTGTGTGTTGATATAAATTATATCAGTTTTCACATTAGGTTTCTACCTCGTGCATTAATGGATTACGAGATATATTGACCTAATGCATAAGGTACGTACAACCTCTAATACATGGTGTGTTGATATAAATTAAATAAGTATGTGCTCACCTGATCGAAACTATATATATAAATATTTGTTAAACACACATAAAGAACATATACAACACATAAATAAAGAAGCCTACAAAACCAATATAACCTGAAAGTTTCAAATAATACTACTAGTTTTATACTTCATTAAGTAATATGGTGGTAGATAATAAAAATAGGTCCTCTGTGTACTGTGTAGAGGATATAAAGGACAATAAGCCATGCTATGGACAATAAGCCATACTATTTGACTTATCTTTTATATATATATATTGTATCATTTGTATTGTGTCATAACTATACTGTGTGTCTATAATTCTAATATTTAAGTAAATATTATCTTATCATTTAACCAAAAAAAAAACCCTAAACTACTTAACACCCACCCCACTGCAAGAAGTAAGATTAAGGTAAAGTGTAACCATTAAAACACCCCTCACATGTTCCACACCAGTACACTACCACGCGAAATGTTTTGGCCCAAAAAAACTTTAAAAATTAACACACACGCCACTCTAAAAATGATGTAACCATTAAAGCACCACACACATGTTACACACTACCACGTGAAATGTTCTGGCACACATTTTTTTTTATTTTTTTTTACCACTAAACACATATAAGGATCACATAATACACCATACCAGAAAGTCACACATAGATAATATAACCTAAAAGAAGTCCAAGAACTCATACAATTAATCTATACTCAATTTTAAAAGAGCCTGCAAATACTTAATAACTTAAACATAAACACAAACTTATGAAAAAAAAAAAAAGTAACTAATAGTAAATATGGAATTCAAGAAAATATGAAATGTATTAAAGAAGACCAATATTTATATATATCCAAGGCGAGGTGAGGCGGGGTGGGATGGGACGAGATTAAACCATATCCTGTCCCAAATTTGAGATGAGTTTTTATTTTATCCCCAAACTCGTCCTTACTTTATTTACTTTCTCCTCAACCTCATCCCAATAGAATTGGGATATCCACTTTGTCGGGTTCATTGTCATCCCTAGAAAGGAGGTCTATATAGTTTTGGTGTAACTTTAGAAGAGGTTAATGTGATTTTTGAAATATCAAAGAAGATTAGTGTTATTTCGTCAAACCTAAAGAGAGGTTAATGTAATTTTCCCAACAAATTGTAAAAATATTTTTATTTTTTAAATTTTAAAAGTAAAAAATTAAAAATAAAAACTAATCGGAAGGAGTCGTTAAACATATGGTTAATTTTTTACTCACCATTTAAATTTAAATTTAAAAGTTATTTTTATATTGTGACATTATTTAATACTCCGTAGTTAATACGTTGAATTTAAAAAAATAGTTCGAGCCAACCAAAAAATAGTATTTTGCAGGTGGGGAAGCATAGGTGGGGCTCCGATATTGACGTGGCAAGATCTGAGTGCAATAGCATACCTCGAACTGCTTTTGACCAGTTCGGTCCGTCCCTTTCCTTGGGTGAGTTTGAGTTGTGGAAGACCTTCTAAATCGAACACATTTACACATGCGGAGAGGCTTGGTCTTCGCCTGCATGCGACCTCGCTCCCTCCTCTCCACCAACTAACCCCAGCTTGTCGTTGACCCTCATTTCCGTTTCCTTATTAGTCCCATCGTCCCTGTTTCTCTCCCACTCTCTCTCTCTCTCTCTCTCTCTCTGTCTCTACCTGAAAACCCCAAAGAAGAGGGAGCCAGAGAGGTGTGGTGAACTGATCCAGCCATGTCTGAGATTGTCAAAGATGCTTGGAAGCAGTATCTGTCACAACTCCAACTCCACCCTCTTAGAACTAAGGTTCCTTCGATGTTTGATTGAAAACACATGTTTTGTTTTGTCTTCTTCCATGTTTGATTGAACACCCGTGTTCTGTTTTGTCCTCTTCATCAAACTTTGACTTCAAAAATTCTTCCTTTTTTTTTTTTTTTTTCCTATTTTTAACCCTCTTTCAAAGCTTATTACGAGTCTTTTATGTATGTAGTTTTAATGGTGTTTTGATGTGACTATTAGGCCATTACGTCTGGAGTACTAGCAGGGTGCAGTGATGCAATTGCTCAGAAGCTTTCTGGGATCAAAAAGCTTCAATTGAGAAGATTACTTCTCCTTATGGTATGGTTTGACTTTGCTAATCATCCTTAAATTTGTATTACTCTTTGATAAAAATGGGTTTGACTTCTTTCTTATTAAATTTTCTTAATTTGATATGTTTGATGATTATCTGAATAATGGTGATTCTGTGGAGTTGATTTCTCTGTCTTTCGTTGTTGAAATTTGAAATTTTTTTTTAAAAAAATTGCTTTCACAGCTATATGGGTTTGCATATGCCGGACCGTTTGGGCATTTTCTCCACAAATTGATGGACATTATTTTCAAAGGGGAGAAGGGCAAGAAAACTGTTGCAAAGAAGGTGGAATTCTTTATATGGAATTTTGAATGTTTTGTGTTACATTGATGCATTTTTGGGTTCTCAAATGTGCTTTTTAATATCGACCGGCGAGGACTGATGAATATGATTGGATTCTTTTAGGTGGTGTTGGAACAATTGACTTCCTCGCCTTGGAACAACATGGTTTTCATGACATACTATGGCTTGGTAGTTGAAGGTATGTTCACCAATGGGATGAACTCATAAGATTAAATTTCCCAGCTTAAAAATTGATACTGTCTTCATTAACTTTAAAGCTCTTGAATCCAATAAAAGTAATGTCATCGTTTATAAGTTTTGACATGGTTTGTTTAGTGATTAAGCTTTACTTTTCTGTAGGGACATAGTATTTTCCGTTACTTGTTGGGGTTCCTTTTTCTTTTTTTTTTTTATCCTTTAGTTGATGATGTTAAAACCATAGCTTCTGTTCAAGAAATATGGTCTCTGATCCCATGTTTTAGTTGATTGGGAAGCACTTAACTTCTCCATTTATCTAATCATTTTTAGCTTTAAGCTTAATTATCTATGCAAACTTGTTCTTGATAATGACTTCTTCAGTGTATGGAATTACGGGTTGGCCAAATGAAGATGAAACTACCTGGAAAAATGAAAATTTAACATCTTTTATATCTAGAGAAGTACGTATGTGTCCATGATAGATACAGTAGGATCCTTCTTTTACTCAGCTTTACATTTGATCACAGATTGGTTTGAGTTTTGTTGCAAATTCAATTAAGATTTAAGAGCATGAACTAGTTGCAACTCAATTAGGGGAATGAACTATAATTTTCTTGGTCACAAAGTATCCATAGCTGGGATTTAGCACCCAAAAAAAAAAAAAAAAGAAATTGCCATAGCTGGGAGTCCAACCTTATAAATGTCGAAGAACAAGGCAGAGCTTCCTTAGGATTTTAGTCTAGAAATTTGAAAGCTGTTAGGCTATTGATGAAAGCATGATAATCAGGATTTTAGAAATTCAAGAAAACAATGTGAGGAAGAAAACCAAGAGGAAAGACCACTGTTAGGTCCTAGGATTTAGAGTAAGGTCTTGGTTGTTCGTCACCCACACTACTAAAGAGGTTGTTCAAGGAGGAAGACTTGAAAGCTGCATGGGAATCGTGAGCCAAGCTCGAGGATTGAGGTTGGTTTACAAACACAAGGTCGAAGAGTATGTCATCAACCCTCGGGTGTTGGGGTTGTATGTATTTCTTACCTTAGTCTTGTAAGTCCTTTTATTTAGCGGATTTGATTTGGGTGTTGGAACGTGGTTTTTACCCTCATCATGGTTTCCGTGTAAATCTTGTGTTCTTCCATTTTATTCTTTCATTTTAGTGGATTTGATTGATGGTGTGATTGTGTGTGTGGCAGGTGGAGGGTGGTGACATTTATTGCGAGTGTTGTATGGTAAAATGGCCTAAAATTTGGAAACCTATTTCACCCCCCCCCCCCCCCCCCTTCTCTTTCTTCTAGGTTGGTGTGTAAATCCTAAGCTAAGGCACTAAGTTGTTTTCAACTTACTCTTTTTTCAACCACTAATATGGCTGCTTATTTAGCCTGCTAAAGATGAAAAGGCAGCAGAGACTTCATATAGGTCTATGGGAATCATTATCTAGCTTTATTTTTTTGACGTTCTCTCGAGATTCAGGAAAAGTATCCTATTAGCCACAAGCTTAGACACAATTAATCCCTAAGACTCTGTTCGCTTGAGCCCTGATGGTTATATTGTATGCACTTAATGTAGAAATGCTGGCACCAAAAGAAATGTGTTTGTTTCACAATGTTCTAAATAGTAAACTAGATAGCATTCTCCACCAGGAGATTGATAAAATAGAACAGGCAGTTTTGCATTAGAAATGTTTCCTATATGCCCATCTTCTGGTTGCACTATTTTTGCCCCAGTAGTGAAGACTATAGAATTCGTCTTCAAGGGGAGCTTGTTTGTGATTGGGATGAGTTTCTTGCCAGACAAATCATCCCTAAGGTTCAGTTGAGAATCCAAAAAACAATGTTGGTGTCTTTTTCCTTTAATGGGTATTTGACAACTGGAGTGCTATTTCCTTTAAGTGTGGTTAGGCCAAATAACCTTGATTGGCCGAATATTTTGTTAAGATATTATTGTATATACTTAAGGGACCTTCTTTCTTCTCCTGCGGAGCCCTGACAAAGTCACTGGCAGCAGGTTAGTACGATTCTCCTGCTGATCTACAACCACCCTGCGCTTATTTAGAAGCTTCTTCTTTAGTCTAGAATTCTAAATAATAAATAAATTAAAAGAAGTGGTTGGGCGAGAACAAGAAGCAGTCGTTGTCCAGTGGTTTAGTTTTTCCCATATGAGGGTTTTGATTGGTGCTGTACAAGAGAGGGGTTCAACTAGGTCTCGGCTTGGGGGGGAGAGGTGCATACCATGTACAGCAGCAGTCATTAAAAAAAAATGTAGCGCTAAATTAGAATGAAAGAATTTGTGACCTCCTTACATATAGTCAACGATATCACTTAGAAATTAAACCTGTTATCTGTTATTGCAGGAAGACCATGGGGCTTCGTGAAGAGTAAAGTTCGAAAAGACTACCCTACTGTACAGTTGACTGCATGGAGGGTATGAAAATATTGTCCATGTTTTGTCATATGAGAGACATGGAAATTTAAGAGTGGTGTGTTTAATTGGCATTACTAAAGTTATGGTGCTTTTGATTTGCAGTTCTGGCCTATAGTTGCTTGGATGAACTACCAGTATGTGCCTGTGCAGTTCCGTGTTTTGTTCCAGAGCTTTGTTGGCTCATGCTGGTGTGCACCTCTTCCTTCAGCTTTGCTCTTTTGCTTCTCTTATTGTTTTGAATTCTACTATTGGTTCATGCTAATTCCTTTTCCCTTACAGGAAAAAGGACTAAAAGTATAAACTTTAAGGAAACAAGTTGATACGTCTTTGAGTAGCACAAAAGAAAATGTTGATATGATCTTAGAATTTCTTAATAGCTACCAAATCCTCTGAGGCAATATGCCCCTTGCAGATTACCACATCATTCCAAATCATTTCTGATTCAACCAATTCTTAATAGCTACTAAATCCTAGTTCTGGTCCCAAATTTTTAAGATAGGAAATGTTGAACAACAACAAAAGTTAGAATTTCTTGCTATTATATGCTCTACTTGTTTTCTAACAATAAGAGCTAAACACCCAATGTAAGGACACAGATTTGAAATTGGAAAACAAAAATGGATTAGTTGCCCATCCTTTACCTTGAAAATTGTCGTCTGGCAATATATATATATATGTAAGGTGGTGTTCAGGTCAGCTCCTTCTGACTTACCAGTATATCAGCCCCAGCCCATCCCACTGTCCATTTGCTTTAATCAAGATGGGTACTTAATTTTATTGGGAGGTTGAGAGCCTCACATCTCGTTGTCCAGTGGCTTGGACATCTGTCTTTCACCAAGGAGACCTGGGATTCCTGGCAACAAAATTATGCACTCTTTTTCTTGATCTCCAAAAAAAAATGAAAAATTCACATATTTTGCTACACATCTCTTATTTCAGACAGAAGTAGTGATAGAAAACAGATGATGCACAGTACATCATCAAATCATCTCATCTAAATTATTTGTAGTCCTAGTTGCTTAAAGGCATCCATGATCAAAAGCTGACATTTTTTCAAAGAAACCAAATATCCGTCCAAGTAGTTTTTTCACCACGATCTTGTTGTATAGGTTGAAGCTACCAGTTTGGAAATGAGTTACTTTCTAACTAACCATATTACACCTCTAAATATATGTCTTGAGAAAATTGTCTATGACCAGTGTTGTTAAAGGTATGTTCTTATGTGACTAGGGATTTTAGCAAACCTAGGTGATCCTTAGTGCAGTGTTTGCCTGAATATACAGCAACAGTGAATTACATTAAGACGCATGAAAGTGGCATTGCTTCCAGGGTTTAAAATACCGATATTAGTGGACGTGTTGCATCCTAACGTGTGGGGTATAGTATGTCACAGAAAAGTGGGGAATTGTAGTTAAATTTAAATGAAACGTATAACATTTAATGAAACTCATAACATTTAAAGCTGCAGTTTGTCTGAATATGATTGATGTGTAGAAGAAAAAAATTGCCAGTATAAATAGAGAATCTGTTTCCGAATTTGGATACATTTACAATGTAATATGTCATGCAGACGTGCCAAAAAGTGCAATACTTGGGGAAACCTTCATTGCTGCCATTTATTGATTTTTCTAAGCATTTTATGCAATCATGTATATGGGTTTATTGTCACTAATGCTGCATTCTTTTATTGTTTGGTAACTTCAGGGCTATCTTTCTCAATCTGAAAGCAAGAACTGTTGCTATCAAGGCGGCCTAGAGTGGAGGAAGACTTTTCATTTATTGTTCTTACATTTTGGATTTCAGCTCAGAACTCTGTTATTTTGTGGGACACTCCTTTTTCCCCTTTTGTATAATCTCCTCTGTGTTGAGTGGTAGTATTATTTGTATCTCATACTTTCCTCCTTGGATTTCTATTGAAGTTTGATTTCTTGCTTCAAGCACTGGGGTCAATACAGACAATCAGATTAAGTGCAAGAATTGGTTTTCCTTTTTTTTTTTTTGGGGGGGGGGGGGGGGTGTGGGAGTGGGGGGTGGTGGAGCTGGACCTTTGTAAATGAAGGCCCAAGTTGGAACCCATATTTGTAAGCAGGCCCCTAAGTTCCCCACCCAATACCAGCCCACTAGGGCTCTCCACAGACTGCCGCAATTAGAGCCATAATGGGCTTGAAGAAAATTTGTATGGGGCCAGTAGCCCCTAGAGAACAAGGATTAGCCCAAAGTTTTTCCAGGCTATGTTCATGGCAAAAGCCTGGCTCAATAAGTTAGTGGACTCAAACCCGAGACTATCCTCCCTAGCAGTGCTAGGTATAATCACACATTTCTTATGGGTAATGTCGATAGGCTGATGTGGTGACACTTCTGATAAGATAAGAATTGTGGGTATACATATCATTTCCCGAGTATCCCGTAGAAAACTTGCCCAATTGCACTAATTGAGCTCATGACAAAACTAGGAAAAAAAACCTAGTGTCAAGTTGACATATCCACCTAAAAAAGCAACTTTTTTGTTTTTTTGTTTAAAGCAAAGTTGTGACATATTTACTTTTAATTTGATGTCATTTTAGTGGTTTGTGATACTACGTTACCCACAAGTTTTTTCCTCAAAACTAGCAAGCACAAGAGTCGTATGCGTTTTGTAAATTCCAATTCTTGCTATTATTCTTTAACACTTTATGCAAATTCTATGTCTCATTCTAGTAAACTAATGTGAGATAAAAATTTTGAAATAATACATTGCAATACACATTTATAATTAAACATCGGTCCATATCAATAAAGATACAATCGTATTAGCCAACAAAATTTTTGAAAAGCAAAAGCCAATGAAAGAATACGCTAAAGATATCGAATAAGTTCACCCACTCTTCTTACTAGCAAACCTAACAATGGTAAACGAGAAATTAGAAGAAAGTTGATCCCCTCTTCTAATTTTATCTACTTTTTCTTTTAATGGGACTTTGGGGGGAGGGGGGGTGTTGGTTTGATTTGGGTTTGGGGGGAAAGAAGTTTAAAGGGTGTCTGTAATACAAAAGAAGAATAAGGACACAAATGGGTCATCATTAAAGGTCAGTATAGAAGGTTGGTGACATTATTGAAAAAGTAAAAGAGAGTGGGAGGAAATCTGCAATGGCTGATGATGCTCTGCTACTAGTGCTGCGCGCTTCTACTTTCAACGTAATGTAAGACCCATCATATCCTTGGCCACGCCCAAAAAACCCGCCATTCCTCCTCAAACATCACGACAAGCCAGAATAATCGTAATGGGGATGAGTTACAGAAGCATTAGGAGTGCAAAAAAATTAACAAGACCCAGCTTATGTTACACTATCAATTTCACTTTCCTTTGACTCTGTAACTATTATGTTACACTATCAATTTCACTTTCCTTTGACTCTGTAACTAATCTGATGGGAAGTCTCACATAGTCACATCTTTTCTCATCTAAATATTGAATTTGATATGATTTTATATATCTGACCCTCCAATACTTATGATATAGCGTTGACGTTTAACGTACCTTTTTGAAGGTTTCAAAATGAATTTTCTAATAATTATTTATGAGCGTGTTGGCTACTCAAACTGTCTTTTAAATAAAGTGATTTATTTTAAAACGGCTTTTACCAAACATCCACTTTATTCCATTTTAGTTGTACGCATGACTGACACGATATGACAATGAAATATTAGAAGTTAATAAGTAAAAAATTGAGGCATTTCTTTCCTTTTCTTGTCTTTTTCATTTTTCTCATACTAGAACGAAGGATTGGGCAAATTCTGATTCAACAAGTGGATGAATCGAATAATTTTATTAGGTATATCTAGAAGCTAGCACTCCTTTTGATAGGAAAAAAGGAGTGAATGAAACCCGTTTTTAGTTCATTTGAGAAGTGAATGAAAATGAGAAAGGCAACCATCAGGGCTCCCTTGTTGGTGCATTAATAAGTTCTCGCATTATTTTAAGGGATGTTGCATGAATCTTGAAACACATACCTCTCCATTTGATAGAAAAAACTTCAAGAGTTCTACATACAAAATTTCATGAAAATGTATAATTTACTTAGTCACATATGTGGACCAAAGTTTAATTTTCTCCAATCAATTAACAATGTTTGATTGGAATTCTTTGTCAACTTACGTATGTGTGAATAACTAAGAATTTAAACATAGTTATGATTGAATTCTTATTGGTAGAACAATCTCACCATGTCATGCATGAATTTGATGACGTAAGAAGTGTCTTGAATTGGCTTCGCAGTCTTACTCATAAATAATTGTGGGACGAGGGATTGCATGTTTTGAGGGGTTAATCGGGTGCATTAGAAACCTCCTCTTATAAAAAAAATAAAAATAAGAAAGGAAGAAAAGAAAATGAAAAAGAAAAGAAAAGAGAGCATATTCCATAGTTTGGCTTAGAATGCAATATTCTAGCATCACATGCTGCAAGTTCACGAAGCCAATAAAGAAAATGCATTGCAAATGGGGAGAGAAGCCGCAGCCGCAAAAGAATATTGAATTGAACATATATATATATATATATATGGGTAGGGTTCTGTTCACACCTAGTGTAAAACTTTTTACACTTACATCCGTCAATATCTTTCTATAAAAATCATATTTCGTCAATCCAATCGTTAAATTACATATTACTATCATGCACACCATACATGTCAAATTTCAAGTTAATCGGATATTGAGAAGTGTTTGATCCGGAAACTTACATTTCTTTTAATAAATAAAACTTTAATTTCGAGCACTTTATGTATGACATAGCTCCTAATCTCTGATTAACTTGAAATTTGGCATGTATGACGTATATGACAAGAATATGTAATCCAACGGTTGGATTGGTGAAGTATGATTTCTATAAAAAGATATTAATAAACGTAAGTGTAAAAAATTTTACACCGAGTGTTAACGGAACCTTCCCTGTATATTATGTGTGTGTGTGTGTGTGTGGAGGGCATACTTTGTAGACAAAAGAAAATCCTGAGAAAAAATAAATAAATAAATATTTGAGCCGATTTGTATTAAAACAAAAATGACGCGTTAAAAAACATACAAAGAATCTACACGTGACCGCCATCTATTTTGTCCAACAACTAGTCCAAAGATGCCAGTAGCATTGCTTTTAGACCATTCGTAGGGTATCGGAAACCTTTCTGATTTGCATATCTTACTAATATGGAACATATATAGTTGTTTTTGTTGAAAAAATATATATAAAATAATATATATAGGTATACAATTCTGATCAGGTCAACACGTGTTGATATAAATTATACTAATACTACGCATTAAGAGTTATATTTCGTGCATTGACTTAATATATCGCACAACCAACTAATGGACGAAATACAATTCCCAATGCAAATGTTGATATAAATTACATCAGCACGTGTTTACCTGATTATCATCCTATATATATACACACACACACACAGAGACAAACGGAGCAAAAAAGACTTAAATGTCAAGGGACTTTACTAATTTATATGTAATGAAAATATACTTTTGTAGGAAAAATGATTTCATATACATCTTTCATTGAGGATGAGTAATGTGGCATGGCAATACTAAATATATACTATTAAGAAAAGACAATTTTAATAGGCATTTTACTTAGAAATGAATGATAGAGAGTAATTTGCTATGTTAGTTGGAGTTGGGGTGGGGGATCATTCAATTTGACAATTTGTAGCATTGAGAAGAACTTGCGGATAATAATGACATTGTTTTTCGATAACCGTATCATAA
This sequence comes from Liquidambar formosana, assembly GCA_039720395.1. Classification (NCBI taxonomy): domain Eukaryota; kingdom Viridiplantae; phylum Streptophyta; class Magnoliopsida; order Saxifragales; family Altingiaceae; genus Liquidambar; species Liquidambar formosana. The sequence goes on from CM077822.1 coordinate 13,183,443, forward strand.
GCCAATAAAAATGAAGTAAAATGAGAATGTCAAATCTAACATTAATGTAACTTTATCACTTGATCTATTTCTATTGATCCATGTGATAAAGATAACATGACGTCACTATTACATACTCCGTATAAGTTTGCTAGCATAACATTACGTATGTATCAAGAATTGTATTCTAGAGAGAGATGGATCTCGCCATTTAGCTAGGTGTTATGGGAAGCAAATTAAACACATGGGATTTTTTAAATTAATAACCATTTCGGGATAAGGCCAAAAAAATAAGGCATTCCTACAAACTTATAATTCATACAAAATTTCATTAGCTAGGCAAAATGCTTTCCTTACAAAATTCGTATATAAATATACATATGCGGAAATCATTAAGAATTTTGCCAACCAATAGCAATTTATCCCACGCGTCTATCTTGCTGAAAATTTCATATTAAAAATAATAATAATAATAATGTAATACTTGGAAAGAGCATTGCTTATTTCATTTCATTATATATTAGATTGGAACTTGGAAGCTGGCAAATGTCACCTTGCAAGAGCAGTTACCAAAGATTAACACCTGGAAAGATTGGAATGTAAAAGACGAAAAGATCGTCTCTCATCTCTCGCCTCTCTTTCGGTTTAATATTATTATTTTTCCTTCTTTAATATTTTGATAAAGTAATGATAAGAGAAATTTTGTAATCTATTAAGAAAGATATCCAATTAAAATACAAAAATGAACTCCATTGCATAGTTCACTTGGTAAGAGATTACGCCTTAGGAAACGAGTCACTTAATTCTGACCCTAGTTCGCTAATGACTTGAGGTCACCCAAACAAGATTTTAATGATTGTTATAGCCAAGTTGTGATCTTAATTGTCCGATCCATGAATCGTAAGATCTTATATGAACTTGAGATTTGTGAAAAAAATTTCTTCGTCATCATAAGATTAAAAACAAATACAAAAACAAAAAGTATCTTCCATCCTGTAATGGAAGAGTAGGTATATGAAACCATTGCTAAACAAACATTTATGTCTCGGTTTTTTCCTTCTTTTTATTTATTTATTATATTTAATTTCGTTAAATCGATTATTATTGAAATGCCTCACAACGCTCAACAATGGGCATTCATTTTGAAATGCTTAACCAAATCCTGTATCATACCATATTACCATCCAACGCAAACAGTATCTTCAACTACCCCCCTTCTCTCTCTCTCTCTCTCTCTCTCTCTCTCTCTCTCAGTCCCAGTTAGTTATCATGGCCAACGTAACCTTCGTCTATATTTTCGTCTATATTTTTCATATTTGCTCACACACCCACCAGCAAAAATATATAAATTAATCATCAAACTACACCGGCCGTCTACACACAGATGCCATACATGCATGAGCAGGCTTGTCTTACATAAACTATTACGACTTCCTCCACGCCATCAACCCAAACCACCTATCTATACTGAAATGCAGTAGCATAGAAATATTGCTCTTCATGTCAAAACTCATAACCCGAGTCGGGACCCGACCCATTGGACTATATAATTACTCCAAAGTCTCAATGCATATTCATATATATATATGTGTGCACTTCTACACGTAGCACGCACGCCACCAAGTGAAACAAGAAGATCAATATCATGTTTGCCATGTGAGTTTCAACCCAAAAACCAAAAAAGCATCATCATATATCCACACCTACATTTAACAAAACAAAAACTAAAAATAAAAATGGGTTTCTCTCTCATAAAAACCCCTCCAAATTCCACAGCAGTTTCATCCCATGGAGAATTACAAAGATAGGCCAATATATAACAACTTAACAACGTACATACAGAAAGTGAAAGACCAAAATCAACATGACAGGAACTCGCCGGAATCTGACAACATTCCGTCGTCCCCAGCCGTTAGAAATCTTTAGAGAGAGAGAGAGAGAGGGGGGGGGGGAGGAAGGGAGAAGCCCTTCTTGCTTGCTTGATTTGGTTTCGATGGACTCACCACCTTACATACAGAAGATATGTGTGCATTCATTCATGCGCTTTTGAGGTCTTTACAGCGTCACCTACGTGGACCCAAAAAGGCTCTTTTCCCCAACCAGCGAACGCCACGTGTACCACGCACAATGTGGGTGTGTCACATCTGAATCCACCGAGCGAGTTGCGTAGGGTTGACAATCCCCGGAATGTGGGCCCCATCCGACTTCAGCAGCCTCGCCACCTCGGCGTAGCTCTGGTGTTGTTGCTTAGCCGGCGCAGCCACCCTCGTGCTCGGCTCCTCCTCGGCTTTGTGGCTGTGCTTCATTCTTTTCCACTCAAATGATGGCGACGACAAGGGCACGGCCTCGGCTCGGCCTGGATCCCACTTCTGACCGAATAGGGTTCCTTTCGTGAGGAACTCGTACGCCATGTAGCCGGCTAGGAGCCGATTAGACGATACCGGCTCGGGTGCCGGAGCTGGAGCCGGTGGTTGAGGCGGTGGTGTTGACGGTTTTACGCTGTAAAGTGCTTCCATTTCTTTACGCTTTCTTGACGCCTGGGGCGTCAAGATTCGACGGGGATGGTGGCTCATCTTAGCCGTCTGTTTGGTTTTGAAAACATGCCACGTCAGCACCAAAGCGTCAAAACAAAAAATTTATCTTTCGATAAAAGCGTCAAATCATTCTTATGGGGGAAATGACGAAAAGCGCCCGAAGTGACCAAAACAAGTTTTAAAAAAACACAACGGGTTTGGTAAAAAGTTAAAAGAGTAAATGTCGTTAAAAATAAGGGTTAAATAAGTAATATCGTGAAAAGCATTTTTTCTAAAAAAATATATACATATATTTTTTTAATATAATAAAAAAAGAGATATATATAGAGACAGAGAAGGGGTGGTTGGGTTGAGGGGTGAAAATCGGATCGGTAAAAACCTGACCGGAATCTGACAAGTTGGCCGGATCTAGGGGTACGGCCGGCGATAATAGAGGTGTCGCCGCCGGGATGGGCGGTGGACAGAGAAAGAAAGAACGGGGGCTGAGATTGAAGAATTTAGAGAAAGGAAGAGAGAGGAAGGAGAAGAGGTGAAGACTAGAGACGGAGAATGGAGAGAGAGCGAGAGAGAGAGAGTGGGATGGGGGGTTTTATAGATGTGCAGAGAATGGAAGAGAGGCTTCTACACCATACATACATATATATATATATGGCAGGTATTCGAAAGTAACCCTCTTACTACAGGAAATAACAGGACTGCCCTCCCTGTGGATTTGCCCAAATTACACGAATTGCCCTCTTCTGTTTTCAAAATTCCAATAGTAACGTTTTCCTCCAGGATCTATCCGTCTTTTGTCGAACTCTTCTTCACCCAGATAATAAAATCACAATAATACCCTTGCGGCTTATCCTGAGTATGTTACTCGAAATGGACGTCTATGGGCAGCGGGGCAGTTTTATCAGGCTCCATGTTTCCACAGGTTAATAAGTGATAACAATACAAAGCCGTTTTGTTGTTGGATTAAATAAATAAATAAACCTTTTTACTGATTTTTCTTCATGCCCACCGAATTTTTTGAGTTGTTATTGGTTAATTTATTATATTAGTGTCCATTGGACTTGTATTTTTAAAATATATTATTGTCGTATTAATCAATAAATAGAGCAGATGAATTTATTTGGTATCAATATTTCTCTATTTTTTTTTTAATTAAAAAGATACCCCCTTCGTTTCAAATTGACTTTCCCTTTGAAAAAATACGATTTTTAAGAAAATTTTATTAAATGCTTTCACATCAATGCATATATTTTGAAATTTTAATTGTACCCTCAAGTGTGCAAAACATTAGAAAAAGATAAAATATCTTTTTAAAGGATATTTTAGGAAATAAATAAAAAAGAACGAATGACTTTTGAAATGTGACAATATTTTTGAAACATCCCAAAAAATAAAGTAGGCCACTTATATTGAATGGGAGGGAGTATTTACACCACATTAGATCGGCAAAAAAATAATAAACTTCATTTGATGGGGCCTATCATGCTTAAAAAATTGAAAAACATATATAATTTGCATATATACCAGTTATGGCTGCTGAAGGAAAATCTTTTGCCTATATAGGATAATTAAATTTAGGAAATTTTTAACTATCATTTAATTTTGGTTACCAACAAAATACAAGTCTTACAAGATATTTGTGTCTATGATTTATGCAAAAGGGGGACGATTGAAACTATAATTAATTCTTCCACAGTCCCACCTTCCTATTTAGTCCATCTTTAAACAACTTATTGGGGTATAGGCCCTAAAATTACAACTTATTTCTTTTGTGACACATTTTTGTCACTCAAACTAAGAAACAATTCTATCAAAAAACAACAAATGAATTACTCCTACTATTGATCGTGCAAAATGCATCATTATTATGTCAATCTCTGTAATTAATGGAATGCTTAAGTGTTACACTAAAAGATTAAATTTAATGGAATTTAGAGAGAGTAATGCCATCACATGTGCATCGCACGGTTTTATAACATAGTAAATATAACCTGCCTATTTATTCGAGAAGAGTTTTCAAATATAAAATGTTAAATAATATTTCATCCACATATATTCAATTGCTCATGGCTTTTTTTTTTCTTTTTTCTTTTTTTGGTATTGATACTAATAATATGATGGAGACATGAATAGAAACCCTATTCTGGTAATCAATAATTGATGTTGAGGCCTTAAGGGTCTGTTCTTATTGAAAGATTTAAAAGCTTCAAGGTTTTCTTTTCTTTTTTTTTCTTTTTTTTTTTTTTAAGGAAGTTTTGAAGTTTTCAAATCCTAATTTTGACTTTTCATGTATCATGAATTTCTATGATTTTTTTTTTTTTTTTGAATTTTTTTACAATCCGCTATCCATTTGTACACAAGAGTTCAGATTGGTATTGCTAAACTAAAAACGCTACTAAGACATTAGAATGAGACAAAATTGACTAATTTGCTCCTCTTTCTAAATATTTTTTGGTTAAAAAAAAAACTTACTTCAATTTTTGTTTAGGCATTAAAAAATTGTTTGGTAACCAAACAAGGCATTAACTAGGTTAAATCCAAAAATAAATTAAAAAAAAACCCTAGGTTAACCTTGACCTAGGTTATAGGTTGCTTGAAAATTTTGTTGAGTTTAACCTAGTTTTTTTTTTTTTTGATAATCAGATACTTAGGTTGGGGCTTAGGTTGAACGATTGAATTTGATCCCCCCTATTCAATTTTCCTTAATAATGAAAAGGGAATTAATTATTGAAAACCAAATATGACTTGATCCTTTTTGTTATTTATATTATAGTATTGATTTAGAAAAGTTCATGCTTACAAGAGTTTTGCATTAATTTTTTCATTGACACTCTTTTTTATTTGACTGTAAATCCATGCTTATGTAAAGACAAGCTTTTTAAATTATTTCTATTCACATAATTACATTACATTAAAACTATATAAACCATGAAAAGTTATTAAGACCTACACAAGATCGGATACCAACTTACAAATCCCCTTCCGAATAACACGAGATTTGGCAAATTAAATCTTGTGCTATGCAATTAGATTACATAAATCTCGTGAATTCAATACTTCAATCCCTTGAGATTCATAAAATCAAATTTTTTTTTGCACAAAGAGTATATATAGAAGACCAATACTTGGCTCCTAAATAATTAGGAGCAACTTTCTCGTACCTATAAACATGTTCGTGCAAGAAAATTCCACGAATCCAAAATTTTATTTATTAAAAAAAATAAACGTAACATTTTAAAAGTTATGTGATACGCTGATATGTACACATTTAAACACAAGATGAATTTGGTAAAAAAGGTAGCTCTTATTGGTGAAGAGTTAAGTACCATACTTTAAGACTCTGTTTGAATCTCAATAATTGCAATAAAAAACAAAGATGAAAATGCTTCATAAAGAAATTCATTTTTAAGTAATTTTAAATGTTTTTCTTTCTATCTCCTACTTTCCAAAATCTAAACAAGGCAAAAGGGAATATTTAGAGATGTATGTCATCTTTCAATGAGAAAATTGGGTTCAAATTTCTAGTTAAACCTACAGTGTTCCTAGTGGAAATTAATTGGGTTTTGAGCAATAAAGGTAGCCCTGTGATGTAAGCCATGTTAAAAATATTGCCCTATAGTGAACAAAGGCCTAAATAGTAGGCAGGTAGCCCCACGCCCCTTTGGAAACATATATATATATATATATATATACCCAGAGGGTTGATCACGTGCGGGATATCCCAAAATATCCCGTCTCCCGTGTATCGTTCATAAATGACCGTGATCGAACAGAATATCTAAGATACTCCGCACATAATCAAAACTTTATATACCCATCACAAGAAAACAAAACACCCCTTACATGTTAGCTTCAAAGAGTGAATGCTTATGGAGCCAAGCTGATAAGGACATTTTCTTATGGGCTTCTCTAATTGGAGAGTATTTCTCACACCTATGTCATTGGGCTAATCTAATAATGAGGGAGAAATAGAGGATGGAGTAAAAAGTAGAATTAGTATAAATTAAGGCTTAAACCCCACCTCCCATAGCCATTTACAAAAAAAAAAAAAAAAAAGAAAAAATCCTCGCGCCTCATGATTTGGAGATATTGTTGGAAATTTTGAACCCTATTTCTATTCTTGTGAAAATTAAATATTATTATTATTTTGGGTGGAAGTGAAAAATTAATTAGAGTCCACTCAAAATCTCAAATTCTAGCCAAATATGTAGGTGCAAACCTGCAGAAAGCAGACAATAAAGGAGGTATTTAATAGTTTTGGACTCTCCCCATTTTGGTATAAAGTTTACACAAGGGTACCGAAAGTAAATTAATATCAATTTTGTTCTTACAATTTGAAAAATACTACTCTCTTATACTCCCTTTATTTTATCTCAGAAAATGCATCTTTTCACATCTCCTTTGGCTAATATCTATACCTCCTTCACGAGGAAAAGGTGTGAAGATTAGTCATGAAAAATGCAGGACGCAACCACCATATGGGTCAAAGTTTGAACCAAAGAGAGAATATATGAATAAAAATGTGTGTTAAACTTTAACCCAATTTTGACTTGTAGTCGTTTTGTTAAATATCTGTCTTTCAGTTCCCGAGCCTTAAGCTTACCACTTTATTCAAAAGGAATGTTTTACCTTTTAAACAGCAATGGACGTTCCTCTCATGCAAGTGTCTAATAAAAAAGATGGTGAGAGTAGTAACACTATAATGAATGAAGGGTATTTAAGACCATCTATATGTTGTTTTGTGAGCTTTTTACAAAATCTATAAAGTGTATCAAAAGGTCCAGAAATCAATTTGTTTTGTTTTTTGTTCCTTACTTCTTTGTTTTGTTTTTTGTTTTTTTTTTGGTATAATCGATAAGATCGGTGACCTGGTCCTTGTCCTCCTCAAGAAAGGTAAGTTTGGATAGATCAAAGAGTATGGCTACGAGAAGGGCGACCATTCCCCATCTTTTCATCTCCTAAATCTTATGTTATTAATCACAAGGTGTGGCTCAGATGGGTTTATGGTTGAAATACCAATAGTGAGGTCTTAGGTTTAAACCTTGTGGTCAATTATCTAGCATAATAAGTATAATAAAAGTTAGTAGGACATACTTATATTGACGGGTAATTAATTCCTAAATCTACGTGTGGGTATGAATCCCCGCCGCTGTGCAAGTCCGTAACTTACTGGTGTGTGTGTTGTGGGAGTGGTGCACACATTCAGGTTTTGCCTCTCTATCCTACTCCAATTAACAGTATTAGGTATCAATTTCGAAATTGTGGAGGACAGGCTGAAAAGATTCATTCTCGTATCCAAAAAAAAAAAAGAAGAAAATTTATGCTATTTTGGACCTTTAAATTCAAGATGAGTACTGGTCCATATCAATGTCTTTTATCACATTGAATCCCTCTTGTTGATATAAATTCAACAAAACTACATTAACAGAACGTTTATTTAATTGAAATCAGGGGAAATCAAAATAAAACAGAATGAAATTTCAATAGTGAATGATCACACTTACCATTTAAATCTCATCGTATTCCATTCTAATTCTTCTTAATTCTAATCAAACAAACGAGTCCTAAATAGTTCATATATGCATTAGTGAAAGTAAAAAATAATATTTAAAAAAAATGTTTCAAAATTTATAATCAAGTACGGTTAAATGAGAAGAGTGATTCAACTTTATTTTACAGTAAAATATTATAGATAACCTTTTTATGATCCTCTAATTCATGTAATATCCCCTAAAACAAAGGGTATGTCAATACAACTAGAGAGGGCACCCTCTTTCTCTTCATTATTTTTCTTCTCTATGAAACCGTTCCGAGGAGAATATGGTCATTTTAATTGACAGGGGCAGGATGTGTGCGTTTGTGGAGAAGAAAAAAGGGAATCCTGGGACGGTGGTGACGCACCAAATCACAATGATGCCAGTCTTTTCCCGGGATTTTAGGGAGAATCTGACACGTGTCATAATCGCAGCCGGACATACTCAGACAAATGAGAGATGGGGCCCAAATATATATCTTTTGGTGCTTTGTTACCAAATCTCTAGGGATGGTACGGTTACAATATAGTTACAGTACCTGCAGTTACCAACCACGGCATGCCAAGTGGACTGTCTAATGAGTGGTCCTACTCACCGTTGGATTTTTCACTATAACCTTTTTTTAACGATTGAGATGAGACGGAATCTAAAGACGAGATGGTTGAGACTTGAGAGCGTTCACCCAGGATCACTGTTTCCCACTAGAACCCTAAAGCCTTAAAGATCTAATTAAATCACGCAGCAATCAGTTTTACTAGGTCATATTTGGCCATGTCCACAGCATTTAATTTTACATTTGAGGGTGGGTTTTCTCTCTCTTTTCTTCTTCTTCCTTCTTTGTATTTTTTATTTTTATTTTATTTTTTATTTTATTTTTGGGATTTTAAAGAGTTCATTTGAAATACAGTCAATGTCTCAATCTACTCTACATCTATTAATGTTTAAGACAAATCTGTTTACGTTAATTAAAGTCTAATACAAATCTACTCAATCTCTGGCGAATCCTAAAAAGAATGACAAGTCGTACCAAAAAGCTCGAAAGTCCTTGGAACAAAGGATCCAATTCTTAAGGTTAAAGTGAAAATTCATCCTCCAAAACCATTTGAAGAAAATGAGTAACCCTTAGAACCAAAAAACTAAACAAAAAAACAGAAAACAAAATGAGTAACCTTTAGCAAAAGTAATAGTGAAAATTAGAAAGTAAAAAATTTATTTAAGGGTTGTATTCCCCACCACCCCTAGCTCTTAGCCCTAGTTGGGAGACACTTCAGGTTTGTCCTCCCCACCATCTCTACTCTCTAGGCGTCAGCCCTAATTTATGTTGTCTCCGCATTTCGTATTATTAGCTTTCATAATGGGTAACTCCTATTTCTACGATGACCACAATTTTAAATGACAAATTCTTAAGTAAAACATAATGAGCCCTTTTGAATTCCATTACATGCCTGAATGTGTTCTTAGATATTATTCTAATAGTCTGTGTGAGATGTTTCATATTTCCATACTCATACAGAGATAGTTATGAAAGTAGAAATGTTAGTCATATTATCCATTGAGATTATTTCCCTTTCTGGCCGATGGCTATTACTTTGGTTTTTACTTGCAAAGCATGAAATTAACATACAACTCCTAAAGGTAAGATAGTAGCAAACACAACTCACATTTAGGTGTAAGTGAGGCACCACACACTGGGACCTATTTGGGGGACATGAAGCGCAGGCGAAATGAATAGATTACCAAATTGATCAAATCAAACATTTATAACAAAGTAAAAAAAATTGATGCATTTTTTAAATAATATTATATACAGAGTTTTTATTTTTTTTATTTATTTTTTTGCTATGAAAGCTGTTAGAAAGTTTCAAAAGGCTAAACTTTTAGGTTAAAACTTCAATATGGTATCAAAGCCAATTAGTGTAAAATTCGTTTTATTTGTGAGTCTGTTTTGTTCTGTTTTTTTTTTTTTTTTTAATTTGCACGTGACAATCTCATTTTTGGTCTGGTTAAGCCCATAAAGAGAAGTATTGGAGAATTTCACATCCTATATGACTCATATATTGAGTTTGATATGACTTCATATCGCTTTTTGAACCCTCTATTTAAAAGCTTAAACTTTTATTTTTGAAACTTAATCCACAACTAAAAAATCGCAGTCATGTATAATTTAGAGTTTAAGTTTTTATTCTCTAATTAAATTTGAGTGGAAGAAAAATCTATAATTAATCAAACATCGATATGTCTTATCAGCTCAAAAACAGAGTAAATCACGAAAGGAACTAATATTTAATAATAATTACATATAAATATATATAATTTATCAAAATCGTACTAGCTCATAGAATACTCCTTTATTATTGCAATAGATCATATATAAAAGTGAAAATGCTTCTTAAAAAAAATAAAATAAATAATTGATATAAAAATGGAAATGCTAGAGGCAACTTAAGTTTCTAAACGGGTAAATTGCACTTAAGGGTCCAGAGTTTGGGGTAGATTTTACTTTAGGGTTTCAAATTTTAATTGCGTCAATTTGGTACCCAAATTATTAGTTGGGTTTCAATTTAGAGTCCACCATCATAAACCGTTTGTTGACCAAACAGTTCTACCTCTAATTTTACACATGTCGTGCATGTGACTTATATTATCCCTATTTTGTCCTTTTGATGGGTATAAAAATCCTATTTTACCCCAACATGGCTCATATCTGAAAATCAAAGTTGATCAATCTATGGTCAAAATGGTCAACTAAGGGTCCCACATAATAGGTCTTTTCAAGACGAATCTACCAATCAAATTTGGAGTCAATAGGGTTAACCTAAGGTCTTCAAATGCTGAGGAACACGGTATGTGTGGGTGAGTGCATCCACGCTGGATCACAATCCACTTCACCTTCCTCAGAACGGGGAAAAAATGTCAGTTTTGAGTTTTGTTCTGGGCCAACTTACCCTTAACTTATCTCACTCATTTCTCAACCAAATTCAATGATTCAAAAGCCGAATTGAAGCTCTTGCAAAGCATTACAAGCGTACACAAATCGTTTATCTAAAAACTTGCAGAATCATAATCATTTTTTATCCCAAAGTTTCGGGTTTATAACTTGAAAATCTGGCAATTTTCAAGAACTCACCCCACGGTGGGGGATTAGCCCAAACCAATCGGCGACGCCACTATTTCAAGAACTCATCCCCATCATTTTTGATGGGGAAATCGGTGAGGATGATGAGGGAAGAGGGAAAACAGTGGTGGCGAATCTGATTGGATAGATTTAATGGTGACAGTGGTGGCGAATCTAATGGGAATCATCGTCGCCGGCGTTCAAATATGGGTTGGGATGGTATCTTTCAAACCAAACCAATTGCCGACACGGGCAATGAAGAATGGGGCGCAGGTTTGAGAGCACAGGCAAAAACGACGTCATTTTGTGGGGGCATTAACATCATTTTAAGAATTCCATTAACGCCATCTTTGATTTTTGGTCAATACTAACATTGGGTACCAAATTGATGCAATTGAAATTTTAGACCCTTAAGTAAAACTTACCTCAAACTCTGGACCCATAAGTGTAATTTACCCTTTCTAAATTGACATGAATTATAGAACTTATGAGCTGAAACAAACAGGTGACAATAAAAGATGGCAACCAAAGCCCAAGCATAAGCCGTTAAAAGAAACCAATGTTGCACCTACCATGGAGCCTAATAGAGCTATAGCACATTAATTTTGTGATGTTTCATTAAGTAAAAATAACTCAACACTCGTCACTCTCCTTTAAGGTCACCTTTATGAACTTATATTCTATAATTGTTCCCTGTATATGGGACGAGAGAATTACATGTACTTAGGAGATTAGTTTTAATATCGCCTAGGATGATATTTTACTTCATTAGAGATTAAATTTTGTAAGAAACATGCATGATTCTACCAATTTTGCACATGGAATATCGACATCCTACAAATTAATTAAAATACGCTTATTGCAAACTTTACCGTCTTCAGTTAGACAGAATAATGGATAAAATACATCTTATATTAATTGATTTTGGAACTACGCATTTTCTCATACGACATGTTTAATAACAATGAATGCATTTTTTGTTTATGAAGCCAAAGAAAATTGTATTCAAAGCTAAGGAGAATGCATGGTGCCAATTATGCACATAAGAAAACAAGACATGCCTAGATTGCTTGCTTGCCTGCCTTTTTTTTCATTTTTATTTTTATTTTTGCAGCAAGGATAGGCCTAGCTAGCATAAAGCATTGTTAGGGAATTTGCATGCGAAGAAATGGCAGAAAATATAGAAGCAATATTATTACAAAATAGAAGAACTTCATAACCTTCATAAGATTTCCACAGATCATGCTATTTTTTAAAATCTTTCTATAAATAATTAGGGGTAGTACAGGTCATTGTTTCATTTCTTGCGATAAATTAAAATGATGACTTCTGAAGAGTGTACCCAAGACCTGATCGCTTGACTAACCTCCCTAAGCTACAAATTAATCATGCCATTTTAAACATTGGTTTCTCTCTCTCTTCAAAAGAAAATATTGTACTATATTATATTATTACCCATCATATGGTATACTCTGCACAAAACAATAAGGAAAAGTTATCTTTAAATTTTTCCGTAGTCAAACTGAGTCTTTTGGGAAAAAGAAGGATGGATATGACTCTTCAAAATACTAAAGGTTACAGTAGAAGAAAAAAAAAATATATGGTAGCTTTAACAAAGAGCACTAATTTATTAAAAAGTAGAACATTTCAAAAGACAACCATTATGGTGTACGTTAAAGAGGAAGGAAATTACGTGCAAATAAAGAACTATTTTGGGGTGGCCTTTTGGAGACCTCGTTTGGCGAAGTTGACCGACACTAGTTGAGATGGTGCCTATCTAGGAGATTCGGATATGATGTAGTTGGTTACTTATACTTAATGGTGCAGTAAACATAGGATTGATGACACGTGATAAAGAGGAGACATGGAAGATTGTTAGGCGTTGGGGCGTCAAATGTATCTCTCGAATTTTAACATTTTATTTCTCTTCCTTGCGACGTATTATCGATCCTACGTTTATTGCACCATGCAGTAACTGTACCAAATCCAAATCCCCTATCTAGGCAGGTCATGGGATGACGGGATGACGGAATGATTTATGGTTTGGATAAGTTGACACTTGACAGACACTAGTTTGATAAACGCAATTGATGTTCGAAGTGGAACAATAATTACTCACAATTTTTCTTCTTTTATTCTTTCTCCGGGATCGTGCTTGGTTGGCTGATATGTCACTCTTGTCTCTCCTGTTTCGGATGTATCTCCTTTTTCTCCTTAATAATATTTTGATTCGCTTACCCCAAAAAAATAAAAAAATCCTCATTAATGGGTTTATTAAGTTTTTTCTAATCTCACTAATCCAATTAATTTCCCTTACCGCACAATGCATTTTTGTTAAAATAATCACAAAACCCTAGGGTGGGTTGTTGGATATGAATATAGAAATTTTTTACAAACGGCCTCCCCGGCCGGGCGCCTGCAAGGCTTGACCATCTCACTTGAAGCTTCCATACCATACCATACAATACAGCATTGCTTTATTAAGTTCTTATTATCTAGTTGAGAAATTTGGATGCACCAGCCCTTTAGTTGCTTTGAATTTCTTCTATTCCATAGTTTGTGATTTAAAGCTCTCAACATTGACACTCGAAGAATATTTTGAAGATTTAGATTAAGTGGACTACTTACAGATAATTTGCATGGTTCTTTTTTGATCTTAATGTATTAACTATGAGCCAAGTCAAAGTCGGGATATGACAATTTAAAATTATACATATGAGAATATTTCCCTGCCACTTGAAAGTGGACCTATATATAACCAACAAGAGTCCTTTGCTTTGGAATTAAGGGGATGTGTTGATGTTTTTTATTTTTTATTTTTTATTTTTTATTTTTTTTATCAAAGACACTAAGCACTCATATAAAATCATCTTATATATTTAATTAGTGGGTTAATGATAAGGGCGGATGTCTCTATGGGGATTCATGCCTTAATGTGGAATATGAAGTTCTTGTGCTTTCACATTCACCCTCAATGGCATCTTCGGGAAACATGTGGCAATGTTTTGTCTGTTTTTTGGTTGTGGAAGGTGGGTAATAAAGTACTTCAACTGTGTTGTCATGCATGTATACAACTTGATGTAACGTTGCTTGGTTTTGCAAGTTTTTGTAAAATGGTTGTTTTAATTTTTAAGAAGTAAGCCTGTTTTTAATGAATTGCAAAACCCAATTAGTAAATTACAATACGTGAGAATTGATGCTCGAGAAAACAATGTCTCCCAAATTCCCAATTTTAAAATAATTGTCTTGCATCTTGGTGGTGTGACCAAGTGGTCCCTAGGCGACAACGTACTCCCTAGGTGCTACTTGCCTTTTTGACTATAAGAGATTCAATTGTTTAATCTAGTGCAAAGGTAGACAAGGACTATTTTGGTGCTCAGTGCTTAGGTAACTGAGATGAGTGTTTTTTTTTTTCTTTTTTTTTCAATCCAATTGTCCCTAAGGACTAGTTACCAATCTGATTGCTAAAAATCTTGCGCAATGGATCAGAAATTAGGTCATGTGAAGAGAAAAGTATCGTGAACCTAACTAATATCAAAGTTGGACCACAGATCTTGATTTCTGAGTTTTAACTCTTGCAATCTTTTTGAGGATTATCCAAATAAGATATTCATGGTTCTCATGAATCTTCGTTTTACTTGATTCATGTGAGTCGTAGAGTCTTATATGGACCGATAGCTAATTTGCCCAAATAATTTTCTCGTCATCCAAAAATTAAAAACCTAAAACTATTGACAACTTCTTGCAATTAAATTTAGAGAGCCACATTTAACTCTACTCGGCCAATCCAACCCACAACCCGCCCAAATCCAACCAAGTCAAGTGAGTACAGGAACCGCTATGAGATCCAGTCGACATGATAACCATTTTAATTATTAAATTACAAATAAATATTCTTGATTAGCTAAGCAATATTATTTTAATGTTCAAATAAATTATTACTTTTGGCATAAATGCCGGCGAATTAATTTTATTTGACTTCAACTTCAACTATCCAAATTCAATTCTGTCTGGCAGACTAAAAAAAAAAAAAAAACTATTCAAATTCAATTTAAATCTGTCTAAATCAAACTAAGCCAAACCAAATCGATTGTGAGTTCTATCCTAGAAGCAGTAGCCATACAAGGACCCAAAGAAGGCCAGTTGTCCACGTAATTACTCCAATAAGCTAGCTAGGACTAAAACAATACATAACATTTTGTAGTTTGTACTCCACAAAAAATAGAAAATAAAAATGAAAATACATAACATTTTGTTGGTTGTCCATCGTTATCAAAATGAGTGAATTAAAAGAGTGGCATGATACTCTAGACACACAAGCTTTGTTCAGAAAGTCAGATAGATAGGTTGATGTCATTTGTCACATTGATGGTGCCCTCTCACAATATAGAAAGTAAGTATTAAAATACTCTATGAAGTTAGCCAATCTATATCTCTACCAAAGCAAAAATCAGGGCCCCAATCCTTCATATAAATATTTGATTAGGATATAAGTGGATGCCTGTGACATTAGATTGCAACATGTCACCGTCACCTAGTTATGGGTTCAGAATCACTATGGATAGTGGTTTAATGGTAAAGGTATAAGATGACAAATAATCAAACTTGTGAATCGCAGAGGCGGTGGCGTGATATCTACACGTATTGAAGCTACTAAGCTTTCGTAGGATTGAGGTTAAACTACAGTTAAGCTTTGCAATTAGGCTAGTATGAGACGTCTACGGCTCAATCGATTTAAGGGAGTACTTTGATTCCCCCTTGTAGACCATCTGTGTCTCTCTTGTCATTGGTGACTCATTGCATTGGAGTATTATTATGGTCGCGCTCCAATAAAATGACGACGATTAATTGGTTGGCCTCCTTTTACCTTTTTTTGCTAATTTTTATGTTTTAAAAAAAGTTATACATCAAGAAAGGAAAATGTTAAAAATCCAATGGTTTCACCATTATGATAATTATAAATAAATATAAATGATTTTCTTTTTTCTTTTTTTTCTTTTTTTTTCTTTTCTGGGAGTGGGTTTGAACAACTTAGGCAAATTACACTTTGTTGAGTTCTTCCCAAAATACTTAAACGAAGAATATATATGCCACATCAAACAGTGAATGAGACAAATAAAATTATTTAGTATACGTATATATATTTTATATATAGCAGCATTAATTTTCAAAAACGAATCTCTTACTTCAGCCAAAGACTATTAAACCAATTTTGCCATTCTTCTTTTGGTGCAACTACTAGATTGTTGGGCATAGACTTCGATCGAGGTGGTAATATTCTTCTTTCACTGTAGCTCGCTATCTTTATACATGGATAATTTCATTGTCACACTTTGCATCATTTGACATTTAAGATAAACACAGTTGATGATGATCTCGATGGGTGAAAAATTAAACCCGTATTTTTTTATTTATATTTATTTTATTTTTTAAATTATGTGTATGTCCCAACAACCATCAGTAATTTTCGTGCTTAGTTCCAATCTGTCACAGGGTTGGTGCTGAAAGTTAAATATCTGTCACGAAATAAAGGCGAGCAATGAGTAATGCATGGAACATATTTTCTTTCAATGGAGAGAGGTCATGAGGTGACCCCACCTTAGTGCATGTCATCTCTTTCTCCATTTGAGTTGATTATCCTAACAAAAATAAAGACATATGTTACCCCCTCCCCCCAAAAACAAAAAAAAACGAAGGTCAGTAGGAGGGATTAACAAAGGAGCTAAAAAATAAAGGTGAGGCATCAAAATTTTAGGCACCGATATATATGGGTAGCTACTGCCATGCTAAATTATTGGCAACCATATTAACCTCACATGCAATTGCAATTACGAAAGTAATTGATGAAAGATGAGGGAGCCTCAGTCTTCATATGTGGCTTCATCTCCATGAATTAGACTTTAGAGCAAAAGGGAAATGTTTGCCTCAGTCATGGAAGTTGAATCTTCGCACGTTGATTGGTATGTGAGTGATACACGAAAGGTTTAATTTGTGTAGCCGACACTAGCAACCTTCTAGAGCAAAACTCCTTTTGACACAAGGTAAAGGCAACTGATTAGGATGTCACATCAATAAGGTAAGGTTATTATTCACTCTGCATCAATCAAGGAGGAAGTATGCTGCAGCCAGTTACATTACGCTATATCCCAAGTAGCTTGCCCAAGTTTTTTATTTTATTTTATTTCTTTAACTATAGTGGCTTTTAATGTTAGCCCAGGTGATAAGAACTAAGAGCCCCTAACCTAGAAGAGACTTTCTAAGTTATTGCAACCAAAAAATCCAAAAAGTAACACAAAAAAAAGGGACGGTCAGTGCAACCCCTCAATGTTATTTGCACATGGTATTTAATTTAATTTTTCAATATTTCATAAAAAATAAAAAAGGTTTTCATAAAAACTAGTCATTGGGAAACATTATTTTGAACAAATTTTCAACAAAAAGTTTTTCTAAAATTTGACGTTTAAGTATGCTTTTTGACAAAAAAATGAAACAAAAACTGAAAATTACCAAAAAATCTACTCAAATTATAGATTTTGGAAAAACTTTCTCTTACAAAGTTGTTCAAAATGATATTGTTTTAGTAAAATAGACAATTAGTTTTCATAATAACCTTTTTTATTTTTCATAAAAGTTAAAAAAATTAGAATAAATAGGGTATGCAAATAACATTGAAAAAAAAAAAAAGGAAGAAGAAGAAGAAGAAGAAGGAGGAGGAAAAAGAAAGAAAAAGAAAGGAGGAGGAAAAGTAAAAGTAAAAGGGAGAACGGGGGAAGATTCTCGATCCAAACGTAACGGACTACGGAAAAAAAAAACAATAGGGTGAGAAAACGGGGATTGCGGGAAGCTTCTTGTTAACCCTCATTTTTCATATCTTGATAAACAATCCCTTGATTCTCTCTTGTCATCGCAATACCGGCGGCGACGTCGACGGTCAGCCGATGATAAGTTTTTCATTCTCGTATATATATATTTTTTTATATTTTGATCGAATATTTACGTAGTTATATACAAATAAATTAGAAATAAATTCTAAGCTTATTTTGTTTATATATATATATATATAGATATATATATATATATATTGCGTTGATTAGCTTTTTACCCAATTCAAGTTATTTTAAATCCCAGCTTTACCCTTGGTGTCAATTAATGCCTAAATAAATCTAATTGGTGGTTGACCTCAAAGGATCCGAATATTGCAATCCCTTTAAGTGATCTCTCACTCTACTAATTTTAATTTTTTTAAAATTTTCTTAAAAATATAAAAGGTTTTTATGAAAAGTGGATGCATAGTCTATTAGAAAACATCATTTTGAATAACTTTACAGAAGAAAGTTTTTTCAAAATCTATAGTTTATCTAAACTTTTTGGCCAAAAATGAAATAGGGACTATAAATGACCAAAAAATCTACCTTAATTGTAGATTTTGAAAAAACTTTTTTTTATAAAGTTATTCAAAATGATGTTTTCTAGTGAATTATGTCACTACTTTTCATAAAAACCTTTTGTATTTTTCTTCAACCTTAAAAAAATTAAAATTAGTGGGGGTGAGGAAATCACTTAAAAGTGTTGTAATATCCGGATCCTGATCTCAAAAGGTAGTGAGAAGTCGAATCCAAGACCTCTTATTCGCTTTTTAAGGTGTAAATCTCAAGAGCAACTTATCCACCATCTTGTTCGTAGACAACCTATCCCGTTCATCACATCGACCAACCATTAATTTTTTTATTATATATAAAATGATTTGTACTGTCGGAAACGTGAGACTAGCTAGTCCTACAGAGAATGGTTACAAATGAATTTGATCTACTCTCAACATGAGATTTACATGTTTCTTTTTTTTCTTTTTTCTTTTTTTTGGGGTGTTATTTAGGCATGTGTGCGTTTTCCTGAATCGTCGTCTAGTTATTTTTGGCCAATGACTAGGGTCCTTGAAGGCCTCTAGACCTTAAAAATTGTCACCTTTTCTTTCCTTTTATCGATAATAAATGAGTACTAATAAAGTTCTTACTCTAATACACACATATATATATATATATATATATATATATATATATATAATATGTAGGGACGGTAGGGTGGAGCTTCGTTGATGAAAGGAACAACAAAAGGAATCAAAACTAAAAAAATGATCCGGGCTGATGCCTTACTGAGTGTGAAAAGCCGAGCCCAAGTTTAATTACCCTGAGCCCTAGGTTACCTCGGGCTTTGGACATGATTTTGGGCTTAATTTCAAACCAGAAATATACTCTTTTTAACTGTAGGTCAATTTCACAAAACTCCTCGAAAAAAATGACATCGAACTATTGAAACCGTAATCTTTTGCCATTAGAAAATAAGACAAAAACAGATCATGTTATAAACTAATTTAATGCCTGAACTAGTCTTTTATAATTGATTTGTCAAGTTGTGGAAAATAGACCATAAATTTTGAACAAAACAGGCATTAAATTTTGATGGATACATAATGTGTCACGATTTAATAATTTAGAAGGTTATTTATTTAGTTTTGAATTTCGAGAAGGATGTTGTGAAATTGGCCTATAGTTCAAAGTGTTTCGTGTAATTTTCCATAACTTCAAAAACTTAAACTACAGGTCTACAGTCATTTTTCTATAAAGTGTAATGACTTAAACTAAATCATATAATAATATATATATATATATATATATATATATATATAGATAAGCATATTTCCATTTTGGGGCCAGGTTCAAACTGGGGCTAAAAGGTTTGCCTCAGATCAGGCCATGCTTCAACTCCTAGGCCCAAACCTGTGCCAAAGTCCAAATGGATTATGGGTGGGCCTGCCTGGCCTTGAGGCCATCTTTACACCCCTAAATAGTAGGCCCTATTAACCAGCCAAGATCAACATATAATCGATCATGGGATTGAAATTGTATGCTGTGTACCCTTTTCACATGTGACCCCATACCATGAAACCTGTTTTCTGGTTTTGGGCTAACCAAATAGCTGACAGAAAGGCCTCACACTTGATGAGATCTATTTTTAACCAAGAAGCAATCCATTCTCTCTTTGTTCTTTTTCTCTTTCTTTTTTTATTTATTTATTACTCCATATGTATATATATAATGTAGAAACATCAAAAAAACTCTCTGATGGGCTTCTTAGACAAACGTATATGGAGGGTATACACTTCATTTTCATTGTCATAAGAAAAGAAGCTATTTACAAAATTATCTTGCTCTACTATAATTTTTTTCGTTTATAAAATTATTGGTGCGATCATAAATGAAAAGAAATCCGACAGATGAGATGGTGAATAATGTGTAAGAGTATTATTTGAAATTATTCCATTTTCTCTTCTTTTTTTTTTTTTTCTTTTAATGCTTGAAATAAGTTAGTTGGATGAGAATTATCGATTTTTCTTGCTATCGTAAGTAGAACTTGAACCATATATAAAGTTTTATATAATAATTACACAGCTCCTCTATCAAAAAAATTACAAAATAAATAATATTAATTATTACAAGGCTCCATAATGATTCTAAAAATATTATAACCCAGAACATTATTTGAGTTTAAATAGGGTGGGGAGATCTAGAGCTGTAGTCATGCAGAGCCTAGCTGAAATAATGTAGTAAGTAAATCAGTTTCTAATAGATTTTCTTTTAGGGGATTTTGTTTTTTTCTCCCCCTTGCCAATAGGGCCTTTGGCTATGATTTAAATTGCTCTATATGTCTATCCACTATATAGGTCCCCATCATAGAGCTCATAACATTATTAATAATAACAACTACTAGTTATACTAATAAATTAATAACAATAATAGGGGCCGAGAAGTTATTAATACTTGTACCCAAACAGGAACTAAGAGTAACTGAGGCAACTCCAAATTAATGGGTGAACCACATGGGATTTAGATTATCAGTAACTAATTCACTGAAAAAGTCAGATCTTAACAAACCATCACTTTAATATATGTTGTTAGACATTATTGTCATTATTATCGATCTAGTGCCAGCCCTTAATGCAGCTAGGTTTTCCTCCCCCCCCCCCCCCCCCCCCCCCCCTCTCCCTTTTCCCTATCTAAAAGAATCTACCTTTTTCATTCATTCTTCAACACTAACACCTCCCTCTCTCTCTCTCTCTCTCTCTCTCTCTCTTAACGTATATACGATCAGAGTTACCACCTAGTTGCTCGTCTTCTCTTAGTCATAGTGGTTGAGATGCTAAAACATTTCTCTAATATATATCTTCATTTCAAATTTCAAGTCTTAGCACCTTCTAAGTGAATCACCTAAAAAAAATTTATCACCTAGTCTGTAAATAGGTGTACTATATAGATAGACACGTATACGTAACTTTTAAAAAGCTCCCTTTTGATGTATAAAGTTCAACATAAGAAAAAATAATTAAAAAAAATTGTTTTTTAATAACAAATGTATAATTCATATATTTAACATATTATTTAAACATTAAAATACTTTTAAATGTAACACTAGCAAGTTGATCCTACTACAGTCATTTCGAATACCATTATCTTTTTATTTTTATCTTCGATTTGTGGATTCAATATCTAATTTCTGAATTTTCTATTATAATCTTCTATTTTTCTAATTAATTCATTAGGTTGGTTATAGATTGAATGATTGGATCTACTCTTTTACATTTTTATGAAATATTTTTTTGTATAACGTTAGGACAAAAACTGATAATATTTTACGATAAAAACCTAAAAGTATATATAGATCAAAACCTATTTACTTTTTTTAGTCATCGATCTTCTTAGTCAAATTCCTTCCTTCCCCCACTCTCCTCTATTGTATGTAGGTGAAATTTAAATTGAGATAAGCTTCTGGACAATCCCATAACTTCCAATCTTCCACTGAAATTTAAATTTATAGTAATACATTTCTAATTAAGAAATTATTAATTATATTTTTGTTTTATTATTTATTAATTTTCTAAGAATAGTTAGACTTAATTTCAAACAAATGTACGCAACTATATATATATATATATATATATATATATATATATATATATATATATATATAGATAGATCTGTATCTGTATGTATTTCATTACTATTTTAAATATAATTGATTTGTTAACAATATTTTATAAAAATCCAATAAAACAAGATAAAAATGGTGATTAATAATGATATACTAAATGAAATAACAAAGCATATATTCTCGTATTTTAGTTTGGAACTTTCTATTAAAATTTGTATTGTGCTCATATATGTTCAAATGCATATTTTTTCTATTTTCATTTTTTTATGCCAAAATTTTTATCATATTTACAAAAAAAAAATAAAAATAAAAATAAAAATAAAAAATAAAAGAATCTTTACATTATTAATTTGTATTGTGTTACATTTTTTATTCTATGCACGTACTTCATCCCATATTCTCCAATTTCTTTTTTTACCAACTATGGTCACGGCTAAGCCTAGAACTGTAACACCCATCGATCATATATAAATTCCAAACCTTTACATAAATGTCATTTATGGCATCCCCACCCCCACCCCCCCCAAAAAAAAAAACTTTAAAAAAAAAATATGTCATCAACATTTGGTGACTGTAATTGGCATGGGTAAGGAGCACCGTCAACAAAATGAAGAGTATTTAGGGCATGCTAGCTTACACAGAGAAGTGGGAATTTTTCCAGGTAACTATAGTAATCCTTGAATATTCATTGCTAGAATGTGATGAGTTGACTGCCACTGAAAATAGGAGAATTTCTTCAATACAGCAATAAATTCCAACATTTACCAGCCACATGGAATTTAACAAGAACCCTAGGCGGTTGCACATGGGCTACCCATGTTTGATACCGTCGGAAAGAGAGAGACATGTCTCACCGTCGGGGGAGAGAGGTAGAGGAGAGGGCTTTGATTGCTACAAAGCATCTACCAAATTAATGTAGGGGTTAATGTTTTAAATTTTTTATTTTTTATTTTTAGGGTTTAATGTGTTAATTTAATTACAAATTAACTCATCTAAGAGCTTCATATTTCCCTCACTTGTTAAATGAGTGATATCGGATTTAAACTTATAAAAAAACATTAGTACTTATTTATTAACATTAAGGGGTGTTTAGGGGTTACCTTGCCATTGAAGCTATAACTCATATGGGCATGTCTCCCCTCATAAAAGAGGCGTGGAGAAGATTGGGGTTTCAAATCCTCCAGGGATACATGTATAGGAGGGAAAGGGTTGATTATTAGAAAGGGGATGGGCTATCCGTATTATGTGGCCAAGTGTCCACTAGACCCTCCTTTGAATCAGAAAAGGAAATAATGTAACCTCAATAATGTGTTGCCGTATCAATTTTACATTACTCTTGGTAGGTATGGTCTAAAAATGAGGTTCAATTTGCGAATTATCTTGTGTAAAATCAATTGGATAGGAACATCTGGTCATATCCCATTCAATGGCAGTCCTTTTCTGAAGGAAAAATGTTTTTTTCACTCTTGTTTTACTATCCATCTTTACCACCTACTGTATGTATCAAAAGTGTATAAGCAAAACCATGAAACGGTGAAAGCAAACATGTGAGGCCCAAGGTGGATAAAGGAAAAACTACCACATATGGATGGGTGAGAAAATGTGGCTGGGTGAAATAGATGAGAGAAATATGGGCTAAGATTCGGTTATTCTAGGCCTATCAATAACGGATAGGTTTTGGAACAAACTAGGGGTAATCTAAATCTGACTTAAGTAATTAAGGTATAATTACGGGTTTTGGTTCATTTCGATCAATATTTCGACGGTCGAAAATGTTCATTGCACAAGTGATATTGTGCACGGCTTACATCACGATCATTGATCGTGCGTGCGTGATAATTATGCGCACATGTTCAATGATGGCGATTTCCATCATAAACATGCGTGACATCATACAGGTAAACATCCCAATTTGAAGGGAATGGCTACTGCAACCCCCATTCTTATCACCCTACCCCCCGTTCTTTAGGTTTTTAAGATTTTATACAAAATATAAAAGGTTTTTATGAAAACCGGTCATGATGTCCATTAGAAAACATCATTTTGAACAACTTTATAAAGAAAGTTTTTCCTAAATCTATCGTTTAAACATACTTTTTAGCCATTTATAGCCTTTATTTCATTTTTTGCCAAAAAGTCTACCTAAACGATAAATTTTGAAAAAACTTTATTCTACAAAGTTGTTCAAATGATGTTTTCTAGTAGACTATACGACCGGTTTTTGCAAAGACTTTTTATATTTTTCATGAAATTTTTAAAACTAAAAAGAAAGGGGTGAGGTTATAAGATTGGGGGGTTGCAATAGCCGTTCCCCAATTTGAATTCATTAACACCGGATATCAAGACCAATAATCCAATCTGATATACTAATATTATTTATAGCAAAAAGAAATTATATGATTTGAGTGTCTAATTCAATATTAAACAATTCAACAAATTTAATTTACATAGTATTGAAAGCATAAATTTATTACCTTAAATCAACGAACTCAACAATGGTGGCCATCATCACTAAAAAAAAATAAAATAAAATAAAAAAATAAAAAAAATAAAAGGAAGAAAAAAGAGAGAGAAAAAGAGAGTAAAAATTTAAAATAATGGCATTTTATAAATTTTTAAGAATTAACCCTGTAACATCAATTAAAGTGATGATTCTAAATTTTTTAAATATTCTAATTTAATGTAATAAATTTGTACATTCAATACTATATAAAATATAAGACCCAAAATTCAAGAAAATGGTAGTCATCATTACAAATAGAAGTGAAAATTCAAAATAATGTCATTTCAAGAATGTCTAAGAATTAATCTTTGACATAAAATATAGTGATGACTCCAACTTTAAAAAAAAATCTAATTCAAGGTGATGATTCGTGCTTTTGATACTATATAAAATTTGTGGAATTGTCTAATTTCGAATTAGATACCCAAGAGCCCTTAGGGCATATTTTGTTGTCCAATTCGAAATTAAATAATTTAAGAAATTTTACATACTATTGAAGGCACACTCCATCATCTTGAATTAACAAATTTAAGAAAATGATAGTTATCATCTTAAATAAGAGTGACAATTCAAAATAGTGGTATTTCATGAATTCCTTAAAATTGATTCTACAACATCAACTATAGTGATAATTATAATATTTTAAAATATTCTAATTAAAGGTGATAGATTTATGCCTTTAATCTTATGTAAAATTTCTTAAATTGTTTAATTTTGAATTGGACAACCAAACAGGCGCTTATTGAATTTTTTAATTTTGAATTGAATTCTCAAACAGACCCTCAATACGTAGTTCAAATCATCGCATATATTTGGCTGAAAGGTTGTATCAAGTGTTAAAACAAAAGTTTATTAATGCCTAAGTTTCATATGAAATGGGAACTAGCTAGTATGTCCGACTCATCCTCTTGCAACTATCTCGTCCAAATTTTAAGACATTAGCATGAATTATGATGATCCATAGGGGACCCCATAGAGTAGCACTGAGTCACTGACACATGATGCATTAGTTTCACGTACTAAGAAAAGCCCAAGAAGCATCCTAGGCAGGCATGTGGAGGTATATATATATATATAGATGGTGAGGGAGGGTTCTTTTTCTGTGAATAGAAGAATCTGACATTAAGTGTGGAGTAGTATGGACAGATCACGTACCCAACTGGATGATGATAATGGTGGGGCTTTAATTGAATGTGGCGAGCAGTTAGTTGTTGAAGCCATTTAATGCAAAACCAGAATGTTATATAAAAGACCCTCGTGCTGTTATCAAACTCACCAACAAGCTCTCACTAGCTCCTAAACATTCATCAAAGATGATGATGGTACATGGCCATGGGAGAGTTGCTCTATTATCCTTGCTTTGCCTTCATTTTCTCCTAGTGAGTGTGATTGCTAGAAATGTAGCGAGTGTAAGAAATGATGATGAGAAGTTCCTCGGCATTGGTAAGGGAGGTGGATTTGGTGGTGGGTTTGGCGGTGGAGGCGGGTTCGGAGTTGGGTTTGGTGGTGGTGTTGGTGGAGGAGCTGGCGGTGGTGGGGGTTCGGAGGGGGAGGTGGTGGTGGTGGGTTTGGTAAGGGTGGTGGAGTTGGTGGTGGAATTGGTAAAGGTGGTGGACTTGGAGGTGGTTGGTGGTTTAGGTGGTGGGCATGGAATTGGTGGTGGGTTTGGTAAGGGTGGCGGAGTTGGTGGTGGAATTGGTAAAGGTGGTGGACTTGGAGGTGGTGGTGGTGGTTTAGGTGGTGGGCATGGAATTGGTGGTGGGTTTGGTAAGGGTGGCGGAATTGGTAAAGGTGGTGGACTTGGAGGTGGTGGTGGGTTTGGTAAGGGTGGTGGAGTTGATGGAGGAATTGGTAAAGGTGGTGGAGCTGGTGGCGGACTTGGAGGTGGAATTGGAAAGGGTGGTGGAGCTGGTGGTGGGTTTGGTAAAGGTGGAGGTGTTGGTGGTGGGTTTGGAAAAGGGGGTGGTATTGGAGGAGGAATTGGAAAAGGTGGTGGAATTGGTGGTGGAGCCGGTGGAGGATTTGGCAAAGGCGGTGGAGTTGGTGGTAGTGTCGGAGGAGGAATTGGAAAAGGTGGCGGCGGAGGATTTGGTAAAGGAGGTGGAGGTGGTATAGGGGGAGGTTTTGGTAAGGGTGGTGGTGTTGGGGGAGGTATCGGCAAGGTGTTGGTAGAGGCATTGGAAAAGGCGGAGGTATTGGTGGTGGTGGAGGCTTTGGGAAAGGTGGCGGCATTGGTGGTGGTGTTGGTGGGGGCATTGGTAAGGTGGTGGAATTGGAGGCGGCATTGGTAAAGGTGGTGGAATTGGCGGCGGATTCGGAGGCGGTTCTGGTGTTGGGATTGTTGGAGGATTTGGCAAAGGTGGCGGACTTGGAGGAGGAATAGGAGGAGGCTCTGGAAGTGGGTTTGGTGGTGGATTTTGGGGTGGTGGCGGATTCGGGGGCGGAGGTGGTGGAGGAATTGGACATCACTGAGTTTCACGTACGTTGCATGGGAGTCACATACAAGGAATGAGAGTGTTAATCAATAATCAGTAAGATTGATTATGTATTTTTATTACTTGCGCGTGTATGAATTTTGTGAAAGTATTAGGTAATAAAATAACCATCCGATTAGTGAACAATTGGGCAAATGGTTTATGTAAAATCAGCATGTGTGCTTCATTTATTATTATTATTATTATTATTATTATATATTATCATTTTGGAAAAAGGGGTTGGGTTTAAATGTTCCTCTGATGATCACATTATAAAATCTTCTATTTTTTTGATTAAACAGGAAGCCCTATTGATCAACTAAGGCAACTACAAAAATTGTGGGGTTTCCCATTAAAATAAAAATTACAAGATTTATTTAAGAATTTTTCCATTTTTCTTTTGAATAGCATGGCCTTTAGTGATGGTGACCGGGAAAGGTGGCGGGCTTATATTATACAGTGCATTTGGATGAACTCATATAGAGTGAAATCCAAAGGGCCTGCCACAGCCATCATTTGTCTTGTCTGGGCTTGAGCCAGTTCAAAATTCTTATGTAGGAATGCTACAATTTTCAAGTTTTGGAAGAAAAACAAATTGAGAATTGAAAGCATTACCTTCTTGTGTGAACTGTGAAGTAATTTGTGGGCTTTTTGCAGATCTCATGAACGAGTATAGGGTAATCAGGTTGAAAGTCTCCTTCTTATGATATTAACCTAACCTAATTTTAAGTTAGGTCACCCTCAAAATTAAGACCAATCGTTGGATTAGATAACTTTATCATATAGGTGATACATACCAAAATCAAGTTGATCCAAGACTTATTGATATTCAATCCAATAATTACATATTTTAATCAATGACAATATCTCATTTTGGACATTTATGAATGAAATAATTCTTAATCTCAAATCAACTTAATTTTTGGTATGCATAACCTTCACATGAAGTAGATCTAATCCAATGGTTAGTTTTGAAAAATAAAAATCAGAGATATAGTTTCGAAAGGTGACCTAACATGAAGTTAAATTTGGTTAACCTCATAAGAAGATGACTCATCAGGTTGAAGCCCTAGTACTATAATTAATTTGGAACAGAAAAACTTAAGGTATCACAAAACACCTGGCACTATAATTAATGGAGATTAACAATACCGTAAATCCAATCTTCACACTAACTCCATATACTTTACTTCATGGGTAATGCTCTTTTCATATACTATGTTACAGTAAGGAGATGAAATTTTCCAAAACTCATATAATAGGTATAAAATGAGTTAAAATTGTTACATAGATGCTTGACACTAAAATGAAATATAAATAATTAAAAAAAAAAAAGAAAAAAGTGAAGGAGAATTAAATTCAATGCGCCCAGAGAATTCTTACTGTCATTTCCTGGAATCGACTTGAAAGCAAGAGCCAAAATGCAAGACCCTTGACGTGTCTATTTCTTGTAGGTCTCAGTACATGACGATGGCAAATCAACGAGCCTATCCTGACTAGTTTCGGGTGCAACCTGAAACGTGGGGCAGGGGAGGGGGGATTACTTGACATGAAAATACTGAACAATCCATACTATTAATATAAGAAAATTTGAATTACAATTCCAATTACTATATTAGATATATTTTGTCAAACACAAGAATGCATGCTACACAAATAACAAAAAAAAAGGCAAAACCACAATGTTTCCAAAACTTAGAAGCACAAACACTTCTCTAAAGGTATCGTGTTTATGTCGGACACGTATCGACACGATACTTTTCTGACACACCTCTAACACAACATCTCTTTCTTGCATCTTTTTGTCTATCGAATCTTTTTCTTTTTTCTTTTTGTCCTATTTTATCAATGGCTAACTACACTAGGGTTTCCAAAAACAATACAAAATATGCATTTTGAATGATGGATGTGAAATTATATGATATCATCGAACTATATACATAAAATATGTATTTTATTAATAGCGTGTCATTGCTGTATCATGTCTAAATTTAAAGATTTGTTGTGTCAACGTGTCCGTATCGTGTCGTGTCGTAACCATATTGCATGTCTGTTCCGTGCTTCTTAGTCACAGACCCATAAAATTTTCACTATTTGGCTGTTTCCGTATCTAAAACAATTTCATCCCTCTTGAGTCTCAAACATCCATCCATGACAGTGTCTCCAACATTTCCAGCAAGTCAGAAAAACATCTGTCAACTTATAAAAATGCTTCCATCTATTGCCTGAAAAAACAAATTGATTAACAACCTCAAGCTACACACATGCACCATTTCTACTAGACATTTTAACTTGTTATTCATGAGATTCCTGATCACACAGAGATTTGTTGAAGAAATATTTGTGAGATCAAACATTTGTAATTGTAAAATCCAATGCCCAAAACCCTGCCAGATGGTACTTGGGCTGTTTGTCCACCATTAAGCATCAGTGTCCTTGTGAAGAAGGTTCGACCGTTTCCTGAGAGGAGTTATTCTTGCAAAAGCTTTAACTCCCACTGCAGGATGGTACTCCGTATATATTTAGCATTCTATATCGAATTCAAGCTCAAAAGAAAGAAAAAAAGACAAAGACAGCAAGAATAACTCAAACATTTCAACTGGACCAAATCAATCAAATCATGCAATAGCAAGAACTCACCTGTAAAATAGAGGTGTCAACATTATGCCCTAACCCCTGAATTGTGAGATTTGGGTTTCAAATTTCAACCGCACCAAATCAGATGTGGGTTTCAATTCAACTGGACAAGTGGTAGTGACCTTTGAGGGAGTGAAGAAGACAAAGTCGTATTGACCATTGAGGGGTGAAGAAGAAGACGCGAAGCCATTGCGGGTGTGGAGCTGATCTACCTGTGCTAACTCGGTGAGCGCTGGCTGAGAAGATGAAGACGATGAGGAGTCGTGAGAAAGTTGTGGACTGGGGGAGCGTTTTCTGGGGAATTACAGATTGGTCCGGTCAAAGGTAAATAATCACAGTTCAATTCAACTGACTACTAACTTAATAGTAAATAACAACTAACGTACTAACGATGACTACTAACTGAAATAGCGGATTAGTAACACCGCTTTTAAGTACAATTTCCTTTTTTTTTTTTTCCTTTTTTTTGTGGCTACAACACAACATTAAAAAGAAGTATAAAAAAGGTAAAACCGTGTTCTATACATGTATGATGTAATATATACATGGGACCATATATATATAAGGGTAAAAAAAAAAGGAAAGAAAGAAAGATAGCCATGTTTTCATTCTCTCCACCAAATATTATCCTCAACAAACCCAATCTCTGATTAATTTGATGTTTGACATGCATATGTGCATAAGAGAAATTATCTAATCTAATAATTAGTCTGGCAAAATATGATCTTTACATAAAGATATTGACGGGTATGAGTATAAAAACCTTACACCAAGTGTATGTTGATCCCTACTTGTTAATAAAATCGTTCACCTTTGGCAAAGCATCTGTGTGGTAGTTTTATTTTCCTATTGACCCAAAATGCCATATGTGTAGTGACTTACATCAAGTACCTCGAAGAATCCAAATATATTCTATTACTATATAAGAAAGGAAAAGTGGTCTTGGTTCGGTCTTGATTCACTTGAAGGGTGTCCATACTAGATACCAAGAACGTTTGAGAAATACTCTTAACTTTCCAAAAGTACTCTCTCCTATTGGTATTGGTTTTTGTGTTGAGAATATTTATTGAAAATAACAAAAGGATAGAATAAAAAAAAAAAATTTAAACATTATGATTTGACTTTTAAAATAGGACAAATATTTTGAACAATATAAAAAATAGTTAAAATATTTATCTTTCTAAGACGGAAGAAGTATGATATTTTCCTATAACAGCAAATCAATAGATATTGATAGAGCTGGACTATCATTTAATTGGTGGAGAGAATTATCTCTAAATTCGAGGAGAAACATATAAACCAAAGAAACCGTGGTACTCCCACTAGATATACTGATAAAAGTCACGGGACTTGCAGCACTCTATTTAGGGTGAAATGTTCATACATAATCATAGAAAACCCATGATTGGGCAAGGTAAAGTAGTGCAACTTCAGAAGGCGGTTCCACTTAGATGCTAAGTAATGGCTAAAAGCTAGTGCTGTACTATAAAATCTAGTTATGTCCAGCCCCATCCTCCGTCTTATCTTCTTCTTGGAGCCTCTATCTAAAGTACATGCTCTAGCGAGCTTCTTGGTGCTTATAAAATTTATAATATATGAAAAGTTTGAGCTAATGACAAAAACAAAACTCATCATCGCAACATAAGTTTCAGTGTCCACGTTTCACAAAGAAACAAGACATTCATATGATACTTTGAACGGTAACCTATTTCATAATTCCAAGAAAGTGATCCACATACAATGATTTAGAGGGTTGAACATCTTCCCAGGTGTTTAATGTTAGTAACACCTTTCAAAATATTCACCAAAATTCCCACCACAAAAGGAAGGAAACAATCAATTTTACTAGAATCGTTAAATACCCAAAACTTCAGCTTCATCAATTCATTACTCTTGTTTGCTGTTGTCGTATACTATCAGAGCCGTTCTCCACGTTGGTATTGCTGTAAATGCTGATGCAGTTCTCTGTACTCCATCTCAGCTTTCCATTCATTCAGAGCTGTTTCTTCTTCTCAAGGTTAGCAGCCACCACCGATTGTCGCTTCTTCCAAGCTGGGATCCTACCTGGGAAAGCCCTCCTCAACAACCTCTCCCACAAATAGCAGGTCGAAAACATGAGAAAAGC
Source organism: Liquidambar formosana (assembly GCA_039720395.1). Lineage (NCBI taxonomy): Eukaryota > Viridiplantae > Streptophyta > Magnoliopsida > Saxifragales > Altingiaceae > Liquidambar > Liquidambar formosana. The sequence continues at coordinate 13,215,324 of CM077822.1, forward strand.
CCATATCATCAGCTTATTTCTCAAATCCACTGGCAAAGGCACCAACTTCAGCCAGTCATTCAAGTCTCTGAACAAATCAGAGGTGATGACCGTAAAAAAAACCAACAGAGGCCAAGAGAGCATACAAAATGGTTTGTTTTCTGAGATGCTCTGGTTGAATGGATGGCCCATGTAGTTGACTGCAAAGGTCGCCACCTGGATCATCATGTTCACCATGTATGAAACGGTGTTCACCAGGTTGGGGTGGAAATCAGAGTCTGGCTCAATGCATTCATCTGGCATATATTTCTCAGCCTCTTTCACAGAAGAGATCAAGAAAAAGAGGTGGAGTGCAAACTGTCCTAGGAGAGAGAGGAGAACATAGGAGCAAAAAACATTGGGGTGAGGCCGAGCAGCAGAAAGTGTGGGAAGGGGCGGGCATGCGAGATAAATAGGAAAAAGGCAGCTGTGAAAACACCACTGATTGTAGCCTGGACATCGCCAAGTTTGACACCATCCAAATTCATAACACTCAGTACATAGGCTGTTGCAAGGCAGTTAAGGCCAAGTATCTTGAACATCTGGAGGGTAGTCACCAGAGTGCTGCGTCCTTGACGAATTATGTCAGTGGTGGGGGCGACTGATGCATGCTTTGCTGTGAATGGTGATGCCATCGATGCATCCCCGAGCTTGACAATGGGAGCTGCACGGCCATCACCTTCCTCATTTAACTCATCCATGAGCTTCTTCAGCTTCTGCCGTTGCATCTCTGCAGCTGTCAGATGGCGATTACCAGATGAGTGGCTAGCAGAGTCAGACCTTGAGATAGCTCTGCTCTTTGAAGGACCTTCTCCGTTAGACTGAGGCTTTTGCCTGCTTCTGATGCAGGGCTTAGGTTTCTTTGACCTGACAGACTTTGTAGTTTCATCTTTAGAAGTTTCCGAGGAAGAGTTTCCAGTTGAGTTGAAGGCACTGCATTCAGTAAAGCAACTCCTACATGGGCCTGGGGAAAAAAAAAAAAGTTAAAAGAGTTGGATTCTCTTTTCCTGCTTCAATTCTGATAATGGGAAAACTAGTATCCATTCAAATAAACACTAGTGTCAATTGAGCTATGCATGGAAATCAGTCCTTAAAATAAATACTGAAAAGTTTATTTTTAAGATAATTATAAATTCATGAAACTAAGTTCAATAATAAGGGCAGAGAAACTGGTTCACACATTGGCTACAGAGGTCACCTGTAAAGAGCAGTTTCATTAGCAACCAAGTATCAAATTCTAGTGTGGTTCCACGAGTTGGCTCACCATGTAAATTAAAAAGGCTCAGTTCAGGTTAAAATTGAGGTTGTTCTTACTATAAAAATATTTTTGAAAGAAACCTTTTTTTCTCCTGTTGAGGGGGAAAAATCCCATGAAGCTAGAAAACATTGATATGGTTAAAGCTTCATACAATATAATTCCTGCTTCAAAGCTCGAAGGGAAAAAATCCCATGAAGCTAGAAAAACATTGATATAGTTAAAGCTTCATACAATATAATACCTGCTTCAAAGCTCCAACATCATTGGTTCCATCCCCACACATCAATGTCATCCTCCCCACTGTCTTGAAAGTGGTCATAATGAGTTCTTTCTGCTCAGGAGCAACTCTTGCAAAAACTGAAAACCATTGTTGAGATATGCATTGTCAAGTTAAAGCCATCATAAAAACCAATTTCCAATACATTGCATGAGTCAGAACCTTGACATAAGGAATGACTTGTAGAACAGCAGAAGTCTGCTGCAACAGTTCAATGCAGTCACCTCCAATACAGAGATCGTGTGATTCTGATAAAGCTGAAACCTCATCTCACTGTATCACAATCAAATTTAGAATAAATGCACAGAAGGAGAAAAAAAGGAGTAAATTATCACAAACTTATTACTGCTTCAGGTCAATAAGTCATATGGAGTAAATAAAAGAACTTTTTAAAGAAGTCAAGGACATGTGAAACCACAAGGCATAAGGACATAGCAAAGTTCACATTTTCCGGCAAATCTAGCAGGATGTAGAACATGGTAAAAAGAGAGTGATATCAAATTAACAAAAAGTAGTATCCATTATATTAACAAATGAAACTTCCACCTGTAGCAAATTCTCTGAGTCTCATCTGGCGATAATCCACTCATATCCATCGCCATTCCTCGTTGGACCAAGAATTAATGTCGGTTTCGATATAATATGAACTTGACTAGCAACATGGCAGGCTGTCAAAGCTTGGTCACCAGTATCATCACCTGACATTTAAATAAATAATTTATATTAAAATATAAATAAGCCTGTCTTGAGAATGATATTAATTCACTTATTGCAACGCAATAAAAAAACAACCTGAAGAAATATGTAAGATGAAGACAGTGAAACTGTAAGAGCACAAAGAACCAATAAGTCGCTGCCCTAAGTACAATTTCCAACCTACCCAATCTTAACCTGGAGATTAAAATGGCTGAAAATGCCATAGTGGGATCATAAGCAAAGGCGCCGATTTTGCCTAGCAATATCATTATGCTTACACGCATAAGGCACACCATAGGTTTCTTAGTTGCAGTGCACGAGTGAGTGCAATGCAAAGGTGTGCACTTGAGCGCGCTCATGTGCATGCCCTCTCCTATTGAAGCACGCAGGGGAACATGATTAAAAATACGCACCTAAACTTATTTTACATATACTCATATCTAGAGTTTATTTTATATATATATGAGGTAGAATCAAATTACACCCAGCCTTAAATATAAAAAATAAAAAAAGAAAATTCTTACACAGTTACACCCCTTAATAACTTCTTGTACAACCCACATTTTGTTGAACCCACCATTGGATTATGTTTTCTATGCTTGCCCATCACTCTCACCAAATATTGAGGTTGATAGGACCATAGGGGAATAGTAGCTATCCATCCATAAAACACCCCAATTTATAGTTATATCTATAAAAGGAAATGCAAGTCTATTGATCAACTGCCAATTGTTATTTGATTAATAAGATATTTTTGGTATGCATGTGTTTACACCACAATATAATCGTCAAAAGATCAACTGCCCAGATCACATCTGAGGATCAATGGCTGGGATATGACATTACCCATAATGGCAAGTCCATAAATAGAAACAACTCCAGGGGTAACCAGAACCCTATATTTCAGGTTCCTACATTTTCCTCACTCAAAAAGTGGGCAGACCACCATACTTTACTTCTCCAATCGGACTGTCAAACACATTATATCAGTTTGACACCTTGCTTCATGTTTCCTTTTTATCTTCCACACATCATGTCTAGTCCTGGGCAACTAATCTTTCAGACAAAATCACAGTTTAAAATTTTAATTACAAGTTTAGCATGTAAATCAAGAAACTTAAATCAGAAGAACATGCCACTTACCAAATCATGAGATGATCCTTTCAATTCGGACAAAACAGTAGCTGAATCTGCTCTAATAGGACAGTTAAATACCTGAAATTTACATTTTTGAGCATTTAGTGACAACAAAAGTAAGAAAAGTAACAAGCAACGCATCCAAAATACCAATCTAAAAATCGTTAGAAAAGTACATATCTAAAATAAAATGAGAAAATTAGAAATAGATGCACAAAAATGAAAGTGGTAGTTTCTACCGCAAAACCAGCAAAGTAAGATCACTCTCCACAGTGTCTCTATCCAAGCTTCTAGCTTCGCTAACCTTTACGCAATTAACATAAAAAGGGCAACCATTTAAACACACACCCTGCATGCATACATACATATAAAGAAAAATTCTAGAAAATAGATAAATGAATAAAAAAATCAAGAGAAACACAGAGAAGAGACAGAGACAGAGAAGCATGGATACTTCTTCAAAGAAGGCATATTCGTATCCAATACATGTCAGATACTGATCCTTGTCGGATATGGTCTAATACAAATCGCATGTATCTTAAATAGAATAATCTTTAAAAATGGCACATTTGGGATATGCCTAAGATACAACCTGATACATATAAGATATGACCAAGTTCAAACCAACATTTTTTCACACACACAAAAAAAAAAAAAAAAAAAAAGGAGTTTTTTATAACATTAAAGTGTGGGCAATTAATTATAACTTTCTAGACTCGATTTGAGTCTCATAGACTCATTTAGCCTCACACGACTTTCTAAACTCCATTATGATCTCAATACGCTCTTAATAGCCCCAGGAAGCTTTCTAGACTTAACTCGAGTCTCCATAGAATCGTTGTAACCTCACACGGCTTTCTAAACTCCATTATGATCTCAATACACTCCCAATAGCCGCTTAGTTCTCACAATTGGCGAGAGAGAGAGAGAGAGAGAGAGACCTCATCAAGGTCAATTTTAAATTGTAAGATTTGATAGGATTACCAATTATTACCTCTTGTCAAGTTCAATTTTAAGTAGTAATAATTTTGTATATCATACGACGTAGACTCATCATTGAACGGATATCTCCAATGCACTCTGTTTATTACAAGAAAGACAATGTACCAGTAACCATCCCCTACAAGCATATAGATAAATAAGTGGAATTTTCCAAGTGTGACAATACTTTACTACAATTTTATTCCAATAAAATATATACAGTTTCATCCAAGTTGAAAATTTAGAACAGAAAACTTACAATGTGTTTGGATAAGGAATTTCTAGGTGGAATTTGTCTTTAAAAGGAATTTTTAAAATTCTTAAAATGAAAACCCTGTTTGGGTAGCTCAACTTGGAATTTGGTGAGGTTAAATTCTGTTTAGAAATACCACTTAAATAGGTGGAATTTGGAAATTTCCACTGAAGGGGAAATTTGGAAAAAAATCCATTTGACAAACCCGCTTTGATCTCCACACTTGCCTCTCTCTTCATCTCCCACTCCATCTCTTTCATTACAGATCCAGCATCTTGCCTCTCTCTTGTCTGTCACTCTATCTCTCTTACATCACAATCCAGCCATGGGTTAGCCTTCTCTCTCGCCTCTCTCTCCTCTCTTACTTCGTCTTTCTTCCAGGTTTCTTCCATCACAGATCCATCCACGAGTGGTCACTCACCACTCTTCATCACACAGCAGCATGGGTCCTTAAATAGCATACCTGGAATCAGTGGGTCTGAGGGAGATTACAAATGTGTCTTTCCAGTACTATGAAGAGTAGATAGATGCAAGATACACAGGGTTGCTATGGTGGTTTAGCAAGATGAGTGATAATGATTTGGTGGTTTTTGCTGGGTGCCTTTGTTTTGTTATCAATGCATTTATGTTGGATGTAGCTTTCACGGGTGTTTTGGTGCTAGTTTGTTGGATGTCTTTTGTATTGCCTTTCTCTTCTTGTATATTTTGTTGTTTGGGTGATCTGACGAGGGTGTTTTGCAAGCTTTATGTTATGTAGCTTTGGTGTTCAATGTTTATTCTCTGAGATAGGCTTCCACTTAGAAATCCCAAGTTTTAAAATAATGAGCCAAACAAAGAATTTTAAAAATCCCAATTACTAAATTCTGAATTTGGAAAATCCCATTATTTTAAACATCCCAAGTTTCTTCCAAATTCCTCACCCAAACACAGCATTAAAGTGTCACAAAACACCTGGTACTACAATTAATAGTGATAACAATACCATGAATCCAATCTTCACACTAACTCCATAGACATTACTTCATGGATACTGCTCATTTCATAAACCATATGTTACAGTAAAGAGATGATTTAAGATTTTCCAAACTCAGATAATAGGTAAAATGAGTTAAAATTGTTATAGATGTTTGACATTAGAAAGAAAAGAAAAAAGCATAGGAGAATTAAAATTTAATGCCTTTTATAATAATTAAAATCCTAGAGAATTCTTACCGTCATTTCTGGAATGGACTTGAAAGCAAGGGCCAAAACACGAGACCCTTGACGTGTATATTTCTTGTAGGTCTCAATATATGACGCTG